>RPFO01000253.1:1562887-2162887 GCA_009746045.1 Mesostigma viride
ACAAAAGAGCGGTTCTTCACCACCCTAAAGGATAGTGGCGCCCTTACACAGCTTAGAAAATGGACAGTAACGTCCACAGGGTTCACGCACGACGCGTAGCGCACGACAAGGGTCGAGACCCTAAGACTCTACACTCTCAACCTAGGCGTGCCGTGCGGGTAACTACACTAGTCCATCAACTGCGATCACGCTCCCCTAGCACTGCCTTGACGCTGTGACTGGATTCTGGCGAGCACACGGGGAACAATTTCTCGTTGCTTGGTTAAAGTAAGCCCATCGGCCACTGCAAGGCAAGCAGACCCTGATATTGTGACCATCTTGATATCTAATGCATGACACCACACGAACAAGCAGGGGATAGAGAGACAAGAGTTTCATGTTTGCTTTTAAGGGCGGGACATGCCCCTGGCCTACCAGCAGAAAGCAGGCATTGCCAGGGGTCAGTTTCCCAATACGAGCACTGGCACTGGAAACTAGGCCCACGACTTTGCTGAGGTGGGCCTCCACAGAACGAACTTCCTACAACCTCCCGAGCAAAACCAAGGGCATCGCAGTTCAGGATGTGTTCGAAGCTACCAGAGGATCATCTATAAAGAAATCTACGTCAGTCCATCCGAGGTGAGTAATGAACCGAACTAACTGAACTGAACTGAACTGAACTGAACTGAACTGAACTGAACTGAACTGAACTGAACTGAACTGAACTGAACTGAACTGAACTGAACTGAACTGAACTGAACTGAACTGAACTGAACTGAACTGAACTGAACTGAACTGAACTGAACTGAACTGAACTGAACTGAACTGAACTGAACTGAACTGAACTGAACTGAACTGAACTGAACTGAACTGAACTGAACTGAACTGAACTGAACTGAACTGAACTGAACTGAACTGAACTGAACTGAACTGAACTGAACTGAACTGAACTGAGCCAGCGGACACCGCGGCGGTCCTCACCGCCGTGTAGTCGACCCCCTCCTCGGTGGTGGCCACAAAGGGTGTCGTTGCCAGCTTCACCGACGCAATGGTCTCAGTGAGGATGTCCGCCCCGCAGCGCAGCGAGTGAGCCCGGAAGCGCTGTGTGAGCTCATAGCCGTCGATTGGGTCCGGGTAGGAAGGGAAGTTCTCAACCTCCGTGGTGGTGGTCAGCTGGCCGCCCGCCGGCACGCCTGGTGGGGGGGGAAATGAATGGGGTGGTGGGAGGAGGGGCAAGGAGATGCGCTGGCAAGGGTGTGGGGTGTAACTGGGGTGGGGTGTGCGAGGGAAGCTTTGGGCAGAGATGTGGCAAAACTTTAGGCAGAAATGTGGCGAAACTGGTGGGCGCGTGGGCGAAGGCATGGGCAAGCATGAGGGCAAGCATAAGGGCAAGCACAAGGGCAAGCATGTGGAGAAGGATGTGGGCAAAGATGTGGCAGCTCTTCGTGACAGATGGCACCCGTGGGTGGAAAGGGATGGCATCGGTTGGGTTGGAAGACGTCGCAGATGTGAGGCAACTGGGGGGGGGGACAGATCACAGCAGGCAGTCATACGTGGCGAATTGCAGGCTGACATGACCAAGTGGCCGGACAGTAGCAATGAAAAGCGGGGGGTCAGGTTGCTCTTCAAGCGAGGCGGCACACAGGACGGGATGCTCACCGAGGGGTTGGCGGTGATTGCCCACAAGCAAAACACTAGGTACATGTAGCCTGCATGGCTTACACATGCACACCACGCGTTGGGATGGACACAAAGATCCCGTGCGCCATCACAAGCAACGTGCGTACTGTGTTGGCCATGCCCCATGCACCAGCACAAACAATGTGCTGTGTTGGCCATGCTTCCATGTGCGTCTACAGCGCAGCGTCCGTTTCTCAAGGGGGGGATTCCCTTATCCTAGCTGCATAATCGTGCAAACCGTGGCCTGCCAGAACCATGGCTATCAATATGCATTAGTTAAAGGCATGGCAATAGGCTAACCACGGCCTGCCAGAACCATGGCTATCCATATGCATTAGATATAGGCATGGCAATAGGCTAACCATCGCCTGCCAGAGCTATGGCGCCACTGTGTGTGTATCACTGGCGCACGCAAAAGTAGCGGGGAAGCGATCGAAGCCACGCGTACCAACACAAGGATATCCTAATGCTAGCAAAGCCATCTGGGCCAGACAGAAAGGCCGCGTGCACCATGTTGTGGTGGTCATGCCCCATGCACCGCAGCAATGGTCCAGCAAGGCCACATGGGCAACTGCCCGGCCACATAAGCGGGGGCGATGCGTATGAATGCTGGCACTCTTCCGCACAGGGCTGCCAATACGAGTCGCGGCTGCGGCTGATGCATCAGCGACGTGGCAGGCACAGCAAGCGTTCCATCGCACAGTACCGTCCCCGCGGTCGTGCTTACGGTTGCAGCCCCTTGAGGTTGACCCTTAGCTAGCCAGCGCGACACGGGCAGGTCTATTCATTCAGTCAGTCAGTCACGTGCATCCGTTGGCAGATATACGTTCCCTTTCATGAAAACCGACATGCCGAACACACCCCGACGTTTCAAGCAAGTCATATCAGCTGTGACTTGTACGGATGGGGAAAGGATCTTTACGCAAGGGAATGCACGACGAAACTCTGGAGGGGTTCGCGCCCAGACACTAACCTCCAGCCATCATGCCTTCGAACAGAAGGGGCTTTAGAAGCGCCCTGCCCGTGTAGACGGCGGCCGTGTGCGCAGCCGGGCCAGAACCGATAATAATTACTTTTCTGTGCCGCCCATCGTCGGGCCTGGTGTCGGCTGCGGTGGTTGCATAGGGTGCCTGGCCATACATGTGGTTTCCAGGCTCAGGTGCTGTGCGGGTGTAATTTCCGACTGTTAGTGCTCGCGACAGCGAGGAAATTCGTCGAGCTACCGACGCAGCTGTACGCATGCTGGCGAGCTGGCTACAAATCAACTTTTAGAAAGCAGCGCTCCCCTAGGACCGAGGTCATGCGGCCACACTAGTTTCCTGCACAATGCGGTTGGGGATTTGCGGCCAAGATGTTGGTATCGGATTGCGTTTCATCTATGTTCTGCACATGGCAGATTGGAAACATCCCATATCGGCCCGAAGGAACTGGGAACTGGGAAGCTGCAGGCCCATTATTAACACAAGATGGTCAGAAAGTCGTCACGCGCCCCTTTGCACGCAGTGGGAGAATTCGCAGAAAACACAAGTACGTTGCCATCTGTTGTACCAGAATTGACTATGGACACGTGGCACGTGCCCTTTGCGATCGCGCGAGCATTGCCCGCCTGTTCGTGCCACGTGACAGCAGCAGAAACTGGAAACATACCACGACGAACCACGACATCCTTGTCGACTGTCGAGTGGACCCGGGTACGAAATAATGAAGGCTGAAGAGTCAAGAGTCAAGGCATGGGCGTCCTGGTCGGGATCGCTTGTGAGCAGCTCATGCGCTGACCTCATGAACATCTTTTTTTATCCCGAAAGCGTCAGATCGGTTCTTTCAGCCACACGCTCACGTGGGACCAGGAGTAACCCCTTATGGGTGCGCTTATTGTGCATGTTCTCTCAGCTGGCACGAGCTGGATTTGTTGACATGACAGCAAGGTGGTCTCGGTCTGCCTTGTTTTCTCTAGGTTGAGCCCGCAGGATACCTCAAGAAACCTTGTTTCTACTGAGTTGTGAAGCTTATAATGCGTGCTTAGGTCAATCGTGCCAGGGCGTCGCCTTCCGGGTCAGTCGCGTATGGAGACGCGCAGCAAAACTAGAACACGTTCTGCCCCGTGGGGCACATGGGTGAAATGGGCAAAGTGGGAGGACCTCTCTTCCGCGGCAGCCTCAGACGCGCAGAGAAGAAGGAGCGACGAAAAGTCGCGCATGCAGCGCGAGTTAGAGGAGAAGCAGCGCAAACTAGCCGAACGCCGCCGCCTGTGGCTAGAAGACCAAGAGCGCCGTCGGTTGGAACGCATCAAGAAGAACGAGGAAAAGCAGCGTCTGGCGAAGCTGCGAGCCCTGTCGTTAGAAGAAACGGTCCGCAACATCAGGGAGAATAAGTTGCGGCATGCGGAGCTGGCTGCAAGCAATAAGGACAGTAAACGTGCAACCGGTAGGCCGTCAACGCGCCCAGCGAACGGGCTTTCGCGTAAGCAGTCCCGCGAACTGGAGCTTAAGTCTCTGCCCGTTAGTAAGGCCCAGAAGGTCACACATGCAAGCGAGCACAACCCTATCAGCATGCGCCCGTCACCAACTAAGCCCCCAGTGGCACAGCCTGCCCCTCTGGACAAGCCAGCGGCCTCGGTAGCCCCCTCGCAAACAGGAGCCGCGAGCAAGGAGACACGTTTGCCATGCGCGCCACGCATCAAAGTTGCGCCCGAAACGGCGCGGGTGACCCGGCACCGCAAGCCGGCGATTCCGTTCCATTACTAGCCCTGTACTCGCTAGTGCTAGGTAAGACGCACCCGCCACCATCTTGTGCTCCTGTTTTGTTTCTGTACATTATCATGGCCTTGCTCCGGTTGATTGATGCTCACGCCGATGAGTCGTGACAGATGGCGGGTGTACAGTATCACCCATCACTTATTATTGACCTGGCTGGATGCTCCCGTTTGGTTCATGGCTAGTTGTTCGCTGCTCTCTAATACACTGCATGCTGATTGTTACTATGTTGTGTACTCAACTGACTTGGGATGCAGTGCTATTGAGCGACCATGCCGCGTCAAATATATGCTGCGGCACGTACTGCGAAATCCCCCTTTGAATCGGAAAGTGATGAGATACTGATTCGGGATCATGAGGCCGATGCATGTCAATGAGACAACCAGCGCTGCACACCAAGGATTCTCGAGACAACCAGCGTTGTATACAGCTCAAATATATATTTTCATGGATCCAGACCATGGTATAGCAGTCAAGCCTGCCGTTATCAAGCTAGCTAGCTAGTAGTACGATCTGTGTTTGTTGATCGATCAAGCTAGCTAGTTATTAATAATCACTTGACTACAAGTAAGGAAGGAAGTAAGTACTTGCATGTCATGCGCATGGGCATGCCACGGAGTGCTATGCTAGTCTCATTAGAAAAAAATTGCACGAAAGTTACATTTATATAATAATCGTCTGCATCATGCCCCAACCATATCTGAAGTAGCCAGCCCCTGTGGGCAAGCCGCCTCCCCCCAAAAGGAGGAGCCGTTTTGATGAGTAGCGTAGATAGGCTTTTCTAGACTAGATATAGCTTAGAGTTAGGTTAGTTCGATTACGCGGCTTCCTCCACACCACCCATCCAACCTGGAATATGTGCTACATGATCTCCCAACGGAGACATGTTATAATTTAATTTAATTTAATTTTAATATCTGAAGTGAGACAACTATGCCTGGACGCATGGCGATCCAACGCCGTGGAAGGACTAGGGTAGTTGTCTGAGAGGAAAGACGTGAAGGCCGTGGGAGCCGCGTGGCTATCTCTAGGAAGACCTGCATGGAGGGAGACGGAGACATATCTGGTTGTCTCTTTGATATCTAGTCACAAGAGGGGGATGTAATCATCATCTGAGCTGTCTCACCTAGTACGTCCTCTACTGTTGGTGGACGAGGCGGTTATTTAGGGGCTGCCGGCTATTAATTAATTAAAAGAACATACATGTGATCATATATTATTTGACGACGTACCTTGAAGCTAGAGGTCGATCGCGTTTGACAGTCTGGTCTGGGGCAGGGCGGGGTTGCTCATGCACCAGCGAGGTCGCAGCAGTGCTCGCGGTGGAGCTGTGCCCATGGATGCAGCAGGCCACTGATACCAATCCGGGTCGTCATGTCGTCCTCGCGCAGTCCGGGAGCCAGCTGCCGAGCTCAGTCAGCTCTGAGCACAGCTTCGGAAGCCTGGCCACCAGCTTGAAGCGACCGGAAGCGGGGAAGGGCACTGGGGTGTCGTCTAACAGGCGGAGCTCAGGGGGGCGGGCGGCCAGGCCGAGGGCCATGGCTAAGTTCCGTCTTGGGGCTGATTTCGAGGCCAACAGCCCGGGCGTCGAGAGCCAGGCAGTCCAACCAAAGTCGGGCAGAAGCCGGCTGCTCAATTATAAGCGTGATGTCAAGGAGACAACCAGCGCAGGCCAGAAATCGGGAGAATCCGGACCATGGTAGCTCGAGCCTGCCGTTATCTTGTCCGCGTGTTCGAGTCGTTCAGGATGATGAAGATGAATGGTGATGGAAATGTGTATCCTTGTGCATTGAAATTATGGCTGGCTTACATGTAGAGCGACTAGATGACCTAGACGGTGGGGCCGGAAACAGCATGCTTGATCAGGGCGTGTGTTTCGAGCCTAACTGGCCGGGAGTGTCTAGTGGTGAGCACCATTGCTGCGATCGCTCTCCGGCCCACCATTTACGAGGAAATACCCGTCGGCATCAATGAGCTCAGCTAGTGAATTCCGCTTGTTAGTCGGCCCCCCTTCCCCAGGCTTGTTCTGAATCTCGAGGCCAGGGGCACGGCCAGCAATGCTAGCAAATTAAGCAGGCACGTGCTTGGCGCACAACATAATCCACTACAATAATATGAACATGTACTGACGTAGGCCGGTGACAGGACGCAGCCCTGCCAGACGCCTGTCTGCAGTGGACATTAATTAATCAATTAATTAATTAATTAGACTCGTGCTCCCGTTGGGGACTCAGTCACGGAGCATTAACCCGGATGGATGGATGGATGGGTGCAAACAGTCCTACCGGACTAATCTATCTACAACATCTATCTACATACATGCAACATCTATCTACAACATCTATCTACAACATCAATCTACAACAACGAGCCTCGTTGTTGTAGCTTAGACGGTCTAAGCTCTCTACCCTAGGGGACCTGTCTGGCCTGCTTCCCGTATGTTTGCACACGCGGGCGCTTCCCCATGGGAGGCCGGGGGCGTTGTCCTCTCGCAGTGGACATGGCGGGGTATCGCCGTGCATGTTGAGTGTGCATCGAGGTGGTCGACCCCTCATACAGCGAGCGGATGACAGCAATCAGGGGGGTGGGGACGCGAGCGCGGGCGAGAACGGCCCAAAGAGCGTCCCAGAGCTATAGAACAGAGTCGAATGCCTTGATAAAGTCGACGAAGACTGAAGATGGCGGGAAACTCGCCAGGCTGCAGGAGTGCGATTTCCTCAATGAGGCGGCGCGCGGCGAAGATGGCCATCAAATCTCACCAAGAAGGCCCATGCGTGCAAGGATTTTGCTCTCAAACGCACGTGCAAGCGTCTTGGAATTCTCCCCTTCCTCCATGTCGAAGTTCTTGAGTATGGCGTTGAGGCTGCGCTTGGCGAGCTCGGCCTCCTCGCGGAGGTCAAGCGTCTGCCGTTGGAGCTGGGCTGCGTCGGCGGAGGTGGTGGAGGTGGTATGTTGCTTAAGCATGTCCGCCCAGGTCGTGATTGGAGGAGCAATGATCGCCGGCCAGGCCAGCAGGGGCTGGCTTGGCGGCAATGTCCTTCACCGCCTGGGCGGTGAGGCCTGCGGTGTTTTGCATGACCTCGATGGCGATTGCATTGTCTTTAAGGCGCTGGTCAATGTCGAGGAGCTGGGCTTTGATGTCGGCGGTGGAGGTGGAGGTGGCAGTGGAGGTGGAGGCGAGGAGGGTGGAGGCCGGTGGAGGTGACGGTGGTGGAAAGGTGGGGGAGCTCATGCAGTAGCCAGCGTGCCGCCCATTGCCGCCACATCTGCGGCAAGGGGGGTCACGTGCTGCTGGAAGGCTTCCGTGAGGATGGAACGGTATGTAGTCGCTCTACACGTAATTAATTAATTATCAACATCACTCCGTTGGGAGTAGATGTAGCACATAGCCCTGAGAAGGGGCATATGGCTTTTAATACATTCTAGGCTACTTCATGCAAGGGTGGGAATGTAAGCTACCCCTGCTCTAGGTGCACCAGGGCACCCGCACCCTCATGGTCTATCACGCTATGCCCGGGTAAGGGGGGAGCATGCCTGTGAGGGGGAAGATCATCATGGCTATACAAAAACTAGAGCGTGGCATCTCAGCAGAGAGCAGCTCTCTGCATGGGCACAGCATTACTAAATAAAACTAGGCATCGTCTGGAGTGTGGCTCATCATAGGCACACATGTACATGATTAAATAAAGCGCGTGGCTTAGCTGGAATAGGGCCTCTAGGAGGCGTACATGTACATGGCCACGGTCTATCTATTCTACACTACTACTGCTGTATTCCCCTAAGCTGGGGCGTCTGGAGTCGCTGGGGCCGCGGGGGTCGCCTGCCAGGGCTTGTGGCCGACGTAGATGGCCGCCCCCTTCCAGTACACCGGCTGCCCCGCCTTGGTCTGCCGGAGCTGGAGGTAGGTCGGCCATAGCTCCCGTCGCCGTTGTCTACACGTAAGCCAGCCATAATTTCAATGCACAAGGATACACCTTTCCATCACCATTCATCTTCATCATCCTGAACGACTCGAACACGCGGACAAGATAACGGCAGGCTCGAGCTACCATGGTCCGGATTCTCCCGATTTCTGGCCTGCGCTGGTTGTCTCCTTGGTATGTGGCTGCGGAGATGGTGGGGGCCCAGATCTTGCCGTCAGACTTCTTGAGGAGTGAGGTGCTGAAGGTCAGGCCGGTTGTAGTGGAGGCCCCTCAGCAGCAGATCTCGGCTTTGAAGCCTGCGGCCATCTGGCTCGAGAAGGCGATTGATGCTGTGAAGGTGGAGGCACAGCTCAAGGAGCGAGGCGTAATCCCCGAAGAAAATGCACTCCAGAGCAGTGCACGGGGCAATGTTGTACCAGTCGTAATCGTCGACATTGAAGGTTTTTAGCTTGAAACGCGGTTCGCGTGGAAAGGATGAGCGGCTGCGTTTATAATAGCTAGGTTCTGGCGATGCCGATGGCCGAGGCCGCGGAGGAGTGAACCACTAACGCTTGGCTAGGGGCACCGTGGCCTGCGACGCCGGGAGGCGAAGCTGCAGCCGGAGCTGCAGGCGCATTTGCTTGGCTCATCGCAGTTTCCAAACTGCGATTCGTCGAGGTGCGTTTGCTCGACATAATATTGCGTAAATGCTTCGGAAAATTATAGCAGCATGTGCGTCGTAGAAAGGCGCGTCGATTGTGATATTCACGGCTAAATTCGGTGCTCAAACGTGAAAGTTATGAGCTCCGCCATCAGCCATGGCTACCTCGTGGCTCGTGGGCAGCGCTGGCTCGGAAAAGATATGTATATTTGAAAGCATCCATCGGCTCCGTGACTCCCCAGCGGGAGCAGGCAATTAATTGCTCCCCGACGGGAGCAATTAATTAATATTTGAAAGGGCACAGCGTGCCCCTAGGGCGTCTACATTGCGTTTCGCAAACCATATTGTGCACCGATTTTCAAGTTCGTAGTGGTTGGTATAACTTCGGTCCGTGCGGTCCAAATCACTCAGTACCATGAAGAGGGTTTCCAGCCAGCGCCACGCGGGAAAAGTTTGATGTGAGAATCGTCCAGGCATATTTGTCTCACTTCATAGAAAAGATCTCGACTCCAAAGTGAGCGGCTTGCATGTCAATGAGACAACCAGCGCAGGCCAGCTGCATGTGCTGCTTACGCGCAGGCTCGATTGCCAAAAAACTGGAATGCAAGTTCACTGGCGTCCGCAAAGAATTTTATTGCGGCATGTGATTTTTATAACAAATTATGAAACTCGTATTGAAATTCCATATTCCCAGCAAGAACTCCAGTGTCCACGGAACATCAAAACAACATCTGCCAGGCCTATATCAGGACGTTTACCAGAAATCAATGTCATTCGCACCCCCTTGGCTGCTATAGCCCGAACCGCGACCACCGCTCTTGCTGAAGGATGGTTTGCTGCTGCTGCTGCCGCCGCCGTAACTGCTGCCACTCCTGCCGGACCTGCCAAACGACCTGTCCCCCCCGGATGACCGCTCCCCGTTGAATGACCGATCGCCACCATATGACCGGTCACCGCCATACGAACGGCCACCGCCACCATAGGACTTCTCACCGCCACCATATCCCCCCCCACTCCTGCCGCCTTCGGATTTCCGGAAGTACCCATCATCGCTGCCATAGCCATCGCCTGAGCGCTCGAAGCCACCCCCACGGCGCCCAAAGGAACCCTCCGAACTACGGCGGAAGCCGCCGTCCCTCGAGCCACTGCTGAACCCTCCGCTGCGGCCACCACCGCGGGATCCGAAACTCCTTGGGCTGCCAAAGCCGCCGCCATCCCTATCCCGCCCACCGTCTATCAACTTGGGAAGCTGCAAAGGTTCCACAGGAGGACGCGCATGCGAGGCAGCCGACGAAACACATTAGGGCAACGTTGTGTCGATTACAGAAATGGCTATTCAAAAATTCATACAACTTAACAATGCACGTCATGATTACTACGGCACGCATACACTACATGACAGTACCACCGGACAGGTGCAGGTAGCCAGAGAAACAAAATGCCGCCAGTCCGTGCAGATGGGAATACCAATCCTCATACAAGGTGCAATGCATTTAAAGGGACGCCATGCTGGAAGACACCCAACGTTGCAAGATGATAAAAACAAGACAATCCACAGAAGCCAGCATCACCAGCAGAAAAAAACATTGGCATGTGCGGGATGGAGACAGGAACTTCGACCATACAAAAAAAATAAAAAAATTAATTGCATATGAGATGCCATGTCTGAGGAGAGATATCACATGGACCTGCAGCATGATCTTACCACTTCGGGGATGTCGAACTTGTCCCCATTCACGCTGCCCTCCGCCACCAGCTGCTTGGCGGCCGGCGTAGGCAGGTCAAACACGGCCGAGGAGCCCTGAGGATCCCAGTCACATGCATAGGAGCATAGCGGGACTTGTAAGACGTCCAAAATGCAGATTATTGGAAGGCGATAATAACTCAACACAACACAAACTGGGTGTCAACATTGCACACCATCTCCATGCACCTCCTCCTGCCTTATCCACAAACAAAACAACCTGGACCACAAACTTCCTAGTGATAGCCACGTTTTCACAACAAAAAGCCACCACCAAGCACTGCCAACGCGAGGGGGGCGCACCGTCGGGCTGTCGACCATCTTGATCTTGCCCAGCTTGGCGGCGCCCTCCGGCAGGATGGAGCTCACAATGCCGACGACCGCGCCAGGGGACAGGCCAAAGCGGCTCTTCTCCTCGCGCGTGAGCCGCACGGTGGTGTAGCCCTGGAGCAAAAGAAACAACGATCGTGAACAAAGAGAAATCATAAAATGAGAAACAGATAACAAAAATGCCTCTAAGAAATTCAAAGCAGAAAAAGAAATAAGAACTTCGAGAAGCACACACAAAAAAAGGTCACACAACTTTTGCAATCAGCCGGCTCCCATGCCCATTAGTATTATCATGAACCGCTCACCTCCTCCATGGTGAGCAGCGAGCGCTGCGTGGGCGGCGTCTTGAGCCCACTGAGCACGGCGAGCGCGGACGCGAGCGCCTGCTCAGGTGGCATGGTCGCCAGCAGCGACCGCGCGCTGTCCATGAAGTAGGCCGGCAGCTCCGGGTGCACGCGCGTGATGCCCTCTACCGCCTGCTCGCCCGCCGCGCGCATCACCTCGGCCGCGCTGGGCGGGCCGCGGAACTCAAAGCGAGCGCCCGCGTCGCGCTCAATCTGCTTCAGGATGCGCATCTGAGAGGGGGGGGGGGGGGGGTCGGAAGGGGGGAGGAACATATCGGGTGGGTCATGCAGGGTAGGGGCTGAGGGACCAGAGCACATCCAACAGCATTAGCATGGTTTGAAACTTGGGGGCAGGACTGATGTCAAGGGAGCAAAGATCTAGGCCCACCATGTTTTCGGCTAGGGGGCTCCAGGCACCGATGCCGAAAATAAGGAGTCACAATTACGTAACATGGCAGGGTTCGCAATGTTATAAGCAATAAAAACAATAACATATCTTTATGCATGAAAACAAGCAAACCAACGGCACCAGCCTTCCAGCGTAGCCTTTCAGCCTTCCAGCCATTTCCATTTCTTTCCCAATGCCAAGTACAGGCAGCCCTGCTCCCACATGCGCTTGCGTGCTGGCCGCCTCCTGCCACCTAGCCGCACGCAAGCTCACCTCCTTGGGCGTGTGCAGAGCGATCGCGCAGCCGTTCTTGCCGGCGCGCCCTGTACGGCCCGACCGATGCAGAAAGGACTCCGAGTCGTTCGGCAGGTCATAGTGAACCACCTGCAGGGGCACGCAATGTCATGTTTCAAGTCCATACCATAATAAGCACAGCACCAAAAACAAAAGCAAACATCCCTCCCTAGGGCATGCCCCCCCAAACAACAACCCAGAGAATGGCCACGTGGCAAGAGGGCATTCCAACAAAAACAGCCAGAGAGAAAAAATCAAGTGCCACTGCAATTATGACAGGGCTAAAGGTTAGGCATTTTTATGAGACGAGCACAGTTGGGGTTTCTCAGCAGGCATGTTTGACAGATCGGCACAGCCAGGATCTTGACAGGCAGCTTGCAAGGGCAACACGGGCAGCACGCACCAGGTCCACGTCCACAATGTCCAGCCCGCGCGCGGCCACGTCGGTGGCAACCAGCACGGAGAAGGAACCATCGCGGAAGCCAGCAAGTGTCTTCTCGCGCTGCTGCTGCGCGATGTCACCGTGCAGGCAGGCGCAGCCCATGGTGCGCGAGAGGGTGGCTGAGACCTCGTCGGCCTCGCGCTTGGTCGCGGTGAACACGATCGTGCGGCGACCGCGCCCGTACACCTTGATTAGGTCCTGCAGGATAAGGCGGCGCGACGACAGCGTCACACCCACTGCGTAGATGCTGATGCCCGTTGCCAGCTTGACCTCTTCATTGCCCACCTGGCCAAAGGAGAGGGGAACGAACAAGAGCGGAGGCACAAGTGCAAAGCCGAGAGGGAAAAGGTAAGCCAGGGGCATGGAGAGGGGCCACGGGAGAAGGTAGACAGAAAGGGAACCAGGGGAAACGCAAATGGCGAAGCGAAAGGAAAACCTGCTGCAAGTAAGTAGGGCAGGGCATGAGCGGGAAAAACAGCGCGAGGCCGTGTGCAAGAATGGTGACAGTAGAACCGGGGTCAAATATTGGAAAGGAGCTCTTGCTAACACTTGGCACAATCAAAACACAACGGCGCGCATGAAACAAATTATGAAACCTCAAACTACAACATTTCTGGACGCAAGGAAATAAAAATCGAGCCGGCAAAGCAGGGCGGCCATCACTGCAAAGTGCAAGCCCAGCGATGCTGGGAACCGCCGTCACATACCAGGTCAATGGTGATCGGGTCCTGCAGGTACTTGCGGCTGAGCTTCTTGACCCACGTCGGCATGGTGGCGGAGAACAGCAGCGTCTGGTGCTGCTCGGGCAGCTTCTCAAGGATCACCTCCACGTCCTCCTCAAAGCCAACCGCGAGCATCTGGTCGGCCTCATCCAGCACCACGTATTCCACCTGCGACAGGTCCAGCCGGCCGCGGCTGATCAGGTCGATGAGCCGGCCGGGCGTGCCGACGACCATGTCCACGCCACGGCGCACCTGGGTCTCCTGTGCAGAGATGGACACACCGCCGTAGATGCACGCAGTTGAAAGCTGGGGCGCGCTCGCGTGGAACTCGCGCTCCACCTGCTTGGCCAGCTCGCGCGTGGGGGCCAGCACCAGGCAGCGCGGAAGACGGTTGTGGCCCCTGCGAGCACGAGAGGGGTTTGCAAGGGGGGGGGGGGTCATGAGATGAAGTCAATGTATGGCTCTTTCAATCGCAAGATCAGACCTATTTGAATACTGAACTGCATGCTCTTATGCCCCGTAAAATCAGATGCTCAACGCAGTAATGTCCCGGCCATCAGTTAATGAAGAGGAAATTGCGGGAAGTAATGGGAAGCGCTCAGTACCAACATCCAGCCCCCATAACCTGCAACCATGAGCGAACACCTCTTTCACTAACAACATGATGATCCATCCTTTGTCCACACGCGCGCGCTAAGAGCGTTGCAACACACATCTGCAACATGTGCCGTGCTCACCTCGCATTCCCAGACTTCTCGTCTTCGATCAGCATGTTCTGGATGATGGGGATGCCGAACGCGAGCGTCTTGCCCGTGCCCGTGCGCGCGCGCCCAATCATATCCTTGCGCTCCAGTGCGGGGCGCAGCACGGCCTCCTGCAAGATGGCAAGTCAGTATTGCACGGATCCAGGACGACGATCGAGGCATTAGTGATTGTGACGGAGGTGCAGCACACTGAAGACAGACTGGGAGCTTGCATACGTTTGCATTACTTGGAACAACCAAAAACAGATGCCGAAAACAGCATCCGCTGTGGAGTACCAACCAAATGCCTGTGTGTAGGAGCACAGCACAGAAGTTGATGGGCTAGACAAATGTCGGGAATCGCTAAACAGAAACAAAAAAGGATAATGAAGCAATGTGTGCCGCAAAAGACACGGCGTAAAAAGCAAAGCAAAATACTTAGCTAGAAGAGAATACAACTGCAAACTTTACTTTGTGTGCCATTATCAAGGAGACAACCAGCGCAGGCCAGAAATCGGGAGAATCCATTATATATATTTTGCATATGAACACAAAGCTGAACACATGCCAATAAGATAAAAAAATTGAGCACTATAATTACATTACCTGTCTTCTTATTTATGTCCTTTCTCTTGTGTGCCTTTATATTTTATGCATGTGAACTTGAAGTTGAAAATAGATCAACAAGATAAGCAGCACAAATCCTTGCATTAACGTGTCTTCTCACATACTTTGGGCGATAAGAGTTTTTTACAGGGCAGGGCCAAAGGGGCTTATCTCCATATACTTGATTTCACCCATGGAGGCTTACCTCAATATAGTTAAAAAGATAAAGTCAATTTTGCTCCCAGCCCCAGACGTCTTGTCCAACATTAAAAATATAGCGAAATTGAAAAGAAACTTGCTGACCACACCCATGGAAGAAAACGCATTCCATGGCACATGCAATCACAAGCTTCATCAACAGCAAGGCAAACGGTGGTGAACCAACTAAAAAATGCTTGATTCCCAACTACATCTGGTCAATGCAACCACATCAAACAGACAATTCAGGTCAGCAGCACTGCCATATGCCAATTGCCTGAAATCCCAAGGGACAGCCAGCTCTGCTGTGCAGCAGTGCAATTCTCGTTTAAAAATAGTCGAATAGAAGGGTCTGAAATCAACTGCATGCATAGGCGCCATAGAACCTACCTGGATAGGAAACAGCTTTTTGATGCCGCGCTTCCGCAAGTTGTCCCGGAGCTGAGGGATCAGCCCGTACGTGTCCAGCAAGTCCTCACCCTCGTCGTCACCCTCTTCGCCATCCTCGGTATCGTCGATGTCGTCCTCCCAATCTTCCTCGGCACTTGGCAACGCCGTGTGAAGTCTCCCCCTTCCGCCAACAACATGCCTGCTTTCCTCCTCCGGATCATAACGGTCGTCATCAATTGACCTGCTGGCTTTAGCTTCAGCGTCGTAAAGAACACTGGCAACCGCCGTTTTCATGCGGCGCTGAGAAAACCGTGCTGTGGCGGTCTCGTCCAATTCGATTGCCCTGGAGGAAAGCAAAGGAGCTCCGAACACTTCCGCGGATGAGCTGCCGCCAAGCACGCCACCTCGCAAATTGTGAGTACCATTGCGCCCACGCAATGCGCCCGACAGCGCCGATCGAGGCGCAACAGCTGAGCTACCCAGGCGAGACTGGCAAAAGAGCGATTCGACCGCCGAGGGTCCCGCAAAATTCATTACCCTTGGCATCATGGTTGAAAAAATGGAAGGCCGCAAAAGGAGCTTGGAAAATGCACGACGAGTCGCCACTTTGACGATCAAAAGCGCTAAAGCGCAAGCGACTTAAACACTACAATTCAGTAGAGCTGCCTGACGGGATCAACCGCCGCGGCAATGGTCTGTTGAGCACCGCCGGTCCTGGCTGGCTCAAGGAAAAGGACGAAGGCAACGGGTTTGCAGCCTATTAACGAAAACCCTCGCCTGTCCTGTCCACCGTGCTGTCATGGCAAGCGGCGGCGCGACGTTTTCCAAGAAAATGATTCGATATTTCTTGATGGCGGAAACCTAGTGACGGCGCTACGGAACCAGCGGTTAAAGGATACCAAACATGGTGCCGCTTCTCGGGTTCGTACACGTCATTGCGGAACTGAATGGGGGAAACACAGACGACGTGCGTTCAGCATCTCATGCTTTAAAACATTTTTGCTTTGCTGCCAGTTGGCTTCCTCGGAACTGGGAATTGCGGTCTAGAGGATGAGGGCTGGGGGCTGGAGGATGTGGCTGGAAAGCTGGTGTGGATTTGCCGTTCCTGTGGCTCCTGTCACGTGGCCCAATTGCCCCGCAGGCCGCAGCTCGCGTCGCGTCAAGGTCTGCAACCTCAACCGCAGCTTGCCACAGTTACCACGTTACCCCTGCGTTCCACCGGCCCACCAACAACTTTGACTTTACAACATACCGCGTTAATTAACCCTTAAACTGTACTGAGTCCGTTTTCGTGGCGCCAGTTGAACTCGCGCCACTCTAACGGACTGAGTTTGTGGCAGAACCAGGCGCCGCGCCAATAATAATTTAACGGTCAAACCTGGGGGGATCGAAAGATCTAGACGTAAGCTATGCCTGGCGCTATTCAGACCGTATTTTGGACACCTGGCCAGGGAGATATGCTTGAGCAAAGTTAGGGGGGTACCATGGTCCAACGGGACCGACGTGCATGAAAAATATTGACGCGCACGGCTATGGCGGTGCACACAACTGACTGGTACGAGAGAATGGCTTGACATAATGGACTCAAATTTTGTAGGCATGATTTTCAAGTCCTAAAAACGTTTTATCCCCAGCCATGGAACGTTTGAAGATGCGTAGATGGGTCATCGGGGTGCTGGTTGGCGCAGCAAATCATGTCAGCGGCCAGGCGGTGACAGTGCGAGTGCTGCATGTTGCTAGGCGGAAATTTTCGAGGTATTTGCGCATGGATAAACCTTTGACGTCGTTCCCAACCAGATTTGCTAGAATTGGCAGCCAGGAAAGGCTCGAGGCTACGTCCATGAATCGGGCGTGCTGGCTCCCGCAGGAAAGGTAATCTGCTGTTCCGACCTGGTACGTTCTAGCCTCCTAGCGTGTTCCGTTAACCGTATATGGTTGTATTATCGTTTATAACTAATATCAGGGTTATAATCGAGGGCTTGTGATTGTCATTTTGTTGTTTTGCTCCCTCTACGCATCGGCTTGTCATAGTTGTGGAATACCATCAGGTCAAGCAGATTTTGGACCATGTTTGGTCGCTGTTAGCTGAGGCTGCAACGGAAATAGCGTGATAACGGTTGGTATTGGTTAGTAATATGGTAAAGGTGATTACCCAATGCTTTTCCTGGCTCAAACAGCCCGAGACAAGTTCTTTTCTGACCAGTTTTAGGCATGGCTTCTTGTTTTGCTGGCCAACGCCCACCTTCTGATTTTGCATCCATTGCATGTGACAAACATGGAGATACCCAATACCTGTTTGCATGGAAGCATTACCAACTTGTTCATTTTGTTTACTTTATTGTTGCAAAGAACGTGGAGGTGTTTTGTCATTCATCGGGTGGGTTAGTGATGTAGCTCCTTGCCACCCCTTTGACGCGCGCTTGAGGCCTTGATTAATGAGCCTTTCACCTATTTTTTAGCATGGTCTTGTGTCTTATATGCTGGCTTATCTCAGCTTCCACGCTGGGCCAGTGGCTGGCCTCGACGACGACAACGCCCGCCGCCAGCGTGCCATGCAGCCCTTGTCAGCCCGCAGCCCGGCTGGCCGCGCATGGGCTGAGGCCAATGGCCGCACGACCCGCACGTTGGCAGCTGGCACCCAGCTGACAGGGCCTTGTAGGAGGCAGGATCTGCGCACCCAGAGGCGCAATCCGTAGTTTGGCACATAGCCAGGTAGCCCAATTGACAGTTAGCTACACCCTTGGCTAGTCTTGCGCTATGTATACCGCACGCGCGCGCTAGTGCCATTTTGGCCCCTTGCGGCATGTTGGCATGTGTTATATGGCATGGTCTCTTGTTTTATCACCTGGGTATGGTGCATGATGCCCAATTGGGCATCCCTTGTTGTTTCATGCCAATTGGAATAAAGTTTTGTGTTGTTATGCTACCATTTATACCCCTGCCAGCTGGCACCGTTATAACGGTGCCAGCTGGCTTTGGCCATTTTGTAGCTAGCGTCCACAGTTTTGTGACATTTCATGTTGTGAATGCATTGATGGCATGTCTATGATTATAATAACCTGCCTTTAAAAGGCCAGGGCCAACTGATTTGTGTAAATGGTCGATAATGCATTATATATGTCTCCAACCCCATGTGCACTGTACCCCCCTGAGGGGGGTGCTATTTTTAGCAGGTGTAGGGCATGGATATGTGACCAACCAAATTTCCCAAACATTATTTGATATAAAAGCATGCTTGGTTCCAAGGGTGGGCCAGAAAATGTTATTTGGCTAGTTACTCTCAGGCGCACAAAGATACCCAAACTCAGTCCGTTCTCGTGGTTCGAGTTTTGACAGTTGAAGGGTTAAAAGTGGCGATCTACGCAGGTTACGCCTAAAATTCGGCGTCGCAACGTAATGTGGGAACGCAACGGTCAACGCTGGCGGTAACCGGGAAGGCTGCGCGCCAGACCGCCAGTGGAGCTTGCGTATATGTATTGCGTATAGTTGAGTTGCGTATAGTCGAGTTTTATATTTTTTTTCGGGGAAATGGGTATTTTTTATTAGCCAATTATGGACCAAAGAGGTGAGAGGGGAAATGAGTATCAGCGAATCCTAATGAAGGTGGGCACACACACGTGTGGCGGTGACAGGTGAAAGGCTAATAGGGCGCGTTATTAGACCAGGGAAGCCATTGGACCTGAGTAATGTCGCCATGAGGCATACTGGTGAATACCTGATTACGGCCCAGTAGATCATGAAAAAGCTGGAGCGGGCTGGGCTTGTCGTTATTGGGCCCTGGGTCCCACACCCTGTGTTGTTCCTGAGCTAACAGCCAGTAGCGGCGCATAGCCGCATTCCATAGGTATATAAAGCGCCGGACTACGCCGCCGCGGGTATACTCCTCGCGGACCTTAAAGACTGTCTCGTTGCGTATGGTCCAGATCGCGTATAGCATAGTAGTGCGTAGCCATATCCATTCTGCTTGGGAAACTGAAAGCTCGGTCCCTGGTGTGCCAGCAATACCGAAAATGATGGTACGCACGCTAATTGGGAGAGTGGGTGGCGATGCCGTCCATGCGGCCCAGATGTTAATGAGCCACGTCCAAACCCCAGGGAGATTACAGTAAAGAAACCTGTGCTCAATGGTTTCACTAGGTTGCGTGCACAGGCACTATGATGCATCATGACCAAAACGCTCGTGGAGCGTAGCGCAGACCCCTATCGCCCTATGCATCAAAAGATGTTGTACATCAGTGGCCCTGCGGTCCACGAGAGGGTGGTCTACCGCCAGGGTAATCATCTTAACCCAAGTGTAGCCCGGCCAATGTATTCCTCAGCGGGCTCGGCCCGGATGGGGCTGATGGTACGTATGCAACAAGATATCATAACCCCAATCTGCGGTGTACTCAAAGATACATTTGCTGGTTCTGATGTCCCCCTTGGTTAAGACCCATCCAAATTCAACCGGGTCCAGATGTAGTAGATCGAGCCGTGTGTTGCCCACGTGTAGCCATGTAATGCTCTCAACCGGGGATAATGGGTCCGGCTGGATCATGCAAGATCTTGGCACAGACCATGGGACTACGCGTATGCGGTGACACTGGGAAGCTGGCGTGTACGCATATAAGGTGGATAGTTGATACAGACACCCATTGTGGCCAGAAATAGCTTCCAGCAGTTGTAGTTGGAGCCCCTCATGTGGCAGAACCGTCACGACTAAACCCTTGCACGCAGGCGTGACTCCGTCGGCGTAGAAGCTAACCCAGTCGCCGGGTATAATTGGCTTGCGTGGGGCAGTCATCAATGCATGCCACGCAGCTGGTATCGCACTTATAAGAGTTTGCCACGCTTGCAGGGAGGGCATGTGGGAGACCCAAGTGCTGACCTCGTCGTAGCTGAGCCGTCGATACGAGTTTTATATTTTTCGGGGAAATGGGTATATTTTATTAGCCAATTATGGACCAAAGAGGTGAGAGGGGAAATTAGTATCAGCGAATCCTAAATGTCGAGTTTTATATTGATTTGTTGTTCACCTTTCCAACTCGTAGTAGTAGTAGTAGTTGTTGTTGTGGCACATGAGCACATGAGCAGCACAGAATCTGTTGTGGTCGATACGTGGTACCTCTTAACCTAACGATATTCCTATTGGTTAATAAAAAATACCCCTATTCCCATTGGTAATAACGATATTCCTATTGGTGAAAAAAAAATGTTGTGGCCGACAGGCCGAGGGCCGGATATCTATTTTTTCGGGGAAATGGTTATATTTTTTCGGGAAATGGTTATATTTATTTCCAGGTAAATAGGTGTACGTTTATTCCAAATATAGCCAGTAGTTAATCCCTGCTAAGCCTAGGGTATCAAGATGTCAGTGGCTAAAACGGAGCCTTACTAGACCACGGAAGCCACTGGACTTCTAAGGGGTTGTCATTGGGCATGTGGGTAAAGATCCTGTTTTTGCCCATGAGGTCATGAAAGATCTCAAGTGGGCTGGGCTTATCCTGGTCCGCGCCAGGGTCCCAGATTTTGTTTTGTTCATTTGCAACCATCCAGTAGCGTCGCATGCCGGAGTTCCATAGGTAAATGAAGCGTGAGAGAACCCCAGCTTTGTCGAAAACTGTGCGCCTATTGAACACCACATCGTTTCGCACCGTCCAGATTGTATATAACATGCATGTGCGGAGCCATATCCACGCTTGTTGTGAAAAGGTGAGCTCAAGGCCAGGGGTGCCAGTTGTTACGTCGCGTAACAATTCGTTGTAGTTACGGACGTAAATTAGGTCCTTGGCCTCGGTTGTTCCTAGGTTACGTGCAGTTCTAGTTTGGACATGATTGTCCCCGTAACAGTACTGTGGTATAGTGGGTGCCTTTGGGCGCCGCGCCGCGTACTATATTAGTGGTCCTTATCCTTTTGTAGAATGTAGTGGACAGGCGTGCATCTGTGCACCTGCTTGTGTTTCTGTGTTTCTGCAGGCGAGGGCCAGGTCGGCCCGAGCCTGTTGGACCGTTGGTGACCATTTATGCACGTTCCACTCCTTGTGGGGTCACTCGGCGTGTGTTAAATGAATTAGCACATATTAGCTTGGGTCACGGCAGTTTAGTTGTGTTTCCTTCCTCTTTTCCTGGAGTAAACGGGTTTGATTAAATTTGGCCTATGGCGTATTACAGTAGTACATATGTAAATGCATTGAGATCTGGTTCGTCTCGGTCGTCTTTCGCTAGGGGTGTAAATAGAAGCAGCCTCACTAGTTTAGGTAGTATCAGGACAGGTAGAGGTAGAGGTGGCGGCCGAGGCTTGCGGCGTAACAATGGTATCGGAGGTAGTTTAGATAGAGAGCGAGACGACGATCCTTTGCAACATACGTCATTGAATCAACCCTTCCGCGGCTGGGAAAAAGAAGACGACACCTACTTGACAGGTAATGGGCGGGTCGCCGTCAAGCTAGGAGGATAGTACCGCTGCCTGATTCAGGACACGTCCTGCCTAGACGTTAGACCTGCTCGAAGCGGAAAATCCTTTCGTATATAGCTCCTGTTCCTCGTCCTGTTTCCTTAGAAAGATGGTTTACTGCCGTAGACAGTTGCTGGTTTTGGTTCGACGATAGAGAGACGGCTAGCGTCTCGTAGATTACCCTTTTTCTGCATCGTGCCTGCTTCGTATTTAGACGACCCTTCGCCGGACGCAGAATTCTTGAAACCGGATACTTACGACCACCTGGCGCTGGAAACATCGTCCCTACGTGCGTCGTCAATCTGGTTCGGTTTCAGACACCCGAGATAAGTCGCCTTCTCCTCGTCATTCTCCTCATTTGACTGCTCAAGACCTACCAGGTGCGTTACCATGAGCCAACGGCGATCTTTTACTGCTCCTTCCCATTCTTCTAGCGATAATAGTCTAGCTAAATATTACGTAGTGATTACGCCTCAATGGTCCTCCATTTTCCTTTCTTGGTCCGACGCTAGGAAGATCGTTCAGAATCGTGTATATAACGTAATTAGGTATAAGAAATTTATGTCCTTTGAAGAAGCTCAGCAGTTCCTTATAGATCATAGCCAAACAGATTTAGGCTTGCATGTACGCCCTATTGTTAATCAGCCGGCCGTCCTAAATTTAGGACTTGGTCCTAAAAAGTCCTAAGGTCACTATAACCGAGGTACCGGGCAGGGGGGGTCACTATATGGTCCATACCCCTAGTGGACCGTGACCTCCAAGATGTACTCTACCCGTGATACCGGTACATCGTACCCGGATTCCGTACCGGGTACCGGGTAGATGCGCGGGAATGTACGTACCTCGACCAAAAATACAGAGATTTTGGGCCAAAAAAGTGGGTGCGGGAATGATGTGCGGCGGATATGGCGACCTGACAAATATGGGCGGCATTTTCACGTGAGCTTATCGTTTTGGGCGCCCAGTAGCAAGAACGAAAGCTTGGTACTTATGATTAAAGGGTCTGAATTTGGTTACGAAATTATTTGCGTTTGCATGTGTAGCACGGCTGCTCAACATGAGTAGGTCACAGATCGCCTGCGCCCGGACGGTCGATTTTGAGCACAAACATGTCAGTGCGTGAGGAAACGTTGCCCGCACCAGGCCAGGCAGTTTTTGCGCTTGATTTTAATCGTAGTATAGAGTTTGGAAACGGTATATCTGACAAGGGAGCGCCCGGGCCTGGGTGTTCTTGCCCGAAGTTTACTGTCGACCATTTTACAGAACGTCAAGGCTGGGTAGCGAGCGCACGTGACAGGACTTGTCTTTCGATATCTCTTGGGCCTAGAACAATGCTCCGGCGTGTCCTACGTTACTTTCGAACCATTTTGTAAGTTTGGCTGCGTTCTTGTGCCGGTAAGCTGGCTGGCTGCGGATATCCGCGATTCTTAATGCATCCACCTGGACGTGGCGACGTAACAAGCACGTGTGTGCCGGGTTCTCTCTGTGGTTAGGTGTAAGGGGTAGCGTAGTCGTAGCAGTAAGTGCCAGCCGGCTATGCCTGAAAGACAGGACAGTTTCTGTGCATGCACGTGGCTTACGTAGTTGGTTTACGGCATGTACCTTCTATCGTCGCAATCTTCCTTGTTCGCTGCTGCTAAGTTACGCATGCTTCCCAGCTATGTTACGGTTGCGTTCATTATCAGCCATGGGCCCATTGCTTGCAGTTGTTCTAGCTGTTCTTGTGCTGCTTATATGTGATGCTTTTACAGCTCTCCCCCCCCCTAGAATGCATGCAAAGTGTGGCATGTTGGATAGTGCCCTTTAACAACTTCATCTGGCTGCTACCTGTGTAAGTTGCCATACAAATGTGGTGTCCTCTCCTTCCTGGGTGGTGGCCAGCATGCCCGTGACATTAAACAAGCTATGGTATATGCTTAGAGAGAGTTTGCCGTAAGGGGTGGATCATGTTCAAGCCAGGCAACCTCAGCAACCATACAACCTTATATTGCATGATCTGCCCCATCTGTGACACCGTTAGGCACGCGTATATATGCGTGCAGCCACAGCACGGTACGGCCTTGTTATACGCTGCCCCACCTCCCCAAGGCCGCGTAGGGTCCCGTGGGGCCCTGAGGATTGGATAGAAGCTAATGGGACTGTGTGGGTGGCGTGGTGATGGGTGATATACATGGTGGTCCTAAAAAGTCCTAGTTTCAATTTTGGGCCATTTTTTTCGTTCGAGGTCTGCCATGGGGCAGGGCCAGTTTTGGTACTAAACGTCGTTATTTGAACCTAGGTCTTTGATAGAAATTTAAAAACTATATTATTTCTCAGTGGCACAAATGCCAGGGTCAAATATTACTGTTTACATGCTTAAATACGCATTCCCCAGCGTCCTAAATTTAGGACTTTTTGCAGGCTTTTGGACACTATTCCTCATGGTCGCCCTCCAGTAGAAGCTCTAGTCTTTGCTACCCCTCCTTCTTCTCCCCCTAAACGGGCTGCATCTGCATCTGCTTCAGATACTCCTCTCACTTTGGAGTTTGGTTCCCTATCCATTACTGTTGTTAAAAAGGATTGATTTTAATTTTGTTCCTGCTGCATACCTTCAAGGTTTTTCCTTTTTCCTTTGTTGCTTTCTTCTAGATTCCTATTCCTTTACGTAATTAAAGATGGATCCAGTGGGTGGAGATATGTCGCCTATACCTACCAATAATAATAATAATACTACTACTAATAACACTAACAATAACAATACTCGTGGTAACCGACGGGACTCCTTGGAAACGGTACACCATCTCACCCTCAAGGTATTCTGCGTACCTCACCTCCTTCTCCTGTTGCTGGTGGTCGCCGTCGTCCCTCAATTACCCCACCTACCTATGAACAACGTATTTCCCAAGTCAGATTTAGTGAGGAACCTTCTTTCGTTGTGAACCAGGCCCCTGCCCCTTCTGCAACCTTGGCTCACCCCTCCAGCAGGTCCTCACACACTAACAATGCTCCTAGGCCTCCTTCCCACCCTGTGCCTTCAATGCCTGCTATTAACACGGGTCGTACCTCGGCCCCTGTCGGCCCTTCTGGGCGCCCTAGTGCAGTTCCCTTTTACCCACCTGCTTCCTGGTCCTACCCTGAGACGGCCTATGAGGCTGCCCAGGTTCCTACCCGTGTGGCTGATTTAGAAGTTAATAATGATTTCAGTACCATGCCCCTAGATGATAGGAATTATGATCATTTTGCCTATTCCTCTCTTCGTGAGCAATATACTGTCCCCTTCTCCTATGGGCACCATCCGGAAACGGTGGCTCCCTCTAGACCCCTACCCAAGACTTTTCCTATCCCTTCCTTCTATCCCGCTTATGTAGCAGTGGAAGATAGTGGCCCTATGGGAAAAACTGATTCTTCTAATCCCCCTAAGCCTCCTGCTCTTCCCCTCTTTGCCAACCTTCCTAAGCTGGATGTCAAGTCTACCCCTCAACAGTTTTTCACCTTCATTATGTTGCTCACCCAGAACACAGAGTCCTGGCAGAACCACAATAGGTGGCGCCTCTCTGATGCTGTACTAGTTCCTCATTATCTTACTACCTGCATTACTCCTGAACTTGCTAACCTCATCCAGTGTGAGTCTCTTGCCTCTCATGCCTACCCAAACTCTGTAGCAGAATTGTTCAAGCGTTTAGAGAACCATTTAGTCCCTCCCGATGCAGATTGGCAGGATAGATTATCCTTTGGCACCTTGCAGCAGGGTACCAAGTCCTTCAAAGAATATATGAAAGAGTTTGATGCTCAGATGGTACGAATTAGGGATTTGTCGGGTGCAGAAGTACGTGCTCGCTTCCTTCAGGGCCTCAGTAGACCCTTATTGCGTGAAGTCAAGCGCCAGTTCTCTGCCTACCGTTTTACTGACCTGCCCCTCAAGCATGTGCGCCAGCATCTTTTACGAGTAGCAGATTTCTTCTCCACACCTTCTCTTCCTACCCGTTCCCGTATTAATAATATTAGCCTTACCCCTGAGGAGGAGAACTCCTATGTAGAAGAATTAGATATCTGTGTGACTGACCTTTCAGCTCTGGATGTCTCTCATATTACCTGCTATCATTGTAAGGAAGTAGGTCACCTTAAACGTGAGTGCCCCAAGTTCCTTTCGGGTGCTCCCCCTCATCCCGACGCTCGCCCTCCTCGTACCCCTCAGCGTGCTCCTATTCGTCCCACTTCAGGACGCATTCCTTCAGCTACCCCTAGTAGGCTGAATGCTGTGCAGACAGGATCCCCAGGGTTCCCCTATGATAATCAGGCTCCCGCACCCTCTTCAATCCCTCGTGACCCTCCAGCAGTGGCTTTTCCGCCAGGGTCTTCTTCGGGGTTCGTTCCTATGGATTTGGGGGGGAGGGGGAACAGTAGGCCTGTCAGCCGGGGGTAACCTGGACAGGTCCTTAGATAGTACCCCAGATAATAATTTTTGCTTGCCTGTTTTTATAACCTCTGTAGGAGCTGAATCATCCCTACCACTACGTGTGCGTCCTCTTATGTTCTTGAATGGTGGCTTAACCGTCCCTCATACTGTTGTAGACCCCTTCCTGCATGCTGATGAACTCTTGAATGTCTCTGTGTTAGTGGATAGCGGTGCGGCTAGCTCCTTTGTGAGCGAGGCCCTAGTTAGGCGTTTAGGACTAGTCCCTACCCCTCACACAAAAACTGTCACTGTCCATTATGCTGACGGTCGCACCAGTCATTCCCCGGGTACGGTGTCCCTTCCCCTGGTCATACAAGGACGTACGGTCAACCTGACGGCCACTATAGGCCCTATCACTACAGCTGATGTATTACTAGGATTAGATTGGCATCAGGATAATAAATCACTATTAATTATGATACTATGGTCATTTGGTTTCCAGATAGCTCTACTGGGTACCAGAACGTCATTATAGATTAGAAAATTTATCCTTGGTAGATATTACTCCTCCTACACCTGTTGATCCTCCTGTAGACCTATACCTGAAGTATTAATGTCCAATGACGAATTACGTTCTGAACTAAAGAATATGGATACCTATTATGTATGTTCCTTCAGTTAGAAGTACAAGAGATACCTATCACTAATAATAGTGTGGATATAGATGTAAATACAGTGGATACAATAGGAGTGGGATTTACTGAAAATGAAATAGTAAGATACATGGCTGTGATAGATTCCTCAAAAGTATTTGAAGAAAAGACTCCTTCTTATCCTCCTCCTCGTTCTGTTTTACACCGTGTAGTTATCAAGGACGGTGCAGTTCCTACGCACTCTCCGATGTATAGAATGGGCCCTACAGAATTAAAGGAACTAAAACAGATTTTAGTATCACTATTAGAAGCAGGATTGATAGAGCCTAGTAACTCCCCCTACTCCGCTGGTGTCCTGTTAGTTCCTAAACCAAATGGCAAGTTTCGCCTAGTTACTGATTATAGGAAGTTAAACGATATTACTGTGAAGTCTAAATACCCTCTACCTCGTATTGATGATATATTTAATAAGGTTAAAGGTTCTACCTGTTTCACAGTACTAGATTGTGCGGATGGTTTTTGGCAACTACGTATAGCTCCTGAGGATTGCCACAAAACCGCCTTTGCTACCCCTTTTGGGCATTACCAGTTTAGAGTAGCGGCTATGGGACTCTGTAACTCTCCTGCCTCTTTCCAAATGTTAATGAATGAAGTGCTTAGACCTGTTATGGGAAATTCCCACCTTCCTCAAGTGTCCTCTGATTTAAAGGATCCTTCCTTCTCCTCTGTTTCTTTATCTGAGCATGACCGTTCTTGTGCTCAAGCTTACTTAGATGATATCCTTATTTATTCTCCTGATTTTGAAACGCACCTACGTGATTTAAAGAAAGTATTAGAAATCATGGCTGAAAATTCTTTATGGGCGCGCCGTGCTAAAGTTCGCTCTGGTAGAAGTGTCCCATTTTTAGGGCACGTTCTGTCAGATGCCGGGGTTGCTACCGACCCGGACAAGACTAAGTCAATTCAGGAATGGCCTACCCCTACCGACGTTAAAGGTGTACGTAGTTTTCTAGGAATTGCTTCTTACTATAGGCGTTTTATCCCGCGTTTCGCAACTATAGCAGCCCTATTAATCATCTATTAAAGAAGGATATCCCCTTTGTTTGGAGTAGTGAATGTCAGTCGGCTTTTCAGTGTCTAAAATCCCTACTCCTCTCCCCTCCTGTACTCATCCTACCGGATACTACTAAACCCTTTGTTGTAGCACAGATGCTAGCAAGGTAGCTATAGGGGGCGTCCTTCTCCAGGATCAGGGTCAGGGCTTACAGCCAATCGAGTATATCTCTAGGACAATGCTTCCTGCGGAGCGTAACTATCCCGTCCACCAGCAAGAACTATTAGCTGTGGTGTACTGTTGCCACGCGTGGCAGCACTTTCTTAAAGGTGCTCAATTTGATGTTTGTCTGAATGAACCCTGTGAGATTGATCCTTATAGATTAGTTATCCAGACAGATCACCGCCCTCTTACCCATCTTCTCTCACAACCCAACCTTACCCCTCGTCAAGCGCGCTGGATGGAGTTTTTAGCACAGTTCTCCCCTTTTAAACTTCAGTATGTTAAGGGTGTAGATAACATAGTACCAGATGCACTCTCTCGTCGTGCAGATTACTCCTTTTTCGAGGACCTTGATGTTCTCAATACTACTCTAGTTCCTACTACTATGGGTGTAACCCCGTATGGTGAACTACCTGATGATGAATCCTATGCCTACCTCTTTCATACAGCTGTTCGCATGCCTGATCTCCTTTCTCACGTAGGACTCTCTCTCCCGTGTGAGGCCCTTCCTGTGGTCTCGGTGGGGGGGAGGGGAAAAATAAAATTTCTATACCGCTTAGCCATATAGCGACTAGGTCAGGAAAGTCTTATGAACACATAGTCCCTCTAGGACCTCCCCTTCTCTTTGGCAAGGCGGTAGGAGATCTCTTTAAACCTGTTCTGGATACCTCTGTAGCGATGCCTACCTCTGATCTCGAACGTCTTATTAGTAGATTTACGGCCACTGAGCCGGAAGCATTAGCTGCCATTGCTGCCCATCCCCAACAATTAGGCAAGCACCCTTGTAAATTTGTAGGTGGATTTTTATATGTGCAGATAGCAGATTCTCCCCCTCAATGGCGCCTGTATGTCCCTCCTATCTGTCGCTCCTCCTTGCTCTTTGAGTTGCATGACTTAGCTGCTCACCAGGGTGGTAAACGGGTACGGGACCTAGTAGCCCGCTCTTACTACTGGCCTTCCCTTTTAAAGGATGTAGATGAGTATGTTAGAACCTGTCAATCTTGCCAGGAGATGAAACCCAACAATGTAGGACAGATAGCAGAGCCTAGGACCTTACCTGATCCCATCATGCCGTGGGACTCCATTATGATGGATTTTGTAGGACCTTTTAGGAAGAATGATAGAGGTAACGCCCAGATCCTTGTTTTTGTAGATCGTTTTACTCGTATGTGTCATCTCGTGCCGTGTCCCTTAGAACTCACCGCACGCGATTGCGCACGCCTATACCTTAATAACGTATATAGATATCATGGTTTGAGTAGGCAGTTTATTAGTGATAAGGATAAGTTATTTACTTCTGATTTTTGGCAGCAGTTCTTCGCTGCTATCGGTACCAAGGTCACCTTCGGTACTGCCTACCACTCCTCCTCGTCTCATTTAGTAGAACGTTTGAATAGGGTAGTGGAAGAAGCTCTGCGTCACTATGTGAATGGCTCTGGGAGTGATTGGGAGGATTACCTATGTTTGGTAGAGTTTTCCCTTAACAATTGCCCTCAGGCTGCGCATGGTTATACGCCCTTCTTCCTAGATACTGGTAGACAACCTCTTACCCCTACCTCTCTTTTAGCTAGTCCTTTAAGGGACAAGGATGATGTGTCCCGGGATACTGTAGAAGGTGTGCAGGCGTTATTAGATAAGATGAAGAATGCACACGACAACGCTATTGCAGGGTACCATAGGGCGCAGGCCAAATACCTTGCTAGGTTGCGTGCCTCATTAGATAGAAGAGCACCTGAGATAGAAATAGGAGATTTAGTCTTAGTAGAAGGCCCCCGTGTTGGCCGCTTCGCTCATAAGTTCGAAGCTGAACTGAAAGTGAAACTTAGGCCCGCCTTCTTAGGACCTTCCGTGTGTTGTCTAGAGTAGGTAATTTTCTGTATGAGATAGATATTCCTACCTCTTGGCAGACCCACTCTCGCACCTTTCATAGAAGCCAGCTGAAGCTCTATCATCAGAGCACGTTCGCTGGTAGAGAATTGGCCCCTGCCCCTTTAGAGCATAACCCGGATACTGGTGAGGTAGAGGATGAGGTAGAGGGTATCGTGGCCCATAGAGATATCAAAAAAGGCCGCGGTACCCAGCGCCAGTATAAGGTGAAGTGGATGTATGCTCGTAGTGAGGTAGATAAGGTCTGGTATACTGAGAGTGAGCTAGATGGGTGTAGTCGCCTGCTGCAGGAGTATAAAACCCTGCATAAGCTCTAGTTGTAGACCTTCTCCTCTCTTATGTTATGTCTGCTGTCGACGGATGGTTGGTTGTCCCCTCCCCTCCGCAGCCGTCATGTCAGAGCCTACCCCTCCGGCTGAGAGCTCGCTGCCGTCCCCGCCCCCACCGGACCCTGAGCTGTATTTCGAGGCCCTTCCGGGCCGCTGGGTGTCGCGATCAGTTACCCGGGTGGCGTGGTGCAGCCGGCCCTTCAGGCCCAACATGCGGCTTAGTCAGGGCGGCCCTCTTCGGGGTCACGTGGTATGGTCCTTCCCCTGATGAGCCGCACCAGCTTGTCCTGCACGGGTTCGATGATGCCGGACACTGTTTGTTGGGGTGTGGTTCCAGCTGTCCCGCCTTGGGGCAGATAGATGCGGTTCTCCGGTGTTGCCGTGTGTTCTCCTACCTCTCCACTCCTGTGGGCCGTACCTGCCTACGGGAGGTGTTCCCGTGGCTTCCAGCTGAGGGTGATGCTGAGGTAGACGAGAACCCCTGCGACCTTTTACGGGCCGTAGAGTTCATGGAGATAGCTGATCAGTCGGCGGGACTAGCGGTTAGTGGTCCTACCCCTTCGGGCGCCCCAGCCGAGGTACATTATACTCCAGATTATTCTGCCTCGAGCGCTGCGTCCGCCTCCTCGGCGTCTGTTCCTCCCTCTCCGGTCCCGTCGTCCCCTCGGTCGACCCGGGATGTCGCAGTGGAGCCTACCCCTTCGGGTTTGCCTGATCCTCTTTCGGCGACGGTCTCGGCTATGCAGGCTCAGATCCAGTCTTTGACCACGGCGTTTGGGGCCTTCCTTGCGGCCCAGGCGCAGGTCCCGGCCACGCCGGCTGGATCCGCGCCCCCTACCCCTTCTGTCGCCCCGGCGACTACGGCTTCGCCCGCGCCCCCGCCTGCGCCCGCGGTCGCTGTGGTTCCGGCGGCTCCTGCGACTCCTGCTGCCTCTGCGCCTGTTACCGCTGTACCTGCGCCTACGCGGGAGTCTCCTGCCCCTGTTAGCTCGCCCTCCGTCGCTGCTTCCGAGCCTCCTCCCGCTCAGGCGCAGACGTCGCGGGGTTTCTTTGGCGATACTAGCGGGCTTCCCAGACTTTGGGAGGGTGGTCCTCCGCAGAGGATTCCGGTTCCTGACTGGGGCCTGGATGGTAGTCAATCTTATGCAGGACTGCCTGTCCCTACGGGCCCCATTTTCAACATGTGGCCTGAGGGTGCACCGGCAACGGAGACCGGCGCGCCTGCGTCGTTGGCGGGTCCGTCACGGCCCTCTCTGGCTTCAGGTCCGGCGCGACCTCCTGTTTTACCAGTGCCCCCTGCGTCGGTGTCGGCTCCTGCCCCTGCGTCAGCCCCTGCTCCGGTCCCTCCTCCTTCGGCCTCGCGGTCTTTGGCCGCGGTTGTTCGGTCCACCGGTCAGGATCCTCGCGCCACCCGCGCTGCCGATTCCCTCAGGGAGTTGTCCCAGGGTGATCGGGACAGGGCTCCTTCTGTGGTGCACGCGACGCCGGAGTCGCGTGACACGCCCATTCCGGGGTATGGTATGTCCGCACTCGCCTGCCGACAGTGTGACCTGCCGCGCGCCTCTGCTGAGCTTGCCATCTCTCCCATGTCCTATGGGTTCTCCCAGGTGTGTCGGGCGCCCCGGGATCGTGGCCTACCCATTGAGACTGATCGGCCTCCGTTCGACATGGTTATTTTAGCTGATCCGGTGTTCGAGGGTGAGATCCTGGTCCGGCGCGTCCTGTATCGCTGGGCGAGGCGCCACAACGACTTGGACACCTACGGTGGGTTTCAGTGGGCTTACCCTCCCCCTCTGGGCATTATGGCTTCGGATGCCCTTACAGTAGAGTTTCCTGCGGTGCCGGGTGCGGCGTACACTACGGTCCTCCAGCCCATCCTTGAGTGGGATGCCCGCCGCCCGGCGCCTATCCCGGGCCAGGGTCTAGACTCCCGCGGTCACCCTCCTCCTCGTGCCAGCGACTACCTAGAGACATTCGGGTCGCGACAGTGTGTTCGTCGGTGGCGCTCCCGCGAGGTTCGGCACATCCGGTTGTGGCCGTCCAACGTGGAGCCCCTGGTGGACCTGTTCTTCCCGACGGGTATGCGCCCTCGGATTCGGTACCATCGCCTCCTCCTGCGGGCCCTTTGCCTGATCGCGGTAGAGCCTTTCCTTCGCCTCTTTGCCTGTGGCTTTCTGGACTGGGCCCGTGGCCAGGTCGTCCTCACGCAGCATAGGTATTACTGGGCCTTCCTGGGCCTCTTTCCTGACGGCGTGTGGGCCGATGTTTTCCTCACTGTAGATAGGCATGACAATGTTGAGGATGTGGCTCACTACCAGGCCTACCTGGAGGTCCTGCTGGCCTCTCGTGGCACTTACCAGACGGATGGCCACTAGATAGAGGGCCTTAGGCCCGACCTGAGGGTGTTGTCCCTCCGGTATGTAGAGTCGCCCTCATATTCTGGCCAGTTGGTTGGCTGTTCTTGGTCCTTAGCGCTGATGTGTTTACTCTGTGTGTCCTGCCCAGTGCCGTCCCCCCCGGCCAGGACTCCGTTCCAGGCAGTTAGGGGAACCTACCACCAGGCTTGGTGCTGGCTAACCCTACACCACCCGGCGTGGTGGTGGAGACCGTGTGAACTATTGGTGCTTTGTATCTGGGATGGTCTATCGATTGTGTTGGTGTGTGCTGGGTGCGTTAGGATTATTTTCCTACCCCTCTGGTTCCCTCCTCTCTGCGTAGGGAGAGGGCTCCCTACCTTTTGTGGGGGGGGAGGTGTTACGTCGCGTAACAATTCGTTGTAGTTACGGACGTAAATTAGGTCCTTGGCCTCGGTTGTTCCTAGGTTACGTGCAGTTCTAGTTTGGACATGATTGTCCCCGTAACAGTACTGTGGTATAGTGGGTGCCTTTGGGCGCCGCGCCGCGTACTATATTAGTGGTCCTTATCCTTTTGTAGAATGTAGTGGACAGGCGTGCATCTGTGCACCTGCTTGTGTTTCTGTGTTTCTGCAGGCGAGGGCCAGGTCGGCCCGAGCCTGTTGGACCGTTGGTGACCATTTATGCACGTTCCACTCCTTGTGGGGTCACTCGGCGTGTGTTAAATGAATTAGCACATATTAGCTTGGGTCACGGCAGTTTAGTTGTGTTTCCTTCCTCTTTTCCTGGAGTAAACGGGTTGGATTAAATGGCCTATGGCGTATTACAGTAGTACATATGTAAATGCATTGAGATCTGGTTCGTCTCGGTCGTCTTTCGCTAGGGGTGTAAATAGAAGCAGCCTCACTAGTTTAGGTAGTATCAGGACAGGTAGAGGTAGAGGTGGCGGCCGAGGCTTGCGGCGTAACACCAGTGATGCCAAAGATAATTGAGCGGGTAGACACCGGTATGATAGGCTCAGACGTCTAGGCTGCCCATAAACCAATCAACCAGGTCCAAACTCCCTGGAAGTTACACCACAAAAATCGGTGTTCCACAGTTTCAGTGGGGTTGGTACATAAACATGTAGCAGGGTGTTGAAATCGCCGGTGGAGGATCTCCCCGACCCCGATGGACCGGTGCATCAAGAGGTGTTGTACGTCGGTCGCGCGGCGATCAATCAGCGGGTGGTCAGCGGCGAGGGTGATGTTGCGGACCCAGGTGTGGCCAGGCCACTCAGTAGCGCCCCAGCGTGTCCGTCCGGGGTGGAATTGATGGTTTTTATGCAAGAGCATTGTGTAGCCCCACTCTGCCGTGTACTCGTAAAGGCCTTTTACAATTCTGCTGTCACCCTGATTTAGCACCCAGCCAAATTCCACTGGATCCAATGACAACATGTCCAGGCGGGTTGATCCCACATGTAGCCAAATAATAGCAGCGTCTGGAAGGTTGGGGTTGGGTTGGTATACACATGATTGTTCAAGGGACCAAGGTACAACCCGAATCCGGTGGCATAGCTGGGTGGGGAGGAACACCACTGCAGTTGTAAGTTGAGCCAGACAGCCATTGTGGCCGCTCAGCGGCGCCAGTAGTTGAACGTGCAGGGTTCCAAGGGGGAGTTCTGCGATCACCTTCCCCGAGCATGTTGCGGTCGTGCTGTATGGACAAAAGCAGCACCATTCACCAGCTTTATAGGGGGCACGGGGAGAAGTCATGAGTGTGTGCCAGCGGGGGGGTATGGCTTGTACTAGCGCGGCCCAGGCAGCATAAGTAGGCATATTGGGGACCCAGGCAGCCAGTTCGTTATATGTTAAGAGGCGGTAGCAGTCACCGTGGAGAATATACAGGTGGAGAATAGTGGTTACAGGGTGGGGGGATGTTATGAAGCCTTCATAGGGGTTAGGGCCACTTAAGCATCCAAAGGGGCGATTAAGGGGGTTGAGGTATATATCATTAAAGAATAGGGGTTGGCGTGCAACTTCCTCACGTAGTGTGGGGAATAGTAGGCGGTCGGGTTTAAGTGCCGTAAAGCCTTGCCATATACGAGCCCAGTACCAAGGAAGACCTCTGGTGACTAGCTTCGGGGAGGGGAGGCGAGCAGTAAGCAGTGCGGCTCCAGAGTGCCAGGAAATACCATTGGAGTGATGAGTAAGACGTGAGAGGGTTGCACGTGCCAGAAGACATCCAGGGTGTGTGTTGACACCAATGTGGGCAGAAATAACTTGTTTGGCATACACAGACCATAAACGCCATTGCATATTGTGTAAGCCTAGTCCTCCAAGAGGCCACGGCATAAAAGACATTGACTCTCTGATCCATCCGTGTACCTGGCGGCTGAGATCGCTCGATTTTTTCCAAACGAAGCTATGCCCCAGTCGTTGAATAAGAGACACGGTGTGTTCATCCGGTGGGTGGGCCTGACCGAAGTACAGCAGCTTGGAGAACAGCAGCTGGTTCGTGACGAGGACCTTGCCCCGGAGGCTGAGGCGGTGTACGCCAGCCTAGCGGTTGGCCACCTGTTGTACACCAGTAAGTTTGCCCAGTTGTTGTGATTCGTCGTATAAAAAGGTTTTGACTTCCAATAACCTCCCTTCGGCTGTCCGACCGATAGGGCAGTTATGCAAAAGGTGGTATCCTCCTGGCGGGACCCATGTCACCGCCAGGTTGGTAGGTTGGAGAGTCGGGTTGGTTGTTCTGCCAATATGCAAGCCCGTGGACTTTTGCACGTTGCAGCGTTGTTGGGAGGCGGTACAGTATGTAGATATATTGTCAAGCACAGCATCAACATCACGCAAGGAGGTGCAAATGTTAGTAGTGTCATCGGCGTAGGCAGTTTGAAACAGACCACGTGTGTGGTGAGGGATGGGGTAGCCTTGAATACGGCTGTCCTGTTGATGAAGAAAGAAGAGGCCAGCGTGAGCGAGCAAAAAGAGAAGGGGAGAGAGACAGTCGCCTTGTGGGAGGGAGCGTGTGCTATGGCCTATTTGGGATTTATGTCCATTAATTAGTAGGTGCCAGGAAATGGTTATATTTATTATCCAAGTATAGACCAGAGAGGAAATGAGTATCAGCAAATAAGGGCCGGATATCTAGGTATTGATTTTTATCGGTGATACTATCGCGGTGTGGGCAACAACAACAACAACTACTACTACTACTACAACAACAACAACAACAACTACTACTACAACTATCGCGGTACCTTTCCATCCTCAACGGAGCACGGCCGGCCTCAGGCCTGTCCCTCCCGGCCCGTCCTTCTGGACGTTGCACGCCTTGTTTGACCCGCGATTTCAACCCCTTGCAGCACAAGCTTCGTGTTTTACACCCTGATTTTCTAAGTTTACGGAGCGAGCACGTTCGCGTTGTCTTCGTGCGTTTTTCTTGCTAACTTTAAAATGGAGCAGGGATGGAGAATTATTATTTTCTTTTAAGACTTCATTCTTGCCTGGTTTTGAGCGGTGCTCGGCATTTCTTTTCTGTTTGCGGCCTCCCAGAGATTGATCTGATCTCACATGCGAACTACTTGCTTTGGTTGCTAGGTTAGGTTATTTGATGAAGGTGGCTTGAGATGTCCACCATGGGTGATCGGAAGGCGGATTGTTTGAAGGACAGCGGAGAACAAGAAAACGCTCCTGATGTGATCGCTAAACCTCGTATTGATGGAATTTTCGCTGGAAGCCACGGTCAAGTACAGGCTATTCAGCCAGTGAAGCGCGCAAAATTCTTGAGTTTGCCTGTCCTCGCGCACCGAACGGCAGGCGGCATTGGTCATCAGGCCAGGGCCGTTTTGTCAGATTCCCAGCTCAAGGTTGCTGACACAGCGCCGAGCGACGATGTCATCCAGCAACCAACCGTCGCTATCCCTCCGCAAGTGCTGGAGGAACTGTACGATCTCAATGCGGACCTGCTGCTCAAGGTTTTCTCCTTTTTGGAGCTTGAGGACCTCTGTCGCTGCGCGGGCGTCAGCAAACGATGGATGCAAGCGAGCCGCGATCCTGCCTTCTGGCACACTCTGGATTTCAGCCGGCGCAAGATCCGGCCCCGCCAGGTCCTCACCCTCTGCGCCCGCTACACCAACGCCACCTCGCTCAACCTGGTCGGCGTGCGCAACGTGGACGCCGCGCTGGTCCGCGACGCGCTGGGCCACCTGACGTCCCTGGTGTCCCTCTCCGTGGGCGACGGCGTGATCGGCCCCTTGATCCTGGACGAGATCTCGCGCGCGTGCCCGCCGACGCTGCGCTCCCTCGCCGTGACGGACGCCGTCCTTGGCCAGTCCGTCGTGAGCGACCTCTCGCTCAGCAATGCTTCCCTTACCGAGCTCAACCTAACGCGCTGCCGCGGCGTGCGCCTCCAGCTCACCTTGCCCCAACTCACCAAGCTGGTCCTCTCCGGGAGCGGCCTCTCAGTCGTTACCATGGCGGGCCGGCCGTATACCTCCCTCATGCACGTCGACCTCTCCGACTGTATAAAGCTATCGGACGCGTCCATGTCCTCCCTCCTCTCCCAGTGCCCCGTGCTCACCTATCTCGACCTCTCCGGCTGCGTGTCGGTCTCAGACGAGACGCTTCAAGCGCTCGCGCGCCACTGCCCGGAGCTGCTCGACCTCTCTGTGTCCCGCTGCCCCAACGTGGCGCTGGAGGAGGTCCACCTGCCCTCCCTCCGCACCGCCAACCTGACAGGGTGCGTGGGAATGAACTCGGACGGCGCACGCGCATCCCTGGACGGGTGGACTTGCCTGGAAGACCTCCGCCTGGACGACTGCATCCTGCTCCCCTCCCTCCGCCTCCAGCTGCCCCGCCTGCGCAAGCTCAGCCTCCACAACTGCCACAAGCTGGCCTCGCTCCACGTGTGCGCCCCGAGGCTGGTGTCCCTGGACCTGTCCCACTGCTGCCTCCTGTCACGTGTCCACCTGGCGAGTGAGGCGCTTACACGGCTCGAGTGGGTTGGCCTCTTCTCGCTGGCGCACGTCACACTGTCCTGCCCCGCGCTATCGGAGCTTAAAATAGCCAACTGCGACGCGCTTCTGGCATCCGTGTTCGACACGCTGCGCGAGTGCCCTTCCCTTGCCACCCTGGCCGTGGACAACTGCGACGGCCTCGTCTCGGCGCGTGTGGTCGGGTGCCCCGTGCTATCCACGCTGCAGCTGACCATGTGCAAGAGCCTCGGATCGCTCCACGTGGCCGCCCCCGCGCTCACCCAGCTGTCCCTGGAGGGATCCGCGATGCTGTCGTCGGTCACGCTCGACCCGGTCGGGCTGAAACAGCTCAACCTGGGCATCTGCCCCCACCTGGGTGTGCTGAGGATGACCGCGCCGGCCATGGAGAGGCTTGAGCTTCGAGGGTGCGGCGTGCTGTCTGATGTCACGGTGTGTATCCCCATTCCTCCCCATGCATTATTGGTGCCATTCCGTTATTTTCTCCTCCTAATTCTCAAGGCACTACCTGTGAGTGAGTTGGCCACATCCACTCTTGCTGTCTAGAACTGCGCACAGCGACCCCTTCAGGAGGGGGTGCCCTCGCGATGCCTTGGATGCCTATGATAAGACTTCCTTTCAAGATCTACTTATTGGCTACCGAAACTAGTTCCTTTACAAGGGAAGATAGCATGGCATGGCACATCCTGCATGTGTCCAGCAAAGTCCCATGCTTGATATTGGTCCTGCAACTAGTCATGTCTAGCACGACGCAGCAAAGGCGCGAGCAGTTTGCCTTGTCCTGTCCTGTCCTGTCCTGTCCCTTAACAACTCACTCTTTCAGTACCATATCATCCCGCTAACGAGGTGTCACCTTCCTTGGACCACGCCCCCCTCCCCCGCTGCTGCTCATCCCCCACCCCAAACCAGGTGTGTGCGCCATGCCTGTCGTCGCTGGATGCGTCCTACTGCTCGCGCCTCACCGAGTCTTTCCTCTCCAACGTCGTTGCCAGCTGCCCGCGCCTCACCTCCCTCACGCTCGCCTCCTGCCCCGGCGTGCTACCCAGCCTGCCCACCACTGTCAACCCAGGTCGCCAGCACACCACTGCCGTGCCATCCGCCCAGGCGACATCAGGCCAGCGTACCACTGCGCCATCAACGGGCCCGCTCACGGTCATGCCATCTTCGAGACTGGTAGTTGCCAGTGGGCCATCGGGCATGCCGCTTGCCGGTGCACCCCCGCTCCATGGGTCCTGGGCGGAGGGCTCGCAGGGGAGTGGCCGCAGTGGTGGCTGTGGCGCGGTGGCGTTTGCGCCCGGCTCAGGGCGTGCCGCTTCGTGTGGGGAGGGAACCGATGCTGACATCCTTGCCAAGAGCGCGGAGGACACCAGTGGTGCGGTTGCTGCGGCTGCAGTGGCCGGGGCTGACGGTAACGTTTGTGTGGCTGCAAGTGGCGCCGTCAGTGGCGGGCGCGTGGACCTACTCCTCACTCCCCGTGCCGCTGCCGGCGCGGCTGCTGCTAATTCTAGCGCAGCTGCTGGAGATTGTTCTAATGCTACCGCCGCTGCCAGCTCTAGCGTTGCGGCAGGGCTCACGACCTCCACGGTGTTAGCGGCGAGTGGGACACTTGCTGCTGGCATCTGCACGCTCGTCAGGTCCCCCCTCGCGACCACCTCCCCCACCGATGCCGTCAAGGATGCCGCCGGGCACTCCGTTTCCGCTGCCCCCGCCCCCGCCCCCGCTGGGTGCCTCTCCCGCCTCTCCTCCCTCCGCTGCCTGACCACGCTTGACCTGAGCTACACCGAGGTGCGCACGCTGGGCGACGTGTTCGCCGCGTGCGCGTCCCTGCAGGTGCTCCAGCTGTCCGCCTGCAAGTGGCTCGTTCGTGACGCACTCGCCCCCCTATGCGAGTCCCCTCCTCTGCTGCCCCACCTGCACACGCTCGACGTCTCCTACTGCCACGTCGACGTCGTCTTTGGGGCCAGTCCCGGTCACGGGGGCCTGCTGATCCATGGCCGCAGCTCCATCGGCAGCACCAACAGTACAGCTGGAGGTGTTGCGAGCGGCAGCATCGGCAGGGCCCAGGTGGTGGCCTTGTCTCCATCGAGTAGAGGACATAGGGAGACCTCACAAGGGGACGCGGCGGCCGCGACCCATGACCCTCCGATGGGGGAAGGCAAGGCTATTGTGGGCACTGTCGCGGGCCCCAGGGGTGGCGGCATGGCCCCCAATGCCGCCCCCGGCGCATGCCTGGTCATGGCGTGCCCAGAGCCTGGGCGTGCTGCCACAGCTCCTACAGTCTTCACGGCTGCCACTAGCGGCAAGACTGGTTTAAGGGATCAGCCATCCTGCCCCCCCTCCCGGCTGGTTTCCCCCCTGGGCCGCCTGCGCTGCATCAACGTGAGCGGGAACAAACTGGTGGATGACCGGCTTTGGGCGTTCCTTGACGAGGAAGCCGAGGTGGTGCGGGCGGTAGGGGCACACCAGGGGAGTTTGGCGGGGTTGGGGGCACCCGAGGGGGGGGGGGTGGCCACATGTGAGATGGGTCGGCATGGTGCGCATGTGACAGATGCTGGTAAGGTGGGAGAGGATGGGAGCCCGAGCGATGAGTGTGGGGCAATGGCACAAGTAGGGGCAAAAGACACGGCTGTGTGCGCGCCCTTGCTGCCTGCCCATGGTTCGTGCGTCACTGCCTCGGAGGATGGTCCCGTGACAGCTGGTGCTTCGGCAGTCTCTCCACGAAGCTCTGGCGGGAGTGCGGGCGCCGCGTCCTGTGACGACAAGGGGGAACCGCCCATGGAGGGTGAGGAAGGAGGCAGCGGAGCCATGGGTGGTAGCAGCGGCGATGGCGCTGCTCTGAGCGCTAGCTTGGTGCGGTCCGCCAGCATCCACACCGCCAGCATCCATACTGGGGATGCAAGCGAGGGATCCAAGCGCGCCCCTACCCTGCTCGCGCTGACCTGCGTGGCCTGCCCGGGCCTCCTGCGTGTGTCCCTGGCCTCTCGCCGCGGCCTCGGCGCGCTGCTGGGCTCGCTCAGCCTGCGCCTCTCCCGCGTGGCGTCCGTGACCCTGGCCTGCCCCTGGCTGACCACCCTGGACCTGGGCGACTGCGGACAGCTGGCGGAGCTGGTGCTCGACTGCCCCCGGTTGGATAGCCTCTCGCTCCAAGGTTGCGCGTCACTGCGGGCGGAGGTGCTCGTGGGCGCGCTGCGGGGGGCGCCAGCGCTGGAGACGCTGGACCTGCGCGGGTGTGGACAGGTGGCGCAAGCGGGCGTGCCGGGACTGTACGCGCTGTGCCAGGGGCTGTGCAGGGTGTACCAGTAACGGTGCGGGGGTGTGGGGGTTTAATCGCGGCAAAGCAGCTGGTGGTTGTCATGGGACAGCGGGTTGGGTGACCTACTTGCAAACCTGCTTGCAAACCTGCTTGCAAACCTGCTTGCAAACCTGCTTGCAAACCTGCTTGCAAACCTGCTTGCAAACCTGCTTGCAAACCTGCTTGCAAATCTGCTTGCAAACCTGCTTGCAAACCTGCTTGCAAATCTGCTTGCAAACCTGCCTGCAAACCTGCTCTCAACTTTTGCTTGCAAACCTGCTTGGTGAGCTGGCGGAAGTGGCAGGCGGGCGGTGTCTGCTGCGGGAGGTCTGGGGATGCCACATCGATGGGATTCAAAGGGTCCACGTGTCCAGATCCACACTGCATTGGCGGCTGTGCTGTCCTTAGGGATGGCTCTGGAGGGTGACGGTGGTTGTGGCGGCAGGGGATGCCTCCCTGGCTACTACGGCTTTGCAAGGCATGGGCCCGGCTTCCGATAACCCTGTACAGGCTTGGATGACGCTGTCGTGCTGTGGATGGGGTTACCAAGGTCCAACAGAATGGATGGCGGGGTGTTCTGAAGTCAGGCAAAGGGGAAGCTGGAGGTTGACCACCGATACTGTTATGCGTGGAAGCATCGCCCCGGCTCGGTGGTACGACGAGCTGAGGCTTGGCTACCTGTTGGTGCTTTAGGGTGCGACACCGGTGCTTGTGTCGGGAGAAAGGGCACGTGTTTTCTTCGATGATGCGACACGGCGAAGCAACTGGGTTACTGTGTGCAAATCTGCCCCAACAAAGTGAGGATCAAGTTTCTAAAACATGTCATACATAGAATAAATAAGGAGAAAAGGCAGGAAGCTTTTTCCAAGAAAGTGGAGGCGGGAACCGTGTTGATTTGACAAAGGCCTCCTATGACAAGACGCCAAGGGCTGCCCGGTGATGCCCTTAGGCTGGAACTGGATTATCTTGGGAGAGTAGCTTACTAGAGATGAAAGCTTTGCAATGATGCTTGATGATTCAGTGGCGGGTGCTACGTGTGTTTACTGCTTAGACTGCGTGTGGTTTGTCGTGGATTGTTCTTGGAGCATTGACATGGCTCAAGCGTGACAGATGCCGCTTGCATGTACAGTATGGGAAGGATACCTAGGGTACAATTTTAGAGCTTGCTGGGTGGACTCTGTAGAATGTATGCAATTGTTTTGCCATGCTGGACACCTGCTAGGTTTTCCATGCATGCTAGAGCACGCAAGTAGAAAAGCTCTGAGGTCATGGCATCTGTGCTTTGAACCTGATGTGCGCGGTTGTCTAGTAGTAGATAGCTGTTAAGTGTCAAGTGTTGGCAAATTTAGAGCAGCCGGTTGTGATGTATGCCGTTCCAAGGGCATGGAACGCAGGCCTCTTTCTTGGTAATTTGCGGCTATATATGCATTCAGGACTTGCAGCAGGCCTGGACATCTCACTTGGGTCTGTTGCAATGTCTGCTTGGAAACACAAAGTTTTTATTGCTGTCCAAACGGCATTGACATTTGATGGAAGATTAATTAAATCACTTCAAAGGACGCGTTTATCAAGTTTGAGGAGGCCAGTGTGCAAAACGCCGGCGTGATGGTACATAATCGCAAAATGGTAATTATTTAATTATAAATAATAAAACTCGTGCTCCCGTTTGGGAGTCACGGAGCAAACCACGATGGATCCGGATGGAAGGATGGGAACATGCAATCCTACCGATATGTATTCTATCTAGTTACAAACAATCCTACTGGTCTTGATCTAGTATAACGTACATGTGTGCCAGACCCTAGGGGTCTTGCCTAGCATGCTTCCCGCTCTTGCAAACACGCGGCTTCCCCACTGAGGGGCGCTGGGGGTCGATCATCGTCCTCTATAACCTAAGCCCACTTGCATTAATTAATTAATTAATTAATTAATTAATTAATTAATTAATAAGCACGTGACTGCGTCACGTGGGTGCCAATACAGAGTAAAGGAACCTTCAACCCTATATACACAGCGAGAAGGAGGGAGGGCGCCCTAGCTTCTCTCACTGCCGCAGGTGGGCAGGCCGCAGAGCGCTCTCTCCACGGCATGGTGCATCATGCCCACTTGCATGGCCTTGTCCATAATCTTTTTCCAAATTCACGGAGAAGCCTAGGCCCCCCATGTCCTCTTCGAGCTGCTCCTAATTAAAAGTACATGCATGCGGGTCTTGCGGCGCGTCTAGCATTGCTGGGCCTGTCGCACGTACGTGATGAGGTGCCTGCATGCCAGGCTGAGTGCTGGTCGTAGCCCTGCTGGGCGGAGGGGCCACGAGATCTGTCTACCGGCCTGGTCGGTGCGAGCTAAGCTAGTGCCCTACTATATCAAAGAGACAACCAGCCCTACTACATAGTTGCAGGCACCGCGCTGCTCAGTTGATGGTGCTGGCCAGCCAGTGATGAGTGGCATGCAGGCCTAGGTACAAGTCCTCCTTGCGAATGTGTGCAGCATATCAAGGAGACAACCAGCGCAGGCCAGAAATCGGGAGAATATCCGGACCATGGTAGCTCGAGCCTGCCGTTATCTTGTCCGCGTGTTCGAGTCGTTAATCAGGAGGATGAATATGAATGGTGATGGAAATGTGTAGCCTTGTGCATTGAAATTATGGCTGGCTTACGTGTAGAGCGACTAGATGACGAAGACGGTGGGGCCGGAAACAGCTTGCTTGATCAGGTCGTGTGTTTCGAGCCTCACTGGATAGATATAGATATAGATATAGATATAGATACGCTGCACACGCAGTCACGTGTCTATTAATTTAATACACGTGTCTATTAATTAATTAATTAATAGATACGCTACAGCTGGGCCTCGATCTGTCTTCTTGCTAGACCCGTCGAGCCCCACCACTCGGGCCTCGATTGCAGGCAGTCAAGCCATGTCTGCACGTGCTCAGTGTCCTCGAAGAGGGTGGTGTCGTCGGCATAGATAATTGCCGCTAGGCTATAGCGCCTAATCTCCGTGTCCGCCCCGCCGTGCCAGAACTTACATTGGCGACGTTCACCCCGAGCTTTCCCTACCCACGATGCGAGAGAATCGCTTGCGCGCCTGAATCATGTTACGTATTGGACTACAATAATAAACAGGTATGGCGAGACGTCCGGAGCATTCAGGCTTCAGGGAGAGAGCGCGCGCCATTAAATTAAATTAAATTATAACATGCCTCCGTGGGGAGGTCATGTAGCACATATTCCATGATGGATGGGGTGGAGGAAGCCGCGTGATCGAACTATCCTAACTCTAAGCTATCTAGAAAATCCTAACTACACTACTCATCAAAACGCCTCCTCCGCTTGGGGGGAGGTGGCTTGCCCATAGGGTCGGGCGTGTGCGCCTTGACAATCTTCTTCCACCGCGTCTTGTCCTGCATGGCAGTCCAAAGACGGGAGAGAGAGTGGATGCGGTGCTCAAACTGGGCTGGGACCAAGTGTAGGTCGTCCAGCAACATCTGCATGAACGTAGTTCGTGACAGGTTTCCCTACGCTTTTGGGAATGTCCTCGGGGCCAGGCCAGGTCAGAATGTGCCGCCCTGGCTGGCCAAGCCGCTGGGGGCCGGCCAGACCGAGGGTGGTGTCGACCTGGCTGGTGCGGGCAAGGTGTCCTACAAATGCTATCCTACGCTGCCTAATCTCGTCCGAAACACGAGGCATGCCATGATACAAAGACTCTGATGACGGACACTCGGAGAAACCTACGTTAACCTAGGACCTGTCGGAGCATCCTGTAAACCGTACGTGCCGTCTAGCCTAGCTGCCAGTTTGGGTGGGAGGGTCCACGCCTCGGCGCCATTCGTGAGCACCGTGAGGACGAGGACCTTGAAGAGCATGCGCTTGCGGTGCCCGCCCAGGCCCTTCGAGCGCCAGTAGGCCGGGTGTGAGCGAACGGCCGAGCTTGGCCCAGGCAAGGCCGATGCGGGTGTCCACATCGTCGGCGGTGTCAGGAAGCCAGCTCCCCAACAGCTTGAAGCGGTCGCGGAACGGGACCTCCGTCCCGTCGAGCAGGCGCGGCAGCGGGGGTTCAGTTTACTGGAGGCCCCAATCACCATCGCCTCGGTTTTGACACTAATCTCCAACCCCACCGCCCGCGCCTCCAGGCCCAGGCAGTCCAGCCAGGTCTGAATGTGCTCGGGGCTCTCGATGAGGGTGGTATCATCCGCATAAATCAGGTCGGCACTGAGGCGGTAACCAGGTCTAACCCCGCCGTGCTCTTTCACGTTAAGGATGTCCAAGCCTGGCCCGAACCCCTTAAGAGCAGTAAAGCGCGCGCCATATTAATTTATATTCTCCCAAACCGGTGCCTCTAAATGTGCTCCATGCAAGCTAGCAGGCCTATCTGTGGGCTCTGGGCCATTGATGGGGCAGCCTTATTGCATATGCTATGAGTTGATCAGCCATGCTTTGCCCATGCAGAGAGCCACTCTCTGCTTCGAGACGCCAATCACGCCATCACTGATGCCCTAGCTAGCCATTGCTTAGCCATGATCATCTTGTGGACACACCATGGCCACAAAGTTCTTTGCAGAGCTGCTGGAATACATGGTGGTGCACGCGGGTGCACCTCAGTTGTGCAGGTCCCGAGTAGCTTGGAGGTCGTTTACACCCACCACTTGCAGGCTGTCGCCTAGAATGTATTGAAAACCATATGCGCCTTCTCAGGAATATGTGTAACATATCCTCCCCACAGAGATTGTTCTTAATTAATTTTAAACAATTAATTAATATGGCGAGAGCACGCAGCCCTGCCACACACCCTTCTGAAGAGGGCATGGTGGCGTGGACCCGTAGGGAGTGCGCACCGAGGTCGGGTGTGGATCCTTCATACAGGTTAACGAATGACAGGGGAGGGGGATCCGGAACAGAGCGAGGATGTCACACAGCGCAGACTGGTCAGAAGTCCGAGTCGAAGGTCGGCTTTGATGAATTCCACCACCACCAGATGCAAACATAATGGTAAGGCTGGTTTCTGTGATTCTAGGTAGATGGGTCGATATAGCCCAGATTGTAGGCGTACTAGTAGTAGTAGGGTGCGCCCAGGGCTTCTCATGCAATTGTAAATAGGATATTGCATACGCAATGCAGCATGCATGCTAGCTCTCTAGCAACAACTAATCACTGAATCTACATCTTTTCATGCATAGGCAGGCAGAGCGCGCTCATGAGTGCAATATTTAGGACCTTGCGTTGGCGAACATTTTGCGGAATCTTGTCATTAGCGTGCATGGAGCCCTCCAATAAATTGAACTCGGCCGCACTGCAAACCAGGGCCCAGTCCAACAAAGTCAGGTTGTCCGTCAGACTGTCACTGTATCATCATCGCGCTCAATATAGGATTGCGTGAAACACGAAATGCATGTCGCCGCCTGCAAAGGTGGCTCACTAAGGCAGCGGATTTGGGAGAATTCATGAAGGCGTGTGGCTCCCGGCGCTTGACGCCGGCAATTGGTTGGGGCCGGGGGCAGACATGCCCTCATGGAATATCGCTTGTTCGCAATCTTCGCTCGTTTACAATCATCTTACTCGTTAAGAATCTTGCTTGCAAACAATCTTCGCCTTTCCCCGCGTCTCCCCAATGTCGGTACAGCAGGGGAACACTAGTCTAAACTACGTCTATCTACGCATGGAGCCTCCCCGCCGGCCTCGCGGCCTCGCCCCGCTGCTCTCGACACCCCCTACAGCTAGATCTCACAATTCTGTCAATATACCAGCCAGCCCTGGAAGTGAAATACCAACTTCAACGTCGTTCACAATTGAAACGCGTCATGATTGCACTGGTCATAACGCCAAAAACGTCCACCCTTACCAGCGCGCTAGCTAACATGTTTCAGCAACGCCCGTCGTGGCGGTAGTTTATATGGATTAATTACTTAAGCCCCTCTGCACCCCATGCAACAGACCTACTAAAGCTTTCCTGCGCATGCAAATACTGTCATGAGCCGAAAAAAATATGATACGGAATATCCGACAGCAAAAAGCCTAACGGCGAGAACAGATGCTCGGCCAAGCAATCTTTGCCCGCAAAAAGCAATGTCTTGCCTTATTATGAGCGATATTAGTCGAGCCTTACCCCTGCGCAAGTCCGCTCGCATTCGCAAATGTCTGCTCTCTGTCTTTCCCCACCGTCCTTCATTGGTCGAAGAATCCCACAGCGGTTAATCACGGTGGCACATGTTTGGCATCGAAATCAAGCTACCGCGTATACGTGCGTGACTTGAACTGCAGTAATAATGCATACGAGAGTTGAGAAGTCGATGGATATGATTACCATGAGACTGCGAGTTAGTAGGCTGAGGCGACAAACTTGCGATAATTTCCTAATATTAATTATAATACCTTGTCAGCTCCTGGTCAGCATCCATATTTATTCCATTCATTCTTTCAGTTGCAACTTGCATTGTACCCGCGTGGCGCGTAGGCGCGTGGCCGCGCGCTAGTTAGTTGGATCCTACGCGCGTACCATCGCAGATCCGACTTGCACAGACTGTTGACTCGAACACGTGTCCTCTCCAGACCGACGCAACTGTGACAATCCGTGCAATGGTGGCAGATGGCTGCGACAAGATAGGCAAATTGGCTGGTCTGTTGTCAAGTATGGCGTCATAACAAGGAGAGATGATGATTGCCCAATATAAGATTATTTTGTATTAACGCCATAGGTTTGTCTTCTTGTTGCTGTTTCTTAGATCGACGTATCAGGAAAAACACAACCTCCTGTAATGGAAATTATCGCGACGGCTTCAGGTTGACCCGCGAGCAGAACGTTGCATTCGGGTAGGCCTATTCTCGCAGTTGCTAACATGTCATTTCTGAAAGCAGTGCATCGTAATTAAAATCATGGCTGCCATACTTAGAACTCCAAGAGTCTGGCAAATCGTTACACCCTGCGAGGGATGCGATGTAATTGAGGAGTTTGAGGGTGCTTGCGTCGCAGAGACGGGCGAGCACGCTGCAGTGCACAGCGGCCCAGGCGCCGTTCATCAGCTCCCCAAACACAAGCTCAGCACCCACGACCTTCGATATCTCGCGTCGCTTGAGGAGGCAGATGCAGCGGCCGTGGCGGGATCGCCCTGCCGCGTTTGGACGCCGATAAAACCACTGCCAGGGCTTCCGGCCAGCATTGCCTCCGCCGCATTCCGCGGTATACTGGTCCGGGTGGCTGGATTCGACACCGAGCGCTCCAAGCAATATGCCATTATTGTACGCGAGAACGATGGTCACAAGCGCGCGTTCCCCGTCGAGAATTTCACCCCGGCGGACGTCGAGTTTACACGCGGCTGGGCTGCGCAACAGGTAGCTTGCGTAAGCCGATGGACAGGAGGGGAACTGTTACATGATTCCCACATCCGCCCCTCGTTAGGTTTCGTCCATCACTTAAATAATGTCTGTTATCTTGGTGATCCACATTAGGCCAGGATGCCGCACGATCTTGGTGATCCAAAGCAAGCCAGCATGGCCATACACTGCCATACTCGTCCGGCACCCACTCACCCGCCTTGCCACCATAATAAACTACTTGCTTGCGTCACACCCCCACCCCCTTGCCCCAGAGAGCGGTGCCTTTCCCGACGGTAAACGGCTTGCAGTCATGACACTCTTACTCCCATCGTCCCGTAATAGACTACAAACTTGCGTCATCCCCCCCCCCCCCCTTTTTGTCTCAGAAAGCAGTGCGGTCGCTGGCCGCCCGGCTGGCTGCGGGTGCGTGCATGGCGCCGGCGTACATTAACGGGGACAACGCGTACTCAGGGACAGCGGAGGAACGGTCGCTGCAGACGATGGAGACGCGGCACTTCCGGTGAGGGCTGCAGGCATTGCTTGCGGTGGGTGTTTCTTTGTGCACTCCCCATCTGTAGGGTTACCTGCCTACTCAAGCAAACAACCCGACGGTCGCCTGCCTTGCATGTCTGCCTGCCCGCCCGGCCTGCCAGCTAGTCCGCCTGCCCGCTCACCTGGACTACCTGCCCGCTTGCTTTGTCTCTGTGTGTGTGTGTGTGTGTGCGCGCGCGCTTGCGGGCGGGCGGGCGGGCATGTGGGCGGGCGGGCTGGCGGGCGGGCGGGCGGGCGGGCGGCGGGCGGCGGGCGGCGGGCGGGCGGGCGGGCGGGCGGGCGGGCGGGCGGGCGGGCGGGCGGCGGCGGGCGGGCGGCGGGCGGGCGGGCGGGCGGGCGGGCGGGCGGGCGGGCGGGCGGGCGGGCGGGCGGGCATGTGTGTGAGTGTGTGCCTGCCTACGATTTCGCATCCAATGTTGGACATCCACAATGCAACTAAGGGATACTCTCGCACACACGCACACACGCACACACGCATGCACGCACACACGCACACACGCATGCACGCACGCACGCACGCACGCACGCACGCACGCACGCACGCACGCACGCACGCACGCACGCACGCACGCACGCACGCACGCACGCACGCACGCACGCACGCACGCACGCACGCACGCACGCACGCACGCACGCACGCACGCACGCACGCACGCACGCACGCACGCACGCACGCACGCACGCACGCACACACACACACGCACGCACGCACGCACACACGCACACACGCACGCACGCACGCACGCACGCACGCACGCACGCACGCACGCACGCACGCACGCACGCACACACACACACACACGCACGCACGCACGCACACACGCACACACGCACACACGCACGCACGCACACACACGCACACACGCACACACGCACACACGCACACACGCACACACTCACATTTGCTGCCCACCCACCCACCTGGCCATCCCCGCACGCACAAACACACACACATGCACACATACACGTTCAGCGGCTTCAGCTTTATCTGGGGCAAGGACAACCTCTTCCTTCCCGATAACCAGTTCCTTCCCCCCTTTCTCCCACCCAAAAGCACCCACCACCCAGCCAACTAACAAATCACCCCACCCCCACCCACCCCACCTTTTCCCCCATCCTCAGCTTCATGTGGGGCAACGACGCCGAGGCCAATGGGGGCATGTGGATCCGTGACATTGCCATGCGTAACCGCAACGCCGAGTACCTGGAGCAAGTGTGGGACTTCTTTGAGAACGAGTTGGGGTGGCAGATGCCGTACGCGGATGGCAGCAGGGGGATGCTGCACAAGACCGGTGAGGGGAAAGTGGGGCGGGGTGGCAGTACTGATAGAGAGGGGGGGATGCGGCACAAGACCGGTGAGGAGGGAGAGGGGATGGTGCATGGGGCATGTCGAAATGGGGCTTTCCAGATGGGATGATGAGGCAGGGGCATGGGTGCATGGGAGGGGAAGGGAAGAGTGTGGGAGCACGAGACCTGTAGGACAGCAAATGGAATATGGGATGGGGAGGGAGGAAGGCGCCTGTATGTCTAGGCTGGCCAAATATACTTCCCTCATGTGCGTGTGCTGGGTGTCGATGTGGCAATCTTGGAATGCCCTGACATGCACCTTGGACGTGGCCAGCCTGGGCCTACATGAACCCAGACATTCTCTGCGCCGCCGTAGTGGGGTAGTTGTGGTCCAGCTCCTCTGTGTACTGCACCTCTGTTCAGGTCGCAGAGTCAGGGAACAGCCATAATCTCTCTGCTGTCCTTTTCTCCAATCGTGGCTCTTCTGTCCTTTCCTCCAATCCTGTCTCGTCTGTCCTTTCCTGCACCCAGACCTGCCTCAGACGCCGTTCACCCAGCACATGTCAGCATAGCGGTAGCGAACGGGTGTGGGACAACATGTGCGACCAGGGGAAACACCGGTGCCCAACCTTTGCATCGCCCCATATACCTGGCCCCAGCTTCGGCCTCCGCCTAGGCTTCGGCTTGGCAAGGCAGCCCCTACGTTGCAGGCGCGTACAGCCTTTGGGGCCGAAATCGGCACGCACAGACTTCCTAGTACTAAACAGGCGCATCCATGCCCTCTTCGTAACCCACCCACCTACCCAACCAACCTACCAACCAACCAACCAGCCAGCCAGCCAGCCAGCCAGCCAGCCAGCCAGCCAGCCAGCCAGCCAGCCAGCCAGCCAGCCAGCCAGCCAGCCAGCCAGCCAGCCAGCCAGCCAGCCAGCAAGCCAGCCAGCCAGCCAGCCAACCAACCAACCAACCAACCAACCAAGCATTGACCCATCGGTCCATCTCGTGCTTAAGTGTGCCCGTCCGCCCACCTGTCCGCCTGTTCATCCGGCATCTCCTGTGCAATTGTGCCCGTCCGCCCACCTGTCCGCCTGTTCATCCGGCTACCCTGTATCCCCTAGTAAACATCGCGGCTACCCTGTATCCCCTAGTAAACATGGCGGCTACCCTGTATCCACTAGTAAACATCGCGGCTACCCTGTATCCCCTAGTAAACATCGCGGCTACCCTATATCCACTAGTAAACATCGCGGCTACCCTATATCCACTAGTAAACATCGTGGCTACCCTGTATCCCCTAGTAAACATCGCGGCTACCCTGTATCCCCTAGTAAACATGGCGGCTACCCTGTATCCACTAGTAAACATCGCGGCTACCCTATATCCACTAGTAAACATCGTGGCTACCCTATATCCACTAGTAAACATCGCGGCTGCCCTATATCCACTAGTAAACATCGCGGCTACCCTATATCCCCTAGTAAACATGGCGGCTACCCTATATCCACTAGTAAACATCGCGGCTACCCTGTATCCCCTAGTAAACATCGCGGCTACCCTATATCCCCTAGTAAACATCGTGGCTACCCTGTATCCACTAGTAAACATCGCGGCTACCCTGTATCCACTAGTAAACATCGCGGCTACCCTATATCCACTAGTAAACATCGCGGCTGCCCTGTATCCCCTAGTAAACATCCACGAAAATACTTGGCCGTCAGCCCAGCCAATGAGTTGCTTGACCTTCTTCACTCACACACTCAAACTAAAAGCAAAGCTAGGAGCGAGGATTCCAGCCAACCAAGCGCATACCCAAAGCTGATTCCAGACCCAATACCCACGACCCCCGCCCACTGCCCACCGCCCTCCACCCACCACCCAACTCTCACCCCCCACCCCCCACCCACCCACCCACCACCCACCCACCCACCACCCACCACCCACCACCACCAAATCACGCGCAAACATACCCCTCACCAACATCCAGGTGGAAGGCTGGGCCTTAAGAAGCGGATCAACATCTACATTGCAGGCACCGGTCTGAGCAAGCACCGCGACGGCTTCGCCTGGGGAGCCGAGGAGATGCTTCTGCACCCCCACGCGATGGCGGAGGGCTCCTCGGTCACCCCCCACGAGTTCACGCACGTCATGCAGTTCCACAGCGGGGGATTCAGGAACAACGCCGACGTGGGCTGGTTCTGGGAATGCCACGCCAACTTTGCGAGCCACCAGTTCATCCCTTCGTACCCACCGGCGCTCGAAGTCTACGCGGTGCGCGAGGCAGGGGGGAGGAATGAATAATACATGCCAGTACTTGTACAGCATAAGTACTACTATGTAAAGCAGCAAAAGTACTGTTTCTGGCCTGCGCTGGTTGTCTCCTTGTTAAGTACTGCTTGAGATAAATACGTTGTGAGTGAGGCAGGGGGGGGGCGAACTAATAATGCACACGAGTACTTGCCCTGTTATATAAAAACGTAGTCGGGTTGACACATTTACATGGTGAGTGAGCCGGATGCTTTTTCTGTTGGGGCCAAAACCCTGCCTACCTTGCCGTTTGTCTCCCTGCTATGTGAGGGGAGGAGTCACGGATATCCATGCTCCAAAGTAGTATTCACTATACCACATTCCAGATAAAGTAGTTGATGTGACCCCTCCTGTGCCGTCGTTCCCGATCCGCTTCATCACCAGGCACCTCCCCTTTTTGCATGGTCGCGTGAAGCTCACGCCGTACGTGCTGTGCTCGCCGACTTGTGTGTGCTGTGCTTGCCGACTTGTGTGTGCTGTGCACCACTGCGGCTCGGCACGGCGTTCTATGATATGTCACCTATGAGTCGCCACACAAAGTCGTGTGCTTTCCCCCTTCCCTGGCATCCCCTCCCATCCATTCATGCCTCCTCCTTCACCCTATCTATTCATGCCTCCCCCTGCTTCAACCCTACTTATACATGCCCCCCCCTGCCTCGACCCTATCTATTCATGCCTCCCCCTGCCTCAACCGTATTTATACATGCCTCCCCCTGCCTCAACCCTATTTATACATGTCTCCCCCTGCCTCAACCCTATTTATACATGCCTCCCCCTGCCTCGACCCTATCTATTCATGCCTCCCCCTGCCTCGACCCTATCTATTCATGCCTCCCCCTGCCTCAACCGTATTTATATATGTCTCCCCCTGCCTCAACCCTATTTATACATGTCTCCCCCCTGCCTCAACCCTATTTATACATGCCTCCCCCTGCCTCAACCCAATTTATGCCTGCCCGCCCCCTGTTCTCCCCTGTCCTGCGTGCCACGTGCCATCCATGTGCACTATACCCTTTCTGTCATGCATGCGTGCCCACTATCAATATAAATCAAAAAGCTCGATTTAGGTTTGGTCCTCCATATTGTCTGCCACCGGAGTTCACCATCTCTCTTGTTTCCTGTGTTGCTTACCGGGCCCTGCGTAATTCCCCTGCCTTGTGTGCCGTGCGCCAGGAGCGCTGCCACTACGAGCTGTGCTCGACGCGCTTTAACTACGGCTCGTGGCCCTTCCTGCAGTACATATTGGAGCACCCGCGCTGTAGGGACGCGTCGCTCTGTTTCCGCATCTGGGCTGAGAACTGCAAGAATGAGCACGACTGCTCGACCGAAGGTGAGGTCTGCAAGGTCTTCCTATCTCATGTGACCATGTCACGGTCTATGCAGTGTGCCGCGATCGCCAATAATCGCAAGGAACGAGCTCGACCAAAGGTAAGCGAGTGCTGGCATGACGACACTTGCTTACGGTTGGACTGCTTGACAGAAGGTGAGCTGAAAGGAGAAGGGCCTTGAGTGTAGTCGAGGTACCACAACACAAGAAACCATTTTCTCGGGCTGGGCAAAGACGCCTGCTCGTCTTAAGGTGAGAGTTGCAAGGTGAGCGCTGCAAGGCTGACTTCAAGCTCAATTAGTTAATTGCGCTTCTGCAGTATGCCACTGTTTATGAGAGTGGCATTGACAAACATGACTTTTTGGAAGGGAAAGTTAGCAGTGTCTGACGAGGGGGGCTTGGCAAAGTTGAGCCAAATATTTGCACAACTCGGCGGTGGCGTCGGCGTCATGAAAATCTTTTGGGGGAGGGATGGGTCGGTGAAGGTGCCAGTGGACAGTGGACAGTGGACAGCGGACAGTGGACAGTAAGAGATTGCTAGCACAGGAGCATGTTTTGTCATCGTCACGGACCTCTCTAACCCTGGCCTGGAAAGCAAACACCTAAGGTGGCACGTGTTGGCATGTGTTGGCATGTGTTGGCATGTGGTGGCATGTGGTGGCATGTGGTGGCATGTGGTGGCATGTGGTGGCATGTGGTGGCATGTGGTGGCATGTGGTGGCATGTGGTGGCATGTGATGGCATGTGATGGCATGTGATGGCATGTGATGGCATGTGGTGGCATGTGGTGGCATGTGGTGGCATGTGGTGGCATGTGGTGGCATGTGGTGGCATGTGGTGGCATGTGTTGGCATGTGTTGGCATGTGGTGGCATGTGTTGGCATGTGGTGGCATGTGGTGGCATGTGTTGGCATGTGGTGGCATGTGGTGGCATGTGGTGGCATGTGGTGGCATGTGGTGGCATGTGGTGGCATGTGGTGGCATGTGGTGGCATGTGGTGGCATGTGGTGGCATGTGGTGGCATGTGGTGGCATGTGATGGCATGTGGTGGCATGTGGTGGCATGTGGTGGCATGTGGTGGCATGTGGTGGCATGTGGTGGCATGTGCATGTGGTGGCATGTGTTGGCATGTGGTGGCATGTGGTGGCATGTGGTGGCATGTGCATGTGGTGGCATGTGGTGGCATGTGGTGGCATGTGGTGGCATGTGGTGGCATGTGATGGCATGTGGTGGCATGTGGTGGCATGTGGTGGCATGTGGTGGCATGTGGTGGCATGTGGTGGCATGTGGTGGCATGTGGTGGCATGTGGTGGCATGTGGTGGCATGTGGTGGCATGTGGTGGCATGTGGTGGCATGTGGTGGCATGTGGTGGCATGTGGTGGCATGTGGTGGCATGTGATGGCATGTGGTGGCATGTGGTGGCATGTGGTGGCATGTGTTGGCATGTGGTGGCATGTGGTGGCATGTGGTGGCATGTGGTGGCATGTGTTGGCATGTGTTGGCATGTGGTGGCATGTGGTGGCATGTGGTGGCACGTGGTGGCATGTGGTGGCATGTGGTGGCATGTGGTGGCATGTGGTGGCATGTGGTGGCATGTGTTGGCATGTGGTGGCATGTGTTGGCATGTGGTGGCAAGTGGTGGCATGTGGTGGCATGTGGTGGCAAGTGGTGGCATGTGGTGGCATGTGGTGGCATGTGGTGGCATGTGATGGCATGTGGTGGCATGTGGTGGCATGTGGTGGCATGTGGTGGCATGTGGTGGCATGTGGTGGCATGTGGTGGCATGTGGTGGCATGTGTTGGCATGTGGTGGCATGTGGTGGCATGTGGTGGCATGTGGTGGCATGTGGTGGCATGTGGTGGCATGTGGTGGCATGTGGTGGCATGTGGTGGCATGTGGTGGCATGTGGTGGCATGTGATGGCATGTGATGGCATGTGTTGGCATGTGGTGGCATGTGATGGCATGTGTTGGCATGTGGTGGCATGTGATGGCATGTGTTGGCATGTGGTGGCATGTGGTGGCATGTGATGGCATGTGATGGCATGTGTTGGCATGTGGTGGCATGTGATGGCATGTGTTGGCATGTGGTGGCAAGTGGTGGCATGTGGTGGCATGTGGTGGCATGTGTTGGCATGTGGTGGCATGTGTTGGCATGTGTTGGCATGTGGTGGCATGTGTTGGCATGTGGTGGCATGTGGTGGCATGTGGTGGCATGTGGTGGCATGTGGTGGCATGTGGTGGCATGTGGTGGCATGTGTTGGCATGTGTTGGCATGTGATGGCATGTGGTGGCATGTGTTGGCATGTGGTGGCATGTGGTGGCATGTGTTGGCATGTGGTGGCATGTGGTGGCATGTGTTGGCATGTGTTGGCATGTGATGGCATGTGTTGGCATGTGTTGGCATGTGGTGGCATGTGGTGGCATGTGGTGGCATGTGTTGGCATGTGTTGGCATGTGGTGGCAAGTGGTGGCATGTGTTGGCATGTGGTGGCATGTGTTGGCATGTGGTGGCATGTGGTGGCATGTGGTGGCATGTGTTGGCATGTGGTGGCATGTGATGGCATGTGGTGGCATGTGGTGGCATGTGGTGGCATGTGTTGGCATGTGTTGGCATGTGATGGCATGTGTTGGCATGTGGTGGCATGTGGTGGCATGTGGTGGCATGTGTTGGCATGTGATGGCATGTGGTGGCATGTGGTGGCATGTGGTGGCATGTGTTGGCATGTGTTGGCATGTGATGGCATGTGTTGGCATGTGTTGGCATGTGGTGGCATGTGTTGGCATGTGGTGGCATGTGATGGCATGTGTTGGCATGTGGTGGCAAGTGGTGGCATGTGTTGGCATGTGGTGGCATGTGGTGGCATGTGGTGGCATGTGGTGGCATGTGGTGGCATGTGGTGGCATGTGGTGGCATGTGTTGGCATGTGTTGGCATGTGATGGCATGTGGTGGCATGTGTTGGCATGTGGTGGCATGTGATGGCATGTGTTGGCATGTGGTGGCATGTGGTGGCATGTGGTGGCATGTGTTGGCATGTGGTGGCATGTGGTGGCATGTGTTGGCATGTGTTGGCATGTGGTGGCATGTGATGGCATGTGGTGGCATGTGGTGGCATGTGTTGGCATGTGGTGGCATGTGGTGGCATGTGGTGGCATGTGGTGGCATGTGGTGGCATGTGGTGGCATGTGGTGGTATGTGGTGGCATGTGTTGGCATGTGTTGGCATGTGTTGGCATGTGGTGGCAAGTGGTGGCATGTGTTGGCATGTGGTGGCATGTGTTGGCATGTGGTGGCATGTGTTGGCATGTGATGGCATGTGGTGGCATGTGGTGGCATGTGGTGGCATGTGGTGGCATGTGTTGGCATGTGGTGGCATGTGGTGGCATGTGTTGGCATGTGGTGGCATGTGGTGGCATGTGGTGGCATGTGGTGGCATGTGGTGGCATGTGGTGGCATGTGGTGGCATGTGGTGGCATGTGGTGGCATGTGGTGGCATGTGGTGGCATGTGGTGGCATGTGATGGCATGTGGTGGCATGTGATGGCATGTGTTGGCATGTGTTGGCATGTGGTGGCATGTGGTGGCATGTGGTGGCATGTGGTGGCATGTGGTGGCATGTGGTGGCATGTGGTGGCATGTGGTGGCATGTGTTGGCATGTGGTGGCATGTGGTGGCATGTGTTGGCATGTGATGGCATGTGGTGGCATGTGGTGGCATGTGGTGGCATGTGTTGGCATGTGTTGGCATGTGATGGCATGTGTTGGCATGTGTTGGCATGTGGTGGCATGTGTTGGCATGTGGTGGCATGTGATGGCATGTGTTGGCATGTGGTGGCAAGTGGTGGCATGTGTTGGCATGTGGTGGCATGTGGTGGCATGTGGTGGCATGTGGTGGCATGTGTTGGCATGTGTTGGCATGTGGTGGCATGTGGTGGCATGTGGTGGCATGTGGTGGCATGTGGTGGCATGTGGTGGCATGTGGTGGCAAGTGGTGGCATGTGATGGCATGTGGTGGCATGTGGTGGCATGTGGTGGCATGTGGTGGCATGTGGTGGCATGTGGTGGCATGTGTTGGCATGTGGTGGCATGTGGTGGCATGTGTTGGCATGTGGTGGCATGTGATGGCATGTGATGGCATGTGGTGGCATGTGGTGGCATGTGGTGGCATGTGGTGGCATGTGGTGGCATGTGGTGGCATGTGATGGCATGTGATGGCATGTGGTGGCATGTGTTGGCATGTGGTGGCATGTGTTGGCATGTGTTGGCATGTGGTGGCATGTGGTGGCATGTGGTGGCATGTGTTGGCATGTGTTGGCATGTGGTGGCATGTGGTGGCATGTGATGGCATGTGGTGGCATGTGGTGGCATGTGGTGGCATGTGCATGTGGTGGCATGTGGTGGCATGTGTTGGCATGTGGTGGCATGTGGTGGCATGTGGTGGCATGTGTTGGCATGTGGTGGCATGTGTTGGCATGTGTTGGCATGTGGTGGCATGTGTTGGCATGTGGTGGCATGTGTTGGCATGTGTTGGCATGTGGTGGCATGTGGTGGCATGTGGTGGCATGTGATGGCATGTGATGGCATGTGGTGGCATGTGGTGGCATGTGTTGGCATGTGGTGGCATGTGGTGGCATGTGGTGGCATGTGTTGGCATGTGTTGGCATGTGTTGGCATGTGTTGGCATGTGATGGCATGTGTTGGCATGTGGTGGCATGTGTTGGCATGTGTTGGCATGTGGTGGCATGTGGTGGCATGTGGTGGCATGTGATGGCATGTGATGGCATGTGGTGGCATGTGGTGGCATGTGTTGGCATGTGGTGGCATGTGGTGGCATGTGGTGGCATGTGTTGGCATGTGTTGGCATGTGTTGGCATGTGTTGGCATGTGATGGCATGTGGTGGCACGTGGTGGCATGTGGTGGCATGTGGTGGCATGTGGTGGCATGTGGTGGCATGTGGTGGCATGTGGTGGCACGTGGTGGCACGTGGTGGCATGTGGTGGCATGTGGTGGCATGTGGTGGCATGTGTTGGCATGTGTTGGCATGTGGTGGCATGTGGTGGCATGTGGTGGCATGTGTTGGCATGTGTTGGCATGTGTTGGCATGTGTTGGCATGTGATGGCATGTGTTGGCATGTGTTGGCATGTGGTGGCATGTGATGGCATGTGGTGGCATGTGGTGGCATGTGTTGGCATGTGGTGGCATGTGGTGGCATGTGGTGGCATGTGGTGGCATGTGTTGGCATGTGTTGGCATGTGTTGGCATGTGGTGGCATGTGGTGGCATGTGGTGGCATGTGGTGGCATGTGGTGGCATGTGTTGGCATGTGGTGGCATGTGGTGGCATGTGGTGGCATGTGTTGGCATGTGGTGGCATGTGTTGGCATGTGGTGGCATGTGTTGGCATGTGGTGGCATGTGTTGGCATGTGTTGGCATGTGTTGGCATGTGATGGCATGTGTTGGCATGTGGTGGCATGTGGTGGCATGTGATGGCATGTGGTGGCATGTGGTGGCATGTGGTGGCATGTGTTGGCATGTGTTGGCATGTGTTGGCATGTGGTGGCATGTGGTGGCATGTGGTGGCATGTGATGGCATGTGTTGGCATGTGGTGGCATGTGGTGGCATGTGTTGGCATGTGGTGGCATGTGATGGCATGTGATGGCATGTGGTGGCAAGTGGTGGCATGTGGTGGCATGTGTTGGCATGTGATGGCATGTGGTGGCATGTGGTGGCATGTGTTGGCATGTGGTGGCATGTGTTGGCATGTGGTGGCATGTGGTGGCATGTGGTGGCATGTGGTGGCATGTGGTGGCATGTGGTGGCATGTGTTGGCATGTGGTGGCATGTGGTGGCATGTGTTGGCATGTGGTGGCATGTGATGGCATGTGGTGGCATGTGTTGGCATGTGTTGGCATGTGATGGCATGTGGTGGCATGTGGTGGCATGTGGTGGCATGGGATGGCATGTGGTGGCATGTGGTGGCATGTGATGGCATGTGGTGGCATGTGGTGGCATGTGGTGGCATGTGGTGGCATGTGTTGGCATGTGTTGGCATGTGTTGGCATGTGGTGGCATGTGGTGGCATGTGGTGGCATGTGGTGGCATGTGGTGGCATGTGTTGGCATGTGTTGGCATGTGTTGGCATGTGGTGGCATGTGGTGGCATGTGGTGGCATGTGGTGGCATGTGTTGGCATGTGTTGGCATGTGTTGGCATGTGGTGGCATGTGGTGGCATGTGGTGGCATGTGGTGGCATGTGGTGGCATGTGGTGGCATGTGGTGGCATGTGGTGGCATGTGTTGGCATGTGTTGGCATGTGTTGGCATGTGGTGGCATGTGGTGGCATGTGGTGGCATGTGGTGGCATGTGGTGGCATGTGGTGGCATGTGTTGGCATGTGGTGGCATGTGGTGGCATGTGGTGGCATGTGGTGGCATGTGATGGCATGTGATGGCATGTGATGGCATGTGATGGCATGTGGTGGCATGTGGTGGCATGTGGTGGCATGTGTTGGCATGTGGTGGCATGTGGTGGCATGTGTTGGCACGTGGTGGCATGTGGTGGCATGTGATGGCATGTGGTGGCATGTGGTGGCATGTGTTGGCATGTGGTGGCATGTGGTGGCATGTGGTGGCATGTGGTGGCATGTGATGGCATGTGATGGCATGTGGTGGCATGTGGTGGCATGTGGTGGCAAGTGGTGGCATGTGTTGGCATGTGGTGGCATGTGTTGGCATGTGGTGGCATGTGTTGGCATGTGTTGGCATGTGTTGGCATGTGGTGGCATGTGGTGGCATGTGTTGGCATGTGGTGGCATGTGATGGCATGTGGTGGCATGTGGTGGCATGTGTTGGCATGTGGTGGCATGTGGTGGCATGTGGTGGCATGTGGTGGCATGTGTTGGCATGTGGTGGCATGTGGTGGCATGTGGTGGCATGTGTTGGCATGTGGTGGCATGTGTTGGCATGTGGTGGCATGTGGTGGCATGTGGTGGCATGTGGTGGCATGTGGTGGCATGTGGTGGCATGTGGTGGCATGTGGTGGCATGTGGTGGCATGTGTTGGCATGTGGTGGCATGTGATGGCATGTGGTGGCATGTGGTGGCATGTGTTGGCATGTGTTGGCATGTGGTGGCATGGGATGGCATGTGGTGGCATGTGTTGGCATGTGGTGGCATGTGGTGGCATGTGGTGGCATGTGGTGGCATGTGGTGGCATGTGGTGGCATGTGGTGGCATGTGTTGGCATGTGTTGGCATGTGGTGGCATGTGGTGGCATGTGGTGGCATGTGGTGGCACAGGTTGGCATATGGCGGCATGTGATGCGTACGCTGGAATTGTGATCACACACACACACCAACGTTGTGACGCGAACAGTACTGATTTGTCTACTACATAGGTAGGGCTTGAATTTCTAATGCCATTGAGCATACGCCTAGTTTGCATAATCAGTGTGGCTGTTGTAGGCACGCGGCTTTGACACCCCAGCTCACCTGTTTTGTGCACTGCCTTAACCATGCTTGGCCAGCATAACTAGAAGGCTGCCATCTTTAACAAGTGATACTGCAAACACTACTTGCATGAGGTAGCCATGACTAGCAACACAAATCCCTGCTATGTGGCACCTGGTCCTAAACGGTTACCCCTCCCCCCCTTCCCCCCACCCCTGTCAACCCCCCTCCCCCCCCAGTCCCCTTTGAGACGCTTATGCGGCTGGCCACCGGGTCACCCCTCTTCAGGGGCCCTGGCGTCGCATTGGACGCGGAGGTGAGCGCGGTAGAGGCGTTTGGCGACGTCATCGGCGAGTTGGCAGCGGCGATGGCGTCGTGGGACTTTGTTTACGGGGCTGTCTACCGAGAGCACCTGGCAGGGTCCCCCGTGCCCTCACGCCAGCGGACGCTGCTGTTTCCGTGCCCCGACGCGCCGGGCTGGTGGCGGCCTATTTACAGGTATGTGCCGCCTCTTCTTCCCTGTTGGCATGGAGAGATAAGTATGGCTCTGTCGATGACCCTCTCTCTCATTACCAGCTTTTACAGGTACCGACCATTTCCAAGGTTACCGAACCTTGGTCAGGTAACCAAGGTTACCTAACCGGGTCGGTACCTGGGGTAACTAGGTGGTGGCGGCCCGTTCACACGCACCAACTCGTTCATATGATACTTTCTTGTTACCGCATATGGGGCGGACTAGGCTTGTTGGTGCCAGTGTGGCTTTCCATAGTTAAGGTTTGAGGTTGTTATCAAAGTAGTGTGCTCTGTGAAATTGAGGTTGTTATCGGCCAGCCGTCCTCTTGTGCACGCCATGGGGCCTTGCTGGCTGCTATCCTGCTAACGGTGTTTAGCTGTTGAACCTATTTAGCGAGTTCAACCTGTTTAACCTGTTAAACCTGTTTAACTTGTTTAACCTGTTTAACGTGTTTAACGTGTTTAACCTGTTTAACCTGTTTAACCTGTTTAACCTGTTTAACCTGTTTAACCTGCTTAACCTGTTTAACCTGTTTAACCTGCTTAACCTGTTTAACCTGTTTAACCTGTTTAACCTGTTTAACCTGTTTAACCTGTTTAACCTGTTTATCATGTTTTTAAGGGTCCACATAAACAGGGACCACATAAAACAAGTGCTCACTGCTGCGGCCACCGCAGACTTACTAAAGGCAAACATTCCCCAAGAGAAGGTAGAGTGGTTTATCAACACACTTCTCGTCCCAAGCGAGTTGGCCAAGTACCCCGTGCCTGAGCGAGTTCATGAGCCGACTTCGGCGTTCCCATGCATAGACGACAATGTAAGAACAACCAGGTACACGTTGTACCATCATCTGGCCAAGGGCATCGGTTGGGGCGACCGTGAGTCTGCGACAAGGCCGGGCGGATTAGTTCGGAAGAGCTTTCCCGAATCAGTGAATGCATTAGTGTCACACATCTAACCCTACAGCCGCGGAAGGTAAGCCCACCTAATGGTGATTTTGTTTTTCGTCGCGCATACAACGTGCATTCCTGTTTACATCGAATTGCTTTTGATGCCGACCATTCCACCTTTACGGTTGCTGGGCATGTGTTGCGCTTGCGTGCGTTGTCTGTTATCCAGGCCATCTACCACGCGCTCGACGTCCGCCGACAGCCCCACGCCTGGTGGCGTGTCGCCGCCCATTCACGCCGGAGCATCCCCATCCGGTGGCAGCTCTAACCCCCCGGCAGCAGAACCCTTCTTCTTAAGCTGCAACGCTCGTCGATGATACGGCGTCTCTCCCCGTGACAAAGGGCTTTCCATGGGAAGTGCGTGCACCGGTTCCGCCTCCGGTGCGCGCTTAATACCGCGCTGAGTTTGCAAGGGCGCATTCTCTGCTGCCGGGGGGTTAGAGCTGCCACCGGATGGGGATGCTCCGGCGTGAATGGGCGGCGACACGCCACCAGGCGGGGGGCTGTCGGCGGACGTCGAGCGCGTGGTAGATGGCATGGATAACAGACAACGCACGCAAGCGCAACACATGCCCAGCAACCGTAAAGGTGGAATGGTCGGCATCAAAAGCAATTCGATGTAAACAGGAATGCACGTTGCATGCGCGACAAAAAACAAAATCACCATTAGGTGGGCTTACCTTCCGCGGCTGTAGGGTTAGATGTGTGACACTAATGCCTTCACTTATTCGGGAAAGCTCTTCCGAACTAATCCGCCCGGCCTTGTCGCAGACTCACGGTCGCCCCAACCGATGCCCTTGGCCAGATGATGGTACAACGTGTACCTGGTTGTTCTTACATTGTCGTCTATGCATGGAAACGCCGAAGTCGGCTCATAAACTCGCTCATGCACGGGGTAGTTGGCCAACTCGCTTGGGACGAGAAGTGTGTTGATAAACCAGTCTACCTTCTCTTGGGGAATGTTTGCCTTTAGTAAGTCTGCGGTGGCCGCAGCAGTGAGCACTTGTTTTATGTGGTCCCTGTTTAGCTTGTTTAACCCGTTTAACCTGTTTAACATGTTTAACCTGTTTAACTAGTTTAACCTGGTTAACCTGTTTGACCTGTTTAACGTGTTTAACCTGTTTAACCTGTTTAACCTGTTTAACATGTTTAACCTGTTTAACCTGTTTAACCTATTTAACCTGTTTAACCTGTTTAACCTGTTTAACCTGTTTAGCCTGTTTAACCTGTTTAGCTTGTTTAACCTGTTTAACCTGTGTATCGTGTTCAACCCGTTTAACCTGTTTAACCTGTTTAACCTGTTTAGCTTGTTTAAGCTGTTTAACCTGTTTAACCTGTTAAGCCTGGTTCACCTGTTTAACTTGTCAAACCGGTTTAACCGATTTAACCGATTTAACTGGTTTAGCTGGTTCAACCGGTGTTTAACCTGCTTAACCTGTTTAACCTGTTTAACCTGTTTAGCCTGTTTAGCCTTGTTTAACCTGTTTAACCTGTTTAACCTGTTTAACCTGTTTAACCTGTTTAACCTGTTTAACATGTTTAACCTGTTTAACCTGTTTAACCTGTTTAACCTGTTTAACATGTTTAACCTGTTTAACCTGTTTAACCTGTTTAACCTGTTTAACCTGTTTAATCTGTTTAACCTATTTAACCTGTTTAACCGGTTTAACCTGTTTAGCTTGTTTAACCTGTTTAACCTGTTTAACATGTTTAACCTGTTTAACTTGTTGAACCTGTTGAACCTGTTGAACCTGTTGAACCTGTTGAACCTGTTGAACCTGTTTAACCTGTTTGACCTGTTTAACCTGTTTAACCTGTTTAACCTGGTTAACCTGTTTAACGTGTTTAACCTGTTTAACCTGTTTAACCTGTTTAACCTGTTTAACCTGTTTAACCTGTTTGACCTGTTTCACCTGTTTAACCTGTTTAACCTGTTTAACCTGCTTAACCTGGTTAACCTGGTTAACCTGCTTAACCTGTTTAACCTGTTTAACGTGTTTAACCTGTTGAACCTGGTTGACCTGATTGATCTGGTTAACCTGTTTAACCTGTTTAACCTGTTTAAGCTGCTTAACCTGTTTAACCTGTTTAACCTGTTTAACGTGTTTAACCTGCTTAACCTGGTTAACCTGGTTAACCTGCTTAACCTGTTTAACCTGTTTAACCTGTTTAACCTGGTTGACCTGATTGATCTGGTTAACCTGTTTAACCTGTTTAACCTTTTTAACTGCTTAACCTGTTTAACCTGTTTAACCTGTTTAACCTGTTTAACCTGCTTAACCTGGTTAACCTGTTTAACCTGTTTAACCTGTTGAACCTGTTGAACCTGTTGAACCTGTTGAACCTGTTGAACCTGTTGAACCTGTTGAACCTGTTGAACCTGTTGAACCTGTTGAACCTGGTTAACCTGTTGAACCTGTTGAACCTGTTGAACCTGTTGAACCTGTTGAACCTGTTGAACCTGTTGAACCTGTTGAACCTGTTTAACCTGTTTAACCTGTTTAACCTGTTTAACTAGTTTAACCTGGTTAACCTGGTTAACCTGTTAAACCTGGTTAACCTGGTTAACCTGGTTAACCTGGTTCACCTGTTTGACCTGTTTAACCTGTTTAACCTGTTTAACTTGTTTAACTTGTTTAACCTGTTTAACCTGTTTAACCTGTTTAACCTGTTTAACCTGATTAACCTGTTTAACCTGTTTAACCTGTTGAACCTGTTTAACCTGATTAACATGTTTAACCTGTTTGACCTGTTTAACCTGTTTAACTAGTTTAACCTGCTTAACCTGTTTAACCTGGTTAACCTGTTTAACGTGTTAAACCTGTTTAACCTGGTTAACCTGGTTAACCTGTTTAACCTGTTTAACCTGTTTGACCTGTTTAACCTGTTTAACCTGTGTTTTTAATCATGGCCACCGCAAGCGAGTAGATATTTTTTTGTGGCTGATAAACAATAATCAAGCGTGTGGTTGCAATTAATTTGGGCACTGTCGGCAGCATAATAATGTCCGACGTCGGGTGGAGGGAAAAATATGCCAATATCGTAAAGGGGGTCAATGGTTTCCTGGGACAGGTATCCCCTGGTAAGCATGCTGACATTCTGCAGGCAGCAATGGCAGCTGCCGGCAGTGCTGAGCCGGAGCCAGCCGTGCCTGCAGCTGCCATTGCCACTGCACACGCGAACGCCGCTGCGCAGGCCGGAAAGGAGGCGTTCACGCCGCACGAGCCTCTCCCCTCCCCGATGAAGCGCAAGCGAACGAAGCACATCTTTCGCCCTAATGATGAGAAGGTGAAACTGGTGGATGACTTTGTAGCGGTCAAGGACAGCATGCAGGAGCGTGGATTTTTTACGAAGTGGTGCGCAGAGAAGGACGTTCACCCCAACACCGTCAGGGGGTGGCTGAAGAATCCCGCCAGGGTGCAACAGATGAAGACGGGCAAGAAGACGGCAAAGGTGGTGCCCAGGATGGTGGAGGGCAAGACAGCCCAGTAAGTCTAGTGTATACATATGTGTGTTGCCATTTAGTTCTGCACCTGTGTCTGTCAAAATTAGGTGTTTCTGTCCAAACGAAGGATGTGAAGCATTCGAAGCATATCTGGCCAGTTGGTTAGCACTTGGTTAGCAGCGTTTTGATTTGTTTCTCACTCGTTTGCCCGATGCATGCATACAGCAGTTAACGTATGGTCTACTAAACCAAAGCATTCATGCCTATCCATGCCAATGTGAATGTGTCTATGCCTGCCCCCCCCACACCCACGCACGCATGGCAGCCCCCCCCACACCCACGCACGCATGGCAGCCCCCCCACAAACCAACGCACGCATGCAAGCCCCCCCACACATGCATGCATGCCAGCCACCCCAAAAAACCACGCACGCATGCCAGCCACCCCACACACTCACGCACGCATGCCAGCCCCCCCCCACACGCACGCATGCATGCCAGCCATCCCCCACATGCACGCATGCATGCCAGCCACCCCACGAACCCACGCACGCGCATGCCAGCCCACCCTAAACACACGCATGCATGGCAGCTCCCCCCCTCACCCCCGCATGCATGCCAGCCCCTCCACACACCCACACGGAGGCATGCCATCCCCTCCACAAACCCACGCACGCATGCCAGCCACCCCCACACCCATGCCACCGCCCATGCGTGGGTTCGTGGGGTGGCTGGCATGCATGCGTGCATGTGGGGGATGGCTGGCATGCATGGGTGCGTGTGGGGGGGGGCTGGCATGCGTGCGTGAGTGTGTGGGGTGGCTGGCATGCGTGCGTGGTTTTTTGGGGTGGCTGGCATGCATGCATGCATGTGGGGGGGGGCTTGCATGCGTGCGTTGGTTTGTGGGGGGGCTGCCATGCGTGCGTGGGTGTGGGGGGGGGCTGCCATGCGTGCGTGGGTGTGTGGGGGGGCTGCCATGCGTGCGTGGGTGTGTGGGGGGGCAGGCATAGACACATTCACATTGGCATGGATAGGCATGAATGCTTTGGTTTAGTAGACCATACGTTAACTGCTGTATGCATGCATCGGGCAAACGAGTGAGAAACAAATCAGAACGCTGCTAACCAAGTGCTAACCAACTGGCCAGATATGCTTCGAATGCTTCACATCCTTCGTTTGGACAGAAACACCTAATGTTGACAGACACATGTGCAGAACTAAATGGCAACACACATATGTATACACTAGACTTACTGGGCTGTCTTGCCCTCCACCATCCTGGGCACCACCTTTGCCGTCTTCTTGCCCGTCTTCATCTGTTGCACCCTGGCGGGATTCTTCAGCCACCCCCTGACGGTGTTGGGGTGAACGTCCTTCTCTGCGCACCACTTCGTAAAAAATCCGCGCTCCTTCATGATGTCCTTGACCGCTACAAAGTCATCCACCAGTTTCACCTTCTCATCATTAGAGCGAAAGATGTGCTTCGTTCGCTTGCGCTTCATCGGGGAGGGGAGAGGCTTGTGCGGCGTGAACGCCTCCTTTCCGGCCTGCGCAGCGGTGTTCGCATCTGCAGTGGCAATGGCAGCTGCAGGCACGGCTGGCTCCGGCTCAGCACTGCCGGCAGCTGCCATTGCTGCCTGCAGAATGTCAGCATGCTTACCAGGGGATACCTGTCCCAGGAAACCCTTGACCCCCTTTACGATATTGGCATATTTTTCCCTCCACCCGACGTCGGACATTATTATGTTGCCGACAGTGCCCAAATTAATTGCAACCACACTCTTGATTATTGTTTATCAGCCACAAAAAAACGTCTACTCGCTTGCGGTGGCCATCGCTGCACGCAGCACAGAAGGACGCACAATATGTAACAGGCTGGCATCAGTGACGCTGGAGTTCGCTTCGTTAGTGCCAGAATCGCTTCGTTAGTGCCAGAATCGCTTCTTAAGTGTGAATCAACTACTTAACTACGATCGTGTTGCGCAAAGGAGAAACCCGAACATCCTGACATCGCCGCGGGCGCCGTACCGTACGGCCTGATCGCACCCCCACGACCGAGGGCCATCCCTGAAATCCTGCGGAGCCGCGAGTTCCGGCCCGTAACCGCCGGCCTGAACGTCGTCACACCCGCCTAAGATCGAGTCTTACCAATCCTAAACGGGTGCTGAATTCAGCAAAATGCGCGCGAAATTGCGGGGGGCATGTACGGCTGGGGGCAAGAGTTTGTGCCGTATCTCAATCTCCAAACTCTTGCCCTAGATTCTCTGAACCGGTGGCATGCGACTTAAACATAAAAAACTTCGGCCAAATTAACTTGGGTGCTCGGAAGTGGTTATTCCGGGCAAAATAGTGTGACGGACCGATTTGCCTCAGGCGGCAAAAGGTTCCGGCACTATTTTGTTTAGCCTGTTTAACCTGTTTAACCTGTTTAACCTGTTTAACCTGTTTAATCTGTTTAACCTGTTTAACCTGTTTAACCTGTTTAACCTGTTTAACCTGTTTAACCTGTTTAACCTGTTTAACCTGCTTAACCTGTTTAACCTATTTAACCTATTTAACCTGTTTAACCTGTTTAACCTGTTTGACCTGTTTGACCTGTTTGACCTGTTTAACCTGTTGAACCTGTTGAACCTGTTTAACCTGTTTAACCTGTTTAACCTGTTTAACCTGTTTAACCTGTTTAACCTGTTTAACCTGTTTAACCTGTTTAACCTGTTTGACCTGTTTGACCTGTTTAACCTGGTTAACCTGTTTAACCTGGTTAGCCTGTTGAACCTGTTTAACCTGTTGAACCTGTTGAACCTGGTTAACCCGTTTAACCTGTTTAACCTGTTTAACCTGTTTAACCTGTTTAGCCTGTTTAACCTGTTTAACCTGTTTAACGTGTTTAACCTGTTTAACCTGTTTAACGTGTTTAACCTGTTTAACCTGTTTAACCTGTTTAACCTGTTTGAGCTGAATAGCTTGTCTGCCCCCTGTACCATGTTTACCTTGCGTAATTAATTTATTTTAGGTTTCCTGACCTGGCTAACCTGCTCAACCTGTTTAACCTGGCTACCCTGGTCACCCCCTTCACCCCGTCGGCCCCCTTGAATCCGCCCATGCCACTGGTGCTGTCCACCTGGGTGTCTTACCTGTGCCACTTGGCACAGCCACGCGCCGCGCCAGTACGGCATAAACATCATCGACCTGGTGCCTGTTCCTGGGGCCGGCTGGGGTGGCTCGGCCAACGGGGGTCTGGTGGAAGCCCAGCTGCGGGGTTTGCAGGATGGGGATGATGCCCCCGGTTGGCGCGCCACGCTGTTGGTGGGTGATGTGTGCCAGCATGAATTAGATTGCACATGCTAGCCTGTCGGGGGTAAGAACAGCTAGCGCACTGGCTGCATCGCATGAGGAGGTGGATATTCATCTCACAAAATCTGTCACAGTGCCGCTCCGTTTTGCGCATGACAAGGTTGCCTTGGCCACCGCCTACACCTGCACCCAGTCAACGTCTTTGGATTTTCTTTCGTTCATCATGTTCGTGGCTGTGCCCATCGCTGATGACAACACTTAAAGTACTAGCCTATGTCTTGCCTCCATAATGTCTTGGTTACTCTGTGTGTTTAGGCACCGCGTTATGACGAATACTGCTAGGGATACTACCTACAGCAGTTCTCGTGACTCGTGAGTAGCTGCAGCTGATCACGGGCCCCGCCAGGATTTGTCTCTCGTGCCATAAGGGATCAAGCCCTTTTTATATCCTCGGCATGCCCAACAATATCGGATAATGCTTGCGACCCCACAACCGCAGGTCATCAACGCATCCACCGGCGAGGCCGTGCGCTACAGCCCGATGTGGAAGGGTGTGGGTGTGGTCGAGCAACCGATCCGTATATTCGTGCGGCCGGGCGAGAGGTGCTGCCTCGCGGTGGCCGCCGCGCCCTCGCGGTTCACGATCCAAAAGTTCCGACCGGGCTACCACGTGCGGCCGCGGTTTCTGTACGAGGTGTTTCTCAAGGTGCGCGTTGTTGGACGTGGCGTCCTTCAAGGTAGGACTGGTCCCGGGTACGCAGTGCTCACGTGCAAGTCCCTCAAGGTACCATTGCTCACCTGACGCAGTCTACGTGTAAAATCAAGGCACGCATGGTCCCTCGAGGTGCAAAGTGTTCCTCGAGGAACTAGGAAATTTTAACGAGGACCAATCCTTGCAGAGGGGTTGGTTTCCCCCCGCACAGATTCACCACACTTCGCAGTCCAGATATCCCACTGCATGACTGCTCCACGTGGGTGGCATCCCTAGAAACGGATGCCCAGGAAGAAACCTGGAAAGACGCATGCGCAGCGATCAAGGCGAGCAAGACCTTGGGACCAATGAGGGGACAGCTAGAACAAACTAGTATAGTATCGTACGATTAAGAAACAACGTTTAAAGGGATTGGTGGCTCGCCCTTCAAGCGTGGAGTCCGTGCAGCGGCTTGTTGCCTGCTGGCTGGCTGGCTGGCCGCCACGCTTGCGTGCCTGCACCCCTTTGGGCTAGCTCGTGTGCAGGAGGGATCACGCGCGTGGCTCATCTCCCTCGGCTGCTTCATCATGCCGTGCATTCTGTGGCAGTCAGATTCAAGATACATAGTTTGGCGTGTCTCGTTGCATACTTGCTCACTGGTCAGAGCAACTACAAGTTGCAGTTGTCGCGCCTTGCCCACTTGTCCTCTGTCTCCAAACGGCACAGGATTTTCTCTTGTCGGGCTCCCCTCTCCTTTCTCTTCGATGGACTAGGTCTTATCAGGTCGGGCCCACTTTGTTTCCTGCCCTTTCACCCACTTTAACGGTTTCCCTTGTCACCTGCATCGCTCCTGTCGGGGCGGGACGAGTTGGGTCTACTTCTCCTTCACCTTCACTTGTCTTGCTCCTATGGGGTCCCCTCTGTCACTCATGCTCCTTATCCCTCCCTGTCACTCAGGTTCCTCATCCCTCCCTTTTATTCGGGCCCCTCATCCCTCCCTTTTATTCGAGCCCCTCGTCCCTCCCTTTTATTCGGGTTCCTCATCCCTCCCTTTTATTCGCGCCCCTCATCCCTCCCTTTTATTCGGGCCCCTCATCCCTCCCTTTTATTCGGGTTCCTCATCCCTCCCTTTTATTCTCGTTCCTCATCCCTCCCTTTTATTCGGGTTCCTCATCCCTCCCTTTTATTCGGGCCCCTCATCCCTCCCTTTTATTCGGGCCCCTCATCCCTCCCTTTTATTCGGGTTCTTCATCCCTCCCTTTTATTCGGGCCCCTCATCCCTCCCTTTTATTCGGGTTCCTCATCCCTCCCTTTTATTCTCGTTCCTCATCCCTCCCTTTTATTCGGGTTCCTCATCCCTCCCTTTTATTCGGGCCCCTCATCCCTCCCTTTTATTCGGGCCCCTCATCCCTCCCTTTTATTCGGGCCCCTCATCCCTCCCTTTTATTCGGGCTCCTCATCCCTCCCTTTTATTCGGGCCCCTCATCCCTCCCTTTTATTCGGGCCCCTCATCCCTCCCTTTTATTCGGGCCCCTCATCCCTCCCTTTTATTCTCGTTCCTCATCCCTCCCTTTTTTTCTCGTTCCTCATCCCTCCCTTTTATTCGGGTCCCTCATCCCTCCCTTTTATTCGGGCCCCTCATCCCTCCCTTTTTTTCTCGTTCCTCATCCCTCCCTTTTATTCGGGTTCGTCATCCCTCCCTTTTATTCGGGCCCCTCATCCCTCCCTTTTATTCGGGCCCCTCATCCCTCCCTTTTATTCGGGTTCGTCATCCCTCCCTTTTATTCGGGCCCCTCATCCCTCCCTTTTATTCTCGTTCCTCATCCCTCCCTTTTATTCCGGCCCCTCATAGTTATTCTAGGGCCTCAGGCCTAGACTATCAGTACACGTGGCGTTGTCCCCGTCTCCCAAGTGGGATACGGACATGGACGGTGGTGTAGTACACTGGACATATCTCTACTAGGGTTTAGATCCGCACGTGCCATATTGGGCACGTGGGTACTAGATATTAGCACTGAGATATGTAGGCCACACGCACGTGGGTATCCATGTGGTAGGGTTATGAGCTGTGAGGCAGACCAGAAGGTGGGCTGCAGTGCTAGTCCTGTACGGAGGTCCTAGGGGAGGTCCAAGACCATCCACGTAGTGCTGCTAGGCAGTCGTTGCCTGTGGGCATCGTATCAGTCCTAGCTGGAGTAGATCTAGCTGGACGGAGTCAGCACCTCATTGGTTAGCACTAGTGCAGGATAGCTAGGTTACCCTAACCTACGTGCCCATGCAATCCAGCTTGGCAAGCTTGCATGGATTGATTTTATGCCAGCCATTGCATAATCCAACACACGTTCGCTTTCATCGCACAAGTGCATTAACTTGCATTAATAAAAACTCTCACGTTTTTATACTCCACAATCATCCTACAATGTCGAACGTTTCCGATCACGATGGCTCTTCTGAGTCGAGCCTTTCGCCGTCGTCCGAGGATTTGGATTACCGGGCTGCAGTGAGGGGCCGACAGGCGAGGGGCGGCCACGCTGGCAGCGATGCCGGCAGTGGTCGCTCGTCCTTGGACGAGGATCCGAGGTACATTGATCAACTGGCGTCGAGACCGCCAGTCTACAATGTCTGGCGACCCAGTGCGCCACCGGCAGCAGGGCAGCCCACGGCACCAGAGTTGGTAACTGGGCCGGGGAGGGTGGTGCCGCTCTTGGGGGACATCCCGTCGGATGGGTATGACGAGGATGAAGACCTCGTTGATCTCGAGCTTTCCGAGGACAAGGCGAAGCGAGAGGAGAAGCTACGCCGGGAGGCCGAACGCCTTCGGGAGGAGGCTCAGCTGCGCCGGGAGCTGGAACAGCAGCGCGAGCTTGAAGCACATCGCGAGGCGCAGCTGCGTGTTGAGAATGAGATGGACAGGATCGCCCGGGAGCTCGCGGAGAGGCAACGGGAGAGGGATCGGGTGGTTCGGGCAGGCTTGCGCGCGGGACCGGCAGGTGCGCGCGAGGCGCCTCCCTATGTGCTGCGCAAGAAAAGTGAGCTCTTTACCTTTGCTCACCGGCGCATCGCTCGCAACTTTCGGCGCATGGCAGGGGATGTCTTGCAGGAAACAGACTCCTCGGTCGAGATGCAGCCAGGGGAGCGGGGTGAGGACCTGGTCCTGATGGACCCGGCCATGGTTGAGGCGGAGCGACTGGCCAAGATTGAATACGCCCGGCATTGCCAGCGCAAGGCAAAGCGGGCGATGGCCAGGTCCATGGCAGAGAATAGCTCGGCACGGGAGCGTGCAGCCAGGGAGGCACAGCACCGGGAACTGCGCAGACTGCGGGCGAAGGCGCACGCAGCCATGGAGAAGACCCGGCGTCATCAGGCGCGCTTGGACGCAGCCATGAAGCGGTCGGAGGCGGCGCTGGCGGCGATGGTGGGCCCGGCTAGGAGGGAGCAGGAGGCCCGGCTGGCACGCAAGAGCCGGAGGAACGCACGCGCCCTGGACAGGCGCATGCGCAAGGAGGAGAGGGCCCTCCGCCGGTATCAGGAGGCGGCCCGGACCTGGGCGCTGCAGGGCGAGTTTGGAGACGCCATTCGCTTTGAGCGTGGTCTGGCCCTCCCCCTGGTGCTCCCCTGTCCTTCCCCTCGTCGCCATCCTCCTCTGGATGCGACCGCTGGGGCGTAGACGATGGTCCACACCCCGCCTTCCACTTTCCTTGGCGAACCCGCTTGGCGGCCCTCAGCAGTTGCTCTACTGCTTTTGCTGCCCGCGCCCGCTTGGTCGGGTTGGCCTCCGCTGCGTCCAGCTCCTGGTGTAGCAGGGCGGCAATGCGGTCCAAATCAAGGTCCGTGTCGGTCTGCAAAGTGGGTGCGGGTGCATGTGGGGGGTGGTGGGTAAGGGGTGTCTGCGCCAGCGATTACTCGCTCACGCGCTTGCAGCAAAGCCGCTCCTCGCTGTGCTCGGGCTGGCTGCGGTGTACGCATGAACTCCAATACCGCGTCTTCGGTCACCGGCTCATGGGGCGCCAGACCACGCTCAAAGCGAATGGCGTCTCCAAACTCGCCCTGCAGCGCCCAGGTCCGGGCCGCCTCCTGATACCGGCGGAGGGCCCTCTCCTCCTTGCGCATGCGCCTGTCCAGGGCGCGTGCGTTCCTCCGGCTCTTGCGTGCCAGCCGGGCCTCCTGCTCCCTCCTAGCCGGGCCCACCATCGCCGCCAGCGCCGCCTCCGACCGCTTCATGGCTGCGTCCAAGCGCGCCTGATGACGCCGGGTCTTCTCCATGGCTGCGTGCGCCTTCGCCCGCAGTCTGCGCAGTTCCCGGTGCTGTGCCTCCCTGGCTGCACGCTCCCTAGCCAAGCTGTTCTCTGCCATGGACCGCACCATCGCTCGCTTTGCCTTCCGCTGGCAATGCCTGGTGTACTCGATCTTGGCCAGTCGCTCGGCCTCGACCATGGCCGGGTCCATCAAAACCAGCTCCTCACCCTGCGCTCCTGGCTGCATCTCCACCGAGGAGTCTGTCTCCTGCAATACATCCCCAGCCATGCGCCGAAAGGTGCGCGCTGTGCGCCTGTGCGCAAAGGTGAAGAGCTCGTTCTTCTTGCGGAGAACGTATGGGGGCGCCTCGCGCGCACCTGTCGGCCCCGCGCGCAAACCCGCCCTCGCCACCCGATCCCTCTCCCGTTGCCTCTCCGCGAGCTCCCGGGCGATCCTGTCCATCTCGTTCTCAACACGCAGCTGCGCCTCGCGCTGTGCTTCAAGCTCGCGCTGCTGCTCCAGCTCCTTGCGCAGCTGGGCCTCCTGCCGAAGGCGCTCTGCCTCGCGGCGGAGCAGCTCCTCTCGCTTCTCCCTGTCCTCCGGCAGCTCGAGATCCACGAGGTCCTCGTCCTCGTCGTAGCCATCCGACGGGATATCCCCCAGTACCGGCACCACCCTCCCCGGCCCCGTAACCATCTCGGGTGCCGTGGGCTGCCCTTCAGCCGGTGGTGCATTGGGACGCCAGACATTGTATATCGGCGGCCTCGCCGCCAGCTGATCCAGGAACCGCGGGTCCTCGTCCGAAGACGAGCGACCACTGCCGGCATCGCTGCCAGCGTGATCACCCCTACCCTGCCGGCCCCGCACTGCCGCCCGGTAGTCCAAATCTTCGGACGACGGGGACAGGCTTGACTCCGAGGAGCCCTCACGATCAGAAACGTTCGACATTTTAAAATGATAGAGTAGGATAAAAACTGTGAGAGTTTTTATAAATGCAAGTTATGGCACTCGTGCAATGGATGCGAACGTGTGTTGGATTATGCAATGGCTGGCATAAAATCAATCCATGCAAGCTTGCCAAGCTGGATTGCATGGGCACGTAGGTTAGGGTAACCTAGCTATCCTGCACTAGTGCTAACCAATGAGGTGCTGACTCCGTCCAGCTAGATCTACTCCAGCTAGGACTGATACGATGCCCACAGGCAACGACTGCCTAGCAGCACTACGTGGATGATCCTGGACCTCCCCTAGGACCTCCGTACAGGACTAGCACTGCAGCCCACCTTCTGGTCTGCCTCACAGCTCATAACCCTACCACATGGATACCCACGTGCGTGTGGCCTACATATCTCAGTGCTAATATCTAGCACCCACGTGCCCAATATGGCACGTGCGGATCTAAACCCTAGTAGAGATATGTCCAGTGTACTACACCACCGTCCATGTCCGTATCCCACTTGGGAGACGGGGACAACGCCACGTGTACTGATAGTCTAGGCCTGAGGCCCTAGAATAACTCTCATCCCTCCCTTTTATTCGGGCCCCTCATCCCTCCCTTTTTTCGGGCCCCTCATCCCTCCCTTTTATTCGGGCCCCTCATCCCTCCCTTTTATTCGGGGTCCTCATTATTCCTCCCCCAGGGCTGCGAGGCGGCGCGCGCCCCCCCCAAGCCGCGCTGGCATGCCGACCTCAAGGAGGAGCAGCGGCGCGACGGAGGACCTGCCCGCCGGCACGCCAACGGGGGAGGTGCGTGCGCCAGCAGTTGCTGAGCGTACGATGCTAGTGGTGACAAGGCGACCAGGGAATCACATCACGGGCGTGTGCGGAGTGTGCAAGGGAGAGCATGGCGCATGCACGGCCTGTGGCTTCCGATTTATGGGCATCAGGCATGCGTTTCACGTCGTGAGTGCTTGCTTGGTGTATGGCTAGCTGGGAAGTGAAGTTGGCCGTCGGAAGGAAGCGCTGTGTGAAAGTCGCGCTGGCAACAGCACCCGCGTACGCAACGTCCTAGCTTGGTCTCACGCACTTGTTCTCCATGAAATCAGTTTTTGCTGTCATGACGTGAGTCAAAGAGAACGGTGCTATGTTCTAATCTATTCTAGCAATGGACTGATAATATAATGGTGCTAGTTGCATCAGTCTGTCGCTCCATGATCCTGGGTATCTGTGATGCGGACTTGGCCGCTTGTCGTGTTTCATGTACTGGCCAGGATCTGCAGACCGACTAAAAGTGGAAGTACCATGACACTTGTACACCTCGCTCTTCTGATTTTCACCCCTGTTAGTTAAGGCACCCTCGTTGGTTGCTGCGGTCCCATTTGTTTGCCATGGTAGCGCCCTCGTTGGTTGATGCGGTCCCATTTGTTTGCCATGGTAGCGCCCTCGCTGGTTGCTGCGGTCCCATGTGTTTGCCATGCTGGTACAGCACTTCTCTAATTGTTGACATACTATGGTAGCGCCCCGAGGGTTTTCCCCAGTACGCATCTCCTCCTCCATCATTTCCTCTGGCTAGCTGCAACGTTGCCAACCAGTCACTAACCCTGCTCGCTTGGCACGGTGAACCGCCACCACCACCGCCGCCGCCGCCGCCACCACCATCCTCCCCGCCCCGCCCAACCACCGCCACCACCATCCCCCACTCCCAGGCTGGGTGGGTGCGTCCGCCCATGTCTCCCCCGACTGCTGGGTGGGCCCCCGCGCACGCGTGTGGGGGCGCGCGCGCGTTGAAGCTGGCGCCCGCATCCTCGGCCGGTCCATCATCAAGGACGAGGCCGTGGTGTCGGGGCCAGGTGTCGTCGTGTCAGGCCGCGCTATCGTTCAGGGCCAGTCGCGCGTGGAGGCGGGCGCCAAAGTGCGCGGGTGTGCGGTCGTGGACGCGCGTGCGGTGCTGGGGGGCAACGCGCGTCTCCTGGAGTATGTGCAGGTAAAGTACAGGCACGGAGGTGTGGAACTTTGTGTGTGTGTGTGTGTGTGTGTGTGTTAGGGGGGGGAGGGGCCTGTGTGTGTTGTTGTTGTTGATAACTTACATGGAAAGAACGAGTCTAAGGGAGTAGAAGGTATTGCTGGATGGACGAAGTTGGGCGTGCCCCCACTGGATCAATAGCCTCATCACGGTATCGTGGCGAAAATCATCACGGGAATGTGGTGGCCTCTATCGCCAGGATCACAGGTCATAATCGTGGTGCCTGTGGTCATTACCTCCCCCCCCTTGTAACTTGATGGAATGCTCCCCTCTCTCACTGGACGGTCTGCTCACTACTCTTATCTCGCTGGGTGCTCCTTGTGCTTCCTTGTTGGGGTGAGGTGGGCATGTCATTCATGTGCGGTGTACGATGCGGGGTAGATTTCATTTTGTCGCATGGCTGTTGGGTTTTCTGCTATTTCTGTTCTTGTGTGGTGGCCCGATCGACCGCAGCTGCTCGGGGATGGCCGCGCGGAAGGGCAAGCGATCATCAAGGGATTTGGCGAGATCCACCTCTGCAAGGACAAGCCGCTCTGCGGCGGCGCTGTGTGCGGGGAGGACCTGGAGGTGCACCTGGACCAGTGCCCGGACGCCCCTGGACCGGTCACAGGCGGCCGGTTGTATGACTACATGGCCAACGAGCAGCTCAAGAGCAAGGACGGCGACATGGCGGAGAACCACCACCTGTACGCGCACTACAAGTGTGCAGCGCCCCGCCTCATGCTTCTGCGGGACGACTTTGCGGATAACGTGGGCACGCTGCGGGGCGGGGCGGGGTTTGCGGTAGGTCTACCCCGGCATGTATGTTCATTGAAAGTGGTAAATTACGGGAATGAGACAGGCAACACCGACAAAGGGTAAGACAGGAGCAAGCGAATAACGATCCAAGCCAATATACAACAAACAAGCGCAGGCAGGCACCAGCGCTGCCGGCCCACCGGAGGGCCCTGAGTAGATCTAAACTGCGTGGGCCGGCTTGTATGTGTATGTATAGTATGCACTAGAGTATGTAAGTATATATACGGATCTCTACGGATCTTCCAGTTTTCAGGCCTGTGCTGATGGTCTCGTTTGTATATAGAGCTTCTAAGCTAAGAGCTTCCGTTAAGAGCTTCTAAGCTTTTAGTAGTATATGTTTTCGGGCATGTATGATTGATGGTCCTGCGATGAGGCGGATTCTGTACGTCAATCCTTGTGGAAGGAGAGCACGCGACTTTCTCTGGCTGGGCTTGGGATGGACTCTGCGACGGGGTGACTGGGTTTATTTTCCGGGTAAATGGGTATTTTTATTTACCCATAGGAGTATCAATAGGTGAAGAGGTACCACGTATCGACCAGCTGGTGACTGGGTTTATTTATTCACGTTCTGTGGTTGTTGATGTTGAGGGTAGTCCAAAGTGTGAAGTGGTTCCTACTGTGAGCATGCGCGTGAGTAGTTTGAAGTTCAGGGAGTTTGTGGCAGTGAGAGAAGGTAGTGCAAATTATCGAGGGCGCCCTCCCTCCTTCTCGTTGTGTACAGGGGTTGGTTGGAGGTTCTTTTTCGCAACTCACGTGATGCAGCCACGTGCTTATTTATTAATTTATTCATTGCAACCCACCTGATACGAATGTGCTGAAAGTTGAATTTACTACTTTAGGTATTTGAAGGTATATATTAAGCTATAGGGTAAATAATCCGTTTCAACCTGCGATCCGGTCTCTTATCTCTCCATGTCCATCACTGTTGACGGTGATGGCTCTTTGCATTTTGCCGACAGCTGCTGTCCATGTGGGGATGCATATTTGGGGCAACGTCAGCTTGCGGTCACTGAAACATTGACACATCCTGTATACATGCATAGCCCCCGTTAATAATATCTGGCGGCCATGCAATCTTGACAGCCAGTCCACAGGCCAGGAGCTATCTTGTATCATGTTCCACTGGCCTTGTCCTGTCTGACATAACACTGCTCAGCTAGAATTGCTCTCTGCATCACACTAACTCAATAGCCTATCATTTATGCATGACCTGTCTTTCCATGACAACAACTGTCCACCTCAACGGCTCAACCCCTGTGCTCTCACCCTCCACCTCGACCCGCCCTGCAACCCCCCTGTGAACCTGCCAGTATGGGCAAGTTTCCGTCGGCGCGTCTGGCTGGCCGGGCTCCACAGCCCACCCTTCAAGCACCGGACCCGAACGGGTCTTCCTCAGCCTGCGCGGCGATGGCCAGTACGTTCTATTTGAGGGCCATCTATTCGATGCCGAGGACTTTACCGTGGATTGCCTTGTTCGGCGGTCCAGCCCCGATGGCAGCGGCGTGTTGCTTGATTTCTTCGGCAAGCCCGAACCCAGCAGCGTGCTCAACAACCCGATGACGGGCCGATTTTATATCGACCTTGGCAGCGGCATGGATGCCGGCCAGGTGTGGATCGAGCGGCAGTGGGATGTGGAACTGGGGGGTAGCCTGGGTGAGGGAGGAGGGATGTCGCAGGCAGGGACATACAGTGGTGAGTCTCCCAGTGGTCTGCCCCCAGCGCGCGAGGTCGTGGCGTGCCGGAGCACAGTTTCGTTCCCCGTCGGGGTGTGGGAATGGCTCACCGTGAGCAAGCAGGAGGACTGCATGCGTATCTTCTTCGGGCAGCAGCTGGCGGGCATGTGTGAGTTCGATCGTATGGTCAGCCCGGGGGATGGCGGTGGGTTGCACTGGGGCTACCTGGGGCGGAGTGTCGAGGGGGACTGCTTCATGGGAGACATTGCTGACCTGGCGATTTACCGCAAGGGCGTGCAGAGCGTCCAGGAGGTGGTCCAGCTCCGGCAGTGGAGGGGTGTCACGATGTAGCTCTAATTAGGAACATAACTCCGTTGGAAGTATATGTAGCACATATCCCAGAGAAGGGGCATATGGGTGTCACGATGTAGCTCTAGCTACGTTGATAGTGTAGAAGCATGCTTAATTAATTAATTAATTAATTAATTAATTAATTAATAGTGTAGAAGCAGGCTTGGTTTAAGTTATAGTAGCATATTTCCGTGTGCAATGGCAGGTGGCCGGCCTACACCTTTATATTAGTGCTTCGTCCTTGAGCGCATGGCAGGCCGGCCCAGGCCTGGCCGTGCGCGGTGACGGCCTGGCCACCCCTGGACTTTCCGCGATAAAAAGGGCAATTAAGGACATGTGCTATCCTAGAAAGTACGTCTTGCTACGAAATAAATAATGGAAGCGGGGGGATTTAATGTAGCACTCCGGTCAGCTAGATGGCATTGCAGACTACAACGTTCTGAAGTTATTATAAAGCTGCATGTGAGCAAAACGGTAAGCTAGGGCCGGCTCATGCATGCCATGTGTGCACGTGTACGATCGAGGCGCATTGCATGCATGTGCACATGCATGTAGATCTGATTCTCATTTACATATTGTCGGTCTTTCATATGTTTAGATACCTCCGTCTGGAGGATGTATGTAACACATATCCCTGCGCGAAAGGGTATCAAAATTTGAACAATGGATAACCAACCTGCAGGTGGGGGATGCATACTGCCACCTGCTCTGGGTGCACAAGGTGCACCTGCACCACCGGCCATATAACTCAGCAGCTCTGCAAAGTTGCGCACATGGGGTGGAAGATTAAAAATTGAATTATAACATGACAAGGTGCTGACATGGGGGGCAAGATGATCATGGCTAATCAATAGCTAGGGCATGGCTTCTCAGTGATTTGGAACAATTAAGATGATGGACACTGCCAAGTGGGCCAGGTCATAGAGGACAACGAACCCCCTCCCGTGGGGAAGCGCCGGCCCGCGTTTGCATGCAAACACACGGGAAGCACGCTAGACAGGACCCCTAGGGTAGAGCGCTTAGAATAGAGTTGGCTTGCACATCATGATGTTGTAGATAGATCAGACCGGTAGGATTGTGTGTCCCCATATCCATCCATCGGGGTTAATGCTCCGTGACTCCCGAACGGGAGCACGAGTCTCATTAATTAATTAATTAATTAATGGCTTCTCAGCAGAGAGTACGTGGCTCTCTGCATAGGCAAAGTGTGGCTAGTAAGAGGCTAATACGTCATCGGGTGTGGGTCCCATCATGGGCATACACATGGGCGTGGGCCATGTCAGCGATTCTCATATTATTGCGCCAAATGAACTTTCATTACAGGATCACACTGCAACAGTGCATATTATACATGTGCTCGCTTTGAGACCTAGCCAGGCAGACAAACCTTGCCTAGGTAGCAATACTATGGCGTACAGGGACTTGCTGATGGCCATACAACTGAACAGTTTCTTCCTACAAGTGATTGATGGATCGCTATTGCAGGGCTTTCATATAATTCGGTGTTCTCTGAACGTAGTTTCTTTATAACAGATGAGAATGAACGCCGCTATGTGAGTGGTACTACGGGACGGTGGGCCTTGGGCTGGACCGGTTCCATGAGTTAGAATTAGTTGGCCAGTTTTGTATGGCCATTTCTAGTTCGTTAAGTTAAGTAGCAATTAAGTTATTGTTGCTGACGGCTCATGAGGCGAGCCCGGGTTACGCCGCCCTAAAGTGCCATTTGCACAATGTTCTAGGTCTCTTTTTCTTGTAATCGGATGTATGGGGTATGGGTATGGCGGATTACAAGAAATTTAATGCTGCCCTAATCGCGTCAGCCTTTTGGCTGGCGGTGGCCGATTCGAGATGGCGCGTGACTGACATAGCTTGAACAGTCACGTGACTGTGCAAAAGAAATTAGAATTACCCTCGTCGGTTTTCTCCCCGCAGCTGGGTTCTTGGCCGACGAGAGACTATAAAATACTTCGCGTTTGCCTGCGCGTGGCACCTGTACGGAACTCTGAAACCATGAGTAAGATTTCCGTGCCGCGCTGCAGTGCCTACCGCTTTGCTGCGGAATGTCGCAGCAGGGTTGCAGTTCCTGACTGCTGACTGCCGAAGGAAGGGTGGTCGGGTTACTTTTAGTGGGCATTGTGATGGACGACAAGTCTGTCGGCCCTCGCGTAAGTAGAAAAATATTTCATGTCCCACGTAGCTCCCACAAAAACCAGCATCTTCATTAAAACAATAAGTGGAAGCATACATGTGACACTAATTGACATGCCCGGAGGCACGCCGTTCAAGGCCCTTCATGAAGTACGTTGCCCTAGAGGCAACCAAGACAAGGGTGGGTGGGTGGGGAGCAAAGAAAGAGGCCGACAAAACCAGCCAGAGCGGCTTTTAGTCGCAAAACCTCCCTTATCCCTAGCTAACTGACGTCATTAAACCCTTATGTTTAGTGGATGCTAGTAAGACGCTAACCGTACAGACCGGGGGTAGAATATCCCGAATCTGCACGGCTAGTATTAAATAATGCGTAGGTTGTTCTTTTCAGGGGCACTGCACCTCACGCCCCGTTCCGCCCGGGTATAATCAACCCAAGCGCGGAACGCACATTTTATTTAATTCATTTTTCAACCATGCACTATATTGCATCTACTAATCACAAAAGCTCTAGCCAAACAGCTACGAGTAAACACTGCGACCTATAAGCCGCTCATCCAGCGGCCTCTTGTTCCCGCATTCACGTATAGAAGAAACTCCGTTCAAAGAACCCCGATTCATGTCCCACGTAGCTCCCACAAAAACCAGCATCTTCATTAAAACAATAAGTGGAAGCATACATGTGACACTAATTGACATGCCCGGAGGCACGCCGTTCAAGGCCCTTCATGAAGTACGTTGCCCAATCACCCCCGCCCTGGCTTTCCCTTGAAGCCGCACTCCACCTTGCTCGTTGTCACAAGTGACCGCCCTGCCGCAAAACGGGAGCCCCCCCACATCGGGAGGCGTGTGCCCGGCGGCTGTGGATGCATGGCCAGGCCCAAAAAGGCCCAGCGCATTTGCACTGCGATTGCGCACGGCCAGCCTATCATGACCCCTCTCGGGGCCCCGAGTCGGTACCGCTATGGCCGTCTCCCCATAGACCCGGGGTGCTTCGAGAAAAAACGTGGACCTAGCCCAGGCCCCGCCAGCCCGGATGCCCGAGGCCACAGCCCCAGGCACCTGGCTGAACGAGAGTCCGTTCAGCCAAGACCGCATTCCCCCCCGAGGTTTCTATGCGTGGGGAAAAAATTTCTAGCTTAGACGCTTTTCCCATCGCCGTCCCCAGCCCCAACCACCCCCCCTCGGCGGAAGGCAATTGCAAAGTTTGCTGGCCAGCAGCAATTTCCGAAGAAAAAGCCGCAGGCCGCGGACCGAGACACGGGTCGCCAGTGCCAGCCATCCGGCTCCAACCCGGGGTGCAAGCATCCCCAGGTACGGAGCACCAGCTCGCGCACTGGGCCGACCAAGCGACAGTTGAGCACCTGTCACGGCATCCGGCCCACCAAAGACCCCAAGCTGGGGAAAAGGTGCGGACCGGAGGTAATCTTTTTCTTTTCTTTTAGTTAACCGGGCGAGGAACTACGCCTGGCCGGTTAACAACTGGAAGTCTCACCACTGGCCAAGTGGCCAGTGCAACCAGTGCTTTTGGGATTTTGCTCCGCAGCACCCATAGCTGCGGCTGCCGCCGCAACGACAACGAGCAAAGAAAGAGGCCGACAAAACCAGCCAGAGCGGCTTTTAGTCGCAAAACCTCCCTTATCCCTAGCTAACTGACGTCATTAAACCCTTATGTTTAGTGGATGCTAGTAAGACGCTAACCGTACAGACCGGGGGTAGAATATCCCGAATCTGCACGGCTAGTATTAAATAATGCGTAGGTTGTTCTTTTCAGGGGCACTGCACCTCACGCCCCGTTCCGCCCGGGTATAATCAACCCAAGCGCGGAACGCACATTTTATTTAATTCATTTTTCAACCATGCACTATATTGCATCTACTAATCACAAAAGCTCTAGCCAAACAGCTACGAGTAAACACTGCGACCTATAAGCCGCTCATCCAGCGGCCTCTTGTTCCCGCATTCACGTATAGAAGAAACTCCGTTCAAAGAACCCCGATTACCAGCATCCGCTCTTATGGGTGCGTGAGGTCTCGGGAATGTGGTGGGGACGAATTCCGGAATTATGCAATATTTCGATTCAGACCGAGACTTAAGGGGCCAGTTTAACAGACGGACCTGGGCCGGGCAGGACCAAATATTTTGGCCGGCCCAGTTGCGCTTGCGCTTTATCGGCCGCTGGGGTGTGTGATGAGAGCCTGCTCATCAACTAAAACCTGAAATATGGAAAGTTACTCCCCCAGGTGACAACGTTGACAGTAATCGAGATATGGTGGCATCGGGTGACGTCCTACAAGTTGTCGTCACGTTAGGGCGGCACTGGCCTTTGAGGGAGGTCCGTGATCGTTAAACGAGGCGTCTTCTTCCTTGTCTTTGCGTGCACATTCAACACCCTCTTTTACTGGCCGAGGGTGGAAGGCTGGGGGGGGCCCTGCAAAGGGTTATCGTGCATGAGGCTCGCTACAGCCGCCGGCGATTGTAATGGTCGTGACCGTTGCGGCAGGGCAGCCTCGAGAGCCACTGAGCGAAAGTGGTTGGCGGAGCTTTGGAGATAAAGCACCAGGAAAGGGGGGTTGGGTAACGAGAACTACAATCAATCATGAAATGGGTGCAGCGTGGCAGGCTCACTCATGGGTTCTGTAATTGCCCACTTATTGTTTTAATCAAATGTTGGTGGATTGGTAATAGTGGGAATAGAATCGGTGTTCTCTGAACGTAGTTTCTTTATAACAGATGAGAATGAACGCCGCTATGTGAGTGGTACTACGGGACGGTGGGCCTTGGGCTGGACCGGTTCCATGAGTTAGAATTAGTTGGCCAGTTTTGTATGGCCATTTCTAGTTCGTTAAGTTAAGTAGCAATTAAGTTATTGTTGCTGACGGCTCATGAGGCGAGCCCGGGTTACGCCGCCCTAAAGTGCCATTTGCACAATGTTCTAGGTCTCTTTTTCTTGTCCCGCCCCCCCTCCCTCTTCTTGTGTTTGTTTCTAGGGTAACGAGAACTACAATCAATCATGAAATGGGTGCAGCGTGGCAGGCTCACTCATGGGTTCTGTAATTGCCCACTTATTGTTTTAATCAAATGTTGGTGGATTGGTAATAGTGGGAATAGAAAGGCCCCTGCACAGTCGATGGGAGCATCATGTTCGCGTCAACCATCTTAATCAATGCCAGTGCGATATATCCACACAGAACCTCACGAGTACCACGGCTATGTGATGCCGCTCACCTGCACCGCATGTTTATCATGAAAGCAGACTAAGGCCATGCCACTTGTCATTCACGAGATCTCGTCCCAGGGGACTCGTCACCCTGGTACATAAGCAGCGCGTCGATGGTGCCCTCGCGACGGCACACCGCGCCGAAATCCACCACCATGGCCTCGAAACGGCCCCGTGGGAGGGACGGCCGGCGCAGCACACACTGGCAGAAGCGGCCTTTGTCGACGTCCGTTAGAGTACCTGCCGTGTCGTCAGCCATGGCGAAGAGATCGAAAGAAGCAGGCACAAATGGATAGATAGCGACAACAAAAAGTTGGCGGTGGTGAATGAATGGTTGTCAGGAGGAAAACTACTAGTGCCGTTGGCAAGAAAATGAAGCGGACCAAACGTGGTGGTGAGGCCAAAATGCGGCACAAACCATACACCTTGAGGTTACCTCGCACAAGCACCAGACTCGGTATGGAAAGCCTGCCATCCTGAGCCTACAAACACAAAAGCTCATCATCATAACCTTGCAAGCCTAGGAGCCTCCCCTCGTGTTCCTACAAGCCTACCATCCAGGACACCCGGGAAGTCTGGTGCTGAGAGCGCCTCCACAAGCCAGGCCTGCAGCACATCGAGCCGCCCCGCGCCCGCGCCCGCCCACGCGACCAGCGCGAAGAGCACACCCCCGACGTTGCGGACAAGGGCCTGCGGGGCCGAGTCGGCAGCGGCACGGAGCAGGGACTCTACCAGCGGCTTGCCGTATTGCTGGAGGGCGCTGTCCACCGCGCCGCCATGGCTGGGGGGCGGGGACAAGGGACGCGGGGGCAAAAGGGAGCATGGCATACGTCACGAATGGGCAATGCCACCAGTGGGTAAAAGGGAGATTCAGATAAAAGGAAGTGCCAGCGTAAAGGCAGCGCCAGGGTAAAGGGGCAGCAGGGTAAAGGGAGCTCACTAGGGCACACCAAGTGAGCTATGGGATCCGCGGCAGCAGGAGTGTGGGAGAAAAAGCGGGAGCTTAATGCAGGGGATGCAGCAGGTACCTGAATGGTGGCAACTTCAAAGGTGCTTAGTATTAGTTAGAACGCCGAGCAAACCAGACGCAACGGAAAGAGAAGGGGGGAACTGTAGGGGTAGAAGTAAACACAGTGCCATCGAAACGTTTCCTGGTTTACAACTCTGTAATAGTGGCGGCTGTGGTAGAAGGTGCACTGTGGTTGTGTGTACAGGGTGCAAAAGCAAGGGTGGTTAAAAGCCAGGAGCGGAGCAAGGAAACTTATAACAGAAGCCCCGGTGCTGACAAAATGGAGAACGGCAATAGCCTATTCCTATGAAGGCAGAGCGAGAAACGGGCAGACAGTGCAACAGACAGAGGCGAAGAGAGGCAGTTCTATGGGTGGCACAGTTCCATGACAAAACGGAAGACACTGGGGGGCGGCCAGAGGGGCGTTGTGTGCGGCTGCTCAGCTCACATGCCAGTATATGTGTGCCAGCATATGTCCCCGTTCACGCGCCAGTACCTGCTACTGATAGAGCGCGTGCACTACCTGCCACTGATAGAGCGCGTGCCCTACCTGCTACTGATAGAGCGCGTGCCCTACCTGCTACTGATAGAGCGCGTGCCCTACCTGCTACTGATAGAGCGCGTGCCCTACCTGCTACTGATAGAGCGCGTGCCCTACCTGCTACTGATAGAGCGTGTGCCCTACCTGCTACTGATAGAGCGCGTGCCCTACCTGCCACTGATAGAGCGCGTGCCCTACCTGCCACTGATAGAGCGCGTGCCCTACCTGCCACTGATAGAGCGCGTGCCCTGGACTGGGAACTTGCCGCCGCTGATAGCCAGGTGTGCAACTACTCACATGCGCGCCAATAGTACTCAAGAGTCGCATGCCAGTACATGGTAGTCAACAAATGATGACTCACGCAAAACTCAGCAAGCCAGCGGATGGGAAAACTGGCTACTACCAGCCAGTACATTTGCGACATCCCCCGCGAGCCGATACATGTGCCAGTATACGGTATATACCTGCATGTATAATTGGCAGTATATGTGCCTGTACATTTGCCAGCACCTACGCTAGCAGCTCGCGTGTGCCATCGCTGGGGCCTATGTGCGCATATGTGTGCCAGCATCACTGCCCGACGGTGTTCCCAATCGAGTGCCTGTGTTCTGAGCGTGTATGCCAGCTTCTGTATGTGGCTACTCACGCATGCCACTGCTGCGTGCAGCGCAGCTGCTTGTCCGGCGGCGCCAGCAGGTAGGCGAGGAAGACGAGTGCCGCTCGCACGGGGTCTCGCTCCTTGAGCCGCACGCACGCGGACGCCAGCACAAGAATGACCGGGAACGAGGGCAGCGAGAGGATGGAGGCAGGCCGGAAGAGCAGGTAGCGGTGGGCCATGTCGAACAGGGCGCGCAGCAGCTCGTCGTGACGCGCCAGGTCCACGCCCTGAAAGAGGGGGTGGTTAGCAGTGGGGGGGTCTACGTGGTAGGTGTGATGAGAGTTGTGGTGGGGGGGGTGTTAAGTGTGGATGTTTGTGCTTGTGTTTGTGTTTGTGTTTGCATTTGTGTTTGTGTTTCAACCACACATGCACACATGTGCACATCCATGCACACGCGCAAAGACACACACGTTTGTAGCCGCACAATCATACAGACAAGACCATTATCATAACAACACTATCATACAGACAAGACCATTATCATAACAACACTATCATACAGACAAGACCATTATCATAACAAAACTATCATACAGACAAGACCATTATCATAACAACACTATCATACAGACAAGACCATTATCATAACAACACTATCATACAGACAAGACCATTATCATAACAACACTATCATACAGACAAGACCATTATCATAACAACACTATCATACAGACAAGACCATTATCATAACAACACTATCATACAGACAAGACCATTATCATAACAAAACTATCATACAGACAAGACCATTATCATAGAGGCGAGACGCAAGACCCCACACACCTGCAGGTAGGAGAACACCACCCCGCAAACTTGCTGAGCGACGCTATCAAAGAGGGACCCTGGCAGGCGCGGGTGCGGCCACACCTCCCCCCCCGCGGCACTGTCCCCCGTCCGCTGCGATTGCTGCGCCCCGCCCCCCCCCTCTTCTTCGATCGCGGGCGCGAAAATCTCCACCATTGTCCCGATTGCGCCCAGGCAGGGTGCGTGCTGGCCGTCAGCCACCAGCGCGACCAGTGCTTGCAGCATGGGCGGCGCCAGCGGCACCGCAAAGCCCTTGCAGCTGAGGACGACGTTGGTGTAGGCGCCGCACAGGTGGGCGATGACGTCCGGCTGGGGGGGGGAATCAGAGCAGAAGCGCGTAACAAAAAGAATAAGGCAAAAGGGCAAACGGGCCTACGGGCATAAAGGCATAAGGCCACCTACCTTTTTGACACGCTCAGTTGACAGTCCATTTGACAGTCCATTTGACAGTCCATTTGACAGTCCATTTGACAGTCCGCCACGCAGGTATCCCCGCCCACTACATAACCCTGTTTGCATCCATTCAGCCCATTCAGCCATTCAGCCCATTCAGCCCATTCAGCCCATTCAGCCCATTCAGTCCATTTAGCCCATTCAGCCCATTCACCCCATTCAGCCCATTCAGCCCATTCAGCCCATTCAGCCCATTCAGCCCATTCAGCCCATTCAGCCCATTCAGCCCACAAACCACAGTCACATGCCTGCCCTCGCTCACCTGCGACCGCCACGCGGGCGTCCCCGCCACCTGCTCCAACAGCGGCCACGCCGCCTGCATGACAGCCATGGCCGGGTGCTCTGCTGCTGCCCGCACCGTGTTGAACTCAAGGAAGCGTAGCACCGCGCCGAACTGGGCCAGCTCTTCGGCGAGCGCAGCCGCCTGTGCAGGGGAGACCGAGCCTGAGGGGGGCACGGCTGCGCAGTGGGCACAGAGGGCACATTGGGCAAGTGGGCAAGTGGGCAAGTGGGCAAGTGGGCAAGTGGGCAAGTGGGCAAGTGGGCAAGTGGGCAAGTGGGCAAGTGGGCAAGTGGGCAAGTGGGCAAGTGGGCAAGTGGGCAAGTGGGCAAGTGGGCAAGTGGGCAAGTGGGCAAGTGGGCGAGTGGGCAAGTGGGCAAGTGGGCAAGTGGGCAAGTGGGCAAGTGGGCGAGTGGGCAAGTGGGCAAGTGGGCAAGTGGGCAAGTGGGCAAGTGGGCAAGTGGGCAAGTGGGCGAGTGGGCGAGTGGGCAAGTGGGCAAGTGGGCAAGTGGGCAAGTGGGCAAGTGGGCAAGTGGGCAAGTGGGCAAGTGGGCAAGTGGGCAAGTGGGCAAGTGGGCAAGTGGGCAAGTGGGCAAGTGGGCAAGTGGGCAAGTGGGCAAGTGGGCAAGTGGGCAAGTGGGCAAGTGGGCGAGTGGGCAAGTGGGCAAGTGGGCGAGTGGGCAAGTGGGCAAGTGGGCAAGTGGGCAAGTGGGCAAGTGGGCAAGTGGGCAAGTGGGCAAGTGGGCAAGTGGGCAAGTGGGCAAGTGGGCAAGTGGGCAAGTGGGCAAGTGGGCAAGTGGGCAAGTGGGCAAGTGGGCAAGTGGGCAAGTGGGCAAGTGGGCGAGTGGGCGAGTGGGCAAGTGGGCAAGTGGGCAAGTGGGCAAGTGGGCAAGTGGGCAAGTGGGCAAGTGGGCAAGTGGGCAAGTGGGCAAGTGGGCAAGTGGGCAAGTGGGCAAGTGGGCAAGTGGGCAAGTGGGCAAGTGGGCGAGTGGGCAAGTGGGCAAGTGGGCAAGTGGGCAAGTGGGCAAGTGGGCAAGTGGGCAAGTGGGCAAGTGGGCAAGTGGGCAAGTGGGCAAGTGGGCAAGTGGGCAAGTGGGCAAGTGGGCAAGTGGGCGAGTGGGCAAGTGGGCAAGTGGGCAAGTGGGCAAGTGGGCGAGTGGGCAAGTGGGCAAGTGGGCAAGTGGGCGAGTGGGCAAGTGGGCAAGTGGGCGAGTGGGCAAGTGGGCAAGTGGGCAAGTGGGCAAGTGGGCAAGTGGGCAAGTGGGCAAGTGGGCAAGTGGGCAAGTGGGCAAGTGGGCAAGTGGGCAAGTGGGCAAGTGGGCAAGTGGGCAAGTGGGCGAGTGGGCAAGTGGGCGAGTGGGCGAGTGGGCAAGTGGGCAAGTGGGCAAGTGGGCGAGTGGGCAAGTGGGCGAGTGGGCGAGTGGGCAAGTGGGCGAGTGGGCAAGTGGGCAAGTGGGCAAGTGGGCAAGTGGGCAAGTGGGCAAGTGGGCAAGTGGGCAAGTGGGCAAGTGGGCAAGTGGGCAAGTGGGCAAGTGGGCAAGTGGGCAAGTGGGCAAGTGGGCAAGTGGGCAAGTGGGCAAGTGGGCAAGTGGGCAAGTGGGCGAGTGGGCAAGTGGGCAAGTGGGCAAGTGGGCAAGTGGGCGAGTGGGCAAGTGGGCAAGTGGGCAAGTGGGCGAGTGGGCAAGTGGGCAAGTGGGCAAGTGGGCAAGTGGGCAAGTGGGCAAGTGGGCAAGTGGGCAAGTGGGCAAGTGGGCAAGTGGGCAAGTGGGCAAGTGGGCAAGTGGGCAAGTGGGCAAGTGGGCAAGTGGGCAAGTGGGCAAGTGGGCAAGTGGGCAAGTGGGCGAGTGGGCAAGTGGGCAAGTGGGCGAGTGGGCAAGTGGGCAAGTGGGCAAGTGGGCAAGTGGGCAAGTGGGCAAGTGGGCAAGTGGGCGAGTGGGCAAGTGGGCAAGTGGGCAAGTGGGCAAGTGGGCAAGTGGGCAAGTGGGCAAGTGGGCAAGTGGGCAAGTGGGCAAGTGGGCAAGTGGGCAAGTGGGCAAGTGGGCAAGTGGGCAAGTGGGCAAGTGGGCGAGTGGGCAAGTGGGCGAGTGGGCGAGTGGGCGAGTGGGCAAGTGGGCAAGTGGGCAAGTGGGCAAGTGGGCAAGTGGGCAAGTGGGCAAGTGGGCAAGTGGGCAAGTGGGCAAGTGGGCAAGTGGGCAAGTGGGCAAGTGGGCAAGTGGGCAAGTGGGCAAGTGGGCAAGTGGGCAAGTGGGCAAGTGGGCAAGTGGGCAAGTGGGCGAGTGGGCAAGTGGGCAAGTGGGCAAGTGGGCGAGTGGGCAAGTGGGCAAGTGGGCAAGTGGGCGAGTGGGCAAGTGGGCAAGTGGGCAAGTGGGCAAGTGGGCAAGTGGGCAAGTGGGCAAGTGGGCAAGTGGGCAAGTGGGCAAGTGGGCAAGTGGGCAAGTGGGCAAGTGGGCAAGTGGGCAAGTGGGCGAGTGGGCAAGTGGGCGAGTGGGCGAGTGGGCAAGTGGGCAAGTGGGCGAGTGGGCAAGTGGGCAAGTGGGCAAGTGGGCAAGTGGGCAAGTGGGCGAGTGGGCAAGTGGGCGAGTGGGCGAGTGGGCAAGTGGGCAAGTGGGCAAGTGGGCGAGTGGGCAACTGGGCACTAGGGGTGAACACGCACATGGATCAATGCCTACATCGATGATTGGGCCAAGGGGCCAAGGGCCAAGGGGCCAAGGGCCAAGGGGCCAAGGGGCCAAGGGGCCAAGGGGCCAAGGGGCCAAGGGGCCAAGGGGCAAAGGGGCCAAGGGGCCAAGGGGCCAAGGGGCCAAGGGGCCAAGGGGCCAAGGGGCCAAGGGGCCAAGGGGCCAAGGGGCCAAGGGGCCAAGGGGCCAAGGGGCCCAGGGGCCAAGGGGCCAAGGGGCCAAGGGGCCAAAGGGGCATGGACGCGCAGTTGTTCAAGCCGCTATCTTATACTTTTCATGCGCCCATTTCTCACCGGCACACATCCTTGCACATATGTATGCCAGTGAGACTTTGGCGCACAAAAAGTGTAAGCTAGCAGCTTGTACAACTCGCACACGCGCTGGAATGGGAGTACAGGATCACTGACCGATGCAGAACTGCCAGTGTGGTGTTCAGATGCTTCCCATAACCAACGTACCCAACGCTTTATTCAACGCTGCATCCTATGGTCTTAGTAATGTACGAAATGCTGATCCGACCATTACCAACGCACCCAACGCTTTATTGAACGCTGCATCCTATGCTCTTAGTAATGTACCAAACGCTGATCCAACCATCACCAACGTACCCAAAGCTGCCATGTCCCATGCAATCCCGCAGACTGTTCTTCCCCCCCCCTGGCCACCCACCTGCCAGCTGAGCGATGCGTGCAGTGAACGGCGACGCGAGCCGCTGCGCCATCGCCACCGCCTGGTTGGCCGGCAACGATGCAACTACCCGTGCGAGCCCCTCCACCAACGCCACTTTGTCGTCCAACGGCATGGCCCCGCTGCTGCTGGCACTTGAACCGTGAGCGCGCCCCTGGCCATGTGATTGTTGCTGCTGCTGATGGTGTTGGTGTTGGGTGGCAAGCTGCTCGTGGAGGCTCGAGATGAGACGGGAGAGCAGCGCCTCGTCCCTCAGGTGCGCACAGCAACGGGCGCAGAGGGAGCGGAACGCGCTGGCCGCTTGGGACCACGCGTCAGGGACCTGGTGTGGGGGGGGGGCAGGGAGGGGGACGGTAAGGCTGGACGGGGTTGAGGGTGGGGTGCTCCTAAGGCATCAACAACACATCCTACAGTACTGAAGCGTATGCTGTGCAGTTTGGCATGGGAATGTACAGGGTGAGGTGGTCACGGGCCTAAGGAATCGGAGGCATGAAGGCATGGAAATGTGTGTGAGATGCCAGTGTCACATATTGCGTACATGCAGGACTGACACACAGGTATGTTCTAGTAACATGCGTGTGCACAGGCACATGATGCTGTCAACAAGGGATGGGAATAGAATGCCAGCATCATAAAAGGCACGCCGGTAGCACCGCACTTGCTCATGCGCTGGTAGCACTTGCCCTGCGACGACAAACACGCGTGCCCTGCAACAAGAGCTGCCTTTGGTCTCTTCGCCCCACCCACTTCAGCACAAGGATGTTTTGTGAAGGTGCCAAGTACCATCGCCTTCCAATGAATATGGCGTCATCCTACTTACGCGTAGCCCGTTCTTTGTATGGCAACAACGGGCATCAACGTGGCAACGCGAGGGCATCATGGCAACATCGGGCATCAACGTGGCAACTCGAGGGCATCATGGCAACATCGGGCATCAACGTGGCAACGCGAGGGCATCATGGCAACATCGGGCATCAACATGGCAACTCGAGGGCATCACGGCAACAACGGGCATCAACATGGCAACGCGAGGGCATCATGGCAACAACGGGCATCAACATGGCAACGCGAGGGCATCATGGCAACAACGGGCATCAACATGGCAACTCGAGGGCATCATGGCAACAACGGGCATCAACATGGCAACTCGAGGGCATCATGGCAACAACGGGCATCAACATGGCAACTCGAGGGCATCATGGCAACAACGGGCATCAACATGGCAACTCGAGGGCATCATGGCAACAACGGGCATCAACAGGGCAAGCGGTTACGACTACTGTGTCTAACAAGTACGGTGAGGAAGCATTCGGCGAGAAACAAGATTCATACAGAAACTTGCGCCCCGCACCTGCATCGCGTTCAGCAGGTACGCCAGCACGCCCTCCACGAACGCGCCGGAGCAGTTACCGAACCACGACGCATAGGCCCCGATCAGCCTGCTGGCAGACGCCACCAGGACACCTGGCGATGAGAAGGATGGCACGCCTGGCACCACCCCAGGGCTGCCCATGCCCCCTACCCCCGCGTGGGCATCGCCCATGCGGCCCCCACCGATGCCTGCCTGAGCGATGCGCTGGAAGAGGCCCGACAGCAGCTTGTTGGACTCCTCACAGTCGGCAGCGATGGCAGGGTCGACGCCCTCCGACACGCGCTCAGGGAGCACGCGCGACTTGACTGGATGTGTGTGGTGGCATGTGGTAGTACGAAAAATATGTTGGTGTAAGGGGATGCGCTCGGGCAGCACGCGCGACTTGAGTGGTGGAGGTGCACGGTATACGATAGCAAGTGAGCCGCCCGGAAGAAAAATGGCATTAGATCCATATTATCAGGCGGAGCCAATTTTCGGAAGAACCGTTAGGTTTGCCAAAATTGGCGAAGCTTATAAGGCCGTACACGTGAGAAAATACATAGGAATAGGGGATAAAATCCGTCCATCCATCCATCCATCCATCCATCCACCCACCCACCCATCCGCCCGCCCGCCCGCCCGCCCGCCCGCCGCCCGCCCGCCCGCCCGCCCGCCCGCCGCCCGCCCGCCCGCCCGCCCGCCCGCCCGCCGCCCGCCCGCCCGCCCGCCCGCCTGCCCGCCGCCCGCCCGCCCGCCCGCCCGCCCGCCCGCCCGCCCGCCCGCCCACACACACACACACACACACACACATACATACATACATACATACATACATACATACATATATACATACATACATACATACATCCACCGAATTTGTTACGAATTTGCAAGCATAAGGGTGAGCTTCTTCCAAAAATTGGCTCCGCCGTGGAGTTTCAACGGGCAAGTTGCAAACACGCACGTACTTGATTTAGCGTGCAACGGAGCCCCATGTTTGGCATTGATGCTCCTTCCTTCCCTCACCCCTTGCCTCCCTCCTTTTTACCCCCCACTTCCCCTGCCCTGCGGACCCCTTACCGGATATGGACACGCAGCGCACTGCGAACAGTGCCGCTTCGGTGGCTTGCCAGTTGGTGGCCGCCTGCACCATGCAACATGGAATGTTTGGGTCGGAGATATCAAAGAATCAAGGTGTGTTGGATCGAAGGCCTGCACAGCAAGCTGCACCATCAAATCATTCCGGGTTATTCAACCTAACCTTTTTGCACAGCAACCATGGCCGCACAAGCGCCACCGCATAGCGGAAGAGAGGCCGTGTAAGGTAATACACCACATGAGCCAACAAACGCCAGGCCGTGTCAGGTCATGCATGGCACGAGCCCAAAAGCCAGACCGTGGAAGGCAATACACCACATGAGCCCACAAAAGCCATGAGCTCACATGAACCGGTGGGTTGGAGTGCGAATATGTTGAACCAATGGGAGCAACGTGACTGAGAGGTAAGCGACCGCATCCATCCCCCTCCCCTGCACTGCACAGCGTCGAGATAGATACTGTCACCAAGATAGGCACGCCGGCAGCCACCCCAGTACAGCAAGTGGGCTGAGCCCAGGGGTGGCTGCAATGCATCCGTGGGACCATTCAGGGACCGCAGCACCCAGCACTTCTCACCGCACTCCACACCACAGCATTACCCACCGCTACCTTGCCATCCTCCCCGTGTTTTAGGAACCCTTTTGCCCGAGACCAGTACTGCTAGCTAGCTCCACGATGGAGAGCTGCGAGACAGTGTGCAGGAAAAGCCGACGAGTCATCACTGGCCTTCCCTGGTGCTCATCTGCAAGCGTCTATCCCACTCTTGTCTTTGAGCAGGACCGCTGCTCATCTATTTTTTGAAGTGCACATTTGGAAGCAGCCACACACGCCCTCATGCAGACCCACCCACAACACGATCATGGCGCAGTTAACGTGTATGCTATCAAACCCACCTGCAGCGCAGTGGTGGTCATGTGATATTTGATGCTATCAAACCCACCTGCAGCGCGGCGGTTATGTACTGCAGGTACTGTGACCGCAGCAGGCCGTACGCCGTGTCCAATATATCGGTCAGCACCTGCCGAGGCAAAGGGGGAGGTACCGGCGCATCGTGTGCGGGTGGCACGAGTGAGCTATGTCAATAGATGCGTCATCTGAAGAGAACTTGCATGACACGAGCATGGCATGAGCACAAGTACGACACGACTATGAAGTGAAGGAAAACAGGTAGGCACATGGCCCTCCACGCACACCCCACACTAAAGCCCTGACGTAAGGCTGCAAGGAGGCATGGAGGCCACAGGGCTGAAACTACCAGGATCGCTGTCTTGTGATACCACAGATAGGGTGTTAAGGCCGCGCACTTGTTCCTGGAAGTGGTGAAAGGTGCCATAGCCACCACTTCTCTAGGGAAGGAGGGAGAGTTCTCTAGGGAGCTCTACAGGGAAGGATTCGCACTTCTGTCGGAAGCGGTGGAAGTTGCCCTGCTGTCTTCGTCACCAACAGCATGCCCTCACCAACAGCACGCCCTACCAACCGCAACATGTGCTCGCCAACAACAGCGCTAGGAGATAGGGGTCTAAACCCCTCATAACCATCACCACATTTAAGGCACCCTGACCACAGTTAGGGCACCCCACCTGTTCCCGGAATCGGTGGAAGCTGTCCTCATCCATATCCCCCACGTGCTCCGCCCAGCAGGTGAAGCCCTCCGGGTACATGGCGTGCCGCAGCAGTGCGTGCTGGCAGACGCCACACAGATGCCGGACCAAGAAGCAGCCAAAGTCATCACCACAGACGAGAAAGGCAAGAAAGAACGCCACTTGAGTCTGGGGTTGGAGACACTCCGGTAGGTTGGCCAGTCAGGCTTTGGCCCAGGCTCAAAAGCACGCAGGAAGGTTGGCCGATCAAGCTTTGGCTCAACTTCAATGGCTCCCAGATTGAGGCGAAAACGAGGCAGGGAGCACTTCAAATTCCATGGAACTCGACCCCACAGATGGCGTGAAGCCATGGGAAAGAGTAAATGGTATCCACACTTAGGAAACAGCTGTGTAAATACTGTCTATTTAAGAACCATGATTCTGTAAAAATGTGCGGACAAGGAAATATCTCCCAAAGCCCTCCGCACGACGCCATACCGGATGCCGTCAATTCCTCGACTAGCACCTGCCACCCAAACGCCCCAACCGCTTTATATCAGCTGCTGCCAGCCACCCCCCACCCAGAGCCAACTGCACAGGGAAGTTACCAGCGACCCTGCGGTTCACTTCCCGTGCTTACCCGATCAAGCAGCGATGCAGTGTGAGCTAGTATGCCGTATTATACGGTACACACGCCGTATTATACAATACCGGGGGGGGGGGAGTTGGCGTATTGCCGCATTGCGTATAATAGACGTATGATACGTGTATGATCCGCAATACGGCGATACGCCGAGGTTTGGCCGTATTGCCGTATTGCCGTAGTAGCTCACACTGACTGCAGCGTCCCCCCAACCCCACCCCCCCAAAACACAAAACCTTACCTGCAGCAGCCGGACATACAGCGGCCCCTGCAGGTGGTGCGGCCGCGCCGCCACAGGGACCGTGTTGAGCGCCGCAAAGTAATCCACCGCCACCTCCACGACCCCCGTGTCCTCGAGGCACGCGCAGCGCAGGACCAGCTCCGTGAGGGCCAGCGTGTCGGGGTTGCCAGACGCCAGAAGCTCCGTGCATGACTCCGCAATCGCCAGCGCCACCCGCGACAGCCCCATCGCGAGAACCTCCAGCTCTATCTTTTGCCCCCCGCCACCGCTGTGCCCGCCCATCGTCCCCCCCATGGATGACAGCACCGCACCCTGCCCTGTAGCGGTCGTGCGGCCCGTGGGTAGGGTGGCGGAAGACGGATGATGGGTGCCCTCGGGTGACAGGCGCCAACCCTGCGCGACCACGCGGCGGGAGACCTCCAGCGCGGCGGCATCCTCGGTGGCAGGGTCTGCGCGCGTGCCGGCGCCAGGTGTCAGCAGCTCGACGAGCACATCGACCGATGCCGCAAACAGGTCGCCGTTGTCCTCGCTGTCGGGTGGGCGGGTGGGTGGGTGAGGGAGAGATTGGTTGGTTGGGGGGAAGGGGGGGGTCAGGGGGCGGGGGTGGGCCAATGGGTGTGTGGGGTGAGGGGTTTGCATGTGTGGGTAGGGGTAGGGGGGGGGGGGGGGGACGGGGGTAAGGGGGGGGGGACGAATGGGGGGGGGCAGTCCGGGGAATATTAGGAGAATAGAAAAAAGCGCAGAAGAGGGTTGCCCCCGGCAACCATGGGCGAGCAGGATAATGAAGTGGAGCACATGTGGCAGAGGGGAAGAGAAGAGTTGCAATGGTAAAGAAGGGATGGAAAAAGGAACGGAATGAGGCTGCGAGTGGCAAGAAGAAGCAACAGGAGGGGCAAGAGGAGAGGTGACATACGAACAGCCTTGGCGCTCCACACCCGATATGGCAGCATAAAAAAGCACCACGCCCAACAGGCGCCACAACCCCCCCCACACGAAATGGCAGCATCAACAAGTTACCCCAAAGAACAGGGCAGTATCAATGACAGGTTGCCTCACCCTAAAACACCCAAAGGCGAACACCTCGGAAATCGGTTGCCTTCTCACATTCTGGCCCACAGCTCGGGTGAAAGAAAAGGTTGCGCACCCACAACACACACATACACAAGGAGGGCCACCGCGTGCTATCATGTGTGCCTCACGAGCATGTGAGTGCCTAACGCTGCCATTTCATAGCCCCACACCGGCGTGCATATCCAAGGCATACCGTGCCCCCTATCCCCCACCCCCCACCCACCCGAGCAAGGCCCTAGTAAGGCATGTTGTGCCCCCACCCCCCCGCGTACCCGAGCAAGGCCACCACGAGCGTGAACAGGGCCGGCTGGCCCGCGTACATCTGCCCGGCCGTCAGCAGCGAGCTGCCGCCACCTGAGTACTCGAGCTTGAGCCAGGCGAGCAGGCAGCGCAGCGCGCCACAGCGGCAGCCGACTGTGTGGCTGCTGCCACCCGTGGCACTAGAGAGATCGCCTGGGGCCCCTGGTGTGCTGCCCCCTCCCAGCTGGCTCAGCACCGCCTGCGTGACGATAAAGATGAGAGGGACATGTACGGTGGATGGGGAGGATAGCAGAGGCATTGTTTACCTGGGAGCGCGAAATTATGCGGTGGATAAGCATGGCGTGCAATGACTAAACGGGATCGAAGGGAAAATAGCAGTACATGCTGGCTATGCATGGTGTACGGGGCTATTGTTAGCCATGGTGCGATCCCTAGGGCATGCACTATACAGCTGCAAGTACTTATTTACTTAACTACACAGCTGGCGCAACATACGATGGCATGGGAGAGCGAAACATGCGGCGGATGAACATGGCATGCACGTCGCACGGTCAAGGAGACATCGGGTAGGGGCGCGTGAGCAAAGAGAAGAGCATAGGCAAGGACGGGGCTGAACGATACTAGGGTGGCCGTGGCCTCTGGTGGCCGTGGCCAATCAGCAGCGAGATATTTGGCCCGTATTGTCGGACCATGCGGCCGACAGTGGCCAAGTGTGCACAGCAAGCACCGCCTCAGCAATACAGAAACATTACAGACATTCCAACAAGTGGCGGTACAGCCAAACAAGGCTAAACAAAATCAAAATATCTATAACTAATTATACCTAGACAAGGTGGAAACCAACATGAGGCGAAGCAAACCCTAATAGAGACACCAAGACCGAACCTCGGCGTTCATGTCGTAGCTTGGACAAACACACCTAAAACACACAAAAACACACAAACAAGCCCAAACCACACACAAACACGACCAAACCACACACAAACACACACAAAAAAGCCCAAACCATACAGATACACAGACACACAGACACACAGACACACAGACACACAGACACACAGACACACAGACACACAGACACACAGACACACAGACACACAGACACACAGACACACAGACACACAGACACACAGACACACAGACACACAGACACACAGACACACAGACACACAGACACACAGACACACAGACACACAGACACACAGACACACAGACACACAGACACACAGACACACAGACACACAGACACACAGACACACAGACACACAGACACACAGACACACAGACACACAGACACACAGACACACAGACACACAGACACACAGACACACAGACACACAGACACACAGACACACAGACACACAGACACACAGACACACAGACACACAGACACACAGACACACAGACAGACACACAGACACACAGACACACAGACACACAGACACACAGACACACAGACACACAGACACACAGACACACAGACACACAGACACACAGACACACAGACACACAGACACACAGACACACAGACACACAGACACACAGACACACAGACACACAGACACACAGACACACAGACACACAGACACACAGACACACAGACACACAGACACACAGACACACAGACACACAGACACACAGACACACAGACACACAGACACACAGACACACAGACACACAGACACACAGACACACAGACACACAGACACACAGACACACAGACACACAGACACACAGACACACAGACACACAGACACACAGACACACAGACACACAGACACACAGACACACAGACACACAGACACACAGACACACAGACACACAGACACACAGACACACAGACACACAGACACACAGACACACAGACACACAGACACACAGACACACAGACACACAGACACACAGACACACAGACACACAGACACACAGACACACAGACACACAGACACACAGACACACAGACACACAGACACACAGACACACAGACACACAGACACACAGACACACAGACACACAGACACACAGACACACAGACACACAGACACACAGACACACAGACACACAGACACACAGACACACAGACACACAGACACACAGACACACAGACACACAGACACACAGACACACAGACACACAGACACACAGACACACAGACACACAGACACACAGACACACAGACACACAGACACACAGACACACAGACACACAGACACACAGACACACAGACACACAGACACACAGACACACAGACACACAGACACACAGACACACAGACACACAGACACACAGACACACAGACACACAGACACACAGACACACAGACACACAGACACACAGACACACAGACACACAGACACACAGACACACAGACACACAGACACACAGACACACAGACACACAGACACACAGACACACAGACACACAGACACACAGACACACAGACACACAGACACACAGACACACAGACACACAGACACACAGACACACAGACACACAGACACACAGACACACAGACACACAGACACACAGACACACAGACACACAGACACACAGACACACAGACACACAGACACACAGACACACAGACACACAGACACACAGACACACAGACACACAGACACACAGACACACAGACACACAGACACACAGACACACACACACACACACAGACACACAGACACACAGACACACAGACACACAGACACACAGACACACAGACACACAGACACACAGACACACAGACACACAGACACACAGACACACAGACACACAGACACACAGACACAGACACACAGACACACAGACACACAGACACACAGACACACAGACACACAGACACACAGACACACAGACACACAGACACACAGACACACAGACACACAGACACACAGACACACAGACACACAGACACACAGACACACAGACACACAGACACACAGACACACAGACACACAGACACACAGACACACAGACACACAGACACACAGACACACAGACACACAGACACACAGACACACAGACACACAGACACACAGACACACAGACACACAGACACACAGACACACAGACACACAGACACACAGACACACAGACACACAGACAGACACACAGACACACAGACACACAGACACACAGACACACAGACACACAGACACACAGACACACAGACACACAGACACACAGACACACAGACACACAGACACACAGACACACAGACACACAGACACACAGACACACAGACACACAGACACACAGACACACAGACACACAGACACACAGACACACAGACACACAGACACACAGACACACAGACACACAGACACACAGACACACAGACACACAGACACACAGACACACAGACACACAGACACACAGACACACAGACACACAGACACACAGACACACAGACACACAGACACACAGACACACAGACACACAGACACACAGACACACAGACACACAGACACACAGACACACAGACACACAGACACACAGACACACAGACACACAGACACACAGACACACAGACACACAGACACACAGACACACAGACACACAGACACACAGACACACAGACACACAGACACACAGACACACAGACACACAGACACACAGACACACAGACACACAGACACACAGACACACAGACACACAGACACACAGACACACAGACACACAGACACACAGACACACAGACACACAGACACACAGACACACAGACACACAGACACACAGACACACAGACACACAGACACACAGACACACAGACACACAGACACACAGACACACAGACACACAGACACACAGACACACAGACACACAGACACACAGACACACAGACACACAGACACACAGACACACAGACACACAGACACACAGACACACAGACACACAGACACACAGACACACAGACACACAGACACACAGACACACAGACACACAGACACACAGACACACAGACACACAGACACACAGACACACAGACACACAGACACACACACACACAGACACACAGACACACAGACACACAGACACACAGACACACAGACACACAGACACACAGACACACAGACACACAGACACACAGACACACAGACACACAGACACACAGACACACAGACACACAGACACACAGACACACAGACACACAGACACACAGACACACAGACACACAGACACACAGACACACAGACACACAGACACACAGACACACAGACACACAGACACACAGACACACAGACACACAGACACACAGACACACAGACACACAGACACACAGACACACAGACACACAGACACACAGACACACAGACACACAGACACACAGACACACAGACACACAGACACACAGACACACAGACACACAGACACACAGACACACAGACACACAGACACACAGACACACAGACACACAGACACACAGACACACAGACACACAGACACACAGACACACAGACACACAGACACACAGACACACAGACACACAGACACACAGACACACAGACACACAGACACACAGACACACAGACACACAGACACACAGACACACAGACACACAGACACACAGACACACAGACACACAGACACACAGACACACAGACACACAGACACACAGACACACAGACACACAGACACACAGACACACAGACACACAGACACACAGACAGACAGACACACAGACACACAGACACACAGACACACAGACACACAGACACACAGACACACAGACACACAGACACACAGACACACAGACACACAGACACACAGACACACAGACACACAGACACACAGACACACAGACACACAGACACACAGACACACAGACACACAGACACACAGACACAGACACACAGACACACAGACACACAGACACACAGACACACAGACACACAGACACACAGACACACAGACACACAGACACACAGACACACAGACACACAGACACACAGACACACAGACACACAGACACACAGACACACAGACACACAGACACACAGACACACAGACACACAGACACACAGACACACAGACACACAGACACACAGACACACAGACACACAGACACACAGACACACAGACACACAGACACACAGACACACAGACACACAGACACACAGACACACAGACACACAGACACACAGACACACAGACACACAGACACACAGACACACAGACACACAGACACACAGACACACAGACACACAGACACACAGACACACAGACACACAGACACACAGACACACAGACACACAGACACACAGACACACAGACACACAGACACACAGACACACAGACACACAGACACACAGACACACAGACACACAGACACACAGACACACAGACACACAGACACACAGACACACAGACACACAGACACACAGACACACAGACACACAGACACACAGACACACAGACACACAGACACACAGACACACAGACACACAGACACACAGACACACAGACACACAGACACACAGACACACAGACACACAGACACACAGACACACAGACACACAGACACACAGACACACAGACACACAGACACACAGACACACAGACACACAGACACACAGACACACAGACACACAGACACACAGACACACAGACACACAGACACACAGACACACAGACACACAGACACACAGACACACAGACACACAGACACACAGACACACAGACACACAGACACACAGACACACAGACACACAGACACACAGACACACAGACACACAGACACACAGACACACAGACACACAGACACACAGACACACAGACACACAGACACACAGACACACAGACACACAGACACACAGACACACAGACACACAGACACACAGACACACAGACACACAGACACACAGACACACAGACACACAGACACACAGACACACAGACACACAGACACACAGACACACAGACACACAGACACACAGACACACAGACACACAGACACACAGACACACAGACACACAGACACACAGACACACAGACACACAGACACACAGACACACAGACACACAGACACACAGACACACAGACACACAGACACACAGACACACAGACACACAGACACACAGACACACAGACACACAGACACACAGACACACAGACACACAGACACACAGACACACAGACACACAGACACACAGACACACAGACACACAGACACACAGACACACAGACACACAGACACACAGACACACAGACACACAGACACACAGACACACAGACACACAGACACACAGACACACAGACACACAGACACACAGACACACAGACACACAGACACACAGACACACAGACACACAGACACACAGACACACAGACACACAGACACACAGACACACAGACACACAGACACACAGACACACAGACACACAGACACACAGACACACAGACACACAGACACACAGACACACAGACACACAGACACACAGACACACAGACACACAGACACACAGACACACAGACACACAGACACACAGACACACAGACACACAGACACACAGACACACAGACACACAGACACACAGACACACAGACACACAGACAGACACACAGACACACAGACACACAGACACACAGACACACAGACACACAGACACACAGACACACAGACACACAGACACACAGACACACAGACACACAGACACACAGACACACAGACACACAGACACACAGACACACAGACACACAGACACACAGACACACAGACACACAGACACACAGACACACAGACACACAGACACACAGACACACAGACACACAGACACACAGACACACAGACACACAGACACACAGACACACAGACACACAGACACACAGACACACAGACACACAGACACACAGACACACAGACACACAGACACACAGACACACAGACACACAGACACACAGACACACAGACACACAGACACACAGACACACAGACACACAGACACACAGACACACAGACACACAGACACACAGACACACAGACACACAGACACACAGACACACAGACACACAGACACACAGACACACAGACACACAGACACACAGACACACAGACACACAGACACACAGACACACAGACACACAGACACACAGACACACAGACACACAGACACACAGACACACAGACACACAGACACACAGACACACAGACACACAGACACACAGACACACAGACACACAGACACACAGACACACAGACACACAGACACACAGACACACAGACACACAGACACACAGACACACAGACACACAGACACACAGACACACAGACACACAGACACACAGACACACAGACACACAGACACACAGACACACAGACACACAGACACACAGACACACAGACACACAGACACACAGACACACAGACACACAGACACACAGACACACAGACACACAGACACACAGACACACAGACACACAGACACACAGACACACAGACACACAGACACACAGACACACAGACACACAGACACACAGACACACAGACACACAGACACACAGACACACAGACACACAGACACACAGACACACAGACACACAGACACACAGACACACAGACACACAGACACACAGACACACAGACACACAGACACACAGACACACAGACACACAGACACACAGACACACAGACACACAGACACACAGACACACAGACACACAGACACACAGACACACAGACACACAGACACACAGACACACAGACACACAGACACACAGACACACAGACACACAGACACACAGACACACAGACACACAGACACACAGACACACAGACACACAGACACACAGACACACAGACACACAGACACACAGACACACAGACACACAGACACACAGACACACAGACACACAGACACACAGACACACAGACACACAGACACACAGACACACAGACACACAGACACACAGACACACAGACACACAGACACACAGACACACAGACACACAGACACACAGACACACAGACACACAGACACACAGACACACAGACACACAGACACACAGACACACAGACACACAGACACACAGACACACAGACACACAGACACACAGACACACAGACACACAGACACACAGACACACAGACACACAGACACACAGACACACAGACACACAGACACACAGACACACAGACACACAGACACACAGACACACAGACACACAGACACACAGACACACAGACACACAGACACACAGACACACAGACACACAGACACACAGACACACAGACACACAGACACACAGACACACAGACACACAGACACACAGACACACAGACACACAGACACACAGACACACAGACACACAGACACACAGACACACAGACACACAGACACACAGACACACAGACACACAGACACACAGACACACAGACACACAGACACACAGACACACAGACACACAGACACACAGACACACAGACACACAGACACACAGACACACAGACACACAGACACACAGACACACAGACACACAGACACACAGACACACAGACAGACACACAGACACACAGACACACAGACACACAGACACACAGACACACAGACACACAGACACACAGACACACAGACACACAGACACACAGACACACAGACACACAGACACACAGACACACAGACACACAGACACACAGACACACAGACACACAGACACACAGACACACAGACACACAGACACACAGACACACAGACACACAGACACACAGACACACAGACACACAGACACACAGACACACAGACACACAGACACACAGACACACAGACACACAGACACACAGACACACAGACACACAGACACACAGACACACAGACACACAGACACGCCCAAACACACACACAAACACGCCCAAAACGCACACAAACCCACACAAACACACACAAACACACACAAACACACACAAACACACACAAACACACACAAACACACACAAACGCACACAAACCCACACAAACACACACAACCACACACAACCACACACAACCACACAAACACACACAAACACACACAAACACACACAAACACACACAAACACACACAAACACACACAAACACCCACAAACACGCACAAACACGCACAAACACGCGCAAACACACACAAACACCCACAAACACGCACAAACACGCACAAACACGCGCAAACACACACAAACACGAACAAACACGCACAACCAGCCTTTGTCATTCTCGTCACTGAATTGCCGATACGTCCCATACTGAAATAGGATACTGAAAAATGATACTGGAAAATGATACTGAATGGGCCGATACATCCAATACCAGCACTGGGCATGTCTTACATGCCATCAACCATCTCATTCTAGCCCCCGCCATCACCGCCCCCCCTTCCACACATACACACAGCCACATCCCCTGCATGCACCATGGCCAGCATGCCACCGCCCATACACACAAAGAATAGTAGCAATATTCATAATAATCACACCTGCACCATGGCTAGCACCTCCACCGCTCGCGTTGCCATTGCCGCCACCAGTGGCTGCCTCCGCGATCGATCCATGGTCTCCGCCTCCATTGCCAGCGCCTCCAACAACTCCATCGATAGAGTGGTGGCCGCCAGCGAAGTCCGACTCTCCGGTGTGGCAGCATGCGCGGCCGCGGCGGCGGGCCCCAGGTGGGCTTGCGCGAGGGCGAGCGCCTGAGTGACAAATTGCAGCATCAGCGGTGGGCCCGAGTGGGACGCGATCGCCCCTAACATCAGGCACAGGCGCTTCGCCACCAGGGGGGCCAGAGGGGCGGGGCCCTGCAAGGAAAAGGGGGCAGGGGGCAAGTTTTAGAGGGCAGCATTTTTTTAGGGGGTGAAGAGCATGCTAGTTGATGTGGATAAGTGTGGATGGGGGGCAGGGTCCAACCAGGAGCACATCATGCTCCACACGGCGTCATCAGGCGAACCTCCCCTCCTCCCCTCCTCCCCTCCTCCCCTCCTCCCCTCCTCCCCTCCTCCTCCCCTCCTCCCCTCCTCCCCTCCTCCCCTCCTCCCTCTCCCCTCCTCCCTCCTCCCCTCCTCCCCTCCTCCCCTCCTCCCCTCCTCCCCTCCTCCCCTCCTCCCCTCCTCCCCCTCCCCTCCTCCCCTCCTCCCTCCTCCCCCCTCCCCTCCTCCCCTCCTCCCTCCTCCCCTCCTCCCCTCCTCCCCTCCTCCCTCCTCCCCTCCTCCCCTCCTCCCCTCCTCCCCTCCTCCCCTCCTCCCCTCCTCCCCTCCTCCCCTCCTCCCTCCTCCCCTCCTCCCCTCCTCCCCTCCTCCCCTCCTCCCCTCCTCCCCTCCTCCCCTCCTCCCTCCTCCCCTCCTCCCCTCCTCCCCTCCTCCCCTCCTCCCCTCCTCCCCTCCTCCCCTCCTCCCCTCCTCCCCTCCTCCCCTCCTCCCCCTCCCCTCCCCTCCTCCCCTCCTCCCCTCCTCCCCTCCTCCCCTCCTCCCCTCCTCCCCTCCTCCCCCTCCCCCCTCCCCTCCTCCCCTCCTCCCCTCCTCCCCTCCTCCCTCCTCCCCTCCTCCATGTCATCCCACGAGCCCTCCCCCCTGTGGTTAAGACAGAGATGACGAAAGAACCAAACCATAAGCTGATCACCATCCACCACACCGTAACATCCCTCAATGTTAGGCACAGCCTATAAATACTCACCTTCAGGCGCACCTCACCAACAATCCTATCCCTCACCATCCCTCACCATCCCTCACCATCAGGCGCGTGGACTCGGTGGCGGTTGCCTTCAGCTCCTCCGTGATTTGAGTAGTATCACCCTCCGTCACCAAATGGCACACGTATCGCTTCTCCCCCTATTTCTATCATTTCTCACCATCCGTGCGCGGACACGGGGGCAGAGAGCGCGTCTCGTTCCTGGTTCGAGTACTACCATCCGTCACCACAAGGCTCGAGCATCCTTTCTCACCATCAGGCGCGCAGACACGGTGGCCGTGAGCACGTCTCGTTTGTCCGCCGGCAGCGAGGACCAGCTCTTGCGCACACGCGTGAGGAGAAGGTTGGCACAGAAGAACTGGACCTGCAAGCGCGAGTAATGGCAAAAAGGAGGAACGTAGGGGGAGCGCTTTTAGAGGAGGGTCACAGGGTGGGGGGTGCACGTCAACGACTTTGCAAGGCAAGGGCCGTGGACTGTGACAGTGTTGGTGGCAAGGGCATGTCCGCAACAGCGGCAGAAGCAGCGTCAACGGCGGCAGCGGCAGTTTTTGGCACAACAGCTGGAGCTGTGAAGGGGTTAGAGAGCGGGTGTACGGGCGGAAGGGCAGGGCCGAGCAACGGGTGAAGCAAGGTTTGGGACAAGGAGCAGGAAGAGAGGGAGGAACAAGGGGTGGGGCAAGGAGCAGGACGAGTGGGAGGAACAAGGGGTGGGAAAAAAGGGTGGTGGGGAAAAGAGTGGGAAAAAGGGTGGGAAAAAAGGGTGGTGGGGAAAAGAGTGGGAAAAAGGGTGGGGAAAAGGGTGGGAAAAAGGGTCGGAAAAAGGGTGGGGAAAAGGGTGGGACAAGAGGAATGGCGATGCGACTTGCAAGCTAGCAACGAAGGGAGTGGCACCCCACATTAATCAGTTAAGTGGCGGTGTTGCAGGGCACAAGGGTGCGGAAGGGTTGGGGAGGAGTTGCAGGCACAGCAGGTGAACGAGGGCATCCCAAAAATAGACTACCCAAAACAGCCGGTGCCAGACGACAATGAACAGAGCAGCTGTGGAAGATGCTATACAAATGGCTGACATGGGATGGTTCTGACAAGGAAAAGTGGACAAGTACTCTCACTGAGTCTGGGGGAGGAGGAAGTGGACGAGGAAGGATGCGGACAAATGGCAGCAGAGCTGGAATGCTGCATTCAATAGGAGGGCCTCAAGCACAGTACTTAATTTCAGTAATGCCTATGGAAAACCTTGCCCTCTACCACACATGTGCCATAAATGTATCAGTCGACTGCGTGCAAGTTGTTCTCTCTGAGACGCTTGCCGGCTTCCTCTGTTAGGGCAATGGAGCATGAAATTCCTATAAAACTGACATGAACTCTCCACTCTACCGAACTGCCTCCTGATTGTCGATACTTGGGCCTTCCTACCAGCCCGGGAACTTAAGCTGAGACAGTGGAAATGACTAATCGCGACATGCTAGGCTCTTAGGCTGTAGACATATATGCATGCAGTGAAAAGAACTGGGAAGTGGGACTCGCAGGTATCTCGAATCCCTCGTGCACCATGCGTGTCAAAAGGCCGCTGAGGCATAGGCCCGCGAAATTCATTCTTGGCGATGGCTTGACATTTTGCCTAACTAAAGGGGGGGTGGGCGGACAAAAGATGTCGAGCAAGTTGAGGTCTCATACGGGCGAAAGTATTGCTTCCCTGCTTGTAACATTTGCAATTGTCTCCCTAGCGCGCAGTCCTACATAGGCGAAACTCTATTATAGTTAGTCCAGAATAATAATCCAGAATTGCCACATTATGTTATTATTTTAAATGCCAACGTACCTCTGTCGAATCGGAATTAAGGAGGTCCAGAGCAACTGTCCACGCCTCGGGAGCATTCGAGAAGGAGTTCAGCCACACGTCGGCCCCGCGCTGCCCGTCAACATTTCCATGCCCATGAAACAGGACTGAGATAGCTTGGACAACTTGTTGGTGAAGATTGACAGGGCCCTCGGGTGCTGACATAGTTCTGAATCGAATAACTGTATTTCAAGGAGGTCAACGAATGCCGCCAACAACCGCCCTCAACATCTGTAAACTGCTCATCTTCTCTATCAACTACATTAAATATGGCAGTCTGCACAACAAAATGCCTGTTTACCTAAGTATAATGCGCGATAACGCAGGCAACGAGAGCACGCTATCAACAGGTCTCCGCGGTTTCGCGCCTCTTCTACTCCATAGCTACAGGCCTGTGTCGAAACTCGAAAATACCGTACTTGGCATCACGAGCATTCTCTCGGAAGCCACAGCGTTGCCACCTGGCTGGACATGGTGGCTTTTGTGAAGTGGTGCGCTGCACAACTGCGGGCGTGCCACATGGTATGTGCAATAAGCCCGGATGCTTTCAAGTCCGACAATGAGGCCGGAATGAGGCGGGAATCGGGATCTGCTTCCCTGCGGTTTTCTTTGAACATGGCAGAAATACGGTTGCCTACTTGTCTAGCTAATGTATTTGTAGCTACCGAGTACCGGCTATCCAGCGACTGACGAACGACCGACTGACTATCCAGCGACTGACAAACGATCAACGTGCAAGACGTCACATTTCACAACCTGGATGGACACGACACAACTCACACCTGGGGAAGGAACTGGAACAACAAAGGGCTCTCGCCGCTCCCCTGGCAGCGTACGGCGGTCACGAAACGGGGAGCACGTCTCCTCTTGCATGCTCGTACTAGAAACAAACAATGTAGTAGCTACGTGTCATGATGTAAAGAATAAACAGAGATATCTTCGATGCCTGTATGGCATGAAACCGTACTAGTGGAAGTAGCTATGGCACAAGCCGCCCGCTGTACACGTCACGTAGCAAACGCCATAGCCAAAGTTCCAAACAGTCTTGCCACCGTGCAGCTTCGGGCAATTGTGCAGCTTGGGGGCAGGATTTAATCTGATTTGGCATGGCCAAATAGATTGGTTGTCGAGGAGGTTAAATACCAAGGTTATCTTAACGAGGCGATTGGAAGGCCGTTAGCCTGGCAACTCCCAAGCGTGCATCGGAAACTCGTTAGTCCCGCGTAACCATAAGCCATGGCGACGTGCGCATCGATTTCTTTCCACCCATGTGTACGGCATTTGGCCTCCTGTTCCGGTGCACGACGCGACTCCGTTGCGCCTCCTCGCAGCCAAACGCTGCGGCCTGGACCAGAGCATGGCTCCTGTCCTTTCAACACGGCACTCCCGTGGTGCCGACTACGACATACGCCACTCAAAGCGAATGTCAGCTTCCTTCGATCGACTGCAAAGCGGGTAATGTGCTCTAATGGTCAACAAACGGGCGGAGAAAGCGCCCCGAGCAATAAAGAAGGTGAAACCCAGCAAGCACCGAAGAAAGAAGAATTCAAAGTAGATGTGGAAGAGACGGCACGGCTTCTCGAGGCTATGTACCCAAGTAAGAAGGACAGCCCTCCGAAGGTAGACGTGGAGGAGACTGCACGGCTTCTGGAGGCTATGTATCCCAGTAAAAAGGACAGCCCTCCGAAGCTGACCACAGGGAGGGAAAATCCGATGAAGCAACCGATAGATACCGAGAAGTATGTGTCGCTGGACGACCTGGTAAACCAGAAGGAAAAGGCGATTGAGGATCTCATGGACCGTGTGCAGAAAGATCAGACGGTTGACATCCGAGCTGCCGTACTGGACATCCTGGGTCCAATGAAGGTAGGTCCGATATTTGCCATCCACATTGGTCCCGACGGGGTCATTCTTTGGTTGAGGAATGTTGGAACAGCTCTTTTGCTCTCCACTGGATCCAGGGTGTAGTGGTCTCTGCATGGTACCTTGTTATTCTTTCGGTCGGTGGCTGTAGCTCTGCCTACATGTGTTTTGCCCTTTTCATATGCATATCTGACTTTTCTCTGCACCCTATCCTATCCACGGCGTGTCATCCTTCTTATTAGTACTGCTATGATGACTATCAGTGGTGCCCCCTAATTTGTGCTGTGGATGTACATCCTTATTTTTTCTTTATGCTGTTAATGCCCTGTTCCTGGTACCGTACCCTACATGCAGTCAATGCCCTGCTCCTGGTACCATGCCCTATATGCAGTTAATGCCCAGTTCCTTGTACGATGCCGAATATGCAGTGAATCCCCTGTTCCTGGTACCATGCCCTATATGCTGTTAATGCCCTGTTCCTGGTACCATGCCCTATATGCAGTCAATGCCCTGTTCCATGTACCATGCCCTATATGCAGTCAATGCCCTGTTCCATGTACCATGCCCTATATGCAGTTAATGCCCTGTTCCATGTACCATGCCCTATATGCTGTTAATGCCCTGTTCCATGTACCATGCCCTATATGCTGTCAATGCCCTGTTCCATGTACCATGCCCTGGACAAGTGGAATGCTCCCGCTGTATCCCACGTTCCCATCGCCCTTGCAACGATTACCTGTGGGCACGCGCCGGGGCACCTATGGTGCTGCTGCCGTGTCATGGAGTGCTCTTGGTGTAGACGTGGCACTGAAAACCCTGGGTTTGGGTAATCCACCACCGGCCATGGTGGCCCGCACCATGGCATGCGCAGGCAGCCATCCAAGTGCCGCAAGTTGCGCCTCTGACCTGCCTTTGACTCCTCGCAAAGAAATCGATCCATCCATGAAATGAGATCGTTTGGTGCCCGCTGCCTGTTTTAACCGCGACGACATTAAAGTTGTTCTCAGCAATCGTCGATTAAGGACTGAAGTACGAAAGGTATTAAGTACGCACCCTTTGCGATGACCACCACGACCAGGTCAACCGTGATGACATGAAGCTGTTCAAGGAGAAGGCGTGCGGGTATGGCACGTTCTGGGCGACTGAGATGGTTCCCTACGGCAACGCGCTCGAGGGGTACCTCATCAAGGGTGCGTGAGTGCCACGATGCGCGCGAATGGGGAAGGGTACCTGATCAGGGTTCTGTGTGATGCGTGGGCATGATGGCTCTGTGTGATGCGTGGGCATGATGGCTCTGTGTGATGAGTGTGCATGATGGCTCTGTGTGATGAGTGTGCATCATGGCTCTGTGTGATGAGTGTGCATCATGGCTCTGTGTGATGAGTGTGCATGATGGCTCTGTGTGATGAGTGTGCATGATGGCTCTGTGTGATGAGTGTGCATGATGGCTCTGTGTGATGAGTGTGCATGATGGCTCTGTGTGATGAGTGTGCATGATGGCTCTGTGTGATGAGTGTGCATCATGGCTCTGTGTGATGAGTGTGCATGATGGCTCTGTGTGATGAGTGTGCATGATGGCTCTGTGTGATGCGTGTGCATGATGGCTCTGTGTGATGAGTGTGCATGATGGCTCTGTGTGATGAGTGTGCATGATGGCTCTGTGTGATGAGTGTGCATGATGGCTCTGTGTGATGAGTGTGCATGATGGCTCTGTGTGATGAGTGTGCATGATGGCTCTGTGTGATGAGTGGGCATGATGGCTCTGTGTGATGAGTGTGCATGATGGCTCTGTGTGATGAGTGTGCATGATGGCTCTGTGTGATGAGTGTGCATGATGGCTCTGTGTGATGAGTGTGCATGATGGCTCTGTGTGATGAGTGTGCATGATGGCTCTGTGTGATGAGTGTGCATCATGGCTCTGTGTGATGAGTGTGCATGATGGCTCTGTGTGATGAGTGTGCATGATGGATCTGTGTGATGAGTGTGCATGATGGCTCTGTGTGATGAGTGTGCATGATGGCTCTGTGTGATGAGTGCGCATGATGGCTCTGTGTGATGAGTGGGCATGATGAAGGGTACCCCATCAAAAGGCTGCGTGATCAATCGCGTGTGGTCAAGTGGGCGTGGTCAAGGGTGCATGATGATCGTATTCGGACCAGTGCGCCATTCCTATGATCCCACATGTGCTTCCCATCACGTTTCCTTATTCCCTGTCCTCGTCATCGCTTACCTTCCCTCCTCTCTGTTCCCATCCCGCCCGGTCCCTCTCCTCCCCCCTCCCTCTCCTCCCCTCCCTCCCCTCAATCCCCTCTCTCCTCCCAATCCCCTCCCTCCCCTCCCTCCCTCCCCTCCCTCCCTCCCCTCCCTCCCTCCCCTCCCTCCCCTCCCTCTCCTCCCTCTCCTTCCCTCCCCTTGCCTCCCCTCTCCTCCCCCCCCTCCCCTCGCCTCCCCTCGCCTCCCCCCTAGCCCATCCACCCCCCCGTGTATTCCCAGCCCTTCCTCCGGTCCCTTACATAGCCCGGGTACCTCACCTCACCTCTCCGCCCTCTCCTTCCTCTCCTCCCTTGCGTCGCCCATCACCCCGCACGCCGCCAGGCAACGTCCGGGGTGACAAGGAGGCCTGCTTCGCCTACCTGGAGAAGGAGATGACCGCCCTCTTTGGCAACAAGTACGTGCTCTTCATGATCCCTGAGCCGGCGACACGTGGCGATTTCCCGGAAGAGGACTCGGACGGCAGCGTCCGCCCGGCAATACTGGTGCTGCGCCGCGAGGTGGCCACCCCCAAGCCCAACACGTGGTGGCAGGCGTTCATCGCCGTGTCGCTGCTTCCCATCGACGCGCTCACGTGCGTGTCGGTGGGGCTGCTCACGCAGGTAACGAGGGGGGGGAGATATCATGGGGAGATGGCATGGGGAGATGGCATGAGTATTTACCATGCTCACGCATGCACGGAGCTAGAAAAGTGGAAATGGACCCCTTTTTTAGGGCCCAAAATAAGCCCTCCAAGCCCTGAATAATGGCTGACTTGCGAAGCAGTAGGCGGGGAGTAGGGATACAGCATGGGGTTGTAGCGCAGGGATAAACCCTGGGATCCTGTATGCAACCTTTGGGGGGCTTCCTTATCTAGCATGTCCCTGTTCAATGGTTTATGTGCATGCAAATAGAATGTGCAATTCGCTATCTGCTTTTATGGAAAGGCTATATAAGGGTGCAGATGCCCTTGTGACATCTTTAGAGAGGTTTTCGCTCGGCTGCCACATGCCAGCTTGGTGTCCCCCGCCTGCCTTCTTGCCGTGCTGCTGTGGCCCCTGCGAGCAGCCCATGAACTCTTATCGCTGTCCTCTGCCTTGTCATGACATCACTCAATCAATCACTTGTGAGTTAATGCTCTTCTGACCAATATTCATATTACTTCCCGTATACCTCTGCCCCTCTGCCTCCCCCTTGTCCCCGCCTGTTCTTGGCCCCCCCTTCCCCCCCCTTTCTCCCCCTCGCCCCCCGACCAATATTCCCTTATTACTTTCTGGCCCCCACTCCCACTCCCCAGCTGGAGAATCTTCCCCCCCAGTTCCTGGAGCTGCTCAGCAACCCGGCCACCGACATCTCCTCCTCCACCTTCCCCGAGTTTGACCCCGTCCCACTGGTGGCCAACTCCATCCCGCTCGGGACCAGCCTCATCGTCCTGCAAGTGCTGCACGTGAGTGTACTCGTTTGGCGTGTGTGGCAAGTGCTGCACGCGAGTAGAGCCGCGGCGTGTGTGGCATGCTTGCTGCACGAAAGTAGAGTGGCGGCGCGTGTGGCAAGTGCTGCCGTGAGTAGAGCTGCGGAGTTTGTGGCATGCTCCACCATCGTTGCTGTTTACTTTTGGGGGTGGCGGGGGGTGGAGGGGGAACCCGGTAACTTGGGGAGGGGCAAAAGAATTCTGTGCATCATTAATGAATAAGAGCTTTTGTTGTTATCATTGTTCACATTTCCCACTAGTTTTTAATAGCCCTGCTTGTTGGTATTTCATGTCACTTTGGGCAGGACACTTGCTGTAAGTGCCATGCACAAACGGTGACCATCCAAGATATGAAACATTGTGTCTGTTAGAACACCTTGAATGTGACTAGAGCAGAAAAGCTGGATTGATTTAACACAGGATAATGTGGCATTCTCGTGGCTGCCCGCTACAGCCACCGCCCCTCTGAAAATGCTTCTTTTCTGACCGATCCATGGAGGCCTCCGTTGTGATGATGCTACCTGGTCCATTTCTTTCAACTCGCATTATACTGGCCCAGCAGCTACTCTGTAGATTTCTTATCTTTACTTTTGTTTTTTTCCACCGAGCCTTCCCAGGGTCCCCCATGAAAGTGCCCCTCCAAATGATGCAGGCCCTGCTTGCCTGGGGCAGGCAATAACCAGTTTGGTTGGCTAGCTATCCAACAGACTCTTTGACGGATGCTTCCTGCATGTCTACTGCTGCAGCCTAGTTATTGTTTGCTCTGTTCCGGAATTCGGTCACCTCGTTGAGTAATCGGCAAATGACGTGTCAGTGGCATCTTACTCCATGTTTCCCTGATTCTGTCAACGTCACCGTCCGCGCAGGAGATCGGCCACCGCATCGTGGCCGGCTCCAAAGGCGTCAAGCTGGGCGTGCCCTTCTTCATCCCCAACCTCAACCTGGGGCTCTTCGGCGCCGTTACCCAGGTGAGGGGCCAGCAGGGGGCAGGCGCCGGATGGGGGGGAGGCTTCCTTGGAATGGGGAGGAAAACAGAGTGCGGATCTGGTCCATTCGCCCGCCTGCCCACCCACTTGCCTGGACGGCCGCCTGCTCATCTGCATGCAAAGCCACCAGCTGGCACTTCGTCTCTCCTGCTTCACCCCTCTCCCGCTTCTCCCATCTCGCGCGCTTCACCCCTCTCCCCCGCTTCATCTCTTTTGCGCACTTCACCTCTCTCTCCCGCATCATCTGGATGATGTGTGGCTTGCCAAGTGTTGATCTCTGCACATCATCGCTATCCCTCGCCCCCTCATGCCCCCATTTCCTGGTAGGGAGCCCACCCTATGTGTCATCGACAGGCCCCAGGCCATCGCGGACTCTGCCCCACGTGCTGCAACCTCTGCCCCAGTTGTTCATCGACTCTGTTGCCCCAGTGTTGCCAACCCGTCCCCAATGTATTGCTAAACCCTGCCCCCATTTCGCCCCCACTGTGCCCCAATACGTGATTGACACTGCCCCCTCGTTGCGGTCGCCAGATCAAGTCCCTTGTCCGCAACAACCGCGACATGTTTGACATTGTGATGGCGGGGCCACTGGCCGGCGGCGCCGCTTCCCTCATACTCCTTGTCACCGGGCTCGTGCTCTCCTCGGGAGGACCCGGATCCGACGGTGTTGTGGGCGTCCCCTTTGGCTTCTTTGAGAGCTCGGCGCTTCTGGCGCTGCTCACGCAAGCTGCCGTTGGATACGAGTGAGTGGGTGGGAGGGGCGCGAATCGAGGTGGAATCCATGTATGCGTGCAGCTGGCGTGGGCAAGGGGTGTCTGTCATGGTGACTAGTATGGATTTAGAGCGGCATAGCCTCTGGCATATTCCAGGCAGAGGTCCCTTTGGCGGACTCTCTGCGCACAGACTTCATGGTGTTTTTTACGTTAAAGCTCCATGACATGCGCGTGCCATCGCCGGGTGCCAGCCTGCAGGCACCCCATCTTGCCACTGACATCCACCATCACCACCGCCACCACCACCACCACCGCCGCCGCCGCCACCACCACCACCACCGCCGCCGCCGCCGCCACCACCACCATCACCACCGCCGCCGCCGCCACCACCACCACCACCACGATGACGAGGACAACAGCAACAACAACAACATAAACACACAGTGCCACGCACACGCAAGGTTCCGCACACAGACACACACAACTTCCTGGCACTGGTTGCGCCTGCATCGGTTCCCCGAAATCAGCAATTCGTTTCCCTTGCCACAAAAGCTGTCGCTGTTTCTGCCTCCGCGTTTCTTTAACATGCTTTGTTTGTCCCCGGCCGCGCCATTGTTTCTTTCTTCAAACCTTTTCCACGCGCACATGCAGCGAGATGTCGGGCGCGATGATCCACGTTCACCCGATACTGCTGGTGGGCTGGTGAGTATCAAAACGTTGCCCGTGTGTCGTGGCGGTGAGTATCATCTTGCGTGTGGTTCATGGTGGTGCGTACATCTTGCGTGTAAGTAACGGCGGCAAGTAGAACGTCAGGCATACCATGGTGAGGAGCACCAATGCACGGGGGATGCCTCATGGGGGAGAGCCCCTTGCGCTTGAGCCAACGCTGCTGCCCCTGAAATTGCAGTGCTGCATGGGAGGAGAGTACTGTGCTGCTGCCTGTAGGAGCCACTACACGGTCTGTGTGAGAGGTTGTCATGCCAGCGTAATAGGCCGGTTGGCTTTCACCGCAGAGATCTGGTGGGGCAAGGTGGTGACGATGCGATTACCTGATTTATCTTTCGTTGCAGACTACGATGCGGAGTCGCCAACACTTCTTCCTCCCAGCCATGCTTTTCTTGTGGGCACAGCGCCATCTTGGTGGCAGTTGTCAGGAGCATGGAATGGGATACAAAACCTACCAGAAATGGGCGATGACCAGAAATGGGGTTCCCAGGAAGGCCACGGCGCATGGGGTGGATGGAAAACATATTTGGACTCCAGGTGTGGATCATGGAGGGTTGTTAGCATTACTAAAGAGCCATCAATGCTCCATGGACAGCATAGCCATGGACAAGATTGGGTCAACATCGGTGATGTTAACATCACAGTGCCGTTTGGAACCACCTCTACTTAAGCTTAGTTTGAACATGGTCATGCATGCTGTGCATCCCCTACACCCCCCCCACACGTTTACCTGAGAATCTTAAACGTGTGGGGGGGGGTGTAATATTTCTCATTCAATAGAATGATGACGTTGCAACTGGCTCTAACCTCCTACGTTGTGCAAATTTTACTTCTGCCACTCTTTATTGCGCTTAACCCCCGTTTTTGCGTACCCTTCCAGCCTCCTCTATTCACATCCCCTCTATTATATTGTGTGTGCTGGTTTCACCACCATTGGCACATCCTCCTGCCGCGTGCACCCCCTTACTTACCCCCCAACCCAACTTTGTCCGTGTATGCGTGCCCCAACCCAACGGTGTCCGTGTATGCGTGCGCGTGTGTCACAGGTGTGGACTCATGATCAACGCGCTAAACCTGCTGCCACTGGGCGCGCTGGACGGTGGCCAGGCCGCCAACGTGAGTGGGCCATCCTGGGTGGCCTTGGAGGCGCCATCATAGTAACTAACCGCGATTAGTATTGTAGATAAAAGTATTTTGTTGGCACAAATTTTTAACGGTCAATTGCTTGAACTCAAATGCTAGTTCTGAAAGGTAACAGTCGTTTTGAAAGGTCTTTGAAAGGTGTCTGAAAGGTGTCAGTCTGCGCATACTAGCGGATGGTTCCGCATAATATTGTACTACCTATCTTGACTTGAAAATCGTGGTTCTTGCAAAGACCAGAAAAATCTGTTGAGAACAATTTTTTTTTTTTTTTTAAGAAGCCCATGGGGCCGAGGGTTGTCAATTGTATGTGGATGCATTGTTACTTTCCTTGAAAGGAAAGAAATATATGCATCTGCGCAAACCTGCCCTTCCTCTTGGGCTTGCTTTTGTTTGCTCGCTCTGACATGTGTGTGTCATGTGTGTCCACGTTCTGTTTTGCTTGATTTGCTTGCCCTGTTGTCCACTGCACAACCACCGGGTGATGTGCGACCGTGATTGCTACGTGGAAACTTTGATGGCTGCGGCCACCGCGGGGACACGGGATGTTACGGTTGTGGCCACCGCCAACCTGCCACCTTTGCTGACGGGTTGGCGGCTGGCGTCCGTCACCAACATCGGGCCACCGTTACCGACATGGTGGTGGCTGCTGTCTGCCACCAGGCGGCATGGGGCAAGCTGCCCACCCGCGTCCTTAGCTTCTTCACCTACCTCATGCTGGGCCTCGGCGTGGTGGGTGCCTTCATCTTTCGTACACGCGTCATGCGTCATGCGGGCCAGTACCATGCACTGGTGTGACGATGTTGTGACGCTTCTGGGGGGAAGCGCTGGTGTAGCGAGTGTCAGAGCATGGGGCCTTGGATGTGAGAAGTGCTTCGCTTTCTAAAAAGAACAGGCGATGATGGAAACATATTTAACGGATAGAAGGCATTAGGCTGGGGGTGGCATGTGTTTAACGGATAGAAGGCATTAGGCTGGGGGTGGCGCACGTGCTTGTAGATGTGCCCAACCGGATGCTGTGTTTTCCCTGCTGGCGGCGACAGGTGGCTTGGAGGCTGTACGTAATAGGCTTGTATGTGATAGGCTTTGCAAGGGCAACCCTCTATTAAACAGGTCGGGTTCTGCAGTTTTGTTTGGGGGGGGGGGGGGGGTCAAACCTGGAAGAACTTGCGGATGTTGCCACCTGGCATGGTATTCAGCTTTGTACGATCCACTGTTGCGTAGAGTGATCACACCTTGCCCAGCGTGAGAAACGTCAAGACTCGAACCGTTGCATCCCATCTCTCGCCATGGGATGGCCACCCGCGTGTTGCCTACTGTAGGACAGTCTTGCAGCAATTACAGGAATGAATGATAGCAGAAAGAAAAATCGGAAGAAGGGAGACGGCTCTTGGATCCGCCATTCTCTTCCTGTCTAGCGAATTCTTTGGTGGTGTATATTGGATAGCTCAGAGGCCTAGCACATGACTGGCTGTCTTATTGACTTGCCGCCATGCCGCTGTGTGGTGTGTCCTGACTTGCGCTTCCTCGTGGGGTGCGGCCCGCCATGACGCTGCAGGTGGGCGGCGACGTCTCGCTCGCGTGGGGCCTCTTTGTCATCTTCGTCCAGGTGGGTACTGGGTACGCAAGCATGAGCCATGTCCATCTTGACACAAGCATGAGCCGACGTGTCCCATCTTGGATTGGGTTCAAGTGACCGGCCACCTGCCCCTTGTGTCGCCTACGTGCCTGCTGGTCGTTACGCTAGCATACTTTGTGTTAGCATTCTATGTGTGGTCCAACCGCTTCTCTTGTGCGCGTGGTCGGGCGGTCAACCAGGGGGTGTGGGAGGATGCGCCCATTGCAAACACGAACAGAAAATTATATGCTGGTTGCCTCTTGATAGAATCGCACCAATGAACATGAAGGTGCATCCGCCAGGTGCAGGAGTTTCGAGCCATGTAAGAAGATTTCACTGGTAGATTCGGGGATATTATGATTTCATGTATCGTAGCAGGGTCGAGCCCCGTTTGTCTGTAGGAATACCTTTAACGGTGCAACCTCGCGTAAAGTACGGTTGCGCTGTGTTAGCCAGAATGCGTATATCATAATCCGCTGGATGCGTTACAGTGGTAGCGTTGTCTCTTGGTTGCCAGTATGTAGCGATACTTTCCTTGCACCGGCTGCTGTGATGCGAGTGTGTCAAAAATATCCTTAACCTCTCTTCTTGTGCTATGTTGTGGCTGCTTACCCAACATGATGCCATTGTGGTCGTGCAGCGGGCGGCCCAGGATGTCACCCAGGACCAGGTCACCCCCGTGGGCAACAGCCGAGCGGTGCTATATTCGGTCCTGCTCATTTTGTCCTACTTTGTACTAGTCCCTGTGTTCCCTGAGCTAGCAGAGGAGCTGGGGCTGGTCGTGCGCGCGCTGCCACCCATGGTGTGACCGGGACATCGCCAGGCATTTCGTCTAGGATCAACCACACCTGGCTGACCTCCCATCATGTCCAATAAAAACTTCGAATAAAGTGATAGGGACAGTACCTGGCCTGACCACGGCCCAAGTGGGAGCCTGATGTGCCAGTAAGCCAGCCAGCACAGGCCTGACAACTGTGTGGTTGAAATTGGAGTTCAGGGGCGCATGCATGCTGTAGCTCAGCAGGGCAATGACTAATGAAGTTAGCAGCCCCATGGATGCAAAAGCTCTTGGGAAAGGCAATCAGACGATCATCAAGACAAAGAGGGTTTTTTAAACCAGCACGATGGTTGTGACACCCAGCTCTGGCCTGAAGGCATTGGATATGAGAATGTTAGTGCGCAAGACCCCCACAGGCAACGTGCAAGCATCATTAATAAATTATAATTAACTCACGCGTAGACTGCGTCATGTGAGTGTAAGTCCTCAGTGGCATGGAAAGCATCATGCATGCTGGGTCGCTGTCTGCCAGGAATGCAGGTACGTGTGTTGAAGGTGGCGCGAGGCCGGGCCAGTGTCGCCTGCTGGCACAACAGGGGAGAACATGGAGTGGAGCTAAGTAAGTAAGTAAGTAAGTACTTGCGTGTCATGCGCAAAGGCATGCCACGGAGTACTATGCTAATCTCATTAGAAAAATAATTACACAAAAGTTTAAACAAATATCGTCTGCATCATCCCCCAACCGTTAAGCACTAGATGGGGATGTAATCCTCATCCGAGCTGTCCTCTACTGTAATGGCAGACGAGGCGGTAGTGTAGCGGCTATCCTCAGGACCAATAACCTCCACCTGCGGACTTCTACCCTGGCTAGCAACGGGCCGCGGGGCCCGTGGGGAGAAAACAGGAGCATACCCCTCGGGAAGGTGCTTATCGCAGATGGCAGCCCATTTCTCCTTGTCAATCATGCGGGCGCGGAGTACGGATAGTCCCAGAAGCCCTGCATCTTCAAGCAGTTGTGGAGTGGAGCTATAGTGGTCCCAGCTCAGTTTGAACACCGCATTCACTCCCTCTCTCTTCTTTGGACTGCTATGCAGAACAAGAAGCGGTGGCAGACGATTGTCCAGGCTCACCCGCCAGCCCCTGTGGGCAAGCCCCCTCCCCCCAAGCGGAAGGGGCGTTTTGCTGAATAGTGTAGTTAGGATTTTTTTCTAGACTAGATAGCTTGGAGTTAGGTTCGTTCAATTACGCGGCTTCGCCCACCTCGATCCACCCATCCAGCAAGGAATATGTGCTACATGCATGATCTCCCAACGGAGTCACGTTATTTTTCAATGGATTTTTTAATGGAGTGGAGATATGGGGGTCAGCGGATGCAGCGGAAGGTAGAGATGGAGGTGAGACGGTGGGGGTAGAGGGAATAGTAATTAACTAATAGGAGGATAGTGATTAATTAATTAATAGAGGGAATAGTGCTTTTCATCGCATTTACCTTGTCCTGCAAGCGTAGGATGCGAACCTGCCGCCCGGCTCTGGGTATTCGGGGATGACTGCGCGATCGACACAGAGGCGGAGGTAATCAAGCATGCGTTGCATGGGTGTTGCGTGAGTTAACTGCTTAAAGATGTCGTTCTGGCCCGAGATATACCGGCACCACTGGATGTGTATTGGTCGACTGGGTTGATGCATGGGGCCGGTGGAACAACAGGTGGGGACTTTTCCTGAAGAGGCTGTCCCCGAAACCCGCTGTTAGCCGCGAGCTAGCCGACGAGCGTGTCCTACCTTCTGGAACCGTCAGGGGCAGGACGTTTTATTACGAGACTCTGCATGCCCGGTGTCGATAGGAACATGCACCTTTGAAGAATGCAGCGAAGCTGCCATCCTGCATCAAACGCACCTGCACTCGCGAATCGACCCATCGGTTCGTGCTTCTGCCGGGCCTCCGCGACGCGGGTGTGATTCCAGACCTTGCTCCCCGCCTTGATTCCACTGGCCAGGTGTACGTGTACTCGTCATCCATGCTGATGGAGATGTTTTTCAGCAGACGACGGGCCCCGATCACCTGCCGCTTGTCATGCATGGAGGCCATGGTGACAAGGACTAGGCCCAGAGGGCCTGGCATGCAGTCGAATGGCCCTCTATCTCAATGACAGCACTGTTGCAGAGCTGCCGAGCACCCCCATGCAAGAACGCCGAGCCTCGCAGTGTCTCGACGTATCAAGGAGACAACCAGTCTCGGTATGTTCATGATCGCCGTCTCATTCTGGCCGGTGCCCGAGCGCTGATCCCTGGACTCCCTTGAGAACGATATGTATTGCGTTGTCGCTGCTGAGCCACATTTTGTGACACCGCAGCAGTAGCTGCCTGCCTCGTTGACGATGGCTGCCAGGTTCTTGCTGGCTCCGTCTGCAAACGAAGTCTGCTTGGGGGCGGGGGGGGGCGCCATGGCAGCCCGTTCAGCTCCCGCAGAGTTGCTGACGTGGCAGCAGAGGACGCTGCCATGCATGAGATGAAGACGGTCTTCATCTCGCCTTGCACGGAGGTGAGAGACTTCGTCAAGTCGTGCAGCAGAGCAGTAGCATCTTTCTGGGGCAGGTGCAGCAATGGCCGCCAGCGGCTCGCAGAGTTCGGCGCATGCAGCACGTAAAAAGGCATGCACATGCACAGTTTGGATATCGAGCCTAGGTCAAGAGATCCCGGCTATGCCATTCGGAAGCTTCTTCTGTCATAACCTTGCCGCCGGGTGCTGGGGTGGCGGATCTGGCCGCCATCGATCGTTGAAACGGAGCTTGAGATTTAATTAATTAATTAAACTCGTGCTCCCGTTGGGGAGTCACGGAGCATGTCCCGATCGATGGATGTATGGATGTATGGATGGGTGGGTACACGCAATATCCTACGGCCGGTCTAAGCTATCTATAAGCTATCTATAAAAACAGTCTAAAGTTCTATAGATCTATGGTGCCCGCGACCGGCCCTACTAGGGGTCTCGCCTAGCTAGCATGCCATCCACGTTTGCAAACACGCTCCTTCCCCAGGCTGCAGGGGGGTTGTTGTCCTCTATGACCTGGGCCCACTTTGCCTAGTCCATCATCGATTTTCCAAATCACGGAGAGGCCTAGGCCCCTCATGTCCTCAGTACGTCTACTAGCTGTTCTTTGAAGGCGCGGGCCTTGCGGCGTCTAACCTGGCTGCCAGGGCTCGGCCCACGTGATCGAGGAGGTGCCGGCCCGGCTGGGCGGGGCGCAGCCCTGCAGAAGAGGGGCCACGTGAGGTGTCTACCTGTCACGGACGCAAGCTATGTCATCCGGGCGGTGCCCACTATGCACAAGACCGGTGACGTGCGCAAGGAATTAGTTTTCTACGCATTTTCGACAAAGGCTAGTGACCAGGGGGGGACACTAGCACTTGCCTGACTGCATAAGAGCGGACGAAAGTGTACGTGCACGCGCGCCGGGCCAGGCACAGCTGGGCGCGCAGCACTGACTTGAGCGGACGGCAGCACAAGTGCGCAGCGTCGAGAGGATCATTATTACGCGTGTTAGTGGACAGCTGGAGCTGAAGCTGGACTGCTGGACTTCAACAGCGCCGAGGCTATTGACAGGCCAGGTGTCTTTGTGGTGTAGAATAGCGGGTCAACGTTATGAGGACTGGACAGAAAATGGAAAAGGACAATTTGCGGTGCGGAGCCAGATCGCTGGAATGAATGCGAAATCGCTGGCAGCCCTACAAAGGGATTTCTTCTAGAAAGGAACGATTAGACGCAATGTTTGCTGGGCCACTCACACGCAAGGTGTGAGCGTGCAGATTGTCTGAAGGATATTATGCTTCGACCTTGGTGGACGTGACTCAATTGCAATGCCGGACATTCCCAGGGACAGAAATGCCGGAGCCTCTAGGAGATGAGATCGGCAAGAGGGTAGCAATTTAGATTTGTCGGGATGCCTTCCTGCTTTTGTTGGCATGTGTGGTAGAAAGCCAGGACGGCAACTGGAATGCGGTTTCTATTTGCATGGTTCAGGCAGCAAGATAGTTTTGGCATTCCTGGCTGGACTGACAAGTGTGGCGTGTGTCATGCGTGTGGCATGACGAATGGTTTGGTTCATAGTCGAAGAGGACTCTCACGCAGCGTGTAGTCTCTTCGAGTCTCTCGTTAGTGGCCTTCGTGTTTCTCCCTTTCCTTGGGAGCAAGGCCGGTAGCATGTCATGGAGCGCTGCCTAACTGCGGGCTCGTGATCGAGCATGGAGTGCATCGATATTGAGACTATCAACGTGTTGTAATTGTACTTTCTCAATAAATTCCGCATGCGCGGCTTCATCATCAGACTGTGCAAAGTGTGTGTTGTGAAAGCATTGTTCTATAGCAGGGGAGGCAAAAGCACCCTCTTGCACCATCATATTGTCGCAATTAGAGTAGTTGGAGCGTCTAGCTAACGCCCCAGCAAGGATATTCAAACGCGGCACGCGACGGTACACAAGGGGATCAAGAAGGTGGTCATCAGGCACGAGGGACAGTTCCTTGTCCTCGGCTGAGAGCCCTCTTTTCATTAATCATGGGACAGGTCCTCGCCCACCCCACAGGGCATGCAGTTAAGGCAGGCACGTCAGCTCAGCTCACTTGGGTTTTACCAAATTAAGCTGAGTGGCCAGCCGCCATGATGGTGGCGCCGGAGATTGTGGCACGCAGACGCGACATACCTGGTTGCCAGGTGTGAGCTAAGAGTGCCCTACTAGCATCAGGCGCCGCTGCTTGATCGATGGTGCTGGTGATAAGTGGCATGCCGAGATACAAGTCCTCCTTGCGGACATGAGCACCGTATCCTACACGAAAAATTGACAGCAGCATGTTGGTGACCGCGCCGGCATCCAGCTTGTTGGCAAGGTGGCAGTGAGAGTCGGCAGTGAGAGTCCACGTCTCGCGGCCCCGTACGTAAGAACAGGGAGGACCAGGACTTCAACAGGTCCTGTTTCTCTATCTAATTGCCCAAGGGCTTGCGCCACAGGGCCCGGTATTGGCGTATAAAGCGTGCCAGGCGAGGGAGATACGGTGGTCCACATCGGCCTCGCAGCTGGGGAGTAAGCTACCGAGCAACTTGACGCGGTCCCGATACAGGACTACAGAGCCGTCAAGGAGAAAGAGGTCGGGCGGTGGCTGAGTGAGCCCAATCGCCAGAGCCTCAGACTTCTTGCTGACCTCAAGCCCCACCACACGGGCCGGTCGATTGCCAGGCAGTCAAGCCACCTCTGCACGTGCGGCAGCGCCCTAGCTCGAAGAGGGTGGTGTCGTCTGCATAGATGATGTGACTCCGCCAGCCAAATCTCCGTTTCCGCGCCCCGCCATGCCGGCCAGAAACGGTTGTTGACCTGCACCCCTGGTTGAATCCCTACTCACAATGCGAGCAAACCACTTGCGCGCCTGAATCATGACGTATTCGACTGCACAATAATGAACAGGTAGGGCGACAGCACGCAGCCCTGCCACACACCCTTCTGTAAAGGGCATGGTGGCGTGGTCCCATAGGAATTAGTGCGCACCGAAGTGATGGACCCTTCATACAGCCTGACAGGTTGCGCGGACTGACAGCAATAAGGGGGCGGGGGATCCGGAACTAGAGCTAGCTAGCGAGGATGTCCCACAGCACAGGCCAGAAAACCGAATCGAAGGCTTTGATGAAGTCCACCAGCACAAGGTGCAGATCGAGGGGACTCACCAGGCTGAAGGCGTTGCAGTTCCTCCACCAGTCGGCGAGTAGCGAAGAGCGCCTGTACTGTGCTGCGGCCTGGACGGAAGCCGTGCTGAGTCTCGCTGAGGTGGCCGTCCAGGGCCGTGCGCAAGCGGTTCATGCAGGATGAGCGGCATGCATGAGAAGCTTAAGGGGGGCACTTTGGATCGATGCATACCCCTCTATAGTTGCCGGGGTCGGCGGGCGACCCCTTGTTCTTGTACAGCTTGAGAATACTTTTCGCTTGGGCGGCTCCCCCACCAGTCCTGCTCACCTTCCCCTCCCGTGAGGACAAGCAGCGGTTCCTCTCTCGTCGCAAAAAAGCAAGCGGTTGCACGACCTCACCTGGACGCTGGACGACGACCTGACCCCCGCTCAGCAGCAGCAACGACGTGACCTGTGGCCTGAATACATCCGCCACAAGCAGGACCCCCAGAAGCCCAAGGTGCACTGGAGGGGCGGGGACCTGATGATCAACCACAAGATGTGGACGCCCCCAGCGGGCTAGAATAGCTTGTAGCCCTAGTAGCTTGACTTCTGGTAGTCACTGCCGCCATGGCAGCTATGCTTAGAATGTTTGCCTAGTCGTGCCACCATACCTAGTCATGCACGTGCACCGCTAACGCACGGTACACAAACAGCCATAGCCTTAGCTTAGTCCTTGTACAGCCATGCGAAGTCCTGGCTTCGATCAGATCACTTGCCCACGCTCCTCAAGTGTTATGATATGCTCACATGGGTCTTATTGCACCCACAGACTGCCGGATCGTTAGCGTGTCCGGGTTTAGCTAGCGTGCCCGCATGCAGCTGTGGCATGCCTTTGGCATGAAGGAGACTGGGGGTCTCTGCCCTTTCTCCTGTTGTGCACACTCAGGGATTAATAAAAGCACTTCGGTGCTCCGTGACTCCCCAACGGGAGCACGTGTTTTCTGATTTGGCACGCCGCAAATAGTGAAAACCATTTGCGTTCAGTGCCGGTCCGCGGAAAACGCCATCTGCAACAAATGAATCCAGGCCGGAATCGAACTGGGGACCTCTCGCACCCACTTTTGCTGACTACAGGACGGACGTCTCCTGATCCTAATTAAGGCATCGCCAGCTGACACCTACAGTTCAACCGCAAAAGTTCTCCTGTCCGGGGAGTGATGCAAGCCAGTCGGATTTGTACCAGATAAATCATTCGAGATCTGTGTGTGTAGGAGTACTACACACGTGTCCACTCGAGACTTGTTCAGTCTCGAAACGTGAAACGGGCTGAACACGGCTGGAACCTTCTTAGAAGGGGGCGTAGCCGGTACTATCAAGATCAGCCAAGCGTATAACGTGTTTAAATAATTATGGGCGGCCATATTGATCATGCTGAAAAAAGCAGCAATGTCGCCATGTCGGCCGGCTTCAGGCGAGTGCCAGTATGCTTGTAGGTTAAAGAAAAGGTCATCTGGCGGTGGAGTTTCGTCAGTCGCCATGAAAACTGCTTCCGTGATTTCTCGGCCGTTTGTTAGCATCTTATAAATTTCTCGGTGATAATTACGGCGCTGTTTTGCTGCTTGTTTTCGTCAAGAATGGTATACAGTCACGAGATGAAGACGTTGCCGACATGTTAAAATTAAATTAAATTATAACATGCCTCCGTGGGGAGATCATGTAGCACATATTCCATGATGGATGGGGTGGAGGAAGTCGCGTGATCGAACTATCCTAACTCTAAGCTATCTAGAAAATCCTAACTACACTACTCATCAAAACGCCGCCTCCGCTTGGGGGGAGGGGGCTTGCCCACAGGGTCGGGCGTGTGCGCCTTGACAATCTTCTTCCACCGCGTCTTGTCCTGCATGGCAGTCCAAGTCGGGACAGAGAGTGGATTATTATTATTATTATTATTATTATTATTATTATTATTATTATTATTATTATTATTATTAATCAACATCACTCCGTTGGGAGTAAATGTAGCACATATCCCTGAGAAGGGGCATATGGCTTTTAATACATTCTAGGCTACTTCATGCAAGGGTGGGAATGTAAGCTACCCTTGATCTAGGTGCACCAGGGAGTGGATGCGGTGCTCAAACTGGGCTGGGACCACTAGGTCATCCAGCAACATCTGGATGTAGGTCGTGACAGGTTTCCCTACCCTGACATGTTGGTGGCAAAATAATGCGTGTATCGAGCATGCGTAGCCACGATCAATATCACGTATACTATTTCGTCAATAGGCAGCGTCATTAGGCAGCGTAGGATAGCATTTGTAGGACACCTTGCTTGCACCAGCCAGGTCGACACCGCCCTTGGCCTGGCCGGCCCCCAGCGGCTTGGCCAGCCAGGGCGACACATTTTGACCTGGCCTGGCCCCGAGGGCATTCCCAAAAGGGTAGGGAAACCTGTCACGACCTACATCCAGATGTTGCTGGACGACCTAGTGGTCCCAGCCCAGTTTGAGCACCGCATCCATTCTCGGCGGACAAGATTTCTTTTCTCAGACGCCGCAAGCGGCTCGAGAAGACTCTCTTCACCCTTGATGACGACCTGACCCTGGCGCAGCAACAACGGCGACGGGAGCTATGGCCGACCTACCTCCAGCTCCGGCAGACCAAGGCGGGGCAGCCGGTGTACTGGAAGGGGGCGGCCATCTACGTCGGCCACAAGCCCTGGCAGGCGACCCCCGCGGCCCCAGCGACTCCAGACGCCCCAGCTTAGGGGAATACAGCAGTAGTAGTGTAGAATAGATAGACCGTGGCCATGTACATGTACGCCTCCTAGAGGCCCTATCCCAGCTAAGCCACGCGCTTTATTTAATCATGTACATGTGTGCCTATGATGAGCCACACTCCAGACGATGCCTAGCCTTATTTAGTAATGTTGTGCCCATGCAGGGAGTCACTCTCTGCTGAGAAGCCATGCCATAGCTCTTGTATAGCCATGATGATCTTCCCCCACATGCCACGCTCCCCCTTAACTGGGCATAGCGCGATACATCATGAGGGTGCAGGTGCCTTGGTGCACCTAGAGCAAGTGTTGTTTACATTCCCACCCTTGCAGGAAGTAGCTTAGAATGTATTATAGGCTCATATGCCCCTTCTCAGGGCTATGTGCTACATATACTCCCAACGGAGTTATGTTCCTAATTAATTAATTAATTAATCCATTCTCTCTCCCGTCTTTGGACTGCCATGCAGGACAAGACGCGGTGGAAGAAGATTGTCAAGGCGCACACGCCCGATCGACCCTGTGGGCAAGCCCCCTCCCCCCAAGCGGAGGAGGCGTTTTGATGAGTAGTGTAGTTAGGATTTAGCTAGATAGCTTAGAGTTAGGATAGTTCGATCACGCGGCTTCCTCCACCCCATCCATCATGGAATATGTGCTACATGACCTCCCCACGGAGGCATGTTATAATTTAATTTTATTTTATTTTATTTCGTCACTCGTCACTAGTGTGTTGGGGTGGCATGCTTAGTTGGAGCTAACTTCGCGCTAGGAACGTGAACGTTTGATCATTAACATGCATAAGCCTACCATAAATAAATAACAGTTGTCCAAATTCGTTGTCCAGACTCATGTTGTCCAGACTCACTGGCAGCATCCAGCGACCTGCAAAAGGGGGCCTACAAAAATAAAAAAGCCTACCCTTTATCAATGAGACAACACTTGACATGTATGTACTACTTTTATACATCGTTGGCAACCTACAAGGCTCCGTGCTGGATCTTGGTTACATGCACCTGTTGCACCCGTATCTAGCTACATTGTTGTCTCTTTGACATGAATAGGTACCGCGACTTCCTAGGACGGCAATAATGAATTTAAGACGGTCTTCTACCCCAGGTGGCAGGAGCACCATCACTTATGGGGTTCACATACGCAGGCGGTAGCCTGCTGCGCTCAAACACAGGAACCAGTCGGAGAAACCATCCGGCAAGCTTTACTCTTCCGGGGCCTTCGCAGTAGCGGCTGCGGTCGACGCTCCAGGCAAATCGGACAAGTACGCCACGACCACAGTGATGTCATCCATCTTGCCTCCAATGAAGAAATAGCCCGCCTCCATCGCGGCGACGGCAAAGGGGGACCTGGCACGGTTATCAGCGGCGCGCTTGCGAGCGAACGCCGCAATTGTATTTGCCGCCACCTGTCCGGTTAAACATATGATGCAAGCGCAGGTGCGCAACCCAGACAAGCGCACAGTGTCAGAAATAGAAGAGAATATCTGGGCGCCTATGACACCTTATAGATCTAGCTAGAAATGCACTGCAGGCGCCACGAGTGTGCTATGGGAGGAGCAAGGAAAATCGTGTGGCCCTGCAACAATGCTTTCGTCCGGCCACAGAGAAAAGCAGATGGTCCGATAGCAACTCCTCAAATCTTAGGTCCACACGAATACAGCTCCAGCTCCAAGAACCCTCTCACGACCATGGAGGCCTCGTGCAATGGTGGCGGCTCCAGCTTCCTCACCAAACGGGGCTCACTCAGTTCCTGTGGGTTCCTTATTTTTCAAGTGTCTCAAATCCATAAATGCATCCTTGACCCTCCTGCTATGGCTTCGCAAGGCAGCCCCTATTCAAAGGGGATGGTTCACCCCGATTCAAACGGGTTAATTTTCGTTCTTGTAGTGCGGCCGCGTCTTCTGGTTCATGCGGCTCGCTCATTATTGATCATTTTATAAACCCCTGTATTGGTTCCCAAGTGCATCCATGCATCCATGCACCCACACACCCATGAGCCCACCTGTGGCGGCTCGTTCTGGTTGACCACGTCCTCGACGATGTCGGCAATCTCGTAGTCAAACACGTTGTCAAAGAGGCCGTCAGTGCCCACCACGATGACGTCGCCTGCCTGCACCGTCAGCGTGTACTCCTGTGAACGCACAGTAGTCATGGAAAGAGACATGCGGTGGGGAGACAACAACAGACAGCAATAGATTGAGGGATCAAAGCTGAGCTACTCACAATGTGCCAATTATTATTGCGGGTACCTTGGCCACCGCGCAATTGAGAATGGGACCATGAGCAAGGGATCCTAATCACATGAGTGATTTTTTCAATATGGGGGGGGAGGGGTTGCTTAGGCTACCACATTAATCGGCAACACTGTGTCCCCACTGGCCTATGTTGTCCCACGCACGGCCAGAAGGGGCACGTGAGTTCCGACCGCTAACGCCATGGGCAACTCAACCACCTTTGCCATTTGCCTACAACTGGCAATGGAGTTGGCTTCACTCAGAGGATCGAATCCTGCATAAGCATACACAAGCATACCTGCATGTCACATGTGGAACATGCGACATGCAACCAAAATGTGTGATGGAAAACATGGCATCACAGGACCACACACATGTCTACACACGTGTCAAACTGCATATACAACATGTGAACAAGTGCGGTGTGCTCAAGCGCAACAAGTAGCATGTACAACGGCAAAGCATACGTTATAGGTAGCGTGTCCCACACGACAACCAAGGGGGTGGTCTCCACCAAAACGCGCGACACGAACCTTGCCCTAACTGCCGGCAAAACCATGCAGCGGGTCATACAGCAACATGCCAGGCGCTGCACGTGCCATGGGGTTGCCGCCAGTGTTTCTAGGCAGGGTGTTGCTAGGCAGGGTGTTCTAGGCAGGGTGTTTCTAGGCAGGGTGGAGAGACACTGGTTGCAGCGTATTTATTATTAGGAATACGCGGCATACTCACGTTCATGTACAACATAGCCGCATACGTGCCATAGTTACACTCATGTACAACATAAGTGGACCAGCCGTGCCTTGGTCAACGTGGTCCACGTGCAAACACTCTCGGCGGGCTCACCTGTGCAGCCACGGGGTCGTCCCCCTCATGCGAGCCGATCTGGTAGGGAAAGTTGAAGCTATGGGTCTGCGCGGGACAGCTGAAGACCACGCTGCCGCCACGCAGGAGCAAAAACCCGCTGTCTCCGAGGTTGGCAGCGCGCACCACCTGGCCAGGGGGGGGGGGAGGGGAGCCGTGCGTGGGTGGGGGTGAGTGCGGGGGAGGAGGGTCCTGGATACGGGTGACTCTTCTTGCGGGTAGGAGGCAATCAGCGAGCGATCGCAAAGGGACGCCATTGTCCCTCCGTACATCCTGCTACCACACATCACGTTTCATCAGAGCACAATTTTCCCAGATAACTGGCGAGGCTGTCGAGATAAGCACGTGGAGGACGAAAGGGTTGAGGGGTGGGAGGCACATAGACGCATGCCCTGTGTGTGCTCCCCTCACCCTAGCGCACAGCAACCGACTACCACCGTGTAACAAGCACTCCTAAATGCCCATCACCCATGATATGCAGCCACCCACCCACCCATGCTAAGCCGCCCACGAAAACATGGCAACTATCCACAATTAAGGGGACATAAAAGGTCAGCCACCCACCACAACTCAGCAACGGTCCACCCACCTGCGTCCCATTGGGCTGCGCGCCCACCACCCTATATGCGGCCAGCCACCCATCCACGAGTGAGCAAGAAACAGACAGGATGCAGGCAATCACCCACCTGCGTCCCATTGGGCTGTGCCCCAACCACAAGCACGCACGCCGTGGTCGACCCGATCTTGCGCGTGCGGCGGTGGGCGAGGCGGATGGCCATCTTGGGGTCGCGCGTCTCCCCCATGAGCGCAAACTGGACGTGGGCCATCAGCTCCCGCGCGTACAGGCCAGGGTTGATGCCTGGCGGGGGGGGGGGGGGGGGCGGAAGGGATGGCAGCGGGGTATGTTAGGCCATACGGTGCGATGATGGCAGCGGAGATAGGAAGGGGAGGAGGGGGGGGGCGGAAGGGATGGCAGCGGGGTATGTTAGGCCATATGGTGCGATGATGGCCGCGGGGATAGGAAGGGGAGGAGGGGGGGGGCGGAAGGGATGGCAGCGGGGTATGTTAGGCCATACGGTGAGATGAGGAGACGATGGCAAGTGGGATGGGACGGGCGGGAGAGGGTGGGAGGGGAAGGCGAGCGGATGGCAGAAAAGAATACTTTTTTACATGAGGTGAGAATATGGTAGGGGGGTTGGGAAGAGGGGGAAGGGGATGGGGGAGAGGGCAGGGGGTAGAATAGTTGGGATGGGAGGCAGCCCAGGTGGGAGGGGAGGCGAGGGGATGGCAGAAGAGATGCGGAAGGAGGTACAGCAGATAGGGAGGCACGGGGGTCGCACTGGCAACCAAATGGAATGGGGTAGACGGGAGGGTGAGGCAAGGGGGAACGAACAAATGAACAGGTGGGATCAAAAGTCCGGGGCGTGGGGGACAAGGGGGGGGGAGGGGGGGGGGGCGGGAGGACCTTGGAAGACAGACGCTTGCCTCTGGAGGGGCCCGCCAAGTGGTTGGCCCCCACAATCCCCACCACCTTAGCCCAGCCGCGCACCCCGGCCCCCTCACACAGAAAATGCCACGTCAGATAGCCAATCAAGTCCCTACCCAGCCACACACCCACACACCCCTACGGCTTTAGCAAAAAGCCACCCAGAAACGCACCGACTTCGGCCCAACCCCCGACCCCATCCGCGACACCGAACGCGTCGTTGTCCGGCGTGATGAAGAAGGCGTCCTCCCCGCCCCGGTGCGCCTTCTCTGGGTGAGGGATCATGGCCGCCGACGCACGCACGTCCAGTGTGAGCAGGGGTTTCTTCTCCCTGGGCGCCTCCACCGCCCCTGCTGCTGCTGCCGCCCCAGTTGCCGCGGCTGGTACTGCCTCCGCAACCGCCGGGGTCACGGGTGTGCCGGACAGTAGCTGTTCAGCCGCGCTTGATGCTGGCTCCGTCACCGCGAGAAGCATGGAGGAGGCGCCCACCAATACGAGGGGCTTCCCCTGGGCCTCGGGGGGGGTGGCGGGCGCCGCCGAGGGGGCTGGCGTGGCGGGTGATGCGGCCGATGCGCTGCGGGACGCCGTCATGTACCGATGAGAGAGGGCAAGGGCCGGTCAGATGTCGATGAGAGAGAGGGCAAGGAACCATCTTCGCATGTCGACGCACAAGTCAAGGAGCCGTCAGGCATTGGATAAGCACCAGCACGACCCCATCGTGCCGAGGGTTTGAGTAGGAGGGGGCGAAGGAACACCGCCACGAGGGCATAGGGCATGAAAAACGAGGGAATGCAGGGAGTGGCGCAAGGGCAAGCGCCGGAGTGAAGCCCGGGTCTTCGTGTAAAAAGCGCCAGAGTCTACATGGAAATTAGTGCGCCGGAGTAACAATGCCAGTAGTCAGCGTGCATGAACAGGGGGACGCAACCAGGGGGCACAACTCAGGGGCAGCAAAGCCAGGGCCACGACAAGTCCGGCTGGCTGGCTGGCTGGCTGGATAAATGGAGGGATGGATGGATGGATGGATGGATGGATGGATGGATGGATGGATGGATGGATGGATGGATGGATGGATGGATGGATGGATGGATGGATGGATGGATGGATGGATGGATGGATGGATGGATGGATGGATGGATGGATGGATGGATGGATGGATGGATGGATGGATGGATGGATGGATGGATGGATGGATGGATGGATGGATGGAGGGAGGGAGGGATGGATGGATGGATGGATGGAGGGAGGGATGGATGGATGGATGGAGGGAGGGAGGGAGGGAGGGAGGGAGGGAGGGAGGGAGGGAGGGAGGGAGGGAGGGAGGGAGGGAGGGAGGGAGGGAGGGAGGGAGGGAGGGAGGGAGGGAGGGAGGGAGGGAGGGAGGGAGGGAGGAGGGAGGGAGGGAGGGAGGGAGGGAGGGAGGGAGGGAGGGAGGGAGGGAGGGAGGGAGGGAGGGAGGGAGGGAGGGAGGGAGGGAGGGAGGGAGGGAGGAGGAGGGAGGGAGGGAGGGAGGGAGGGAGGGAGGGAGGGAGGGAGGGAGGGAGGGAGGGAGGGAGGGAGGGAGGGAGGGAGGGAGGGAGGGAGGGAGGGAGGGAGGGAGGGAGGGAGGGAGGGAGGGAGGGAGGGAGGGAGGGAGGGAGGGAGGGAGGGAGGGAGGGAGGAGGGAGGATGGATGGATGGATGGATGGATGGATGGATGGATGGATGGATGGATGGATGGATGGATGGATGGATGGATGGATGGATGGATGGATGGATGGATGGATGGATGGATGGATGGATGGATGGATGGATGGATGGATGGATGGATGGATGGAGGGATGGATGGGACACCGCGGTGGAATGTTTTGGTACAATACTGGATTTGACTGTGCACATTCTATCTAGGAGACACAAGAGAATACAGCAAAGAAAATAATTTATACGAATATACATCCCGGACAGAACAAATGGGATGCGATGGCGGCCTTCCCCTGACACATTTCACCAGGCCTGAGCCCCATGCTATTTCCGTCACCATTACAGGCATGCCTTGACCCCATGTTCCTCTAGATCGCCGTTACTGACAGCCGATTGGTGCGGCCAAGCAGGCACGCAAATGCAGGTTGTAACCAGGGCAAACAGGTGCACTTTTTCTCTTTTTTAAGCTTGCTTGCATGAAAATCTCTTCTCACCCCACCCCACCTCTCCCTTGTGGGTTGATGGAATGTGCTGTGATGATATGCGTGGAGGACCCCCCAAGTTACAGAGGCGGTAATTTGACATCATTCAACTGCGGTTAGAGCTCTCCATGGTTTCAGAACATCGGTTGGAACGGCTTTTGCTGATTCACGTCGCAATAAATTTGCAAAATTTGCACTTTCGTTTCTCAGTAACAACCAACCGGTAATTACGATACCATGAACCGCACGGCCCCAGTGCTCACCTGGGGAATGCGCCGACGGAAAGTTGCACTTCGCTGTTTATCGATGACTCTGCTTCTCTGCTAGCAGCAGGTCTCAGGTTTGTCAGAACGACGTCGTCGTTAACGGATATGAACTCTCCTTCCCGGCCGGCCGCACGCGGAATGTTTTCCTGGGAAAAGTCGAGGGAAAGATAGCCACGGGGCAATGCGGGCCTCATTTAGTCATTGAATGATGACACATCGCAACTCATCATATGCCTCTCACTAGCGCATACAACACCAGCAGTGGCGTGGGTCATGGTGGGAGCCGATTCGGAAAAAGGAGGTCGAACAACTGCGGGGCACGTGGTTTGATGCGAAAAACACGCAAGCATTAGCTCCGCTTACATTGTTAGCCGTTACGTATCTCTTGTTGATCGATTGCGGAAGGCTAGAAAAGAAAGAATTCTTGCCTCTTCTGCTGCTACACGTAGTCCCGGGTAGGCGGTTCAGGAAAGTAGACATGGCTACCCTCATCACCATACTGAAGTCATGCATGCTGTGACTCTCATTGCCTATTTCTGAGATAGCCATGGCTGGCATGCGCCCACTCGGAGCCCCACGGCGAAGTTCGTTATGTCTAAGATATGAGGGATTTGCCTGAAGCACATGCAATTGACTGCCGCATTTACGGCCTGCCGCGCGTCTCCCGAGCGGATGAAGCGAGGCGGAAAGCGGAGGCCTAGTCATAGGCAAGCCTCGTGATACACAGCTGAGCGACATTTTTTGTTAATAATACGTCAAACCAGCTGTGCTAAAGTCACGTCAACTTCTCTCTTTTTTTAATGGCGAGCGACCGGGCTCCGCCTTCGGACACGTGCGGCTGGGACGACACCGCCTTCGTGCGTTGCACGTTCGCTCACTTCGCCTGCGTGTCGAAGGGAATGATGATGGGACGTGAAATGCTGGCCACTATTACAGTACCGTCTACCGTTGAGCCCGGGTCTGCTGGGCATCTGAAGCGCCTATTCGAGTAAGTAGTGACTACTGTGTAGTGACTAGTGTCCAGGGAAGCGAATAGGCTTTTATACCTGCTAAATGCCGTCAATACAGATCCGGGTAAATGGGTATTTTTATTAACCAATAGGAATATCATTAGGTGAAGAGGTACCACGTATCGACCATCTGGTTACCCTCTGAGGGTAGTGTGATAGGTGAAAGGTTTAGAAAGGAGCATTGTGTGACCAGGGGAGCCAAGTGACGCGCGTAAGGTCACCGTGAGGAATGCAAGTAAACACCCTGTTGCGTCCCAGGAGAGCAGTATTGTTCTTGCGCCAAGAGCCAAGCGCGACGCATTGCTGAGTTCCAGAGAAAGATAAACCGCCTCACCACGGCGGCTTTGGTGTATTCGTGCCGCACTTTGAAAACCGTCTCGTTCCGGATAGTCCAGATCGCGTATAGCATACAGTATTAGTTCGGAGCCATACCCAGGCTAGTTGACTGTCGGATAGCTCCTCCCCGGGGGTCCCCGCCATACCGAATATGATACAACGCACGGATAGCGTTAGTGTGGAATGTGGTAGCGCGGTCCATGCGGACCATACGTTAAACAACCATTGCCACACCCCGCTCACTTGGCAGTAGAGAAAGCGGTGCTCAATTGTTTCCGAAGGGAAGGTGCACAGGCATGTCGCATCGTGGTGAAACCGGCTGCTGAGGGTCGCGTTTACCCCGATGGCTCTGTGCAGTAAAAGATGTTGAATGTCGGTCGCTCTGCGGTCCACCAAAGGGTGAATACAGCCGTTAATACAGATCACAAGTTGCCCGTTATAATTATAGTACAGTAGCCGTAAGTAAGAGCATCACTCATCAGGGTTATGGTTGGCCACTATCTTTTACCGGTACGGCGGTACCTGTCTAGTCCTGGAAAGTGGAAACCATCGTTCAGTAAGTTGTGACAGGTCATGAACATCAACAACCTACCCAGCTTCCCAGCAGGCAGCCAGTGGCATGCGGTCATTGGCATCGAAGAAGCTATATTCCGTACTTTTTCTACTAGAGGGAGCCATAAACGCGACGTGCGGCCATTTGCTGTTGTTGTTGTGTCCCACTCCGCACATTATTGATTATTGTCGGTTCACCGGCGCGGGAATAAACTCAACTCAACTCCACTCAACTCCGCACAAGTCATGGGCAGCAGAGAATCTGTAGTGGCCGAGGGCGGCCAGTAACAGCTGATGGAATCACAGACCATCTCAGACCATGGAAACGTGGAACCGCGAATCTCTGCTGCACATCAGCGGCCGTCGAACAAAAACAACAACAACAACAAGTTCAACTGACGTCTGACTGACGTCTTCCAGGCTCTTGCAGGTGCGGACAACACGTATAGTTCTGAAGATCTCTGCTGCTCATGTGCCGCGTGGGCACGGGCAACAACAACAACAACAACAACAACAACAACAACAACAACAACAACAAAACACGTGTAGTTCGTCGGCCGGCAACTAATTCCGTCGGCCGGCACATCCAGCGCTTACTCTTACTGGCCTGGTACTACTGGTGCCCAAAAATTGAACCCCCGCGGGCTCGTCACTCGCCAGTCGGCATGCTGGCAGCTGGCTTGCTTTGACTGCCGACTGCCGAGTCGCGCGTCCACCGTCCACTGCCTGCCCTTCGACAAAATAAACCCTAGTGCTGCGCACCTCCAGTGCTGTTGACAGCCATGGCCAGCTGCTGCAACGCTCAACCAGTTAGCTCGACCCGAAGCATTTCGAACATGCTTTGTAGCCGAGTCTGTGGCATGCCGTGAGCTAATGCGGCGTTTGATCTTGAAGACATCTACCTTGGGTTAGTTCATCTGATGCTGTGAGAACCGGTCCCTGTCTGCCGGTAGTGTAGGGGTGACTAAAAGCATGGCTGTCTCGGGGCTTAAAAAATTCGTGGTGGCGGCCACGCTGACGCTGCTAACATGTTCACAAGGGCTGCTAATGGAAGCCTCGAAAATAAATGGGAAGTACCCGTACAATGTGGGTGTGGTGCCTCTGCTGGCCGAGGTTACCAAGTTTTTCCTGTCTGCTCTGCTTCTGTACAAGCATGTGCGGTACGACCGCCTGCCGGTTGTCATAACGAAGGACTGGAGAAGCGTCATGCTGTACCCCATCCCGTCGATCATCTACTTGTTCCATAATAATGTCCAGTTTTACACGATGGCCTACGTCGATGCGTCCACTTACCAGATTTTGGGAAATTTGAAGATAGTAACGACGGGGTTTTTGTTTCGAGTTTTCCTTAAACGTCATTTAACGAGGACGCAGTGGCTGTCACTGTTGCTGCTCATGATCGGCGCAACGACCAGTCAGCTTACCGGTTGCAAGTCCGGAGCACTGTCTGCGCCATGGCAGGGCTACGCCCTCGGCATTGTGAGCGCGTGCCTAAGCGCCCTCGCTGGCGTGTACACCGAGTTCATCATGAAGAAAAACAACGACACGCTGTATTGGCAGAACCTACAGCTGTATTTCTTCGGTGCTTTGTTCAACGCGGTGAGGCTGACCGTCGATGACTTCAACGCTGGCTTCGAGAACGGATTCTGGTTCTACACCTGCCTGAACGGATTCGGGACAGTCGCAATGCTCATCGTCATCAACTTCTCCTTCAGCGGCCTGTTCGTCTCCTGGATCATGAAGTTTGCGGACACCATTGTCAAGGTGTATGCGACGTCCAGCGCGATGCTGTTAACGGCACTGCTGGCCGTCTGGCTGTTTGGCCTCGACCCGACCCTGCCGCTCTTCCTTGGCATCGCCACCGCATGCATATCGCTGCAGCTGTACTTTATGCCGGCAGACGTTCCCCCCAAAGAGCTGCTACTGCCCACCTCCAATGACAAGTCCATCTTTGCGAGGAAAGGGTCGTAGAGTTGGCACTGGCTGACTCTGCTTGACCTGGGATCAACTAGCAGGCATGGCATGTCGCCATACTTGCCAAGGCCTTCGCAGGCAGTGGGGGCATCTCAAGATCCCAGGCCTGCTTCGATAAATGTGCACTAGGCGATGCCACCAAGTGACAGGGAAACACCCTGTTCGCACCAAAAGGGTCCCTGGCAGCCAAGGGCTCGCTTGTGCGGCTCATTACCGCCACCTTGGCCAAGGTCCCACGATAGACAGTGCTTTTTTCATGCCTGTGAGACGGCGTGGCGGAACCTGCCGCATCAGCCGCCACCTTCCAGCCATGAGGCTCACCAGGCAAGGTGGTCGGGTTGCCAGTGGAGGGAAATTGGGAGGATGAGGGTCATCTTAGGCATGCCTTGGTCAGACTGCTACCTTCACACCAATAGAGTCGGGTCATGCAACAAGGCCGCTTTCTTGAATAAGAAATGGTTGGTCCCATGCTTTGGCTGGCGGCGCCACCTGCCAGGTGGAGGACGCGCGGTGCTCTGGGTAGGAAGCAGGGCCCAGGGGCTTGAGCGCAGGCTGTTGACTTTGGTGCCGGTATTCTGGATATCCGCTACAGGCATCTTCAGAGTCATACTCTGGTGCTTTCCCATCGTGGAGGGGTGAAACGGAAGCACCTTTGAAGTATCTGGGTGGTCAACGCTGTGTCGACAAAACGCTGCCATGGATGCATGAGGCATGAGGAACGAGTGCGTGCATGTCTACGCGTGCGTGATGTATCCTGTTGTTCTCGACCTGCGGCAGATCATTCCCTCGGTAGGCTACCAGTATCATCTAACTTTCCGATGAATCAGACCAAGGGAAGTAGTTGCGGAAGCTGTCTGTGTCACCATCCTGGCATGGATGGGAAAGAACGCTGTGTGGCATGTGCACCGTGCCATTGTTGCTGTGCATTGGTCGGAATGGTGCTAATCTAGCTTCCCTCAGTGCTTAATCTGTTGTTGCATGAGCAGTCCATTTCAGGCATCAGGCTTGCTTGTTATGTGGGGATGTGTTGTTAGGCAAAGGCCAACATAGTTGTTATTATTATTTATATCAATAAGACCAGCCATATTGAAACGTCGGCCACTCCGAGCTTAGCACTGGATTCGTTGTCCACACCGTCGCGTCGCTGCAGCAACACGATGTTGTCTGGCATACGCGGGCTTTTGGTTCCCGCCGCACATTTGAAAGTGCTGTCCTCCGGATTTTTGCCTTGGCACCGTGTGCAGTTCTTGGACGTTTGGAAAGATGGCATGGCTAACGTAATGACTGACTAGCTAGACCTTTTCAGTGGTTTTCCATGTGCAGGTATTTCCTCGTAAGTATGGTGGGAGAGCGATCGCAGCAGACAATGGTGCTCACCACTAGACACTCCCGGCCAGTTAGGCTCGAAACACACGCCCTGATCAAGCAAGCTGTTTCCACACAGCATAACTAAATAAATAAAGCTAGGCATCATCTGGCTTTGGATTTGTACGCTGATTTGCCCTATGTTTCCCACATTATTAGGCACAGGCGCCTGGGCCTAGCCGGGCACCTGGCCCGCACAGATCAGGTAGATACATCAGATAGACTAGCTGGCACCAAGCCCGCCCAGCCTGGGCGATATGTCCTCACCTGGCGTGCCCCCGGACACGCGCGGCAGGGCCGCCACCCGTGGACGTTTCGTGATAGACTCGGCATGGACATGTGCTACACTAGACGTGACGGGCTCACCCCCGGGCAGCCTCCTGGTTTGTCTGTAATATGGAGGCAGATGGTGTGCAAGGATAGATGGCAAGTAGTGATGAAGGAGACCACCCCCAAGCCTGTGGGGGCTCCGCGTGTGACCAAGTATGGCATTTATAGCGATTCGGGCCGCGGTGCCCACACCCCTGTAACTAGGACCTAGATAGCTTATACCATCCATTCCATCCCATGTTCCCCTCCCACTGAGGACTTATGCTCACGTGACGCAGTCACGTGTCTATTAATTAATTAATTAATCATCTGGCTCATCATGGGCACACATGTACATGACTAAATAATGTTCATGAGTCAGCTGGTATAGTGCCTGTAGTAGGCGTGCATGTACAAGGCCACGGTCTAACTATTCTACACTACTACTGCTGTATTCCCATAAGCTGGGGCGTCTGGAGTCGCTGGGGCCGCGGTGGTCGCGGGGGTCGGTCGCGTGCCAGGGCTTGTGGCCGACGTAGATGGCCGCCCCCTCACTTCCAGTACACCGGCCGGCTGCATGCCCCGCCGCGGTCTGCCGGAGCTGGAGGTAGGTCGGCCATAGCTCCCGTCGCCGTTGTTGCTGTGCCAGGATCAAGTCGTCGTCCAAGGTGAAGGGAGTCTTCAAGCGCCGCTTGCGGCGTCTGAATCGAAATCTTGTCCGATGAGAAGAAGCGGGGCCGCCCCTGCCTTACCCCGCGCGCGGGAAAGGCGGTGGGCGACCAGCTTGATCTCACCAAGAAGGCCCATGCGATTAAAGGATTTTGCTCTCAAACGCACGTGCAAGCTTCTCAGAATTCTCACCTTCCTCCATGTCAAAGTTCTTGACAATGACGTAAAGGCTGCGCTTGGCGAGCTCGGCCTCCTCGAGGAGGTCGAGTTTCTGCTGCTGGAGCTGTGCTGCAGTGGCGGAGGTGGTGGAGGTGGTGTATTGCTTAAGCATGTCCGCCCAGGTCTGGGTGGGAGGAGCAGCGCCAGCCGGGCCAGCGAGGGCTGGCCGCTTGGCGGCAATGTCCTTCACCGCCTGGGCGGTGAGGCCTGCGTTGTTTTGCAGGACCTCGATGGCGATGGCGTGGTCCTTGAGGCGCTGGTCGATGTCGCGGAGCTGGGAGGTGAGGGCGTCGGAGGTGGGGGTGGTGGCGGTGGAGGAGGCGAGGAGGGTGGAGGTGGCGGTGGAGATGGTGGAGAGGAGGGGGAGCTCGGCAGTCAGCGTGCTGCCCATGGCCGCCACATCTGCAGCGAGGGGGGGCACGTGCTGCGCGAGGGCCTCCTCAAGGAGGGAGCGCGGATGGAGGATTCGGTCAAGGTGGTGGTGAGGGGCTGGGGGGGCCAGATCTCCGCGATGGAGCGGCCAAGGAGCGAGAAGAGGGCGCGTTGCTGAAGGTGGGGGCGGCGCGGAGGATGAGGATGGGGTCGAAGTTGTGGGTGCGCCTCTGGAAAGCATCGATGAGGCGACGTCCTGGTGGAAGAGCTGCTTGCACAGTTCAAGAAGCGAGGCGTGCGATCCCCAGAAGACGAAGCTCAGGATCTTGTCGTGGTTGAGCTTGTCTAAAAAGCCGGGCTGGCTGGCGTCAAAGTCGAACTCTTCCCAGCTCGGCTCGGCAGGGCGACTGCGCTTGGATTCAGGCAACGCTGCGGGCGAGGCGAGCCCGGGAGGGGGCTGGGCGACCACTAGGGCTTAGCTAGTGGCGCCGCTGCCTTCTGGGCCGGAGGGCGAAGCTGCAGACGTATTTTCAGGTCTCCTTGGTATTTTCAGGGCTGAGCGCAGCCACCAGGCTCCGTTGCGCGGAGGAGCGTTTGCTCGCCATATATTGCGTAATAGCTTCGGAAAATTATATATCAGCGTGTGCGTCTGAGAAAGACGAAGCGATTGTGATCTACTTTTTCCTAGCCTGACCCCAAAAATGTAACCGTCCGTCCACCTGGCCGTACACCCTGGCACGAGAAACCGCGTGGGAAATTCGCCCTGCCACGGTGGCATCATGCCACGTGTTGTACGGCTGCCACGTGGCACGAGATTTCGGTTCAGACCGTACGTCCGTCGGCGCGGCGCGGCGGTTTCCTCGTCGGATTTTCGGTTACGCGTGTCGGCGCGGCGCCCTTTTTCCGTGGGAGGGGTATAAAGGTCGAAGAGCACTCGAGGTTGGTCACTTCTCACCTGCTCCAGCACCAGCACTAGCACCAGCACTAGCAAGAAAACATGAACAGCGCAACTTTCAACAGCCTTCGAGCTGCGATTGTGCACGAAATCGTGCAGTTGTCATGGCCGTCCATGTGCGGCGTGAACAAGTCCTCTCAAATCGAGTGGGACGCTATCAAAGCGAAAAAAGAACTGCGTTTGCAGCAGTTGCTCGATTCCATTGCAGCCGAGCAGAAGGAACGCGACCGCACTTTGCGCAGGAAGCCCGGGCCTCTGTGCCACTACGACGGTTTCACTCTCCGCTCGCTGGCCCGGCAGCTTTCCCTTGGCGGGGTGCGCGGGCTCTCCTCCATGGAAAAGCAAATGGAAGCCATGAAATATACCGGCAGGCGCAGGGAATTGAAGGCTCTGGCTAAGGAGCTCGAGACCCGTTTGTCCCGGATCGTGTATATTCCTCGCGCCGCTTCATCCGCGGCAAAGAAATACATCAAGTCAGTGCCACTCAGGGACAATGATTTCACGTCCGAAGAGCGTGGCCGCGAGCTCGTGGACCTCGTGAAGGCCGAGTGCAAGGCCAGCATTGCGAACTTGTCCGCATTTCCCTCTGCGTCCGAGCAGGAGTTGCCTAGGAAGTTGGACGTTGCTTGCAAGGAGGTGTATGCGTCCTTCTGCAGGCGCCTGGCCGGCAGCCACATCATCTGAGTGGCATTTTTGGAATTGACAAAGTCCCCTTATTATTATTTTAATGAAATCACACTTTTCATTGCATGCCAAGTCCTGGTGCACACATGTCCTAATTACACGCTCACGAGTCCATGCAAACCGCTTTATTCGTTACAAATAGGGTACAAAATAAGCCAAATTCCCTTCAGGGAGAGTAGAAAGGGGCCACCTCCATGATAGGCCCGAGGGGGTCGAACCCCGTGTACTGGCGCTCGAGCTTGAACCAGTTGTCCGCTCCCACGAACCCGTCGAACCGGACGGGGGGGACACGAACTGCGCAGAGTCGGCGCACGAGCGGCAGCGGAGCCCGCCGAAATCGCTGGTGACGAACACGTTCGTCAAGTGGTGGTTGATCCCCACGTTGCAAGCGCCGCACTTGGCGGGCGGCCAGTCCACCCCCATTCCGTTATTGGCCTGCCAGCACCTCGCCATGTGACTCACGTCCGCGCTGTACTCCCAGCACCCGTCGAACTGTTGCTCTAACGCCTTCGCCTGCGCGCAGCGGGCGACGCCCAAGGTATCCGCCTCGGGCACGTGCTTCTGCACGTACGCGTTCCTGGCGAAGTTGTAGCACACTCCGCAGAACAGCTGGTCCATGAGTTCGGCGCAGATTCCGATCATGGCGGCGCCGGCGACCAACATCCTCGCCGTCGTGGCGAGTCCGTTGCAAACGGCGCACCGAAACTGGGAGGCATCGGCCGCAGGCGGGAGGGGGTGGGGCGGTAGGAGTACTTCTTGTATTCCCACGCGGACACGTACTCTTCAACGATGTCCAACACCTCTGCGTATCCGTCCGCCCTGGGGTTGGCGAGCTTGTCCACCAAATCGGACATCTGACTCATGGCGCACTTTGTGCAGGACACGATGCCCAGTCTGTTGTGCACGAACAGGCCTCCCTGCGGCACCCTCATGCAAAAATAGCACGTGACGACGACGCTAGAAAATTGCGGTTCCGGCTGCTGCACCGGCGTGGGTGCCGGCGCCGGCGGTGGTGCGGGCGCGACTGCGGGCTGCGGCGCAGGCGCTGAAACCGAAACGGTCTGGGAGCGAGTGAGAACCATGTCTGTTCTAGCGGGGACAGAGTCTTGTTGTTCTAGTGGGGACTTCCGGATCGTGTCCCACTTTGGTCGCTTTCTCGCTATTCTACATTTCCCACAACGACACCGGCGCCGGATTCCGACATCAGCACGACACGCGCCGTAATCCGCTTGGCGCGATTCGACACAGGTGCCACGCGCCGTAATCCGTACGTTCGTCCATGGACAGCTGGACCGTTTTTCCGTCGGATTCCATGTAACGGTTCAGCGTCCGTCCATCGGCGCACGAGATTCGACGGTTTTGTCGTGGGATTTCACATAACGGTTCAGCGTCCGCCCCGCCGTCCACGAGATTCCCGTTTTCCCATGCGCGCCGTACGGCGGTTACGCTTTTCGGCACGCTCGCACGCGATTGGTCGGTCCTTTTCGGGAAACGGGGCCAAAAGTGTGGTAGGCGGCCAAAGCGGTCCCAATCCGGCAGCCCCCACTGAAAGAAACGAGACTCTGTCCGCGCGCGCAAAATTTTTTTTTGGCATGGCTTCCCACGATAACACCGGCAGCAACCACAACCGAGGCGGCAGGGGCAGCGAGCAGGAACCCATCGACATCGGTGCGTGTTTTTCGCGTTTCGTTTTCGCACTCGCGCTCGTTTTTCTCGCTCGGTTCTAGCGAGACGGTCGCTAACTCGCGTCGCTCCCTTTTTTTTTGTTCGTTGCAGAAAACGAGGCGAGCACGCCGAGCACGCCGGACCATTACGCCCAGGACCCGGCGAACGACCAGTGGATGTGGGACGACGAACACATCCACTACGACGCCCCCGCTCGGACGACTTCTGCCGGTGCCGCAACGGCTGCTGGTGCACCCGCAGGCGCCGCTGCAGACGCGGATATGGCGACGGCGGGCCTTCCCGCGGGCGCCACGCCTCTGCTGGCGTCCGTCCAGGCCGCCATCGCCGCCGTCGCCTCCGCCCGCCCCGCTCAGAAGCGCAAGTCGCCCGGCGGCCCGCCCAAGCCTCGCAGCAAGCCCAAGTGGCAGCAAGAACTGGAGGCGAAGTTGGAGGCCGCCGAGAAGGAGAAGGCGCTGGTCGAGAAGGCGCTGGCCGAGTCCCGCGGCGTGCTGGAGGCGGTGTACCGGACCTGCCATTTCTGCACCGACCCGTTCGGTGACAACGAGGACGACTGCCCCGTAAAGTACGCCCTCCCCAAGGTCGACGACGAGGAGGTGGAGCACAAGTGCCCCACGATTTCGTGCGCCAAGTGCGCCCACACCGTCCTGTACACCAGACTGGGCAACCACTGCTGCCCTTCCTGCCGCGCGTGGGTGGTCAGCTACCATCGCGACGAGGAGATGTCCAAGGCGATTTTCGAGGACATCAACGTGCAGTACTGCGCGCCTTGCGACAAGGTCTTCCCCATCGGCGGGCACGTCAAGCACGCCAAGGTCTGCAAGGGCGGCGCCGGTCCTTGCGACAACCGCGCGGAGTTCGACTTGGAGGACGGGCGGAAGGTGGCGGTGGGGTGCGAGTACAGGGCGAAGACGCTGGGCGACAAGGAGCGGCACATGGGCGCCGAGTGCCAGTTCAAGGGCCTGCTCACCTCCGTGCTGTCATACTCCCCCCGGTCGCTTCCCTTCCTCCGTGCATGAAGGACGTCAAGTCGAAGGCGCCCGCCGCCCCGGTCGACGCGAAGGGCAAGGGCAAGGCGGTGGCGGTCCGCAGCGACTCTCGCCGCGCCCGCGGCGGCGCCGGCCCTTCGACTTCCGGCCGCGGGTACTCGACCGGCCCCCACTTGCGCGGCGGCGCCGGCCCCTCGGACGAGCGCCGGCGCAGGGAGGCCATCCAGGCCGCGTACGACGCCGCGGACTTGGTGAACAACCCGGACGCCATCGCCGAGCTGGGCGAGACGACCGTGGAGGAGCAGCGCGCCGCTCTGGCCGCGTACGGCATGTAGACAGTCAGACAGGACTCGGCGTGGTTGCCTGTGACTTGACAGGTGTTGTGATGTAGGACTTGTTTTTTCGTTATTATTTTTAATGAATCGACTCGCTCGCGAATTCCAAGTGTCCAAACATGCACCAAATTCGTACTTGTAGTAGGATCCAATAGGAATCGCGCGCAATTTCGAACTTTTTTTGAAATTTTTTTTTGAACATTTTCGAAACTTTTCGAAAAGTTTCAAAAGTTTCGACGTTCCTGATTGGTCCGGATCGAAAAGTTTGAAAAGTTCGTGCTATGCGGATAGCACGAACTTTTGGGATAGCACGAACTTTTGGCGAAAATCGCTAGCGAAAACGCAAACTTCGGACCGAAACTTTTCGTTTCTCAGAGCCATTTGAAAAGTTCGTGCTAAGGGGAATGCTATCGATTTATAGCATTCCCCCAAGTTACTTTTCTGTTGGGCGGTGACAGCGGGGGTTGTGTGCGTTGTTGTGTTGTTGTTGTGTTGAATTGCTAACACATAAAATAATAGACATTGCTAACACATATTATTTGGGGTATTTGCTAACACATAAATATTTATGTGTTAGGAAAAAATATGTGTTAGCAATGTCTATTATTTTATGTGTTAGCAACAACACAACAACAACACGCACACCTCCACCGCGCATTCGTGCGCGACCCCGGCCAACAAAAAAGTAACTTGGGGAATGCTATAAATCGATAGCATTCCCCTTAGCACGAACTTTTCAAATGGCTCAGAGGAGGCGAAAAGTTTGGCGAAAAGTTTGCGTTTTCGCTAGCGATTTCGCGAAAAGTTCGTGCTATCCCGAAAAGTTCGTGCTATCCGCATAGCACGAACTTTTCAAACTATTTGGGATGGACCAATCGCGCGATCGCAAACTTTTGAAACTTTTTGCCGAAACTTTTCGAAACTTTTCAAACTTTTCAAACTTTTCAAACTTTTCGAGATTCCGCCACGTGGCAGGATCTCCCACGAGAATCCGAGATTCCCTCGCGGATTGGTATCCAGCCCCGCCACGTGGCAGGATCGTATTGGTCGGAATCTTCACGAAATTTCCCACGGCACTCCCGTGGGCGCCGTTTCCGGGGGTACAAAAGCGCGAGCGGGGGCCCGTTCGGGCACTTCTCGCCTCACGACCACACTCAGACTAGTCCTGTCATCACCATGCCCGCTATCGTAACTCGTTTCGAGGACTTGCCAGGCGAACTCCTCCGCGTGTTGGCGGAGTTGACATGGCCCGCCATGTGCGGTGTGAACAAAGCCTCCCAGTTGGAATGGGACGCCATTAAAGCCGAAAAGGAGGCAGAGGTGAACGCGATGCGCGCCGCCATAGATGAGGAGTTGGAAATCCGCAGGCGCGAGTTTGATGCGCAGGATTCCCCTGATACCCAGGATGCCCCTTCCACTCGCCGTTTGGACGAGCTGCCAGAGTATTACCTGGACCGCATCCGTCGGTTCGTCTCCATCCCTCGTTTTCGCGAGGCGGAGGGGCTCCTGTATTCCCGTCGCGATATCCGCGAGGCCGAGCTGAAGGAGGCGTTCGGCATGCTGGAGGCTATGCTCGAAGAGAACGACGACGTGGTCGCCGACGATCGCGTGATTTCCGCGCGCGACAAGTACTTCGAGTCCCTCCCCGAGCTGGATCGCGATTTGAATTTGGAACAGCGGGTGTCTCATTTCTTCGAGGCGATGAGCGCCGCGTACGTCGTTTCGGATACGGATGCGAACCGGGGCGTGCCGACGGGGTTGTCGGCCGTTTTGCGCGATTATCGCGAGATGTTGTTGAAGCCGTTCGTGGAGTACGACGTGGATTTCGAACTTCACGACATGCACTGCAAGGAGTCTGATTTGACTTCGTTTCGCTCCGCTGTCGAGGCGGAGTTGGCCCTGCGCAGGAGGGACGGGGACGACCGTTCCGAGCGTCGTCTGGGCGAGCTCCCCACTCCCCGTTTGGAAAGCGTCCTTTCGTCCGTTTCCGATTCTGATGATAACTTCGTAGGAGCGGAGAGGACGGTGTACGGCGGCCGATCGCGTAGACAGACGCAGATGATGGCCTTGTTCCACGTTTTCTCTTGCGCTGTGGATCGTGCTATGCGCGTGGTGGCCGACGATCGCGCCGTATCCGTCATGAACGCGTATCTGGCCACCCTTCCGTATTTGGACTTTGAATTCACGTTGAAACAGCGCGCCGTCGAGTTCGCCGGCCTCCTGTGCGACGCGTACGTCGCTTCGGACACGGAGAGGAACGGCGGCGTTCCCACGGCCTTCGGCGGCGTCTTGCGCCGCCTGTGCGAGGACAGAATCCTTGCCGAGTTCATGGCCGGGCCCGAGATTTACGAGTGATGGCGATCCGTCACACGAATAGGCCAAAAAGGAATAGGATAACAGAAGTAGTGGCTATTCCCATGTGTCGATTGCCTATTTAAATTTTAATAAGACTGGACTTTGATTTTCGAACAATGAGCCCCTCCAACAACGAGCCCCCAAAATTATTTTCTAAAATGCTTACTATAAATATCAAATTGTCCTTGGGCACAACACCTTGAAATGGCCTTTTTTTTACATAAATTCTGGCCCATGGCAAGTTTATGGTTGGATTGACCTAGGATTGGATCCCACGACTCCCCGGGATGTGTCTGGCTAGTGGTGGAGTAGTTGAGTCAAAATGTTAAGTTTACGTGGTATTCCCTGCTTAAGTTAACTCCAGATCCAAGGCCAAAACTGGCCACCTAAACCACTTGCACTTGCATAGCAACAATAATTGATATCAGATTATGCTGTAACTTTGCAAGGGTGACGAATACGAGTTGTTCTGACCTTGTACAAAGTTCTAGGGCATTCGGAGCCCTATTTAGTGACAAATGCTAGCAAAATAGTGCTAGCATTTGTCGTAAATGGCAATTTTTAATTAATATTAAATCCAAATAATGTCAGAATGACACCCAAACCTATTGTCATCATGCCAACACCTGACACAGGGTCCCCACAATTCATGTGCAAAAATTCAGATCATACGGAGCCCAAAATGGTGACATTTGCCTGCATTTGTCACCATTTTGGCTCTTTTTTATCACAATTTTAACAACACTAACCACCAAGACACTCCCCAAGCTAGGGCACATCATGTTAATTCTTTGCAGGCAACTCAAGAATGACTAGTACAAACAGCGTGCAAAACCTTGGGGCATGTGAATGCCTGAGTGGTGACCATAGCTAGCAGAATGTATAATGTAAGGTAGACATTGCCAGTATGCCACATTGCTGTGATGCGCAGTGCACGTCCATATATACCCCATAACACCATACCTTTAAACTACTTGGCACATTGCAAAATGGGAAGGAAAGGTGGACAATACATGCCACGTCACTAGAACACAGCCATTTGGTTGCTACCAACACGCACCATGCGTGATATATACGTGTAATACATGTCAAGAACATGCCGAGCGAACATCAAGGTGAAGTGACACCCAGCCGCTGGCACATGTCACCTGGCATCCACGTATGCTCACGTGATATGGAATTGGCATATCCCATGTCTCCATCTCTTGTGCTTTGTGGGCACCGAGCCACCCATGCAGTAACCCACCCATGCAGCCACCTGGTCACCCACCCAATGAACTGCTTACACTCTTGCGCGCCCGTGCACCCAGCCACCCACACGTCCACCCACCTAGTGACCAAAGCCAGCCAGCCAGCCGTGCACGTGCTAACCCACCTTATTATATAACCACGCATGCACCTAGGCACCCAACCAGCTTAACCAACCCACTTGGACATTCACCCACCCAGCAAGGCACCTGCGCTTGCACCCACACACCTATAATAGGTAATAAGGAAGCACTCACCCATCCAATGAGCCAACCACCCAACCACCCAACCACCTAAACACCCAGCCAGCATGCCCCATATGCACCATCCGGCCACCCACCCTTGACCCACCCACCCACCCACCCACTCAACCACTCAGTGCCCCCCCACCCTTATACCCACTGACCCACCCACACATGCACTTTCTCAGCCAGCCACCCCCCACCTCACCCCCAACCTGCACAGCCCTTCACCAGCGATATCAGGTAGTCGGTCCCAACCATAAACCCACCCACGCATCCATATCTGTGCGCCCACCCGCCCATCTACCCGTCCCTTCGCCCACCGACCCACACCTAGTCATCTACACATCCACCAGCCACCAACCACCAATGGCCCATCCACCAACCCACCCACCCACACGCATCCCTAACCACCCAACCACTAACCCACCATCCTCAAACCCATGCAATTGTTTCACTCACACATCTAACTACCCACCCACTTAGGAGTCTCCAAAGCCTATCATCACGCAGACACCTGGCCATCTGCCTACAACCGATCACCCTAACACTCGTCTACCCATCATGACCAGCCACCCATCCACCCACCCTCTCCACCTGCCTGTGCTCCCAGCTACTCGGCCAGCCATTTACCAAGGCATCCACCTTTCAGCCAGCCACCTGCCATTGAACCCACCCATGTCTAGGAATCCCTTGAAGCATCTACAGCCTAAGCCTCCCACCCAAGACTTCCAGGGCAACTGAACAACCAACCAACCAATCAACCAGCTACACAACTACCTAACCACCTAACCACTCAACAACCCGATCACCAAACCACCTAACCACCCAACACCCAAACCAGCCAGGCATGTGCCCGCCCATTGCCCTCGCACGCCCGCACCATCAGGTCCCTCCATACACGCCCCGTTCACCTAGCCAGCCACACACCTAGCCAGCCACCTGCCCAACTCACGCATGAAGTCAACGTTAGCCATGCATGGCCTCACGTTGCATCACTTGCATTGCATGGGTAGTTTGCATGAGGCAGCTTCCATCTCGTTGTCAGCAACTGAAAAGGCTCTTTCTTTACTTTAATGAATGAGCAACAACGTTGGAAACGTTATCCTATCCCTCTTTAAATCAGAAAGACGAGGGCAAATATCTGGACAAGGTGGCAATAACCACTGCAAAATGCACTTGAGAACGTCTTATTAATCCAGCTCTCTACCCTTTGAGAAGCTGCCTTGCGTTAGCAGCGATCCTGGGCCCTCTAGCTCGCTCACCTCGCTTAATCTGCGCTTCTTTATGGCTGCCGGGAGATGCGAAGCTTGAACCCAGCGTGTCGTGGCGAGGTCCTCTGCCCGGCCCATCACACCTCGAAACCGCATGCCGACTAATTAAAAACGATGCCCCCCTTTGCCTTTTGTATCGGGCGTCAAAAGAACGATAAACTCGCTTGGAAAACACTGTCGCAAAGAGCTTTCTACAGGCATTATAAGCAATTTTCGCAGTTTTTACCGCACTTATTGCACAGCCGGGAGACCATTAGGGACCTTTGCGCGGAATCTCGTGCACGCCATATGTCCTGCTGGCTTATTGCCGCAGGCTGGCAGTATAGGAAGGTCGGGCATAGCCTAAAGAGGTAATTATCTGACGATAAAGATATGCATTGCATGACGCAAGAAACAGACGGATTTCGCACCCCCCAGTTTATTCACGCAAATGCCGGAAAATTAAAAGCGAAACTCAAAAAACGAAAACACTAACCTCTTCGGGAATATTATAACGAACAAGCTGAGCTATCGTGCCGGGTTTTTCGTTTCCTCCCGTATCCAAGACCGTGAGACACGTACCACCGAGAAATCTGGATTTCGCGAAAAAAATTGTGCGCTGCAAAAAAAATATTTGTCCCGCTCAATGCCCTCGTCGCAATCACAGCGCATATCATTCCAAACTTATTCCATGGATTAATCGTGATGTAAGCTTCGTTTTGACACCTCAGGCGGCTGAAATGACGCAGGTTTCAGAACGCTAGCTGATGCTCGACCGCCATGGGTGTTTTCGTCGTTTTCGTCTCACGCGGCGCGGGAAAAATCTAGATCTCGGACGAAATCCGGACAATAATTTATGTCAAAATTTGGCGGGTTCGCGGTGTTGTGGGTGGGCCCGGACTCCCACGCGTAATCGGGGTTTCCGCCATAGCCGGCCCTGTCACGTGACCACCCGGACACGTGGCAGCACCGCGCGTATCCAAGTGTACGCGCGGCAAGCAGGTGACAGACGACAGCATCATGAACAGAGGAGTCCATAAATAGAATCCCCCGTGACCGGACACGTGTCACGATCTGGTTGGCGGGTAGTCCCACGAGATTCCGGAATCTGGCGTAGAATCTCATATTCCAGATTCCCACGTGGCAGAAGATTCCCACGAGATTCCGGCATATCTGATCTCAGATCCGAGATCCTGCCACGTGGACAGGGGATCCTCCACGTGGCACGCTGTCACGCGTCCGATTGGTCGATACTCCCACGAGATTCCGGAATCTTGGATTTCGGATCCGAGATTCCGCCACGTGGCAGGAGATTCCCACGCGAAAACGGCATCTCGGATCCGAGATCCTGCCACGTGGACAGAATATTCACAGGAGATTCCATAATATCCGATCTCGGATCCGAGATCCTGCCACGTGGACAGGAGATTCCCACGAGATTCCGGAATCTGCGATCTCAGATCCGAGATTCTGCCACGTGGCAGGGAATATTCGACGGTTACAAAAAGATTCCATACGTAAGATTCTCCCACGGGAAAAGATTCCTCGTGGGATACCGAATCTTCTGCGCAGAAGATTCGGTATCCCACGAGGAATCTTTTCCCGTGGGAGAATCTTCCGTACGGAATCTTTTTGTAACCGTCGAATATTCCCTGCCACGTGGCAGAATCTCGGATCTGAGATCGCAGATTCCGGAATCTCGTGGGAATCTCCTGTCCGCGTGGCAGGATCTCGGATCCGAGATCGGATATTATGGAATCTCCTGTGAATATTCTGTCCACGTGGCAGGATCTCGGATCCGAGATGCCGTTTTCGCGTGGGAATCTCCTGCCACGTGGCGGAATCTCGGATCCGAAATCCAAGATTCCGGAATCTCGTGGGAGTATCGACCAATCGGACGCGTGACAGCGTGCCACGTGGAGGATCCCCTGTCCACGTGGCAGGATCTCGGATCTGAGATCAGATATGCCGGAATCTCGTGGGAATCTTCTGCCACGTGGGAATCTGGAATATGAGATTCTACGCCAGATTCCGGAATCTCGTGGGACTACCCGCCAACCAGATCGTGACACGTGTCCGGTCACGGGGGATTCTATTTATGGACTCCTCTGTTCATGATGCTGTCGTCTGTCACCTGCTTGCCGCGCGTACACTTGGATACGCGCGGTGCTGCCACGTGTCCGGGTGGTCACGTGACAGGGCCGGCTATGGCGGAAACCCCGATTACGCGTGGGAGTCCGGGCCCACCCAAGGACAATTTGATATTTATAGTAAGCATTTTAGAAAATAATTTTGGGGGCTCGTTGTTGGAGGGGCTCATTGTTCGAAAATCAAAGTCCAGTCTTATTAAAATTTAAATAGGCAATCGACACATGGGAATAGCCACTACTTCTGTTATCCTATTCCTTTTTGGCCTATTCGTGTGACGGATCGCCATCACTCGTAAATCTCGGGCCCGGCCATGAACTCGGCAAGGATTCTGTCCTCGCACAGGCGGCGCAAGACGCCGCCGAAGGCCGTGGGAACGCCGCCGTTCCTCTCCGTGTCCGAAGCGACGTACGCGTCGCACAGGAGGCCGGCGAACTCGACGGCGCGCTGTTTCAACGTGAATTCAAAGTCCAAATACGGAAGGGTGGCCAGATACGCGTTCATGACGGATACGGCGCGATCGTCGGCCACCACGCGCATAGCACGATCCACAGCGCAAGAGAAAACGTGGAACAAGGCCATCATCTGCGTCTGTCTACGCGATCGGCCGCCGTACACCGTCCTCTCCGCTCCTACGAAGTTATCATCAGAATCGGAAACGGACGAAAGGACGCTTTCCAAACGGGGAGTGGGGAGCTCGCCCAGACGACGCTCGGAACGGTCGTCCCCGTCCCTCCTGCGCAGGGCCAACTCCGCCTCGACAGCGGAGCGAAACGAAGTCAAATCAGACTCCTTGCAGTGCATGTCGTGAAGTTCGAAATCCACGTCGTACTCCACGAACGGCTTCAACAACATCTCGCGATAATCGCGCAAAACGGCCGACAACCCCGTCGGCACGCCCCGGTTCGCATCCGTATCCGAAACGACGTACGCGGCGCTCATCGCCTCGAAGAAATGAGACACCCGCTGTTCCAAATTCAAATCGCGATCCAGCTCGGGGAGGGACTCGAAGTACTTGTCGCGCGCGGAAATCACGCGATCGTCGGCGACCACGTCGTCGTTCTCTTCGAGCATAGCCTCCAGCATGCCGAACGCCTCCTTCAGCTCGGCCTCGCGGATATCGCGACGGGAATACAGGAGCCCCTCCGCCTCGCGAAAACGAGGGATGGAGACGAACCGACGGATGCGGTCCAGGTAATACTCTGGCAGCTCGTCCAAACGGCGAGTGGAAGGGGCATCCTGGGTATCAGGGGAATCCTGCGCATCAAACTCGCGCCTGCGGATTTCCAACTCCTCATCTATGGCGGCGCGCATCGCGTTCACCTCTGCCTCCTTTTCGGCTTTAATGGCGTCCCATTCCAACTGGGAGGCTTTGTTCACACCGCACATGGCGGGCCATGTCAACTCCGCCAACACGCGGAGGAGTTCGCCTGGCAAGTCCTCGAAACGAGTTACGATAGCGGGCATGGTGATAACAGGACTAGTCTGAGTGTGGTCGTGAGGCGAGAAGTGCCCGAACGGGCCCCCGCTCGCGCTTTTGTACCCCCGGAAACGGCGCCCACGGGAGTGCCGTGGGAAATTTCGTGAAGATTCCGACCAATACGATCCTGCCACGTGGCGGGGCTGGATACCAATCCGCGAGGGAATCTCGGATTCTCGTGGGAGATCCTGCCACGTGGCGGAATCTCGAAAAGTTTGAAAAGTTTGAAAAGTTTGAAAAGTTTCGAAAAGTTTCGGCAAAAAGTTTCAAAAGTTTGCGATCGCGCGATTGGTCCATCCCAAATAGTTTGAAAAGTTCGTGCTATGCGGATAGCACGAACTTTTCGGGATAGCACGAACTTTTCGCGAAATCGCTAGCGAAAACGCAAACTTTTCGCCAAACTTTTCGCCTCCTCTGAGCCATTTGAAAAGTTCGTGCTAAGGGGAATGCTATCGATTTATAGCATTCCCCCAAGTTACTTTTTTGTTGGCCGGGGTCGCGCACGAATGCGCGGTGGAGGTGTGCGTGTTGTTGTTGTGTTGTTGCTAACACATAAAATAATAGACATTGCTAACACATATTTTTTCCTAACACATAAATATTTATGTGTTAGCAAATACCCCAAATAATATGTGTTAGCAATGTCTATTATTTTATGTGTTAGCAATTCAACACAACAACAACACAACAACGCACACAACCCCCGCTGTCACCGCCCAACAGAAAAGTAACTTGGGGGAATGCTATAAATCGATAGCATTCCCCTTAGCACGAACTTTTCAAATGGCTCTGAGAAACGAAAAGTTTCGGTCCGAAGTTTGCGTTTTCGCTAGCGATTTTCGCCAAAAGTTCGTGCTATCCCAAAAGTTCGTGCTATCCGCATAGCACGAACTTTTCAAACTTTTCGATCCGGACCAATCAGGAACGTCGAAACTTTTGAAACTTTTCGAAAAGTTTCGAAAATGTTCAAAAAAAAATTTCAAAAAAAGTTCGAAATTGCGCGCGATTCCTATTGGATCCTACTACAAGTACGAATTTGGTGCATGTTTGGACACTTGGAATTCGCGAGCGAGTCGATTCATTAAAAATAATAACGAAAAAACAAGTCCTACATCACAACACCTGTCAAGTCACAGGCAACCACGCCGAGTCCTGTCTGACTGTCTACATGCCGTACGCGGCCAGAGCGGCGCGCTGCTCCTCCACGGTCGTCTCGCCCAGCTCGGCGATGGCGTCCGGGTTGTTCACCAAGTCCGCGGCGTCGTACGCGGCCTGGATGGCCTCCCTGCGCCGGCGCTCATCCGAGGGGCCGGCGCCGCCGCGCAAGTGGGGGCCGGTCGAGTACCCGCGGCCGGAAGTCGAAGGGCCGGCGCCGCCGCGGGCGCGGCGAGAGTCGCTGCGGACCGCCACCGCCTTGCCCTTGCCCTTCGCGTCGACCGGGGCGGCGGGCGCCTTCGACTTGACGTCCTTCATGCACGGAGGAAGGGAAGCGACCGGGGGGGAGTATGACAGCACGGAGGTGAGCAGGCCCTTGAACTGGCACTCGGCGCCCATGTGCCGCTCCTTGTCGCCCAGCGTCTTCGCCCTGTACTCGCACCCCACCGCCACCTTCCGCCCGTCCTCCAAGTCGAACTCCGCGCGGTTGTCGCAAGGACCGGCGCCGCCCTTGCAGACCTTGGCGTGCTTGACGTGCCCGCCGATGGGGAAGACCTTGTCGCAAGGCGCGCAGTACTGCACGTTGATGTCCTCGAAAATCGCCTTGGACATCTCCTCGTCGCGATGGTAGCTGACCACCCACGCGCGGCAGGAAGGGCAGCAGTGGTTGCCCAGTCTGGTGTACAGGACGGTGTGGGCGCACTTGGCGCACGAAATCGTGGGGCACTTGTGCTCCACCTCCTCGTCGTCGACCTTGGGGAGGGCGTACTTTACGGGGCAGTCGTCCTCGTTGTCACCGAACGGGTCGGTGCAGAAATGGCAGGTCCGGTACACCGCCTCCAGCACGCCGCGGGACTCGGCCAGCGCCTTCTCGACCAGCGCCTTCTCCTTCTCGGCGGCCTCCAACTTCGCCTCCAGTTCTTGCTGCCACTTGGGCTTGCTGCGAGGCTTGGGCGGGCCGCCGGGCGACTTGCGCTTCTGAGCGGGGCGGGCGGAGGCGACGGCGGCGATGGCGGCCTGGACGGACGCCAGCAGAGGCGTGGCGCCCGCGGGAAGGCCCGCCGTCGCCATATCCGCGTCTGCAGCGGCGCCTGCGGGTGCACCAGCAGCCGTTGCGGCACCGGCAGAAGTCGTCCGAGCGGGGGCGTCGTAGTGGATGTGTTCGTCGTCCCACATCCACTGGTCGTTCGCCGGGTCCTGGGCGTAATGGTCCGGCGTGCTCGGCGTGCTCGCCTCGTTTTCTGCAACGAACAAAAAAAAAGGGAGCGACGCGAGTTAGCGACCGTCTCGCTAGAACCGAGCGAGAAAAACGAGCGCGAGTGCGAAAACGAAACGCGAAAAACACGCACCGATGTCGATGGGTTCCTGCTCGCTGCCCCTGCCGCCTCGGTTGTGGTTGCTGCCGGTGTTATCGTGGGAAGCCATGCCAAAAAAAAATTTTGCGCGCGCGGACAGAGTCTCGTTTCTTTCAGTGGGGGCTGCCGGATTGGGACCGCTTTGGCCGCCTACCACACTTTTGGCCCCGTTTCCCGAAAAGGACCGACCAATCGCGTGCGAGCGTGCCGAAAAGCGTAACCGCCGTACGGCGCGCATGGGAAAACGGGAATCTCGTGGACGGCGGGGCGGACGCTGAACCGTTATGTGAAATCCCACGACAAAACCGTCGCGTCGCGCCGACCGGTGGACGGACGCTGAACCGTTATGTGAAATCCCACGACAAAACCGTCGAATCTCGTGCGCCGATGGACGGACGCTGAACCGTTACATGGAATCCGACGGAAAAACGGTCCAGCTGTCCATGGACGAACGTACGGATTACGGCGCGTGGCACCTGTGTCGAATCGCGCCAACCGGATTACGGCGCGTGTCGTGCTGATGTCGGAATCCGGCGCCGGTGTTGTTGTGGGAAATGTAGAATAGCGAGAAAGCGACCAAAGTGGGACACGATCCGGAAGTCCCCACTAGAACAACAAGACTCTGTCCCCGCTAGAACAGACATGGTTCTCACTCGCTCCCAGACCGTTTCGGTTTCAGCGCCTGCGCCGCAGCCCGCAGTCGCGCCCGCACCACCGCCGGCGCCGGCACCCACGCCGGTGCAGCAGCCGGAACCGCAATTTTCTAGCGTCGTCGTCACGTGCTATTTTTGCATGAGGGTGCCGCAGGGAGGCCTGTTCGTGCACAACAGACTGGGCACCGTGTCCTGCACAAAGTGCGCCATGAGTCAGATGTCCGATTTGGTGGACAAGCTCGCCAACCCCAGGGCGGACGGATACGCAGAGGTGTTGGACATCGTTGAAGAGTACGTGTCCGCGTGGGAATACAAGAAGTACTCCTACCGCCCCACCCCCCTCCCGCCTGCGGCCGATGCCTCCCAGTTTCGGTGCGCCGTTTGCAACGGACTCGCCACGACGGCGAGGATGTTGGTCGCCGGCGCCGCCATGATCGGAATCTGCGCCGAACTCATGGACCAGCTGTTCTGCGGAGTGTGCTACAACTTCGCCAGGAACGCGTACGTGCAGAAGCACGTGCCCGAGGCGGATACCTTGGGCGTCGCCCGCTGCGCGCAGGCGAAGGCGTTAGAGCAACAGTTCGACGGGTGCTGGGAGTACAGCGCGGACGTGAGTCACATGGCGAGGTGCTGGCAGGCCAATAACGGAATGGGGGTGGACTGGCCGCCCGCCAAGTGCGGCGCTTGCAACGTGGGGATCAACCACCACTTGACGAACGTGTTCGTCACCAGCGATTTCGGCGGGCTCCGCTGCCGCTCGTGCGCCGACTCTGCGCAGTTCGTGTCCCCCCCGTCCGGTTCGACGGGTTCGTGGGAGCGGACAACTGGTTCAAGCTCGAGCGCCAGTACACGGGGTTCGACCCCCTCGGGCCTATCATGGAGGTGGCCCCTTTCTACTCTCCCTGAAGGGAATTTGGCTTATTTTGTACCCTATTTGTAACGAATAAAGCGGTTTGCATGGACTCGTGAGCGTGTAATTAGGACATGTGTGCACCAGGACTTGGCATGCAATGAAAAGTGTGATTTCATTAAAATAATAATAAGGGGACTTTGTCAATTCCAAAAATGCCACTTAGATGATGTGGCTGCCGGCCAGGCGCCTGCAGAAGGACGCATACACCTCCTTGCAAGCAACGTCCAACTTCCTAGGCAACTCCTGCTCGGACGCAGAGGGAAATGCGGACAAGTTCGCAATGCTGGCCTTGCACTCGGCCTTCACGAGGTCCACGAGCTCGCGGCCACGCTCTTCGGACGTGAAATCATTGTCCCTGAGTGGCACTGACTTGATGTATTTCTTTGCCGCGGATGAAGCGGCGCGAGGAATATACACGATCCGGGACAAACGGGTCTCGAGCTCCTTAGCCAGAGCCTTCAATTCCCTGCGCCTGCCGGTATATTTCATGGCTTCCATTTGCTTTTCCATGGAGGAGAGCCCGCGCACCCCGCCAAGGGAAAGCTGCCGGGCCAGCGAGCGGAGAGTGAAACCGTCGTAGTGGCACAGAGGCCCGGGCTTCCTGCGCAAAGTGCGGTCGCGTTCCTTCTGCTCGGCTGCAATGGAATCGAGCAACTGCTGCAAACGCAGTTCTTTTTTCGCTTTGATAGCGTCCCACTCGATTTGAGAGGACTTGTTCACGCCGCACATGGACGGCCATGACAACTGCACGATTTCGTGCACAATCGCAGCTGGAAGGCTGTTGAAAGTTGCGCTGTTCATGTTTTCTTGCTAGTGCTGGTGCTAGTGCTGGTGCTGGAGCAGGTGAGAAGTGACCAACCTCGAGTGCTCTTCGACCTTTATACCCCTCCCACGGAAAAAGGGCGCCGCGCCGACACGCGTAACCGAAAATCCGACGAGGAAACCGCCGCGCCGCGCCGACGGACGTACGGTCTGAACCGAAATCTCGTGCCACGTGGCAGCCGTACAACACGTGGCATGATGCCACCGTGGCAGGGCGAATTTCCCACGCGGTTTCTCGTGCCAGGGTGTACGGCCAGGTGGACGGACGGTTACATTTTTGGGGTCAGGCTAGGAAAAAGTAGTATGGTCATACTCATATGTTTCCCCGTGGGTGGTCGTGGAGTAAGACCATACTACTTTTTCCTAGCCTGACCCCTTTTTTACAGCACTCGTGGGACCCTGGCATGGGCACCCATGGAAACAGCACACACAACTACGTCTAATGGACATGGGAGACACATGCAAGGTTCACATTTTCATTAAAATATATCAATAAAACAGTTCATTCAGGCCAGCTGCCACTGGCAATGCATCCCAGCTGCACCTGGGAGCACAAGTACGTACAGCACGCTAGGGTGCATCCATGGATTGCCATCTACGTATGCCCAGAAACAGATGGCTTCACACAATGGGCAGGGAAAAATCGTCATCATCCTCGTCCTCCTCCATGTTCAGCTGCCACTTTGGGGAGGGAGGGGGCTTGGGAGCACGCTTCTTGCTCTTGGGTGGGGCTGGGGAGGGGAGCAGGGGAGAGGAGGGAGGGGTCTCCACAACCACCTCCTGGGACTTGACAATGGAAGGAGGGGGGGGAGGAGTCACTGGCTCAGTCTTCTCCTCCTCCTCCTCCTCCTCCCTGCGTACCCCCTTGCCAGCAAACCTCTTCTTGGCAAGGGGGGTGTACTCGCTGTCGTCGCTGCTGGACGTGGAGATGGCCTCCTCCTCGCTGCTGCTCGAGGTGGACAACGTCACGGTGACAGGGGGAGGGGCCATGGGGGCCTTGAGCTTGAGCTTGGCGGCAGGCACAGCTGGGCTGGTGGGGACAGAGCGGCTCGACGGTCCGGCGTTGCTGCCCGATGCTGCCGGAGGTGGAGCAGGAAGACGCCTGTGCTGGGCGTTGTCGAATGGACGTGGAGAATCAGGGGCCTCCTGTGGCCGAGTCGCCGAGTACATGGTGGATGGCCACTCGCCTGCGTTGACCAGAAGAAAGGTAATGTCGTCCTGGAAAACGTCGTCGAAGCGAGGACGCTCACGCTCGGGCATGAAACAGGCAGCAAACACGGTGCACCTGTCTTTGTAAAGACGAAAGCCCCACCACGCATTCTTCACGGTCTTACGAGTGGCCCTGTTGTAGCCCCATTGTGCGGGGGCGAGGGTGGAGGTCCACCCATCGTCGAACATCTTGAACAATGCGGGCTCGCAGTTGTCGTCGACGTTGAGGACGAATTCCTCCGTGACTTCGCCCGACAGCCATTGCACGCAGAGGTACAAGTCGTCGTAGTACTTCCCGTCCCTCTTGGACCGACGGAAGAAGGCATCCACGAACTTCTTGACGGTAAACGTAGTCGCCCTGCGTTCGTCGCCTGGAGCAAGGCGGCCCTTGCCCATGAGAATGTGATTCGCCAAGGTCATGAGCTCGTTGGCTCGTGCCATATCTCGGGCACTAATGCCCACACGACTCGGTCGAGTAACCATGGCGGGTGATGCGAGGGAAAATGGTGACCGAAAAGGCGAATGCAAAGCAATTTATTCACAAACTCACCTGGTTTGACCCCCTGCGCCGATCGCAAAAAATCTAACGCCGTTCCACCGTTACCGGCCGCTACAATCGGCCCTAGCATTCCTGACATCACGCACGACGATTAGAAAAAATCTCCCGAATTTTTCGTGCACTTTAAGGTGCCTTTTGCATGGCTGGCGATGCCGGGCCTGGCCATATCCATCGCCTGCACGTGAATTAATTCATTACATTGCTGCACTTTTGGGTTGACAGGCCTGGCGCTCGCAGGCGCGCGCCGCTGGCGCCGGTACTTTGCAGCCAAAGTGCAGTCGAAACCGTGCACCGGGCCGAGGGACTTGGTACTACGTGTCGTAAACAAATCCAAAATAAAATAAATCGGTGTCCGTGGACCGGTCCCTGTCGAATTCGCGATACGCAACGGCCCTTACGCCGATTTCTGACAAGGTCCTCGGGCGCAAGGGCCAGATTCGCCTCTGACTTGGCGTGTCAGGGCCAGATTCGCCTCTGACTTGGCGTGTCAGGGCGAAATTTGGCTCTGGCACGGCGAAATCCGCCAAGTCCCGTGCCCAGGTGCACGCCCGACATGTCAGACGGTACGAAATCGTGCCACGTGGCGTACGAATGGACGGAGGTACGGAAACCGTACAAATTTTCAAAGTTGGTCCGCCGGCCGAGAAACGCCGAGCGCCCCTACTTTTTTTTTGGCGGGGCGCGGCGCGCGTCGCGCCACCTTGGAGCGCCGCGCCGCGCCGCGCCGGCGCCGCGCCCAGCCAAAACCAAAGTCGGTCGCCGCGCCGCCCCGAACACGCCGCGCCACTTTTTATTTTTTGCGGGCGCGGCGCGCGTCGCGCCACCTCCAAGCGCCGCGCCGCGTCGCGCCGGCGCGGCGCGCGCCGCGCCCAGCCAAAAACCAAAGTTGCTCTACGCGTCGAGGCGAACGCGGCGCGCCACTTTTTTTTTAGCCCGTGGGTGGCGCGGCGCCGCTGCGGCCGTGGCGCGGCGCCAACTAGGGGCCAATGGGAGGCTGTCGATTCGGGCCAATGGGAGCGCGCGGTGCCGACGCCCTCGGGCATAAGTGGGAGGAGGGCGGCCAGGAGGAGCCACTCTAGAATGGCCAAGTCCAAGCGCCAGGCAGTCAAGTCGGGGGGCCGTCTCTTCCCCAAAGCCCCAAACACGGATGGGAAACCCAAAGTGCCCAGGTACACGGCGGCGGACGTCGCTCCCTGTTTCGAAATTTCTCGCGGCGAAGTCGCCGCCTCCATGGCCAAAGTCGTCAAGGCCAGGGAACTCCTCAACGAATGGTTCCAGGAAAACATGAACTCCACGGACACCGGGGACGAAACGCGGACGCTGCAGGCGGCCAGGGCCCGGTTCCTCCGCCACGGCGTCCCAAACCTCATGCGGCATCTGGAGACGCGCGCGGACTACGTGCACTCCAAGTGCAAGGAGATGGCGGCCGAGCACGGCCGGGGGGCCGTCCTCTTCCGCGTCGACAGGCTCGCCCACGCCAACGAGTCCGTCGTGCTCGATTGGGTCACCGCCGAGGAAATGAAGGAAATCGATTACGAGACCTACTGGGCGGTCCATTCCCACAACCAGGACAAGGAGTTCGCGGCCGTGTTCGTGTTCCGCCAGCCGAACGTCGGGCGAACGAACAAGAGGTTCTTCGTCTCCCGCATCTTCGACGTGGCCAAGTGTCTCAAGGCCGCCGCCGGGAGGACCGTCCCCTCTCGCTCCTGGGTGCGTCTGGACCACAAGGACCGGCCCTTCGCCCCCCTCTGCATCGGCCACCATTGCAAGGTCAAGATGGTCGACGGCGCGAACGTCCGCGTGTGCGGCAAGTGCAAGGACGCCGTGTTCTGTTCGGCCGTGTGCGGAGTCACCAGCCACGAGTGCGGCAAGGTGGCGGGACTCCGGCGAGCCATCGACAAGGCCATCCTCGTCCACCACGCCATGGACGTGGGGGAAGGCCCCGTGCCCGTCCGGTGCCTGCACCGCTGGAACGTCTCCATGGACAAGACTCTGGCCGTTACGTAAATGATGAATAAAGTTACTTGTTTGCATGCATCCTACAAATGAGTCCACTAGATAGGCCGCGGATTAGGACCACTTAGGACTAGGACTGTGTGCATGAGACATGTGTGATTGCATGAGAAATGGGGTTTATTACCATCACAACACAACGTTCAGTTTGTCCTTGAGACCCGCGATGCGGTTGGCGATGGCCGCCTTGCCCGCCCGGCCCGCCGAAGCGCAGGCGGGGATCACGGTCTCCATGGCGAAGGCGGAGAAGGCGCGGGCCACGGCCATGTGTCTCTCGCGTTTGTCCGCCTCCACCGACGGCATGAACTTGCGCAGGAGCCGCTCGTGCAGGGCGGACAGGGCGAGGGACTGCATCCTCAGCGCCGCCCTTTGGTCCAACTGCGCGGCCACCTCCGGCCTGTCCGGCACCACGCGGGACAGCAGCTCCTCCATCGTCTCCCTGTCCCCCCTGGACGCCTTGCTCGTGCCCTTGAGCTCGCAGGGGGCGTGTTAAAGGGCATGGGGTTATTATTATGGGGACTTAAATTAATAATTCGTAGGTGGTGAATCATTGCCGACTTAAGCGTCAGGAGCCAGGAAAATTATTTATTACGTCCATTTGGTGTGGCTTTCCATGGCTACCTCAAGGTAGCGTGAACATTGGTAATTATGGTAGGTGAGTGGTGGCGGCGGCCCTGGTATGCGCATGGGCCGACAATGGGTCGATAACGACAGCTGGTATGTTGGAACATGGTGCATGCGCATGCATGACTCGGTACGGCATGGTATGACATGCACATGACACAATACTATAATCTGGTGAAGATAGTGACCAATGGTCCTAGTGCCATTGTACAACTTGGCACATAGTCATAGTGTCCGTTCACGTAGGACAAATCCCACTTAGGTACTACTATCCGAGCATATCTATTTGTTAATTAGGGCTCGAATACAGTTGCCCGTATTATAGATTTCTGCACGGTCAGCATAATGGGCATATTCAAGACAGGATTCTTGACACCCTCCTTGCACATGATGCTGTCTATAAATACAAATGCTAGATCCTGGGCGAGGGTAGTCGGGTACCTAAGTGGATTCCCTCCTTACACGACACCCTGGTCTTGATATAAAACAGCAAGAAAAATGAGGGCAAGGTTGTGTAGCCCCATATTGTCACATGGAGTGCGCCACACGAGGGTGGAGCCAAACTGGAAACAGGCTCTTAAACTGGAAAGACTGGTTGCTCAGTGTTGAGGCTGGATGCAGACTGTAGCCGGTACTGGTTGATGCCAGGGTTGCAGCTCGAAACGTTGGGAACTGGTAGCGGCTGGTAAACCGGTGACGTCAGCTGTTGTGTGTGCACACACGATCTATGCTGTGTGTGGGTACAGTTTCTTGTGTGGTGCTGGTAGTGCTACTTTGACTTGTTTGCCAACAGGTTTTGATGCAACTTACTGCAACTACTACAAGGTGAACTGTGACGTGAGGATGTAGAGCTGGTTGCTGGACTGCTACTTGCTAGCTAGACAAGTGCGTGCAGCTGACTGCAGCTACTATCTACTCTACGCCTGTGGTGGAGAGTCATGCATGTGCTGCTGGGTGCTACTACTTCTCCTTGCTGGCTAGGCAAGTGTGGGTAGCTGCCTGCATGGACTATGCAGTGTACTCTGTTCCTGCTGGTGTTGCCTGCTGTGCTTGTTGATGCCAGTGTGATGGTGCTGATGGGACTGTGCTGTTACTGCTGCTTACATTATGGGGCAACTGGTTGCTAGTGGGTGTCTAGTGCTGGCACGTGATAATGCAACTAGCTGTTACTGCTGCTAGTGGTGCCTGCAACTAGTTAAATGTGACTGAATTATAAAACTGCAACTAGTGCTGAAAACAACGTGGGGGTTAGTGAGCACCCTCCTTAGTGTGGTGTGCAGCTGTGTCAGCAGGCTGGCCTTGAGAGCAGGACCCAGGGAATGTTCCCCTTTTTCTTGGAAACTTGGAGCATGGCAGGCTCTGGGCTCTTGAAGTGATGACCGTTTAAAAAGAATTCCGGTTTAAAAGAATGCGCCCAAAAGAATGTTGATGCCACGCGAAATGGTGCCGGTACAAAAGAAAGACCGGTTCTCATGAAAAATTCTTGAGGTAAACAGCTCCGCCGATTTCTCGTCGATGCTCACAGCTCGCGCGGCTCAGTGGGAGCCCGTCAGTGACCCCGCGCCGATTGAACGCACTGCACTCGGCCAAAAATGTGCTGCCAGGTAAAAAATCACTGGCGCTGCCTGGAACCAGAGCCGGCACCTTTTGAGTGCCAGGCTTCAGTGCCGACGTCCCCATCACCGAAATGTTGGCGTTTGATCAGTTTCGGGCATATATAAGTATAAAAGCGTAGATCTGGCCTGCGCACCGGAGCTTGGGAAATTCTTGACGGATTTTAGCGACGGTAGGTGTCACCCCGAATATTTGGTGTTACCACACATTGAAGTAAGTCGATTGAAAGCCTTGAATTTCACGGTAGCATCTGCGCCATAATCATGGTCGTATCAAGTACAAGAATTCGACCAAGCTGCTCCGTATATGAAAATATAAACTATGATCAAGGCGCTCAATAAAATGTGAGCTGCCGCTTAGAGGTTGGTTAATTCCGTTGAAAGATCTTGCCCCGGACCTCCGATACCATGTTAAAGGGCATGGGGTTATTATTATGGGGACTTAAATTAATAATTTGTAGGTGGTGAATCATTGCCGACTTAAGCGTCAGGAGCCAGGAAAATTATTTATTACGTCCATTGGTGTGGCTTTCCATGGCTACCTCAAGGTAGCGTGAACATTGGTAATTATGGTAGGTGAGTGGTGGCGGCGGCCCTGGTATGCGCATGGGCCGACAATGGGTCGATAACGACAGCTGGTATGTTGGAACATGGTGCATGCGCATGCATGACTCGGTACGGCATGGTATGACATGCACATGACACAATACTATAATCTGGTGAAGATAGTGACCAATGGTCCTAGTGCCATTGTACAACTTGGCACATAGTCATAGTGTCCGTTCACGTAGGACAAATCCCACTTAGGTACTACTATCCGAGCATATCTATTTGTTAATTAGGGCTCGAATACAGTTGCCCGTATTATAGATTTCTGCACGGTCAGCATAATGGGCATATTCAAGACAGGATTCTTGACAGGGCGCGCCAGCCGTCCTCGATCCCGGCGGCCTTGATGAATTTCCACATCGTCCCGTTCTCGTCCGCCTCCCGCATCATGCACAAGGGGCGGGCGCTGGCGACTTGGCCCCACTGGGTCGCGGGGGTCACCACCACCAGGGGATACACGCCGGCCGCGTCCTCCGCGGGGTCGATCTTCTCCGCTTCGGGGATGGCGGAATCCGCGGCGTAGGGGACGAGGGACAGCTTGGAATAGCGGGCCCACACGCCGCCGGGGGCGGGGAACAGCCTCTCGGACGGGTCCCTGCAGCTATGGCGGGGGAGGAGCTTGTACTTGTTCGTGGGCGGCAGCGGCTTGGGAGGGTACTCGATCACCCTGGGCGGCGGCGGCGGAGGAGGAGGCTGCAGAGGTTTTGGGACAAGGGCGGCCGTTCCAGAAGGGGCGGGGCGGAAACCGGGGTCCGCCTTCCTGATCTCCGCCCCGGCCTGCTGCTGCATGGCGGCGATCTCCGCGGCGGTGGGGGCCTTTCGCGCTTTCTTCGCGCGTTTCGCGGGGGGGCAGGGCGCGTACGACCACACGCGCGTGCCGTCCGCGCGGAAGTGCCAAACGGGGGCGGCGCCGGGAAGACAGGGGAGGTCGGTGCGCTTGGTTTTCCTGATCGAGGCGGCCGCCGCGGCGATCAGGGAGGGCGTGGGTTTAATTACCCCGCCCGGCGGCGCGGGCAGGATGGGGCGGAACGCGCTGTTCGGCTTGCCGGCATCCATGTCTGTTCGTGTAATCTGAGGCGAGAGTGCCCTCGTCCCGCGCGGGCGAGCCCTTTCTACCCGTTCCGTGTCGACCCCGGCCAATCCGCGGAGAGCGCGTCGACGGCGCGGCGCTGCCACGCGATTTCGCCACGTGCCACGAGCTATGCCACGTGCCACGAGATCTGGCATCCGTAACGGATCTCCCACGGCATTTCGGCACCGTCCGTCACCCTAGTGCTGCCAGCCGTCACCCACAGTGCTGCCGTCCGTCACCCATAGTGCTGCCGTCCGTCACCCATAGTGCTGCCGTCCGTCACCCGTAATGCTGCCGTCCGTCACCCGTAATGCTGCCAGCCGTCACCCGTAATGCTGCCAGCCGTCACCCATAGTGCTGGCGTCCGTCACCCGTAATGCCGGCGTCCGTCACCCGGCGCGGCGCTGGACAGGAGCGCGCGGTGGGTGCTGATATACGGATGCGTATATCGCCGCGCCGGGTGGACGGACGGGCAGGCGGCGGAGTGTACGGACGCCCCGGATTCGCGTGGCAGGGCCGCGGACGGACGTGCCACGGGAGCGGGGTCGGCGCGGCGCTCCGTGGGAGACAAACGCTCGATTCTGATTGGTCGAAAAAACGGCCTGAACATTTCTCTCGCTTCTGATTGGTCGGCTGAAAAGTTTGAAAAGTTTTGAAAAGTTTTGAAAAGTTTTGAAAAGTTTCAAAAGTTTCCTCGCTTCTGATTGGTCGGTTTGAAAAGTTTGAAAAGTTCGTGCTATGCGGATAGCACGAACTTTTCAGGATAGCACGAACTTTTCAACTTTTCCCACGGGAAAACGCAAACTATTGAAAAGTTTCAACTTTTTTTCCCACGGGAAATGAAAAGTTTGAAAAGTTCGTGCTAAGGGGAATGCTATGAAATTATAGCTTTCCCCCAAGTTATTTTTTTTTTGGCCGGGGTGCACCTCCTCTCCCCCCTCTGTACCCGCCATTATAATACTAAGTTTGCTAACACATATTATTTTGGACATATTCCTAACACATATTTTTTGCTAACACATAAATATTTATGTGTTAGCAAATGCTCCTATATAATATGTGTTAGCAATAGCCAGAAAAATATGTGTTAGCAACTATGTCATAATAATATGTGTTAGCAAACCTAGGATTATTGTATATGCGCGAGGGAGGGGGGGGGGAGAGGAGGTTCACCCCGGCCAAAAAAAAATAACTTGGGGGAAAGCTATAATTTCATAGCATTCCCCTTAGCACGAACTTTTCAAACTTTTCATTTCCCGTGGGAAAAAAAGTTGAAACTTTTCAATAGTTTGCGTTTTCCCGTGGGAAAAGTTGAAAAGTTCGTGCTATCCTGAAAAGTTCGTGCTATCCGCATAGCACGAACTTTTCAAACTTTTCAAACCGACCAATCAGAAGCGAGGAAACTTTTGAAACTTTTCAAAACTTTTCAAAACTTTTCAAAACTTTTCAAAACTTTTCAAACTTTTCAGCCGACCAATCAGAAGCGAGAGAAATGTTCAGGCCGATTTTTCGACCAATCAGGAGCGAGCGCGGATTTTCGTAACCGTCGGACCGGTCGCGACCGATCGGAGGACCGGCGCGGCGCTCGACAGGGGATCCGCGTGCGCGCGGGCCGACTAGACGCGCGCGGGCCGACTCGGCGCGCCGGGGCTCTCCCGTGGGAGACAAACGCTCGATTCTGATTGGTCGAAAAAACGGCCTGAACATTTCTCTCGCTTCTGATTGGTCGGCTGAAAAGTTTGAAAAGTTTTGAAAAGTTTTGAAAAGTTTTGAAAAGTTTCAAAAGTTTCCTCGCTTCTGATTGGTCGGTTTGAAAAGTTTGAATAGTTCGTGTTATCCGGATAGCACGAACTTTTCAGGATAGCACGAACTTTTCAACTTTTCCCCCCTCTTTTCAACTTTTCCCTCTGTACCCGCCGTTATAATACTAGGTTTGCTAACACATATTATTTTGGACATATTCCTAACACATATTTTTTGCTAACACATAAATATTTATGTGTTAGCAAATTCTCCTATATAATATGTGTTGGCAATAGCCGTAATAATATGTGTTAGCAACTGTGTCTAAATAATATGTGTTAGCAAACCTAGTATTATAATGGCGGATACAGAGGGGAAGGGAGGGGAGGGGGAGCGCATCCTCGGCCAAAAAAAAAATAACTTGGGGGAATGCTATAAATCCATAGCATTCCCCTTAGCACGAACTTTTCAAACTTTTCATTTCCCGTGGGAAAAAAAGTTGAAACTTTTCAATAGTTTGCGTTTTCCCGTGGGAAAAGTTGAAAAGTTCGTGCTATCCTGAAAAGTTCGTGCTATCCGGATAGCACGAACTTTTCAAACTTTTCAAACCGACCAATCAGAAGCGAGGAAACTTTTGAAACTTTTCAAAACTTTTCAAAACTTTTCAAAACTTTTCAAACTTTTCGGCCGACCAATCAGAAGCGAGAGAAATGTTCAGGCCGAAATTTCGACCAATCAGAAGCGAGATATAGTCTCCCACGGGGGCGCCGCGCCGCCCGGAGTCCGCGAGGCCGCGAGAGTGCACATGGGAGGGGAACGAAAATGGCGCGAAATTTTTCTTTATTACAAGTTCAGGAAAGGGTCGGCGGCCGCGCGGCCCGTCCACCTGCCCAGCAGGTCGAGCGCGCACAGGTGCGCCGTCAGCGCGTCGCCCGCGCCCGTCACGCGCGCGACGATCGCGCGGTCGCACAGCGCCTTCGCGAAGAGCTTGCGGCGGGGGCCGGACGGGTCGAACGAGGGGAGGCCCAGCAGGTCCAGGTCCATGCGCTCCTCGTGCGTCAGGTCGGGCAGCGCGTCCTTCGCGGCCGCGAGCGAGCGGATCTCGGCGCCCAGGCGGTCCCACGCGTCGGCGCGCAGGCCCAGGGGGCACGGGGCGCCCGCCGCGCACCCGGCCAGCATGCTCGACACCAGGTTCGGGTCGAACGTCCACGCCGGCGCCGGCGGGGGCGCGGGGGGCTCCTGCGCGGAGGACTCCGTCGGAGGTCCGGAGGACTCTGCGAAATCCGCCGCAGGGACGGAGGACTCCGTCAAAGGTCCGGAGGACTCTGCGAAATCCGTCAAAGGTCCGAAGGACTCCTGTCCGAAATCCGGAAAATCGGGGAGCGTCATCTCCGCGCCGAACTCGAACGAGGGCGCGCGGGGGAGGATGCGGACGGGGGGCGGGGACGGCCGGGCGTACGGCGAGGGCCCGCGCGACGTGTCGATGAGGCCGGGGCACGACGCGCTCGACTCGGGCAGGCGCCACGGTCCCACGCGCGCCGCCCGGCACAGCGTCTGCAGCCTGTCCGCGTTCTGGCGGCGGTACTTCTGCGTGAGTTTTCGGTCGCGCTCGCGGCACGGCTCGCAGCGCACGGTGGGGGATCCGTTCTTGGCGGACAGGAAGGAGGAGGGGTGTCGGCGCTGTCCGCAGTGCTTGCACTCGACGGCGGGTTCTCCGTCTTCGCGGCTGTGGGCGTCTTCGCGGCTATGGCCGCCGTCGTCTTCGTTTTCGCGCGAGGGAGAGGGAGGGGAGGACATCGCGGCTCTTCGCGGCAGGTGGATGGCTCGGAGGCGGGCGAGAGTGCCCGGTTCGGGGGTCTCCGACCGCCTTTATGGTGTTGGCCGCCGACGCGGGCCAATGGGGATCCTCCGAAAACGAGCCAATGGGGGAGCGGATAAGACCGTAACCGCCGTTCGGACGGGACCGTAACCGCCTGTCGGTGCCGGATAAGACCGTAACCGAACTTCGGTGACAGACGGCAGAAGTATGGCACGGCGTGACAGGCGGCAGAATTGGTGGCGCGTGACGGCCGGCAGAATTACGTGTCGGCGTGACAGGCGGCAGAATTATGGCACGGCGTGACGGGTGGCAGAAGTAGGACGGCGTGACGGGCGGCAGAATTGGTGGCGGCGTGACGGCCGGCAGCAGTATGGGACGCCGTGACAGATGCCGGAAGTAGGGGACGGGCGGCAGAATTATGTGGGGCGTGACGGGCGACGGAATTATGGCACGGCGTGACAGATGCCGGAATGACGTGGCGGTGTGACAGGTGGCAGAAGCGCGGGCGGCGTGACGGGCGACAGCAGTATGGGACTCCGTGACAGATGCCGGAAGTAGGGGACGGGCGGCAGAATTACGTGGCGGCGTGACAGGCGGCAGAATTATGTGACGACGTGACGGGAGGCGGAAGTAGGACGGCGTGACGGGCGGCGGAATTATGGTGACGGGCGGCAGAAGTAGGACGGCGTGACGGACGGCGGAATTATGGCGCGGAGGCGCGGGGCGCGCGGGCACGTCCGCGCGGCGGCGGAAACAATGTGTCCTACTATCAAATGGCGTGCGCCGTGAAAGAAAAGGATGTCCAGGCGGCCTACGCGGCCAAGACGGGGGGCAGGCGCGAGGTCGTTTGTCAGGGAGGGAAGATAGACATCATGGACGACCAGAGGGGGAGGATCGTGGAGGTGAAGGAGTGGGGCAACTGGATGTACGGAGTGGGGCAGCTCATCTCGTACGGGAAGGATTATCCCCTCCACCGCAAAGAGCTCCACCTGTTCAGGTCTAGGATGTCCACGAACGTTTCGATGGACAAGCTGAAACACATCCTGAGCGTCTGCAAAATCGCCGACATAGGCGTTACGCTGCACGAGAGCGTGGGACTGCTGATACCGATCGCCCCCCCTCCCCCCCTGTGGAGACGTCTCCTGTGTCTCTCGTGCTCCGCCAAAGTCGCCGCAGACTAGTCCGCGACCGCGCGTTACGGCGATCCCGAATTATATCGCGCGTCCGTGCAATGGATATCGAGGCGTTCGTCGACAGTCTGCCCGTGTACGATCTCGGCCCGGGGCTCTTCGTCGACGCCCAGCGCATCCTTACGACGCCGCCGCGCGCGGAAATCGGCGAGGGGCACACGCAGTGCGTCTCGTACGAACCGGAGGGACGCTACGTCGTCAACTACCTGGGCGCGTTCGAGATCGACGAGGAGACGGGCTTCTACGTTTTCTCGCCGACGAGGTTGCCCACGTGCGACGTTCTGTGCGGCATCGAGAGCGACATCCTCGTCCGCGTCGACATCGGGGGCGAGGAGTGGGATCCCGCCGACCTCACCGTCGTCACCTGTTGCGGGATGCGCACTCCCGCGCGACTCCGGTTCTACCTGGACCCGCACGACCCGCCCAAGACCTTTTGCGTCAAGTACCGTTGTTACGTGTTCGACGAGCGAAACAGGGAACTCGTGAGAAACGCGGAGGAGGTGCGCACGAAGACGCACGTCTACCGCGACGGCGTGGCGCGGCCCAGGACGACCGACTAATTTCTGGTCCGTGTGCATGGAAATGGCGACCGCCGTCTGGAAACGCGAAAACATAAATGAGGTACTGCGGCCATTCGTCACACAGGACGTCATGCAAGTCACATGTCACAACATATAAGGAGTGCCCAGTTTCCATCGTTGAAGGAGCGAATTGTCGTCATTTCCCTAGCATCTGTCACTGCAGATGGTAGAAAAAGGGGGGCTTGATTGCCACTTGTGGATGGAACCCCATGCAACATCCACTTCCCAAAAACCAATGGGATGACTCTAGTGAAACCAGAGGTCTTCCCCAGGTGCTTAGGACCTGATGTTTTGCCACTGCTGACCTGGGCCAGAGCAGCCAGATACCTGTGAGTGCCACATGGTGGTAAGCACAGGCAACTGACAAGTGGGAACTGGTTCTCCACTTGATTTGCACATGGCGAATGGGTGGACTGCCCATCACCCTACCACAGGTCCTGGGACCAGATGGCAGCATAAACACAACAGGCACAGTCACAGGACTAGACTGTCACACGTTACATGCACATGCACATGCACATGTACAAGGTAACCATGAACATGACCCAGCCACATAACAATGCCATGTACAAGTACTGTCACCATGACTGACACAATGACACACTTGTGAAGGATTGACAGCTCACCTCCCAAGAGATGAGCTAACGAAATTCCATGAGAGAGACAAAGTCAAAGAGACTCAATTTATTCACCATAAAACAGGGCTTACAAGGCATACAGGTTCAGCTCCTCCCCAGGAGCTAGTGCTGATGATAAGACACCCCGTGGCCTGGGCCCGGGTCTGGGTACCCCTACCCCCTGACAGGGGTTGCCCCATAGTAGGGGTGGGGAGACTAGCCACCCTCCCTGGGGAGGGGTGGACTAGGTGTCTACCGGCGGGGGCAGGCTGGCCTGCTTGCCGTAGGGGTTCATCATGTGATAGAGCAGTTGGTACTGCTCAGGTGCTAGCTGGGGCACCTTGGTCAACGCATCCGCGGCGTTGGCCTTGTCCGGCACATGATTGGTAGACTCCCAGTAGGTGCACTCCTGTTTCAGGATCACCCAGTCCAAATCAGTATGCACAGCATAAGGGTTGTCAAGGAAACTGAGGAGAGATTGACTGTCGGTGTGCAAGTGAGCCACCACCCCAGCCTGACTGCCTGCTTGCTTCTGTAACCAAACCAGGACATGATTGAGATACCTGGCATGTAGCACAGCTGACACAACTGCCCTGCACTCAGCAGCATTGCTACTAACAGCTTTACGCCTATGTAGCCTGCTATACCATGAGATGAGTGACATGGGTTGGTCAGCATTTTGTACAAAAAATAAGCCAGCCTCCCTAGCCTGCAGTTGAGTAATCTGCCGTGATTCCATGGAACTGTCCATTATAGCCTGAATGTGAATGGGCTTAAAGAGTTCCAGGGAATGCAAGATAAGGGGTGGACCAGCCTGCAGGAGCTTGTTGATAGCCTTGTGGCCTACCTGCATAAGAACTGCATCATCAACCCTGCTGACTACTGCCAAGTGTGGTGCACAAGTAGAACACAACCACCCCAGCTTGCCCCTAATGGTGGGACAGTCACAAGGTTTGATTTTAGTCTGCAGCACTTCCTTACAACTGTGCATGTAATCTGATGGAGAGTACATTGCACAGACCCACTGATCTGCTTGCTTCTGAAGCTGCAACATTGTGCCACAGAACTTAATAGCAATGGTGCCCAGCTCTAGCTGCTTGCCAATCTCAAAAGACTTAGACACGTTGGCAATAAAATCATCCACAGCCTGCCTAGGCCCAGCAATAAGCTGATCATCCCCATGCCACACAAACATGATCATGCCATGAGGGTGAGGGACAACAAAGAAGCAAGGGTCTATGTCATCATACCGAGCACCTAGCTTCTCAAACACAGCTTGAGCTGACATTCTGAAAATTCTAGGAGCAGATTGCAGACCTTCCACTCCTATGTTGGCTTTCAGAAATGGTTGTGGGATATCCTTAGACCACACCTGAGGTGTGTTGACCACATACACCTTCCCATGCCAAACTTGCTCAGCTATTTCAGGTGAGCCTTTCAGAAATGCACGTTTAATGTCAGTGGCTTTGCACACATAATCATCACCTTGATTGATGTGCCCTAGAAAAACAGACACAAAATTTTAAGAGAAGTTTGCTGAATGCCAGGTGTATACAGATCTGCCTCTGTCAAATCAGTGGATCCCTTAAACTCAGTCACACAAGGCCTAGCATGGAAAATGACAGAGCCATCTGCTGCTTGCTTGTGCTTGCACACGAACTTAAGTCTTAGGTGCTTGCTCCCGTTGGGCTTACGCTCTAAGGGAGTGACTGGAGGTGTGTGGGTGGGACTACGTGGATCTGGAACCACCCATTCATCCATAGCCTTTCTAAAAGCTTCAACCCACTTAGTGAAACCTTCCTGAGTTTGACAGTCCTGGACAATCTGTTCATAGGAGAGGGGAGACATTTTTGCAACATCATACTTTCCCAATCCAAATGCTTTGGGGTGCAGTTTCTGACTGTGCACCAAATCTGCCACACGTGGCTCGTGCCCAGGTGCATACTTAGGTGCAACAAATTTGACAGTGGCTGGCTGTGTGTCAACCAAAGTCTGGAGTGGTACCTGAAAATGATCAAGTGACACCCCACCCAGGCCCTGTACCTCAAGCCTATCACAAGAGATGGTGACACCTGGGTAAGAAATAAATGGATCACCCAACAAAGCATTTCCTGTGTATCCTTCCAGTACCTGAAAAGGTGTGGGGATACCAAGAATGTTTAAGGTAACCTGACCTTTAACAGTCAAGCTAGCCTGCCCAGAGAAATCAGCCACCCGTTGCCAAGGGGAAGGCTCTAACTCTAGGTGTGGTACAGCCAATGCACTGATGATGCTAACCTGAGCTTGGGTGTCAACCGCGACTAGAGCTGGATTGTTGTCGCTGTGACCTGCCCTACTCACTTTGGCTGACCCTGCAGCAGTGTGAGCTTTGGCTCTATGCGCTGCTTGCAGTATGCGGACCGCTTCTGCTAGCCCATGTTTGGACACGGTAGGTATGGGTTGAGCTGGTACCGCTGAAGGTGTGCTGTCTTGCTGACCACCTTCTTGGTTAGTGCCCTCGTTGACAGGTGGTCTAACCTGCTGTGGCTGGCTAGGCTCACTGAGGGTGACCTGGGGTGCACATGTGTTGTGGCTATCACACTCACCAGTGTGTGTTCCAAACAACCACTCACTGGGTACTCCAGATATACCAGGCAACTGTACTGAGCTGTCGACCATCAGCTCTTCCTCCTCTGCCACGTCTGACAGTGGAGTGTAATACAATTTAATCCTGTGAGGTGAGCACTTGTGCACATGCCCAGTGTCATTGTGTTTCACATGCACAGTCTTGCCTGTGCTGGAAAACTTAAGGATAGTGGCTGGGCCTAACCATGTCCCAACCTTCCCTAGCCCTGACTCCTTATAGAAGAGAACTGTGTCCCCTTCCTTGAAGGATGGGCGTGGATGCTTGGCATCCTTGGCTGCCAATCTGCTGGCAGCGTGGGCACGCTGTGCATTGTACACAGCTAGTACCTCAGGTGGGTATATCCCAGCCTGTAACCCATCTGGTGTGATAATACCATAGGGTGTCTGCAGGAGTGGTCGTCTATTGAGTATCTGGCATATCTTAGTAGCCCACAGTGCCCTATCAGCGTATGACCCACTGTCAGCTAACAGGTTCTCACCTTCTTTGGCTACCAAGGTTTTGATAGACCTAATTGCCCTCTCAATGATGCCTTGTCTCTCATGATCTTCTAGCCCAGCCAGGTCTATAGCTTCACAGCCCTCTGCCCCAGCAAGGCAACTAAATTGCTGATCTAACAGCAGTGCTTCTACTGGGTAGTACCTGGCTTGTGCTATTAATATAGCTCTATGCAACTGAGACTTGTCCATACCAGGGAGAGGTTCTATTGCTGTGTACCTGGACCATGCGTCCTTTAACGCCAGATAGGGCTGTCCCTTAATATGGAACACATCCCCGACCACTCTGCCCTTGCACTTAGGTGGTGTAGCTACATGCCACTTGGGTGGTTTAGGTGCATACATTTGGCAGTGCTGACAGTGTTTTCTGATCAGCTGACATGCCTTCCTGAGTGCCGTACCTCCCAATGCAGCTGCTACCACCTCTGCACATGTCTCATGACCATACAGTAAGTGCAGTTGCAATGCCAGCTCCTCATAACTGATGTTACTAAGAGCTTGGGTCATGACCCTGGACACCTTGGGTATCAAGGAGGTGAACCTGGGTTCACTGTCAGAGGTTTCTGTGTAATACTTCAACACTTTGCCAACCTTGCTTACAGCCTTGACAGCTGAGCATGAAGGTGGAGAGTGAGAGGTAACAGAGTTAACTTGACATCCTGTCAACATCCTCCCATCCTGTGTCCCTGCCTGGGCAGTGGAGCTGGATATTGGGTGGTGTAGGGGACACGACTCATCATGACACGTGTGAGGGTGTGAGGACTTACATTTAGGGGGCTGCCACGGCTCCTTGGTGCACTTGGCGGGGTCCCCGTGAGGCGGTCCCAGGCACTTGTGGCAGAGCACCTCCAGGTGCGGCAGGTGCTCCTTGTGTTTGTGGCACTTGTCCTTGCTGTGTCCACGACGCCCACAACGCACACATTTCACATCCTTCTTGGGGGTGGAGGACCCAGCCCCAGAAGACTTGTTAGCGTTCCCCCCTGGGGGGGATGACCTACCCTTCCCCTTCCCCTGCCCCTTGCCCTTGCCCTTGCCCTTGCCCTTGCCCTTGCCCTTGCCCTTGAGGCTCTTAACAAACTGACTCATAAGAGTCTTCACCTCCCCTAGCGTCACAGGACGCTTGTCCTTGGCCTTCCTGGCCTTACCCTCCTCATCTGATTCCTCCCCCCGTGCCCGCTTGACGCAGGGGGGAAGAGGTAGAGGGGGGAGGGGCTGAGTCCTGACACAGTGGACCCAGGGCTAACTTAACATAATCGAGAGCCTCTTTCATCGACTCCCAATGGGTGGCCAAGCCTGTGGTGATCATGGCAAAGGTGTTACGATCAAGGTTAAGCTTCTCGAGCAGGGAATGAACAAGCCACTTGTGATCTAGCTTGCTAACCTCGGGGTGGGCCTTCACTGCAAGTTCCCACTTCTTGATCTCTGCTACATAGTTCTGAGTTTCTACCTTATAGGTTTTCACCCAGTTAAACGCAGAGTACATGTCAACAGTGGTGGGAGCAGACAGCAGGTCATGCAGATCACGCAGAAAATTCTCCCATGGCTCCCTACCCTGTGTATCCTGCCACCTGGGATATCTTTGCTGATATATGGATACCAAGTGCTGGATGGAGGGATTGGATTGGTGGAAGAAATCACCCTGCATGAGTGCCCCAAACCAGTTCTTGATATTCAGCTCCTCCCTAGCAGCTTGAGAGAGAGAAGAAGCTGAGCACCCTGCTGCCTAGTATACCCCTCTGGCAGCCCCCTCACCATAATCCTGTCAATTGGCCTATGCTCGTTATATACTGGCCAGTCCTGAGAGGGTGAAGAGGGAGAGGGAGAAGAAGACCTGCCTGGGGATGTAGCAGCATTGGCAGTGTGTGGGATGCTAGGTGAGACCTGTGAGGGCCTGCTACGCGTGGCTGGTTGCACTGGGGGGTTAGGTGCCTGCACAACATGTGCTGGTGAAGATGACATGTCCATGCCCCCCTGCACACCCTGACTCTGTGCCTGCCTCTTGCGTGCCCTAGCTGCCTCCCATTGCTCAAAGGTAGGGGTGAGAGAAACATCACTATCCTCACTGCTAGATGAGCTTGTCTGCTGCACGTCCCCCCCTGCTGGCTACCTGTCTGTACACGCAACCAAGTGGGGAGATACATACTTGCTTGCTGCATGCACACCCGGTGCAACGTCTGCACCATCTCCACCATCGTGGCCAGATTCACCCGGATCTTCTTGCCTCGCAGCAAGGTCTGCAGGGCGGGGAGGAGTGCCTCGCACATCCTCCTGGTCATCGGCTCAATCGAGGGTTGATCGAGCAAATGATAGATGATCGCACACAACAGGCTGGTGTGTTCAGCCAACCTGTCGTCCAGCCTCTCGCTGGCCACCCCTTGGATACCCTGGGCGCAGCGCTGGACTGCGCGCCAAAGGGTTGGCTCACGGAGTGAGACGACGTCATCCCCAGGGATGCGTGCCTCGGCTGTCTCCATGGCCACATCCTCCTCCCCTGGGGGAGATGGATGATCCCTTGCCACGGCCTGGGCCGTGGCAGGTCCCTTGCCGGCCCTGCCGGGGGCTTGGGACTGCGATGGGGGTGCCGAAGCACCCGCCTTCGTGGGGGGTGGGTGGTGATGGCGTTGGTGTTGTCGGCTGATGCCGACGGTGCCGACTCAGCGGCGGGTGTGTCGTGGGGAGGCGGCTGGCGCTTGCCCTCCGCCCGCCTAGGGGTCGCTGCCGCTGTCGCTGTCGCTGCTGCTGTCGCTGTCGCTGTCGCTGTCGCTGCGCACCACTGGAGAAGACGGGGCGCCCACCGGTGCTGCAGTCTTGGATGCCGCGGCCGGCAAGGTCGCCGCCGACGCCGGGGGCGACACAGTTGCAGCCAGCTGCTGCGACGCAGTCGATGTCGCTGCCGAACCAGGGGATGCCGTCGCAGGTCCCCAGCCGACTGGCACGACAGGTGGCATCCTTGGCATCTCCTCGGCCGGCCGAGGTGGCTTGGCCACCACCGTGGCCGCTGCCACCTGGCGAGCCTCCGAATACATGTCGAGAGCAGTTACACCTTGTCTCACGGCCAAGAATACAGCCGGATCAAATCGCAACCTGACATGCGAAAAACGACAATGGACGTCCTCCGGGAGCTCGGCCGCCACCGCCTGAACCGCGAACTTGGTCAGGACGAAGCCGCCAGGGAGGGTACTCTGCTGGCGGAGTCGCCAGCCGTCGAAAGGCAAAAATTTGGTGCATTACGCACCGGGATCTTGAAGGGGAGCTGGCCCCAACCGTCAACATAAACCTCACCTGCGTCCTGGGACGCAGGGGTCGGGTTCGCGCCGAGGCTCATGCCTGCCAGCGCCCTCCCGACAGAGGTATTGCCAGACGATGACCTCGTCTGGCCGGAGGTCACCTCTCTCCTAGGAGAGGGTGAAGCCTCCCCCTCCTCCATAGAGGAGGAATCCTCTTCCACCTGTCGCCCTGGGGCGGGTGGCATGAGGTGCGGGGCAACCTCGGACTCGTTGCGAGTCCCGGTGCCCCGGTTCCCCTGGGGGGCAGACTCCTCGGCAGCGACAGCTTCACGCTGCCGGCGAGGGTTGTCCGCCACCACCATGCGGTAGGTGACATTTTCGTCACGCTCCCGCGGTGGGGAACTGCGAGGAGACATTCTCCTCTGAGACGCCGTGAAAGGCAGTCTCGTGGTAATGGGGGGCTCCCGGTTAGCGGGAGGCCGACCCCGACCGTTTCCTGCCCCTCCCCGCTGAAGGGTGGGACGGACATTGTTGTTCTTAGCTTCCGAGTTCTTCGGCGCCATGTCTAATCCAAGTTAGATATATATATGTACGTCGGAGACGTTGGGGACTCAGTGTGAGAATGATGGCTGCAGCAACGCCAGGGATCGGGCGTTCCTTGTCATTATTCACTCCATATGTGGGCACACATTATATGTCGTGGACACATCACTCACACGAGATCCCTAGGACAACTGGACTACGCTCACTTGTCCGCCACGTGTCCAGGTTCTAGAGGCTTCTAGACCTGGAGCAACGTTACTACGCACAACGTCCACTAGACTAGTTGCTAGCTACGTAACTTGCGTACACGTGTGTGCGTCACGCCACAACCGGCGCTCGGCACCGTTATTCTGTCTCCGCCAGAATAACTCCGGTCACACTGTATGTTCCCCTGTGTGGCTCCGGCCACAAGTCAGCCTCGAGGTATCTCAGCTAACTGTTGCTCACGCTCAACTGCCCCGTGTCCGAGGCGTACCCCCACGCGGGCATGAACCGCCCCTCCGCCGCGTCGTTCGTCCGCGTGCTCGCCGCCGTCGTCGCGCACGACAACGCCAGACACGAGATCGTCGGCGGGATGACCGTCGTCGTCCCGCCCAACGCGGTGTTTTCCGACGACGACAAACGCGCCGTGGACGTCATCCGTCGCATCCTCGACGGGACCTACGCGCTGGACGGCGCGACCTTCGTGGACATGCCCGCGCACCCCGCGCGCGTGTCGAACCACGTCAACATAACGAGCGGCGAGTCCAACGGGCCCGTCCCGCGCGCGGATTTCTTGGCCTCCGACACCACCATGTCCTCCTTCCACGCCATCCCCATGGCCGACGGGGGGACCGCGTACGCGCCCAAGACCGTTTCGGCGTCCGTCAAGTGGTGATATGTCCGCTCGTCACGCGGTCGCGGAATAATGTACGCGCGGTCGATAAATGGTCGTCGCGATCGGTTTCCTGTTGAACAGACGATTCTACACGGCGGGGGTGTGGAAAGACTGGCTGTCCGTGGCCCCGAAAGGCCAAGTGCGGTTCTTCGTCCACGCCGACAAGTTCCAGGGGGCGGACGCGGACGCGTTGACGGAGTGGGTGCGCGAGTGCGATGCCGTCCAAGTGCCGCGGGTCGCCACTCGGTGGGGGTGTCCGTCGGTCCTCCGCGCGGAGACGAACTTGTTGGACGCGGCGGCGGCGTGTCCGGATGTGACGCACATGGGACTGGTCAGCGAAAACACGGCGCCGTGCGTGTCTCCCTCCGCGCTGTTGGCGGTATGCGAGCAATACGTCGACACGTCGTTATTTGAATTTTGCCACACCGCGACTTTGAGCGCGCGAACGAGGAAAATTTTAATTCAAGAAGGATTTCAGGCTTATTTGTTTCATACGCAGTTCTTTCTTATCGCGGCCGGGCATTACCGCGCGATTCAATCCCGCTTGAAGGCGTTTTTGGATGCGTACGGGGACTCCGCATGCGAGAAGGTGGTCGGGGCCGAAGAGTTCGTGATCCTCACCCTCGTGGACAACGTTCTCGGCCCTACTAAATGGGCGCCGGCCACGTTCGTGTTCGCGGAACAAGACGATATCCCGATGCACGCGCTGTGGTTCGACGACGAATGGATCGGTAGCGCGTTGCCGGATAGGTGCGAGCACGCCGCGAGAGATGCCGAGTGCGGAAAAGCGCCCGTCTCGTGCGCTATACGGAAAGTGCGAGACAGTCACGTTCTCCGCGAGGTCCTCGGTCGGGCCGGCGTCCTCCCGCCCGGCACGACCCCGACGCCGTGTTACGACCGGCCCAGACGTAAGGCGTCCGCGTTCGCGGATTATCGTTATTAGCTGTCGTTCGTTACGCGGGAGCGAGCGAATGTCGGAGATCTAGAGCGTCCGAGAATGGTCGTCGCCATCTGTTTTCTGTTGAACCGACGATTCTACACGGCGGGGGTGTGGAAAGACTGGCTGTCGATCGCCCCGAAAGGACAAGTGCGATTCTTCGTCCACGCGGACAAGTTCCGAGGAGCGGACGCCGACGCGTTGACGGAGTGGGTGCGCGAATGCGACGCCGTCGAGGTCCCTCGCGTGCCCACTCGGTGGGCGTATCCGTCCCTCCTCCGCGCGGAAATGAACTTGCTCGACGCGGCGGTTACGTGCGCTGACGTCGCTCACGTCGGACTGGTCAGCGAAAACACGGCCCCGTGCGTGTCCCCTTCCGCGTTGCTGACGATGTGCGCGCGAATCCGCGACAAGTCCCTGTTCGAGTCGTACGAGTGCGCGTCGTTGAGCGCGCGAACGAAAAACCTGCTGATCCGACTAGGATGTTCGTCGTACATGTACCATTCGCAATTTTTCTTGCTCGCCGCCGGACATTATCGCGCGATACGAGCGCCTCTGAGGGAGTGCGTGGACGCGTACGGCGCGACCACCGCGGATTTCATTCCGTCCGAGGAGTTCACCGTCCTCACGTTATTGGACAAAGTCGCGGGAGACGAGTGGGAACACGCCGCGTTCGTGCTCGCGATCCAAGACGATGTCGAGATGCACGCGACGTGGCTCGACGACGAATGGATCCGACGCGAGTTGCGCGAGAGGTGCGAACGCGCGGCGAAGGACGTGGACGATCAAAAAGTCCCTTCGTTGTGCGCCGTCCGGAAGGTCCGCGACACCCCCGCTCTCCGCGAGGCGCTCGAGCGGGCCGGCGTCCTCCCGCCCGGAACGACCCCGACGCCGTGTTACGAGCGACCCAAACGCAAGGCCTCCGCCAACGCGGACTACCGAGACTGATCACCCGACGAACGACGCGTCCCTGCTCGTCACGATCGCGAGTTTGCGCGCGTTCTTCTCCAGCGGCGGGAACGGAGTTGGCGCCGGAGCGCGTTTTTTCGCGGAGACGGACGCGACGGCGTGCGTCCTCTTCGCGAATCGGCCTCTGCTGTCTCGCGGCGGGAGCGGCATGTCTTTACAGGATCAACGGCGATAATCTCGGGTAGTAAGATGATGAACATGGGCTGTTGCGCGAGTTCCGTCAACGAGTACGATCTCGACGCGGAGGTCGAACCTTCGTTCCGGGCTCGGGTGCGGGGGACGCCGGACATGGGTCCGGTGCTGGCCGCGATACGAGAGGCGTCCACCTACGAAGAGGGGTGGGATCCGGGTCGAGGAACCGAGTGTGGGCCGACAGGGTGTCCGGGTGAAAGTGCGTGTGCGTCGGCATCGATCGTATGTGACGGCGACTAATGTTTCGACGCGTTCGACGCGGCGTTGGCGGCCGCGATCAGTTCGGCGCTCAGATACGTCCCCGCGCTCACGGTCCCTTCGTTCTTGTGCGTCTTCGCGCGCGGGCAGAAACAACGGAGAATTCGCATTGGTAATAATGAATAAACGGGATCTTAATTCGCCTCCTCCTTCGACGTCGAGTACCCGTATTCGCCGTACGGATGCGCGTTGAAATGGTTGTTCAATGACAGAAACGTGCGATCGTGGCCGTCCGCGGACGGAGTGCGCGCACACACGCGGGTAGCGACGTAATGCATGAGTTCGTGCGCCAACAAGTGCACGAGGATATCTACCATCCCGTGACACCGGACCCCGTCGACCGTCACGTGTCGTCCGCATTTCAAGGCGCGTCGGAACCTTTCCCACACGCGCGTGTACAGCTCGATGGAGACGGATTCGTCTTCGTACGACAACGCCGCGTCCTGATCCTCGTCGCACGTCTCCGCGACCTTCATGGCGACGTTGTCCGCGTTCACGCGTCCGTCGTACATGACAGCGTTGATCGCTCTCGCCACATCCGTCAGGCGCGAGGGGGTGACGTCGCGGACGTCGAAGTCGCGGGCGAGGATCCCCTTCTCGACGATTTCCTCGATCACAGTATCCCACCTCGCGCTCGGCCCGCGTTTGGGTTCGTTGAAGATCCAGCGGTACACGTGCGGGCCGAGTCTCTTGTCCCGCGTCTTGTCGTATATCGCCCGGATTTCCGGAGGACTCTTCCCGGATAACACGTCCTTTCCGTTTCGTCCGTGGGATGATAGGAAGCGGATCCAAGGGTTACCCATACCCATCCGGCATCATTTATTCGGCTTTCGCCGCGTCGCGCGATACCGCCCGCGTCTGCAAGCGGTTCAGCACGCGCGCCGTCACCGTCGTGTACACCGCGGCGATCGTCATCTTCGCGTACATCACGATCGCGAACGAGAGCAGACCGCGGAACCACCCCGCGCGGATCCATTCGGGCGCGAAAATCACGCACGTCGCGATGCCGTACAACACGTGCGGGGTCGCGCGGAGGAACTGGAACTTGGTGTGGTTCTCCTCCGTCACGCGATCCACGAGCGCCTTGTCGACGAAAAACGCCAGCACCGCGAAGATGATCGGGAAGAACAGCAGATTCGACACGCGGTACCCTCCTCCGAACGACATCTGGAAAATCGACATCTCCGGGGCGTCGACACGTGGCGTAGGAACGTCGACACGCCGAGTCGTGACGGGCGGTTGCGGAACCGTCGACATCCGTGTCGTTGGTGTCGTTTGTGTCGTTTCCATTCCTATACGCGTCTATAAAAGGCGGAGGACCGGGCGTTCTGCTCTCAGTCTCCAGCTATCTCCAGCTCTCCAACCGAAAATGTTGCGCATCGATCGGAACCTCTACTCCAACCTGTCCATGTTCAAAATGCTGATGGAAGGGTCGGTCGTGGACCCGGAATTCCTGCCGCCCATACTCGAGGAACTCGGGAAACACGCGCAATCCTCGCTCCCGTTAAACGTCCCGTCGTCGTACGTCGGCGAGCTGCACAGGGCGTACCTCGGCGAAATGATGTTCGCGGACGAGGCGCCCGGCGGAAACGATTGTCCCATCGCCGTCGTCGCGAGGGCCGCGGGCATGCCGTATCTTTCCGGGGTCGACGGGATGTCCATCGCCCCCTCGCAATGGACCGACGTCTACCGCCTCGTCGACGCCGAAATCCACACGCGCATGCCGGGATACGAGCCCCAACTCGACGCGTCGAAAAACGTGTCCGACTTCGACGCAGCCGCCAGATTGTTCCATGACTCGCGCCTGTTCGAGTTCATGTTCGAGGTCGAGCGAAAGGGCGTGCTCTGGGTGCTGTCGGCGCACATCGTGCGATGCGTGCAGAGTCTCGACCCCGTGGACCTCGCGCTCCTGCAATTGGCGGTCGCGACCGCCATGCAAGCGCACGACGCGGACGTCATCGCCGTCTGCGCGTTCCTCCACATCGCCTCCCTCGTCCAGGCGAAGGGGATCCGGCGCGAGATCGCCGAAGTCCTCTTGGATCGCGTCGTCGACGTCGCGAAACGCGTGTACGACACGATGAGCGGAGGGCCCCCCTTCAACGCGGTGTCTTCCGCCATCGCTCACTTGATCTGCGTGAACAACAAGAACGAGTCGGACTCGGTGTTTGTCGGCCTGAACATGTCCTAATATGCATTATAATAAAACGATTCAGCGTCTCCTCGCTCTCAAAGTCGCCATTTGGCGCCATCTCTTCTTAGGTTTCGCGGGCTGTTTCGCGACCCCGACGCGCTGTTTGTTCAGCGACTCGATCGCGTCGACGAACGCCTCGTCCGACTCGGCGGACTTGAGCGCGTCGATCAGATCCGACGGCAGTCCGCCGAGTTGCTCGAACATCCGAATCATAGCCACACGATCGATGTCGATTCCGTCCATCGTCACGATATAGTACGCGGTTATTTTTACAAACGACACGACATGTCGTTCCGTCGACATCGCGAAAAAAGGTCATAGGCGGTCCGTCGACTCCGGGACCCATTATTCTTCTCGGCGGTCTGGTAGGAATGAGGAAAAAACAAGCGCCTCTCAGGATATGTCGGAGCCTCTCGCTGAACGCCGCCGCCGCGAAGGCGACCGGGAAGAGGCGGTTCTACCCGCTCACGGTCGTCGACATCCGCATCCTCTGCAAGAGGTTGGGGTTCGTGACCCCGAAGTGGATCACCAAGAGACAGGCGGAAGCCAGTCTGGTCGCGGTCTTGGCCGCGCGCAAGATACAGCGGTGGGCGAGGAGGACGTTCCTCATGAGGAGCAAGGCCGTCGCGCGCATCAAGAAACACGTCGCCTTGTTCCCGCAGAACAGGGAAGACATGGTCATGCTCGAACCGCTCCCGCACAAATCCCACGTGTTCAAACTCGTGCTGCCGGACAGGACGGTTATCGGTTTCAACGCGCCCAGGCTCGCGGAGTTCATCCTGGACTCGGGGACGTACGAGGACCCGGTCACGCGGCACCAGTTCAACGAGGTCGAGTTGAACAGGCTCGACCACCAGGTCCGACGTTTAGGGTATCAGCGCCGTTCGACCCTTCACGCCTTTCGCCATCCCGAGATCGCGCGCGCGAAGAAGGAGAAGGCCTCGTTGGTCGCAGGACTGGAGAGGATGGCGGCGGAGATGGTGGAGATGATGATCCAGGTGGCGGAGGGAGGGGAGGCCAATCGGGACGTGTTACTCCTGTTGGACGGGGACTACTTTCCCCAGTGGCACGCGTACTTCCGCCAGCTGGTGGCGATCGACCCGCACGCCGGCCACTCGGGGCTATTGAGTTATCGGGGGATGGTGAAGTCGGCGATGGAGAGGGGCGCGGCGGAGAACCCCTTCGCGACGCACGTCCAGATCCACAACCGAAGACTGGTGCTGAGTTACATCGGACAACTGCTCGACTCGTACCAGGTTCGGGGGTTCGGGGGCGCCCCCCCCGCTGCACCTGTTGTGCACCAGTTACCCGCGTCCTCGCTGTCCGCCTCGCGCATGTTTGTCGATCCTGTCGCCAACATGATCCCGGGGATGACCGTGTTCCAGCTGGTCCAGATGCTGGCGGGGGCGACGCCGGACGATAACGGGCAATGGTCGTACCATTTCCCGCCGCCGGACACGTCGGCGCCCGTCTTCGTCGCGCCGACAGCTGGCGTTTTCCCGTTACCCGACACGACGACGACATCGACATCGGAGTACGGAGACCGACCCGACGGGTGGGAGGATGCCGTGTCGAGGATGCATGACGACGTCGACGCGTGATAAAGGGGTGATCCACCGATCCATTCCACGAAACGAACGAAATGGAGTATGTGATACGTCATGACGACGTCGCCCGGTTCCTCCGATGCCGGGTCGGCGAATACCTCGAAATGATGGACCGGTGGCTGCGGCCCAGTCCGCGTCCGTGTCACGTCGACGAGGAGGTCGCCGAGGTCGTGGGACGCGCTCTGCTCGATCACCTCGAAACACACGACCAGGGGAAGGTCGCCAGGACGATGTTGAGGGACGCGCTGTACGACGCGCACGCCGAATTGCCCACGCGCGACGGTTTCGAGATCCCCGCAACTGTGTTGGGGTTGCTCGCGTTGAAGATGATCTTACGCATCGCCGCTTTGTGCTTGGCGAGAGGCGACCTGGAATTCACGGAAACTCTGCCCGGCGGGATGTGCGTCCTGGCCGAAGTGTCCGAAACGGAACTGAAAGAGACGGTCGAGGAAATGGATGCTATCGTGGAAGACATCGCGCCTTTCGATCTGGCCTTGCTCGATTGTCCGAAGTTGTTGAGATGGTTCGCGGATTTCCAAATGTGGCGACACATGGAAACGTTTTCAGGAACCGCCTCTCGTATGTGCGAGACGCTGTTTGTTAATTCGTAATAAAGACTCGTGTTTGTTTCGATCATTCGAATCATCGACTCATTGACATGCGTTTTCGTCATGCTTTGCTACCTTGGGTGGCATACTGGTGTCGCAAGGGGAAAGTGCCCCGAGGACCACTCGCTGTCGATGCATGAAATCAGATCATGCATTGACGTTTTGTTCATCCATACAAGTGCGTTTATCGGAGCGAAATAAAATTGAATCGCATTTCCAATATGACCATGTCGATAGTTTTATTCTTGGAGGCGAAGGAAGGGACGGATCCTTCCGAGGATATATTTAAGGGACAGATCCGAAAGGCCCCTGATGGTAGGGTTACAGCTTCCGACGTCGCGAAGTGTATCATTTACAGAAATGTCGATGGTACTTATCCGAAACTTGCCACAGGTAACGCTAACGCTACCATCAAGAGGCTGGGTGCGAACGGTTTAATTCGTCCAAATAGCGACGAAAACACGTACACCTTCCCTGGCCGGAACCAAAAGCCGACGAGGGTCATGACGGAGGAGGAAGTATACGAGCTAATCATGCTTCTGCCCGGACCTCGAGCCTCGGCGTTTCGGCGGAACGCCGCAAAGTTACTGAGGCACTACTTCCACGCATCGGAGGAACTCATCTCCGAACTGCTGAGGCGCTACGAAGCGCAACACGGACACTCTTACAAAGGGGCCTCCGGATCGTCCAACGTCTCCGAAGAGGCTCGGATCAAGCAGTGCGAGTCAGTGAAGGCGGCAGCAGCCGAGATATCTACAACGCCCCGTGCACAGACCGATCCGCATGTATACTCGAAAGTATTTGGGATGCAAAACAAGTCCATCATGGACATGACAGCTGATGAATTCAGAAGTGTACAGGGTCTCAAGAAAAAAGACCTCATAAGAGACATGTGGACGGATCAGATGAGCAGCGGTGCATTCTTTATGAACAGTGTCTTTAAGGCAGCTGTTTCTGGAGGCGAAGACCCAGTCAGGGCTATGGAGAACCTCTCTAAGACCATTACCCCAACTTTCAAGAGCCTTGGATTACATGACCAAGCCAGGACGAAGCGTCCGAGGGAGTTTTTGGTCCATAACAAAGAACTCAGGGAGACGCACAAAGCGTCTCAGAAACAGTTGGAGGGGGAGAGTGCCCCCAAGCGCATAAGTATGCCTTCCAAATGAATAAAGACATGCATTCGACCAATCTAACTCGAATACCTGGGCTTCGGGAGATTACGTGCCGCTCGTTCCAACGAGGCCGCGCTCATGGGCGCGCGCCCACTTTTCGTTAGCTTTACTTTCGGGGGAGGCGTCATCCCGCCCGGGAACAGCTGTCGCGCGATCTGACTAAATCGAAGCGCGGGGGCTGTGGCCGCCGCCCTACCACCCGCCGCATTCGTTTTTTTCCGAGCTCGTCTCGTTCTTGCAGCAGCTCGACGTTGGTGGTACAGACTTGACAAGAAATCAAGATAATCGTCCTTATTGATTCGTTTGCGTCCCCAAAACCGCACCTGTCCTGCCCTTGAACATTGTCCTTGGGTCCCGCGCCTCATGCCCTCCGGGACGCGCGCGACTCCGCAGTAAACGGTCCGAGCTGGAGGCATTGATAATATACATGACCGCGTGAATTTTTTTACACCCTAGTTTCTACTCTGTACACGTACAGCTTCCTTAGGGTCCTCACTCCACGCACGCGGTTGTCGACGATGCGCGGGGTCACGCATTCGAACAGGGACAACCCGATCGCTCCGTGACAGACGTTGTGGTACCGCGTAGTCGCGTCGGGGTCCGCCTGTCTGCGCAAGTTCGCCATGACAGCGTCGATGGACGGCTGGGAGTAGGTCTTATCGGGGACTGAGGCGTACTTGATCACGGGCATGGGGATCGCGGTCGGGTCCGGGAACGCGTGCTCGGGGGTTATCTGGATCACCGAGAAAACGCGGTCCGTGTCGTTAAACACACTGTAAAACGGCCCGAGACAGTACGTTTTCCCGACCTTGCCGCTCATCCGCCGCGTCACCTCCGACTCGGGGAGTTTGCACGCGGGTTCCCATATCTCATCGATATCGCGCAGACGACCGGACTCGTCGGGCCTCTTCACCAGGACGCTCGACAGCGGGATCTCGCGAGGAACGTCGAGGACCTCCAAGTGCGTCTGCATGACCTCGCGTTGTCGCGCGTTGTGAGCCGCGTCCGCCGCCTGTTCGTCCGCAGACGCCGTCATGCGAGTCGCGGGGCGCGCGGGGGGGATCAAGGCGTCCGGCATCCCGTTTGCCGGTGGAGGAGGCGGCGGAACCGCCACGTCATCAGGATCGTCGTGATCGCGTCGGTTCGCCCAATGATACAGGAGCAGTGCTACTCCGACAGACCCCAGGCCCGCGACGAGTACACTCATCGTATAGGGTTAGCCGCGTTTTTTTTGCGCGTTCGTGACGAGGTCAAATATATATGCGCGTTTCGTATACAGACCGATGGCAACGCGGTTTATGGGAGTCGACATCGTCGAAGACGACGAAGACGTGCCAACCGTGAAGGGGGGATACCGTCAACCGGAGCCGAAAGGCGATCACGGGCCGCGGCGTCACGAGCATACGGACGGCGGAGGGGGGGACGATATGTTCGAGATGATCGCGAACCCGCGGAAAGCGCGGTCGGCGTTCGCTCCCCCGCCCGGCCCGTCGACGCACGCGCCCATGCGATCGGACGACGAGGCCTCGTTCGCGTTCGACGATTTCGGGGGCGAGGACGGCGGGGAGTACGATGACGACGGGCCCGGGATGGACGACGCGCCTCCGCGCGAGTCCGAGCCGAAGCCGACGAGGGAACAAGTCTTCAAGGAAAAAACCGACCTTCTGCACCGTCTTCACCGGCTCAAGGAGCGGGGGTTCGAGGTCCCGCAATTCGACATGCGGTCGGATCTGGACGAGATGCGCTTCGAGTATTCGAAGATCGAGAGGGCGGCGGAGTGCCGCAACGCGGTGAACATGATGCGGCAGATCCTGATCGCCGGGACGAGCGCAGCCCAGTTTCTCAACGCGCGATACGACCCCATCGGTCTGAAGCTCGACGGGTGGTCCGAGAGTATCGTTGGAAATATAACCGATTACGACAACGTGTTCGAACGGCTGTACGACAAGCATAGGGGGAAGGTGGCGATGGCGCCCGAGGTCGAGCTGATCCTGATGGTCGGCGGCTCGGCGCTCATGTTCCATATGACGGCGAGCTTCACGCGCGCCGGATGGCCTTCGATGTCGGAGATCGCGAAACAGGACCCGGAACTGATGAAGTCCTTGCTCAAAGTCATGATGAAGAACTCGATGGACCCGGGTTCGTCCGCGCCTCCGCCGCCCCCCGCTCCCGCTCCCGCGTCCGGCGGGAGGGAGCCGTACGTCATGCGCGGGCCGATGGGCGGCGCGGATCTGGGCGGGATGATGGACGGCGCGCGGGCGAGGGCGCACGCGCCGCCGCTGACGTCGCTCGACCGGATCGTCGAGGACACGCTGAGTTCGAATCGTCCGGCGTCCGCCGTCATCGTCGAGACGCTCGACGGCAAGTTCGACGACGACAGCGTCAACGGGAGCGTCGCGGGGGACATCGGCGACGTCCGTACCGTCCAGCTAGACGGATCGGCGGCGAAGAAGAAGCGCGGGCCGCGCGCGAAGAAGAAGGAGGTCGAAGTCAACAAGGTCGAGATGGACATCTGATAAATTATCCGTCTACGCTAGTATAGGATGGACAGAGCCGCGTGGGCTGTGTTCGTCGTGCTGATGCTGGCCGCTCTCGGCGCGGGCGGGTATTTCGGACGGCGGTGGTGGGACTCGCGCGACGACCAGGTGGCGGCACCGCCCCCTCCCCCTCTCGCGTCCGCGTCTACCGCACCGGCGGCGGCGGGGGACGAGGAGCAGGTGCGGTTCTGGGTGGACCAGGTGACGGCCAAGGCGAAACAGGACGGGGATATGGAGATGCCGTCGCCGCAAGAGGTGGCCCTCCGCATGCAGTTGCAGGAGTGCACCGACTCCGCGCCGTGCGGCGATCGCGTTCTGGGAGTGATGGGACGGATCGCCGAGGGCGTCCTCGAGAAGATTAGGAGGTGAAGAACGTGAAGGACGCGTTTCAGTATTGGAACGCACGCGTGTCGATGGGGTACCCCGTCCCGACCCCCTCCGAGATCGTGGCCAAGGGCGTCGGGACGCATCCTTGCACGAGTAAGACGCCGCCGTGCGAGGCGGAGACGAACCAGATGGCGAACGCCCTGCGCCAGACGCGGTATTTCGCGGGGGCGATGAGGATGGCGACCTTCAACGAAGGCGAGATGGAGTTGAGGAAGCAGTTCGCGGAGGATTGGAAGGCCGGCGTCGCGTCGAAAAAGGTGCTCGAGGGCGAGGACGCCAAGAAGTCGGTCTACATGCGCCTGTGCAAGAACAAGCGCCTCCGCGGCGTGAACTGCGACGCGAACTACGAGGCGTTGCAGAACAGCGTTCGGAAGGAACTCGGCCTCCCCGTGGTCGGCATCCTTCCTGGGACGACGAAGTCGGCCGGCGTGCCTGAACAAGGTACGGACCTGAACAACCCGAAACTTTTGGAGAACACGTTCTACTATCCGCAAACGGCGGTTACGGCGTTCGGCGATCCGACATCGCTGGAATCGACATCCGACATGTCGGCGCTCGACAAGATGTCGAAAGACCAGGATGTCGTTCTCGGGCCGGGTTTGGACTCGCTACATAACGCCATCCTTGGCGACCCGGGCACCACCGACCGGTTCCTCTCCATCATCGCCTCCTGACCATGTCGGGCCTCGGGCTTTTCGAGCGGCTGCCGACGGAACTCCGGCGCAAAATCATGGAGACTGTCGTCGACGAGGGACCGGGCGACGCCGCGCTGATGAGCGCGACCTCCAAGGAGATGATGTCCGAGATGTGGCCCGTCATGCGAGCGAAGATGTACAAGTGTCCGGCGAGTTTCAAGACGTCCCTGATGCCGGACTGGAAGACGGACCGCGAGTTGACGGCCGTCCGGATCGCCGTCAAGGACGACTCCAACGCGGACGCGATGAGACACGGCGCGCGCGTCGACATCGGGGAGATCATGCACGTGTATCCGGACGACCTGGCCACGTTCGTGATGGATTGGCGACACGTGGTCCCCTTCCTCCGCCGGCGTCCGGGGATCGACATCGTCATCATCGAGGGCGCGGCGACGCAGAAATCGGGAGGGAGTTTCTACTACTTCGAGTACGCCGTCATCCTCGCGCTGCTGCATCTTCGTCGGTGGCTCGTGTCGTACCCGTGCGCCATGCTCGCCGTGTATCCGGACAGAAGGTCGGGATGGTACGGGACCAACCGTACGCGGTTCGACGTGAAGTGGTTCGAGCAATCCTTCTCGAGTCTGATGATGGCCAATTCGAACAGGCTCTTCCCGAAAGGGCCCAAGGTCGTGTACTGGGGCAAGGGCGTGGACGTCCGCGACGTGCTGCAGGGGATGGATCGGAAGAACAACATCGACATGGCCGTCGGGGAGGGCACGTCGACTCTGTGCGTCGAATCCGGTGCGGCGCGCGACGTGTTCGAGAGGACGCCCGCGCGGTCGAAGCCGCATCTCGTGTTGGTGGTCCGCGGGGCGGCCGAACAGGCCCACGAGGAACTGTGGCGGGCGAGGACGTGCGGTTTCGCGAGCGTGGCGATCGCGGGGGCGTCCGAGTGGGTCCGCGTGCCGGCGGGGACGTACCACTGCGTCGGTGACGCGGCGATCGAGGTCACGGGTCCGCGCGACGTGCCGACCGAAGTCGTGCAATGGGGGGACGGCATGGCGACGGCGGACTCGCGTCTCGCGCTGGATTCGATGCGCGTGAGGAGCGCGACGAAACGGGAGAGGGAGGAGATGGTCAAACGTTTCCCCTTGATGTGGAGCGGTCTCGTCTTCTGACCCGTCTACTTGGTAAACTTTTGGGGACCTTTGGAGGTCGTCAATTGCGCCCTTTCGACGCCTTGGACCATATTCGGATACGTGGCGTAGATGTCGTTCAGAAGGGTGCTTATCGCGTTGTTCTCGCCGGATTTACCGGGCGAGACGGGGATTTCCTTCCTGCGTCTCTTCCCTCCGAGGTAGGTGATGGCGAAGGGAAACGCGACGTGCGGACGATGATCGCTCGACATCGTGACGATTCCGGTTTCCGTAACGGACACGACCAGATGGTTGTCGCCCACCCTCCAGCTTTCCCGCATCGCGCTCTGAATCCTTCCGCGAGCCGCGACCCGGTGGCGATATTCCTCGGAAGAGTCGTCTAACGCGTGTTTCGGGTACCCCCCCCCTGCGCATGCTCGCGACCTCGTTCATCGCCCCGAACGGCGCCCGCGCGTATTTCGCGCGCGACGGACGAGACGGGGGGACAGGAGTCACGTCTTCGAACCCGGGCGGTCTGTCGTTCGCGCTTCCGAAGGGCGGGGGGTCCCCGTCGCCCGCGTGTTCGAACTTCGCCTTCGTGACGGCTTTCAACACGGGCGGGTATCGCGCGTATATCGCGTCTAGAACCTCGGTGATCACGCCGTGTTCCTCGTTTATTTTTATCCTGCGCTTCATGTCCCTCCTGGGATCTTTATCCATAAAGTGTAATGCGAACTTGTATTTCTGGTTCTTCCTATACGCGCTCGTGAAGGTGACCTCCGCGTCTTCGACAAACATCTGCAACAAATTGTCTCCCATCCGCTGACTCGTTCGGATCGTTTTGTAGATTTTGCGACGAGCCGCGACGCGCGCGCGATATTCGGCCGTAGAATCGTCTTCGATCGCTCGCGCGGGGTACCCCGCGCCCTTCATGCCCGCGAGTTCGCGCGTCGGGTTCAACGCGGACGGGTCGTCGTCCGGCCGATCGACGAGCTCGCGGTCGTCGTCCGGGAGTTTGTCCGCGTACACGATGTCGCGATCCACCACCGTGTGCGCGCTCGAGTGATCGCTGATCGAGGACCCGGTGAACAGGTTCGCGACGTGACGGAATATCGGCCCGTGGAAACCGTGTTCCCGTTCGTCCGGCGTGTCCCTGCAATTGCTCTGGATCACGTGGATGTATTCGTGCGCGAGGATCCCGGCGACGGACGTCAAGGGCGTGAACATGTTCAGAGGGATCCCTCCGAGCACTTTGATCTTCCCGGACGTCTCGTCGTTCAGCGCGGCTTTTTTGCCGTCCTCGTGGTATTCGTGCATTTGGTCGATCAACTGGTTCATACGCGGGCGGTTGATGTACAACGTGGAGTCGCTCCCGATCGTGTACGCGTACGCCGGATAGTCCGGTTCTTCGGTCATCTCCACGACGGTTCGGTACGGAACCTTTCCTCCGAAAAACACCTGTTCGACGGCCTTCAACATCGGCGCGAACTCCTTCGGGGAATTCTCGATCTCTTCTATCCTTTTCAGTCCCGCTTTTCCGGGATACGCGCTGTTCAACAGCACGGACAACTGTCTCCACCGGTTCATCTGCCCGCCCGAGACCATGTCTTCGACCCTCTTGAGACGAAGACAGGTGTCCCTGTCGACGCGCCTGTCGAAATGCATCCCCAACTTCCGGATGTGGGCGCATCGTTGTTGGGGCGTCAACCTGGCGACGTCCGTCTTCCGCTTCGATCCCGGTTCGTTCAACAGATCGTTCAGCTCGTTCGTGGTCAGTTCGTAACAGGACCCCTTCCGGTTGGCGCAGGTGGGGGGTCGGGAGCATGACGGGGGCATCGCGCGCAATTACAAATAATACAGATATTAGTCTTTCGTCCGCGCCGCTCGGTCAAAATGCGTCAAGAAAACGAGTTTTTATTAGGTAAACCAGGATGGAGAACGAAGGGGAAGGAGACGAGTTCGTGGCCGTGACGGACGCCATGATGAAGAAACTGCACCTCGTGAGGGTGGGGAAGTCCCGATTGAAGGACGTGTTGGCGGAAAAGTTCCAAGAGGGCGTCGACTTCCGCTGGACCGAGCGGCGGGCGAAGAATCGCCCGGGCCGCCCCACGGGCGTCCTGTTCGCGACCCAGAAGTGCCTTGCCGCGTTGCGCGATTCCGCCGAACCGCGCGAAGGGGGAGGCGTCAAGAACGAGGACAGGCGTCCGTTCTTGTCCGAAACCACCATCCAAGAGGACTTGGCGGAACGTCTCGGCGGGATCCGGGAGTTCAAGTGCCCCGCCGGTATGATCGACGTCTTCTGCCCCTCGCAGAAACTGATCGTGGAAGTCAAGGGGTTCCAGCGCTGGATGGAGGGCGTCGGCCAGCTCGTGTCGTACGGGAAGTACTTCCCCGAATACCGCAAGCGCCTGCATCTCTTCCAGACCTCGTCCACCCCGGGGTGCTGTCTGCAGAAGGTGCTGGTCGCGCACGACGTGTGTCTGTCGTCCGGCATCGAATTGACGTTCGACGACAGCATCGAGATCCGGCACCCCTACTCGCTCGCCGCGGCGCTGGCCGCGAGCGAAGTTCAGACCTTGTAGGTCTGTTTTTGGATCGGCACCTCGGCCGCCTTCTGGGCGTCCGTCTTCAGTCTCTCGATCCAATTCTTGATGGACGCGTCGTCCATCGCCCATTTCAGGAACGCCGCCTCGTTCTTCGGGTTGGCCTTCACCCAGTTCTGCGGGTCGTGCGCGATCTTCTGGTAAAACTCCTCGCTCTCGTCGGACGACAGTTTGGCGACGACGTCGAACATGAACGATATCGTCACCGCGTCTTCGTTCGTCTCGAAGTACTCCTTGATGCGGTCGTACACCATCCATCGCAGCCTCTCGAACTCGAGATGCTCGTCCTTCTGCCGCACGGTGGCGCCGGGCGCGTCGGCGATCTTCTTCAAGCGGCCCGCCTCCTTCGCCAGCGTGTCGTGGTAGGATTGCAGGAACGGGGGGCGGTTGATCTTGCACATGTCCGGTTTCGCGCCGAACAGGGCCACCACTTTGCACGTCGCCTTGTTGAACCCCTTCTCGAGCCACGCGAGCGCCTTGGTCGCGAATTTCAGCCACGGGAACAGATCGTCGATCACGTCGAACGCCGCGTGCAATCCCGACAGCCACATCGACACCACGGGGATCAGCGACACCTTTTTGAACGTGACGATCTGGATCAGGGACGTGACGTACGCCGTCGCGAACGCGCCGGCGCTCGCGATCGCCGCCATCTGCATCTGTCCTATGCTCTTCCCGTTGATCTTCAGTTTCAGGACTTTGTCGTCTATCTTGTGGGCGAAGTTCACGGTCTTCATCATCACGAAATTGATGGGGATGTATTGCCACGCCTTGTCCAACTTATCGAGTTTGGCGCACGCCGCGCCTTGTTTATCGCAATTCAACGTCAATTGGGCGAGCTTGAACGGGGACATCAACGGCCCTCTCGCGCCGATCGCGACGTCGCCGAACGTCGCGTTGACGCTCGACGTCAGTCTGTCGAACCAATTCGACACCGCGTTCGGTTTGAACAGACTCCCCGTCGCGACGCCCAGGATCCCGAGCGGGTTGTAATAGTCCGCCACGCCGACCGCCACGCCGTACGTGAGCGTCTTCGACCACCCGATCTCGTCCACCCGCGCGCTCCGGCCCTTCTGCGCGCACATCGAGTCCTCCAACAGCGTGAACATGGACGCGGTCTCGCTCCCGCACGCCTCCGCCGCCGCCGTCGTCGTCGTCGACGCCGCCGCCGTCGTCGTCGCAGGCGCGGGGTCTTCGACGGCTCGGTCGGGCCGGGGGTGGTACATCAACAGGAGGAGGATCGCGGCGGACAACGCGATCGTCGCGACGCCCACGACGGTCAACGCGTCGCTCATGCTTATAGTAGGACGCGTCGGTTTTTCTACACCGTCACGTGGTACGTGTAATCCAGAGGGATCGAGAGCGCGTCGTCCTCCGCGACGGCGGAGAAAAACAGGCGGCGGTTCGGGGACAGAGGGTACGCCCCGCCGGCGTGCACGAGGTTGCCGTGCCACATGATCATGCTACCCCGGGACAACACGATCTCGCGGGGCGTCACGTCGCCGGCCAGGTCGTCGTTGGACTCGTTGATGCCGTTCCCGCGACACTTGGACTCGTACGCAACGAACCGCGTGTCGTCCTCGAGCGCGACGAGCGCGGATATGGGGAACCGGCAACGCCAACGGTGGACGTCCGACAGGAAATCCCGGTGGGCGCTCTGTTGACCGCAACCCGCGTCCGAGTACAGGAACGCGGGGTTCACGACGAGGTAGCGGGAGTGGAAAAAGGTGGACACGAGCGAGTGGCACACCCGCCAGACGTCCAATTCCCCCGTGTCCACGTCGTGAGATATTTCGTACTGGTATCGCTTCCCGTCGCCGGGAGAGGAGTATCCGCTTCGAGACTTTCGCTGGAATATCCCCACCTTGTTGCGGTCGAACTTCTCGGCGGATCGCAGAAGGGATTCGGTCGTGAACCGCGGGATCGCGTTCGTCACGACCTTGTACCCGTTCTCGAACATCTTGCACAGCGTCTCCTTCCTCAGCGGGTCCGTCTCCGCGTCCCTCCTCGCGATGACGAAGTCCGTCGCCCATTCGGACCCGCGAATCACGGGACGGGACGGGGCGTCCGCCGAGAGGGCGCGGATCATCAGATATTTCGACTCGCGGATCGCCCGTCTCGCCATCGCCCGTCACACACCTGTCGGTAGAAAAAAACGCCGCGCGGATCAACGGACGGCGAAGTCGGCCTCTTTCGCGAACACGTGGATCACGTAATTCGCCACGTTGTTCGCGTTTTTCTTCTCGGTATTCACCCTGTTGAAAGAACTAATGGGTTTGCCTTCTACAATGCTTGTGATTGAAACCCAAATGTGCCTGTCCTTGCAGGTACAGGCTATGGAGGATGGAAGCAAAGAGACAGAGACTCAGTTTGAGGCAGAATGATAGTGAGGAGTACCTTTGGCAAGGCTCCTCAGTTGTTTTATTAACTCGAGGAAAAAACACAGGCAGCAAACTGGAATGACCTGATTGGCTGGCTAGGAATGTGCCTAGGAATATTCTCATGTAATACTCAGGCCACCAATCAGGTTAGGTCAGTGTACAGGCTACCAATCAGATCTAGACAAGAATAAATCTTATCTTGTAACTGCTGTACAGCCTTATCTTGTAACTGATGTACAGTCTTAACTTGTAACTGCTGCACAGTAATCTAACTATTTAATAAAAGATCTCTCTATGTGTGATCTGATGATGATGAAGTAAATCTGGCGTGAACATATCAGCGCCACATCTGACATGCACAGTGTACATGTCAATCAGTCAGCTGTCCTGTCATAGATTCTCATCTGACATGTCATAGGTCAGCTGACATAGACAGATTTGTCAGCTGCCTATAAGGATCCACTTGGCATAGGTACTAATCCCTGATTACTAAAACTGGCCACAACTTTCTCATTTGTAGGCCAAATCCAACGGGATAAAGAACAGTGGCTCCTGTACAAGAGCCTCTATCTATCTAGCCAGGTCAGGTGGGTACAAATACAAGGACCATGTCCTTGACACCCCCCTTACAACACATGACCTTGCTCTAGTGCTATCCTGTCAAGTATAACACTTAGAGGAAAAGCTCTCAGCCAGTCAAGCCTTGACCAAACATAGGACTCTAGAATTAAATTCAGTACTCACTATCAAGGTGACATTTGGGTACAACCTTGACACCCCCCTTACCCACATGGCACCAAACCAAAAATGGGATGCAACCCAGGCCAGTGGTAAGGATCAAACACTAACTGATCACGGGTAAGTGGGCGAAAAACATCCACCCCCCTCGCTAGCAAACACCGTGGTCAAAGTAGTCAAAAGACGATCTCCACGGAAACTGGAAACTGGAACTCCGGACCGGTGACGCGCCGAGTGTCCAACGAAAGCAGCAGGAAAGATTGCCGCATCGCCCAGCAACTAGCATGTGTTGCCAAGTCAAAAACTTCGTTGGGAAGATGCGCTTTGGATCACACCCCCCTCACTCTAGCGTCGCCTGAAAACATGAAGAAGCACACAAAATGCTCTAACACAGGCAAACTCTTAGACAATGCAGGGGACATGATGTATGATTAACGCATAAAACATGTGATTAACGACATAAAGCATCCGACCTACGGCAGAGCACCAACGGTGAACAAGGAGCAGAACACGTAGTCCTGACACACCTTAATCACACAGGTAACTAACATAAACCGACATAGTCATGGATCTTAGCATTAGCCAACATGAACGAACTGAAAAGACAGCTCTGATTAACCAACGATAGTTGAAAGCGACTAAAAACGGGACATGAAGCGACGACAAAGTCAGGAGCACAAACGCAGGCTATGTACAAAAGACACAACCGCAAACTGCATGAACAAACCTAGCATGCAACGAGAAAGTATGCCCTAAGAATGGGCAACACACACGACATGAAATGAACGTGCAGATTGACCACAAAAAGGGTCAGCAAGAACGGAGACATGGCCAGCAAACCGGCGCTAGCCAAACGTACCAAGATTACAAAGAACTTGGAAAACATACCATTGCTGGTAGAAGAACGTCATGGGGACGATGAACACAGGTGGTCTAGAACTCAAATAACGCATCCCGACGAAGCGCTATGAAAAAGTCTAGCAGAAACAAAACAAGACTATGCGAGATGCATAAGGCCGGAAGGACCCCGCACCTAACAGCACAATAGACCACAAAATATTCGTGTCTAAAGCAATTTTTCACGAACGAAAAACAGTGGCGACTTGAGATCATAGGGGTTAGTTAAGCTAGCTATCAAATTCCCAACGAACGTGACCATAGCGCATCCCCAAAAATCGCCATGAAAATAGCGGAAGCAGGGCTCCCGCACCGACCGCCTTAGTGCTCAAGGCAGCACTTGTGCCGGCAACTTGTTGGCTCAGCACAGTCCCAAATTGACAGGGACACGTGGCAGCCGACGACTCCAGCTCCAGGACTTGGCTCCAGGACTGGGCTTGGACTTGGTGCATCTGGTGGCCTCCCCTCACCAGGAATTCCCCCCGCAGCAAAATCCAAAATGCTGGCGCCCGAGACGCGCCACGCCAAACCCCCACTTGATTCTGGCCAGGGAGCGAAACCGTCACGCAGCAGGCTTGGTGACGTCTGCGTGTTGGCACTAGTAGGCCAAACGATGCCAGGCTGGGGAAGCTCTCCCAGCACGCCACGTAGGTTGACATCCATGGACAACGGCAAGCCAGGTGAGCTCGCCGCTGGAGGGGTCAGGGAAACTGGTGGAGCAGAGTCCACCTGATCTGGCACGAGAGGGCTATAAGTAGTACTGCCCGACGCAGAACTCCAGGAACCGTCCTCCCCGTGTGCCCCAACGACCGGTACTAAGCCGATCCCATTCCTTGCCGTCCCCACCACGCCAAAATCCTGCACAATTGCAGGTTTGTCAGCGGAAAAACCGCCCTTGCCGCCACACGACAGTGGCGACGACACCGGGCGCAGCAAAGCGCCTCGGGAAGAAGCCTGCAGCCCCAAAGGCCGCGAAAAGCCAGGCAGAAAGCCCAGCGTCTTGGACATGGCCGCCACTGGCAGGCCAGCGCTCCACAGCGACCCCAACGGCCGCACGGTCGTGGCCGCCAGCGCCGCCTTCTTGTTGAGAGCAGGTAACACGTAGACGTTGTCCCTCTGCTCCATCTTGTGCGCCTTGTTGTCCACCACAGCGATTTCCTGGTTGAAATCCAGCTTGTGGCCAGCCTTCACGAGCGCTCCAACAGAGAGCACCCGAACGGGCAGCTCGGGGACCAGAAGGGCTCCATCCAGTCGGAGCTCGCTCCCCGGCAAATGCACAGAAACTGTGCCAACTCCAGCAGCTTGCAGGTCGCCGCCTGATCCGACGATCTGCCTGTTGTGGGGGATAAGTGACACGAAGTCAGAACGGCACGGGGACATGTGGCTGCTCGCAGCCGAGTCCAGCACCCAGTTGAGTTTGTCGCCCGTATACTGCGTGAGAGCAGCAGCCTCCAGCGGCGTCGACGGCGACTCCTCGGCGATGGTGACCATGCAGAAGCCAGGCGGCAGTTCAGCCGCCTCCTGAGTTGCGTTGGCAGCGGATCCAGCAGGTGCGTTGCGTCCCTTGCTCTGGTTCCCTCGGTTGCCGCCCTTGCCCCCCCTGTGCTGGTTGGGGTACCAGCGTGGGGCCTTCTCAGGATGCTCCTTCCAGCAGTCTTTGTCCTTGTGATTTGACAGGCCACAGTGACTGCATTTCTTGGTCCCCCCGTTCCCCTTGCTGTTGGTGTGGTAGGCCTGGCCAGTGCCAGCACTCTCCTTTTTCACCACAGCACGTCCCCCCTTGAGCAGATCCTCCGCCTCCATGAGTGCCCTCTTCACCACAGGTAGTGGGTCCTCCTCGTTGAACCTTACAGACACCAGCGCAGGGCGGTACTCGTCTGTCAGTGCTCCCAGTAGAATGGCAGCAAAATCACGGTCCTGGATGACTCCCCCTGCAGCCTGGTAGTCAGCACGTAGAAGCTCCGCCCTCCTCACGAGCTGTTGCATGGTCTCGTTAGGAAGCTTCTGTAGGCGGTGCAGCTTGCTCCTCAGCTCAAACCTGTGACTCTTGGTTAGCCTGGTTTGCTCATAGTTCTCCATGAGACACTGCCATGCTTGGCTACCAGTTTTGTTGGCCACAGTGGCCATGAGGCGTGCAGCTTCACCTGTTAGACAGGTGAGCAAAGCTGCCCACAGGGCCTTATCAGCCCTGTCATTCTCCTCAGTACCCAGCAGGACAGCATCCAAACTGAAAAGACTGACAACAGCCAAAAACAAATTCTTCCACTCCTCCCACTTGCTGTAATCATCACCAGCTGCACCAACAAATTTCTTGCAGCTCTTGGCAACTGTTGAAACAAGAGAGGTGTAGTCAGGCTGTCTGGTAGCAGTTTGGGTGTCTTGATCCTCCATGGTTGATCTGGGTCTGGGTGTTGTCTCTGGGGTAGTCAGATGAATGTCTCTGCTCCTCAAATGCAGGGTAGGCATCAAACCTCCGATACCATGTTGAAAGAACTAATGGGTTTGCCTTCTACAATGCTTGTGATTGGAACCCAAATGTGCCTGTCCTTGCAGGTACAGGCTATGGAGGATGGAAGCAAAGAGACAGAGACTCAGTTTGAGGCAGAATGATAGTGAGGAGTACCTTTGGCAAGGCTCCTCAGTTGTTTTATTAACTCGAGGAAAAAACACAGGCAGCAAACTGGAATGACCTGATTGGCTGGCTAGGAATGTGCCTAGGAATATTCTCATGTAATACTCAGGCCACCAATCAGGTTAGGTCAGTGTACAGGCTACCAATCAGATCTAGACAAGAATAAATCTTATCTTGTAACTGCTGTACAGCCTTATCTTGTAACTGATGTACAGTCTTAACTTGTAACTGCTGCACAGTAATCTAACTATTTAATAAAAGATCTCTCTATGTGTGATCTGATGATGATGAAGTAAATCTGGCGTGAACATATCAGCGCCACATCTGACATGCACAGTGTACATGTCAATCAGTCAGCTGTCCTGTCATAGATTCTCATCTGACATGTCATAGGTCAGCTGACATAGACAGATTTGTCAGCTGCCTATAAGGATCCACTTGGCATAGGTACTAATCCCTGATTACTAAAACTGGCCACAACTTTCTCATTTGTAGGCCAAATCCAACGGGATAAAGAACAGTGGCTCCTGTACAAGAGCCTCTATCTATCTAGCCAGGTCAGGTGGGTACAAATACAAGGACCATGTCCTTGACACCCCCCTTACAACACATGACCTTGCTCTAGTGCTATCCTGTCAAGTATAACACTTAGAGGAAAAGCTCTCAGCCAGTCAAGCCTTGACCAAACATAGGACTCTAGAATTAAATTCAGTACTCACTATCAAGGTGACATTTGGGTACAACCTTGACACCCCCCTTACCCACATGGCACCAAACCAAAAATGGGATGCAACCCAGGCCAGTGGTAAGGATCAAACACTAACTGATCACGGGTAAGTGGGCGAAAAACATCCACCCCCCTCGCTAGCAAACACCGTGGTCAAAGTAGTCAAAAGACGATCTCCACGGAAACTGGAAACTGGAACTCCGGACCGGTGACGCGCCGAGTGTCCAACGAAAGCAGCAGGAAAGATTGCCGCATCGCCCAGCAACTAGCATGTGTTGCCAAGTCAAAAACTTCGTTGGGAAGATGCGCTTTGGATCACACCCCCCTCACTCTAGCGTCGCCTGAAAACATGAAGAAGCACACAAAATGCTCTAACACAGGCAAACTCTTAGACAATGCAGGGGACATGATGTATGATTAACGCATAAAACATGTGATTAACGACATAAAGCATCCGACCTACGGCAGAGCACCAACGGTGAACAAGGAGCAGAACACGTAGTCCTGACACACCTTAATCACACAGGTAACTAACATAAACCGACATAGTCATGGATCTTAGCATTAGCCAACATGAACGAACTGAAAAGACAGCTCTGATTAACCAACGATAGTTGAAAGCGACTAAAAACGGGACATGAAGCGACGACAAAGTCAGGAGCACAAACGCAGGCTATGTACAAAAGACACAACCGCAAACTGCATGAACAAACCTAGCATGCAACGAGAAAGTATGCCCTAAGAATGGGCAACACACACGACATGAAATGAACGTGCAGATTGACCACAAAAAGGGTCAGCAAGAACGGAGACATGGCCAGCAAACCGGCGCTAGCCAAACGTACCAAGATTACAAAGAACTTGGAAAACATACCATTGCTGGTAGAAGAACGTCATGGGGACGATGAACACAGGTGGTCTAGAACTCAAATAACGCATCCCGACGAAGCGCTATGAAAAAGTCTAGCAGAAACAAAACAAGACTATGCGAGATGCATAAGGCCGGAAGGACCCCGCACCTAACAGCACAATAGACCACAAAATATTCGTGTCTAAAGCAATTTTTCACGAACGAAAAACAGTGGCGACTTGAGATCATAGGGGTTAGTTAAGCTAGCTATCAAATTCCCAACGAACGTGACCATAGCGCATCCCCAAAAATCGCCATGAAAATAGCGGAAGCAGGGCTCCCGCACCGACCGCCTTAGTGCTCAAGGCAGCACTTGTGCCGGCAACTTGTTGGCTCAGCACAGTCCCAAATTGACAGGGACACGTGGCAGCCGACGACTCCAGCTCCAGGACTTGGCTCCAGGACTGGGCTTGGACTTGGTGCATCTGGTGGCCTCCCCTCACCAGGAATTCCCCCCGCAGCAAAATCCAAAATGCTGGCGCCCGAGACGCGCCACGCCAAACCCCCACTTGATTCTGGCCAGGGAGCGAAACCGTCACGCAGCAGGCTTGGTGACGTCTGCGTGTTGGCACTAGTAGGCCAAACGATGCCAGGCTGGGGAAGCTCTCCCAGCACGCCACGTAGGTTGACATCCATGGACAACGGCAAGCCAGGTGAGCTCGCCGCTGGAGGGGTCAGGGAAACTGGTGGAGCAGAGTCCACCTGATCTGGCACGAGAGGGCTATAAGTAGTACTGCCCGACGCAGAACTCCAGGAACCGTCCTCCCCGTGTGCCCCAACGACCGGTACTAAGCCGATCCCATTCCTTGCCGTCCCCACCACGCCAAAATCCTGCACAATTGCAGGTTTGTCAGCGGAAAAACCGCCCTTGCCGCCACACGACAGTGGCGACGACACCGGGCGCAGCAAAGCGCCTCGGGAAGAAGCCTGCAGCCCCAAAGGCCGCGAAAAGCCAGGCAGAAAGCCCAGCGTCTTGGACATGGCCGCCACTGGCAGGCCAGCGCTCCACAGCGACCCCAACGGCCGCACGGTCGTGGCCGCCAGCGCCGCCTTCTTGTTGAGAGCAGGTAACACGTAGACGTTGTCCCTCTGCTCCATCTTGTGCGCCTTGTTGTCCACCACAGCGATTTCCTGGTTGAAATCCAGCTTGTGGCCAGCCTTCACGAGCGCTCCAACAGAGAGCACCCGAACGGGCAGCTCGGGGACCAGAAGGGCTCCATCCAGTCGGAGCTCGCTCCCCGGCAAATGCACAGAAACTGTGCCAACTCCAGCAGCTTGCAGGTCGCCGCCTGATCCGACGATCTGCCTGTTGTGGGGGATAAGTGACACGAAGTCAGAACGGCACGGGGACATGTGGCTGCTCGCAGCCGAGTCCAGCACCCAGTTGAGTTTGTCGCCCGTATACTGCGTGAGAGCAGCAGCCTCCAGCGGCGTCGACGGCGACTCCTCGGCGATGGTGACCATGCAGAAGCCAGGCGGCAGTTCAGCCGCCTCCTGAGTTGCGTTGGCAGCGGATCCAGCAGGTGCGTTGCGTCCCTTGCTCTGGTTCCCTCGGTTGCCGCCCTTGCCCCCCCTGTGCTGGTTGGGGTACCAGCGTGGGGCCTTCTCAGGATGCTCCTTCCAGCAGTCTTTGTCCTTGTGATTTGACAGGCCACAGTGACTGCATTTCTTGGTCCCCCCGTTCCCCTTGCTGTTGGTGTGGTAGGCCTGGCCAGTGCCAGCACTCTCCTTTTTCACCACAGCACGTCCCCCCTTGAGCAGATCCTCCGCCTCCATGAGTGCCCTCTTCACCACAGGTAGTGGGTCCTCCTCGTTGAACCTTACAGACACCAGCGCAGGGCGGTACTCGTCTGTCAGTGCTCCCAGTAGAATGGCAGCAAAATCACGGTCCTGGATGACTCCCCCTGCAGCCTGGTAGTCAGCACGTAGAAGCTCCGCCCTCCTCACGAGCTGTTGCATGGTCTCGTTAGGAAGCTTCTGTAGGCGGTGCAGCTTGCTCCTCAGCTCAAACCTGTGACTCTTGGTTAGCCTGGTTTGCTCATAGTTCTCCATGAGACATTGCCATGCTTGGCTACCAGTTTTGTTGGCCACAGTGGCCATGAGGCGTGCAGCTTCACCTGTTAGACAGGTGAGCAAAGCTGCCCACAGGGCCTTATCAGCCCTGTCATTCTCCTCAGTACCCAGCAGGACAGCATCCAAACTGAAAAGACTGACAACAGCCAAAAACAAATTCTTCCACTCCTCCCACTTGCTGTAATCATCACCAGCTGCACCAACAAATTTCTTGCAGCTCTTGGCAACTGTTGAAACAAGAGAGGTGTAGTCAGGCTGTCTGGTAGCAGTTTGGGTGTCTTGATCCTCCATGGTTGATCTGGGTCTGGGTGTTGTCTCTGGGGTAGTCAGATGAATGTCTCTGCTCCTCAAATGCAGGGTAGGCATCAAACCTCCGATACCATGTTGAAAGAACTAATGGGTTTGCCTTCTACAATGCTTGTGATTGGAACCCAAATGTGCCTGTCCTTGCAGGTACAGGCTATGGAGGATGGAAGCAAAGAGACAGAGACTCAGTTTGAGGCAGAATGATAGTGAGGAGTACCTTTGGCAAGGCTCCTCAGTTGTTTTATTAACTCGAGGAAAAAACACAGGCAGCAAACTGGAATGACCTGATTGGCTGGCTAGGAATGTGCCTAGGAATATTCTCATGTAATACTCAGGCCACCAATCAGGTTAGGTCAGTGTACAGGCTACCAATCAGATCTAGACAAGAATAAATCTTATCTTGTAACTGCTGTACAGCCTTATCTTGTAACTGATGTACAGTCTTAACTTGTAACTGCTGCACAGTAATCTAACTATTTAATAAAAGATCTCTCTATGTGTGATCTGATGATGATGAAGTAAATCTGGCGTGAACATATCAGCGCCACATCTGACATGCACAGTGTACATGTCAATCAGTCAGCTGTCCTGTCATAGATTCTCATCTGACATGTCATAGGTCAGCTGACATAGACAGATTTGTCAGCTGCCTATAAGGATCCACTTGGCATAGGTACTAATCCCTGATTACTAAAACTGGCCACAACTTTCTCATTTGTAGGCCAAATCCAACGGGATAAAGAACAGTGGCTCCTGTACAAGAGCCTCTATCTATCTAGCCAGGTCAGGTGGGTACAAATACAAGGACCATGTCCTTGACACACCCATTCTTGCGGACTTCGGACGATGTAATCGACCGTGGACTCCGACGCTCCGACCGCTTTCACGATCGGGATCATCGGAGACAGCACCGCCGTCGCGTCCTTCCTCATGTCGCGTTCGAAGACGTACTCGAGGAACGGATACAATTTCTCGAATTGATCGACGTCGGAATTCGCGGCCTCGCGTTCTTTGCTGCCTCTGGACATTTTGTCGCGCGCGGATCGGAGGTCCGTCAACCGCACCGAGAACGCGTTGTGGACCGCCTGCTTCCACCCCTTGACGAGATCCACTTTGTCCGTTTTGGCCTTCTTGAGCGCGGCGTCGACGTCCTTCGAGTTGTTTGGATTGGGAGAGGAGACTAATGGGTTTTACACAATGCCTTGTGCTTGGCCTTGCTACCCACACACCTTGCAGGTGCTGAAAGAAAGAGAGGTTGAAGACAATTTACGTGGAAGAATAAATGGCTTTATTAGAATATAATAGTTGGAGAAGAGCTTGAATGGAGGTTGAATGGAGGTACCTGCCCTTAGGGGGCAGTTTCCTTTTATAACTTTTAGGCTAGGAAGGATGACATCAGCAATGACATCATCACAGAAGCTTGTAGAAACATCCTAGCATATTCCTAGCATATTCCCAGCATATTCTCAGTATATTCCAGGAATATTCCTGGCATATTCTTAGAACATTCCTAGAACATTCTAGACATGATCCAATGAGCTGGCATAATAGCTAGATGCCAAGTGTCTACATAATAATGTGCCACATAACATGATTAATAAAGTGACACATCTCTTCTCCTTGGAGTGACAAGTGTCATGCAATGAGTCTACCCACTTGTCATCATGTAAGTGATAACATGTGTCATCATGAGCTGCCAACACTTGTCAGCTCATGGACCAAACACTTGTCCAATAGGCCATAGCACCACTTGTCAATCAAATACGTGATGCTACTAGGCTGACTCAGGTTACAAGTCATCCATGTCCAAGTATAGGACTATGGCACATGAATATTGATCAGCTCATTGAGCCTGTTCCATCTAGCTCATCATAGCTATCAAATTCCCAGTCCATATGGAATAAATCCAACAAGAAACAAATCAGGCTGGGATATATTGTGGCCAGGTGGATATAATATCCCTAACACCCCCCTTAGCCACATGGGCACAATGCAAGAGATGACTGGGTAGGTGGAATCTCAACACCCCCCTTAACCACATGCTCGTAGCATGCCGTCCAGTTGCTAGCATGGTGCAACTGAAAATGAAGATGCCGTCCTCGTGAAACGCTTGAAGCTCCAACATGCGGTCATGAGCCGCACTACCGCCACTGATCCGTCCCCCCCCGGCAACGCGAATGAGTGTCCAACCATAGCAGCGACGCACTAGCTGCCCATCATGGATGGCTGATACCCAACCCTTAGTTGGAAAAAGTGCTCTAGATGCTACATTCCCCCCTCACTCAAAGCGGCTGCCCATGGACACAATAGGGCCACACAGTCCCACAAATATAATACGGCAACACATGCCAACAAAGAAGGTCCCTATGAGCTAACCCAAACGGTATAGAGGTAGGGTAACGGCAACAACACGTGCTGTACACACACGGAGCAACATAACATACGCCATCTCACAAAAGAAATGACACCAACATCACGTTTTACGCCAAATAAACGGGGTGAGCAAACAAACATATTGGCAACAAATGCCACACAAACAAGGTACAATACAACCTTCAACACAAGACACAGTGGCCATAACAGATAAACGCGCTTCATAGCAAAGAAAACAGGACGTGCAAAACATTACCGCCACAAAGGCGAACACAAGTAACGATTACTTGGTCACGATTCACAAATCAGTGCCCGAGAGTAAACATTACGTCCGACATTACAGGCTATGCCGAAATGCACAGCCAAATTCGACACAAAGGACGTAAACACTTGCATAAAAGCAATGCTCTCAGCACAAAACAAAATAACACACGCGTCACAGGCACTTAACTTACGAAAACAAGTCGTAGACGACGATACAACGGCGCTTCACTACGCCGCAGACTAGTGCCACAAATAGCGTGCAAAAACTCTGGATATACACTCCAGGTACGTAGAAAACGTCTCGTGGGAACAATACCAAAATGCGTGGGCCATTGCCACTGAACGCATGGCAAAATAAACACATAATTGCTGGAAGAACACAAAGAAAGAACCAGAACACGCACGCTTACGGCGCCTCACAATTTCCAGCAAACACGACACAAAAGTCGACATACAAGTTCATTTCCCACAGACAAAACATTAGGGCAACCTTGAGAAGTGGGGTCTGTGCATCCTGGGCGACAATTTCCAAGGGTCGTTGCAGCTAGCGCAATTGCAAATGCCATGGCCTGGCCGAACACCGTCAACTGACCGACGTGATGCCTTGGCAGCATTTTGCAGTCGACTTGACCGTTGGTGCTTGACCGCACTTTGGCTGACAGGTCGCTGTCCACGACGTGGTCGGCTCGCTCGAGGCCTCGCGCCAGCACCGGACTTGGCAGTCCAGGACTTAGAAAAATTTGGCAGCTTGGTCGATTTCGCCCTCGCGTCACGAATTTGTTCCCCCTCAGTTAGGCTGGCAGCGTTCGAGCGCCGCGCCTTTGGTCTGGTCGCCGGACTTTGGTTACTAGCACCAGTATCACCTGGTATGCTGGCGGCGACAACGCGCTCCGCCTGCACTGGGCTGTTCTGGACCGCGGTTTCTGGAAGTACTTCAGCGTCTGACACGGACTTCTCCATTGCGCTGGAAACTTCTCGAATTGGCGTGAACTTCCACTGGGCCGGCGCAGAGTATATAAAGCCACGCAGTGTGCGAGTAATGCCCAGTAGGCCGCCCCCGATCCCGCATACACGGGCAAGCATGGCCAGTATGACCGTTAGGCCCACGGCCAGCCACTCCGCCGCGTGTCCCGAGGCACGTGAGATGCTGCGCTCGCTGCTCGCCATTTTCTGCCCTTGACAGGCAGCGTCGTTCTTGAAGCTCGTCGCCGACGATTTCAGCTCTGGGATGGCGTCCATCGCTGCGTCCGCACCGTGCGCGGGCAAAAAGTAGGTGTTGTTCCTCGTCCCGATGCTGCAGTGCCTGCTGTCCAGCACAGCAACCCGCTGGGCGAGGTCGACCTTGTGGCCATCCTTGACGAGCTGGCCGACTGATAGAAGTCGGGTGCTCAGCCTGGGAACGAGCAGCGCGTTTTGGAGGTGCACGTCCGCGTCCTGACCCGGCAGCTTCAGTTTGACAGTCCCGATGGCTGTCGCCTTCAGTTGGCCGCCTGAGCCGGCGATTTCCCTGTCATGAGGGTGCAGGCACACGAAATCCGACGGGCATGGCGTCATGTGACAGCTCGCTGCGGAATCCAGCACCCAGCTGGTCGGTGCTTTCTTTTCATACTGCGTGAGTGCAGCAGCATCCGACGGCGATGGCGACTCGGCGATGGTGGCGAAGACGAAGCCGGACCGCTCCGCAGCCTCCTCGGTGATACGCGCCTCGCTGGCACCTGGTGAGTGCTCCTTTCTCGCTTGGTTCCGTCGCGTTGCCTTGTTCTTGCGTTCTTGCTTCAGCTCCGGATGCTTCTCCCAGCACTGGGTGTCCACGTGCCCGGCCTTCTTGCAGTAATTGCACCGCCTCTTTCCTCCACTTTTCTTCGTAGTAGTGTGGAAAACCTGGCCGTTAGGGGAGCCCTCCTTCTTTGCTTGAGCAGAACGCCTTCCGTGCAGTAGCTCCTCCGCCTCCAGCAGCGCAGTCTTGACCTCCTTTAGCGAATCCTCCTCTCCAGTTAGGACCTTGACCAGGTCACAATAGGCCGATGCTAAGGCCTTCAACACAGCCTTGATTTCTTCCCATTTCCTCAGAGACCGCCCATCAAACGTTGTGATGGACTTGCTTGTTGCCCGGAATTGCTTGTAGCACGCTTCCTTGGTAGCCATGGTGTCTTCAGTCGCCAATGGAACTGGATGTCTCTGGGTTCACAGTGGTCTTCTTGTTCCTCAGTAACAAACCTCCGATACCATGTTTGGATTGGGAGAGGAGACTAATGGGTTTTACACAATGCCTTGTGCTTGGCCTTGCTACCCACACACCTTGCAGGTGCTGAAAGAAAGAGAGGTTGAAGACAATTTACGTGGAAGAATAAATGGCTTTATTAGAATATAATAGTTGGAGAAGAGCTTGAATGGAGGTTGAATGGAGGTACCTGCCCTTAGGGGGCAGTTTCCTTTTATACCTTTTAGGCTAGGAAGGATGACATCAGCAATGACATCATCACAGAAGCTTGTAGAAACATCCTAGCATATTCCTAGCATATTCCCAGCATATTCTCAGTATATTCCAGGAATATTCCTGGCATATTCTTAGAACATTCCTAGAACATTCTAGACATGATCCAATGAGCTGGCATAATAGCTAGATGCCAAGTGTCTACATAATAATGTGCCACATAACATGATTAATAAAGTGACACATCTCTTCTCCTTGGAGTGACAAGTGTCATGCAATGAGTCTACCCACTTGTCATCATGTAAGTGATAACATGTGTCATCATGAGCTGCCAACACTTGTCAGCTCATGGACCAAACACTTGTCCAATAGGCCATAGCACCACTTGTCAATCAAATACGTGATGCTACTAGGCTGACTCAGGTTACAAGTCATCCATGTCCAAGTATAGGACTATGGCACATGAATATTGATCAGCTCATTGAGCCTGTTCCATCTAGCTCATCATAGCTATCAAATTCCCAGTCCATATGGAATAAATCCAACAAGAAACAAATCAGGCTGGGATATATTGTGGCCAGGTGGATATAATATCCCTAACACGAGTAATCCGCTTGCGCCTTTTTCGCGTCCTCGTCCTTCTTCTTCTCTTCCTCGGTCCGCGGGTCCGCCATATCGGTGACGAAGTCGACGACGAACTTGGGCATCCGCGCCGCGAAAGCGGGGTCGTTCCGCGTGTTCGTGTATATCAGTGCCAGCACGAGAGCGAGGCAGACGAAGATCGCGAGGACGGTCACCGCCCCGGACGCCATCTATATACAGGACGGTCATATATTATCACGCCTGCATGGACGACATGAAGCCCATCATATCGTACGTCCCGTCGTTCTGGCGAACGCTGAACGCCAGTCGATGAGCGGCGCCTTCGAGAAACTTCTCGGAAGCCACGCGGATGGGACCGATGTCGAACGGATTGACGCGGGAGAGGTTGGAATGATCTTGTTCCAGTTTGAGGCTCTTCGACACGACGAGTTCGGTGGCGATGATTTCTCGCTTTGTGGTCGACATTTACTATTCATTCAGAAAAGTTGTAAGACCGTTTTAACCATCGTGTTCGTGGTCATATTCCATTTCTGTACTTCTAGTTCGTCGTTCGAGTTCACGACGAACCGATATCTCGTGTTGCCCGTCCCGATCTCTCCGACGGACGCCGATCCGCCGCCTCCGCCTCCGGATCCGATGGTGGCGATACCGGCCGGGCTGAATTGTATGGACGACCCTCCCGATCGTATGACGATTCCGGTGCTGTCGAACACGATGGCGGGACTCGTGGCCGGGTCTAGTCCGGGCACGTCCGGGAGCATCATCGTCTTCCCATTTTCGGATAGTAGCCGGACCCCGGACGTCTGAGTGCGGTCTTCGCTCGTCGAGACGAGCGAATCGGTCTGCACGTTCTTGAAATAGAGATAGCCTTTGGGCTCGACGGGGTTGGGCGGCATCTCTTTCTACACACGAAATACCACACATTTATTTGCGAGACGCGTGACGCGCTAAAAGGTGTTGTTATCCCAATGGGCGAGGACATCCACCACCGTGTCGTTGATAGTGCCCAACGATGCGCTTGTGTTGGTCGCGGGTGCCGCGTATCCGTTGATCACCCCCGTACGCCATGTCGATCCTTCGAGCTTCACGAGTTGGAGGGTCTCGTCGTCCGCCACTCGAAAACCGTAGGTCACGGTGAGAGGTTTGTCGTAGTCCGAACGGTACCCGTATATCTGTCCGTATCCCGACACGAGCGTCGGGCATACGCGGACGTTGCCGTATCCGACGTTTCTGCCGATGGCATTGCTAGTAGGATGTCCTAACGTTAAGGTGTTATAAACGGATAACGAAAGGTTTTTGTTTGCGTTAGAGCCGCTCCTTGGCACCAGTGTCTTCTCCGTTCCGTCAATAAACATTCTGTACACTCCGGAATTGTCTAATTGGACGCCGAGAATGAACGGGTCGGCGGGAACATCAGCCGCGTCCATCTCGGATCCAAAAGTGGCGTCCTCTATCCCAATCCGTCCATACTGTTCGTACACTCGGAAGTAACTCTGGCCGATGGTACCGTACACAAAGAGCGTCAGAACCGAACCGCTCGTGTTAAAGTCGGTCGGCGGGACGATCTTCATGATGAACGTGACCCCCCTGGTTTGCGAACCCGAAAACCCCGTGATCGTCGCTTGCGCCTTCCCCGTGGTCACACCCGTAACATTGCTCGTGAACAGTTGCCCGGGACCGGCGAAGATCGTAGCTGGGTAAGTCACGGTCATCTGTATTCCGCTGACGCTATCGAGCGCCGATCCTGATGTGAACTCCCATCTCGCGATCTCGCTGTTAACAGGAAGACTCGAAAGAAGAATGTTCGTGGTCGGGGCTTTTCGAACCGCGCTGCTCACGACGCGCGAGAATAGCAGTTGGCCGCCCCGGATGTGCCAATACGATCCTAGCGTGTCGCCTCCGTCCTGATTCGTCCCAGCGTTCCACTTGATTGACCGTTCGGCCTGGACGGAATCCACGGTCCCGTCTCCGTCGACGGCGATTCCCGCGCCGGACGAAGCGGCGTTCGTGGCCGGCGCGACGGACGATATGCGCACGTCGTCTACGAAAAACTGCGCGTTCGATACGTCGGGCGAATAGTGGCCTATATTCAGTCCAGCCGGTGACGTAACGGATGCCGAAAGTATCGCAGCCGGCACGTTACCACCAGCCACTTCCTAGTCGTTGATGAGAACGTGTATTTTTGACGTGAGCGTGTTCCTGTGCAGTGCGACCTTGAAGGTCTTGTTCGCGGGAAACGATCCCGCAAAAAATATCCTATCCGACCCGACGGAGAGTGCGATATTCGTGTCTTCTAACGCGATGTCGAACGGACCGTAAGACATCAATTTGGTGTATATGGATGCGGCTGACGGAGTAAAATTGGCGCTCAGTTGAAACCCGCTCGTCCCGGAAGGCCACGACGCCGACGATGCGGACGCGTACCCTCCCGATCCCGTGATTTCGAGTCGCCCGTTGGCAAACGCCGCGTTTCCGTGCGTCGTCAACGTGGCTCCGTTGATCGTGTCTGTGTTCGGTGTCGCCGAGTCGAATTGCCACGTCGCGACAGGGACGCCCGCGGGACTGGCGAGGAACACGACCTTGTCGGAAACGCTGACGTTGGTCGACGTTTGGTTCACGCTGTTCACGTTCCCGGTCACGTTCAGGTTGCCACGGACAGTCACCTCGCCGCTGGATGATGTCAGGTCGAGTCCACCTACGGACGTGGTGATCTTGCCACCGGTCCCGGCGCTATCCGTGAGTATCAGCTCCTTTTGGATCGCGACGGACGCCGGAGCCGTCAAATTCAAGACGGCGGCGGTCTTGGGCTGCACGGTATTCGATAGCACGTTTATTCCGTCGACGTTCACACCGTACCCGGTCGCGCCCGTCAACGTCAGCGCTTTGGATGCGCTCGTTACATTACCACCATTCGCGTTCGTCAACACGAGATCATTCGGTACTTTCACGTTCGTCAACGCGGATAATGTCAGATCGGCGTTGCTCGTCGAGATCGTGGACCCCGTGACGTTCACCCCGGTGTCCAAGTTCACTCCGCCCCCGCCCGCGACGCTCATCAATGTCAACGGTCCGGTCGACGTCGTCACTTTCCCACCCCCGCCTGCCGTGCTCGTCAACACGAGATCTTTCGTCACTTTCACGGCAGAACCGGCGTATAATGTCAGATCGGCGGCGGTCGACGTGATGGCCCCTCCGAGGACGTTGATGCTAGCGCCCAAACTCACTGCGCCCGAATAGCTCGTCAACGCCAACTCTCCGTTCGACGTCGTGACGCTGCCAGTATCCAACACGACATTCTTCGCGATGTTGACGGAGGAACCAGCGGACAAGGTTAGAGCACCGCTATTCGCAAGTATCGTGGATCCGGTGACGTTCACCCCGGCGTCCAAGTTCACGCCGCCTGAAACGCTCGTCAATGACAATGGTCCAGTCGACGTCGTCACTTTTCCACCCGTTCCTAATGTGTTCGTCAACACGAGATCCTTTGCGACGTTCACGGTCTTTGCGGCGCTTAACGATAACGCGTCGTTCGTCGTGGATATCGCGTTGTTGACGAACTTGACTTCTTCCACGGTGACGCTCGATCCCGTCACGCCCGTGTCTCCCGTGATCCATATGTGCTCCCCTACCCCCGCGGCACCGCCCAGCGACCCCGCCTCGATCTTGGTGCATTTATCGGCGTTCGAGCCGTACGTGGTGGCGGAATATCCGATTTTCAATTTCGAATCGGGGTCTCGTCCGCGAACATCGACTTTCGGGCATATCTCGACTCCCCCGCCCGCGGATATGCGAACTTTTCCGGAGGCGGACGCGTCCGCGGACAGACGCAATTGGGATTTGGTGAAAAGCTCTAGATCGTTCACGTCTGCGTCGATCACTCCTCGCCAATCCGTCGCGCCCGTCTGAGGCGCCGTCCTTTGGCCAGTGGCGAACACCATCCCCATGACGACTTGCTGGTTGGCGTTTCCCGCATCTCCGCGGACCGCGAACGCGTCAGGTTGATCATTGGCGACCGTTTTCGCGGATTTGTGAGCGACCAACGTCGAGTTCACGGCAATGACGCTTTTAGTGTCGTCTTGCCCTTTCAACAACAGGTGGTTGGACGTGGACTTGTACTCGGAGTTCGAGGGTTCGGGATCGTCAGAGTCTCTGTTATACGTCTGGAGCGTCTGCGTCGGGATGGACCCGCCCGCTCCCGTCACGAGATCGCCCGTGATCTGCACGTTCCCGTGAATCACGACCTTATTGGTGGCGTTCAACACCGACGTATCCGTACTGTTTCCTCCCGATGCGTTCGGGATAAGGTGAATCTTATCGAGTCCGGTGATCTTGAGATCTCGGACGGTCGCCGACGAAACGTCTTCACCGCGGATCTCGTTTGCGTAAAGTGCCTTCACACGAGAACTCCCGAGGTTTTCGCATAGAGAGTTCGACATTTATCATTACGTATATCCGATTTTAAATTGCAGGATTTGACGGCAACGACGGCGCCGTCAGTTTCGCGCGTTGGTTGTACAGGTATCCGAGGACGAACGCCAACCCCGCACCCACCACCATGTACATGATCACGTTGCCTCTGGACTCTTCCGCGGCGATCTGCCGCATGCGAGTCTCGATAGCCGACTGCTGTCTCGCCCGGTTCTCCGCCGCCGCCGATGCGGCGGCGTGCATCTCGTGAGCCGAAGCGGCGGGTCGCGCGCGCATCGACGGGTGTTGTTGCTGCTGTTGCTGCTTATGCGGAGGAGGGATGGACAGCGGACCGGGGATGTGGATGGGCTCGCGTCCGGTGCTGTCGGACACCTGGAACGGGGGCGGCGCCTCCGGATGGGACGTCGGAGGGGGCGCCGACATGGACATGGACTCTCCCGACGGCATGAACGTGTACGCTTGGTCCAACGGCGCTCCGCTCATCTTTATCATCGCCTCGGAAAATAACCGTTTCCGGCGAACGAACGCGTCAGACGTACTCCGCCATCGTATCCGCCGCCACCTGGAAACGTTTCGCGATCACTTCCTTCTTCTTCACCGCCATGAAAGGGACCACGTGGTTGTTGAAGATCCTGAGGATGTACTTCTCGATGTAATGGCTGTCCTCCTTGACGGGCGGTTCCTCCTTCACGGCCCACTCTCCGAGCACGTTGAAGAACTTGATGATCGCCTTGACGTGCTTCTCCTCCACGTTCGGGTAAATGACCTGCGTGAAGTACTTGTCGAACTCGTCCCTGTTCTGGCACGAAAGCAGGATCGGGATCAGTTAGATATATATATGTACGTCGGAGACGTTGGGGACTTCAGTGTGAGAATGATGGCTGCAGCAACGCCAGGGATCGGGCGTTCCTTGTCATTATTCACTCCATATGTGGGCACACATTATATGTCGTGGACACATCACTCACACGAGATCCCTAGGACAACTGGACTACGCTCACTTGTCCGCCACGTGTCCAGGTTCTAGAGGCTTCTAGACCTGGAGCAACGTTACTACGCACAACGTCCACTAGACTAGTTGCTAGCTACGTAACTTGCGTACACGTGTGTGCGTCGCGCCACAACCGGCGCTCGGCACCGTTATTCTGTCTCCGCCAGAATAACTCCGGTCACACTGTATGTTCCCCTGTGTGGCTCCGGCCACAAGTCAGCCTCGAGGTATCTCAGCTAACTCCCATTATGTTTTCTTTCAGATTGGAACATGCTCCAAGTCTGACCTACCAACCGTTGCAAGGCAACCAGAGCCCATACAGTCACAACTGGATTAGAGAAGGGCCCCAGAAACGGACTATACTGATGCTGACTGCTGATTTAACCCTGCCAAGCACTACGGGGGTTCCTCCCCCTCAATAGTGGGGAAAACATAAATGAGGTACTGCGGCCATTCGTCACACAGGACGTCATGCAAGTCACATGTCACAGCATATAAGGAGTGCCCAGTTTCCATCTTTGAAGGAGCGAATTGTCGTCATTTCCCTGGCATCTGTCACTGCAGATGGTAGAAAAAGGGGGGCTTGATTGCCACTTGTGGATGGAACCCCATGCAACATCCACTTCCCAAAAACCAATGGGATGACTCTAGTGAAACCAGAGGTCTTCCCCAGGTGCTTAGGACCTGATGTTTTGCCACTGCTGACCTGGGCCAGAGCAGCCAGATACCTGTGAGTGCCACATGGTGGTAAGCACAGGCAACTGACAAGTGGGAACTGGTTCTCCACTTGATTTGCACATGGCGAATGGGTGGACTGCCCATCACCCTACCACAGGTCCTGGGACCAGATGGCAGCATAAACACAACAGGCACAGTCACAGGACTAAGACTGTCACACGTTACATGCACATGCACATGCACATGTACAAGGTAACCATGAACATGACCCAGCCACATAACAATGCCATGTACAAGTACTGTCACCATGACTGACACAATGACACACTTGTGAAGGATTGACAGCTCACCTCCCAAGAGATGAGCTAACGAAATTCCATGAGAGAGACAAAGTCAAAGAGACTCAATTTATTCACCATAAAACAGGGCTTACAAGGCATACAGGTTCAGCTCCTCCCCAGGAGCTAGTGCTGATGATAAGACACCCCGTGGCCTGGGCCCGGGTCTGGGTACCCCTACCCCCTGACAGGGGTTGCCCCATAGTAGGGGTGGGGAGACTAGCCACCCTCCCTGGGGAGGGGTGGACTAGGTGTCTACCGGCGGGGGCAGGCTGGCCTGCTTGCCGTAGGGGTTCATCATGTGATAGAGCAGTTGGTACTGCTCAGGTGCTAGCTGGGGCACCTTGGTCAACGCATCCGCGGCGTTGGCCTTGTCCGGCACATGATTGGTAGACTCCCAGTAGGTGCACTCCTGTTTCAGGATCACCCAGTCCAAATCAGTATGCACAGCATAAGGGTTGTCAAGGAAACTGAGGAGAGATTGACTGTCGGTGTGCAAGTGAGCCACCACCCCAGCCTGACTGCCTGCTTGCTTCTGTAACCAAACCAGGACATGATTGAGATACCTGGCATGTAGCACAGCTGACACAACTGCCCTGCACTCAGCAGCATTGCTACTAACAGCTTTACGCCTATGTAGCCTGCTATACCATGAGATGAGTGACATGGGTTGGTCAGCATTTTGTACAAAAAATAAGCCAGCCTCCCTAGCCTGCAGTTGAGTAATCTGCCGTGATTCCATGGAACTGTCCATTATAGCCTGAATGTGAATGGGCTTAAAGAGTTCCAGGGAATGCAAGATAAGGGGTGGACCAGCCTGCAGGAGCTTGTTGATAGCCTTGTGGCCTACCTGCATAAGAACTGCATCATCAACCCTGCTGACTACTGCCAAGTGTGGTGCACAAGTAGAACACAACCACCCCAGCTTGCCCCTAATGGTGGGACAGTCACAAGGTTTGATTTTAGTCTGCAGCACTTCCTTACAACTGTGCATGTAATCTGATGGAGAGTACATTGCACAGACCCACTGATCTGCTTGCTTCTGAAGCTGCAACATTGTGCCACAGAACTTAATAGCAATGGTGCCCAGCTCTAGCTGCTTGCCAATCTCAAAAGACTTAGACACGTTGGCAATAAAATCATCCACAGCCTGCCTAGGCCCAGCAATAAGCTGATCATCCCCATGCCACACAAACATGATCATGCCATGAGGGTGAGGGACAACAAAGAAGCAAGGGTCTATGTCATCATACCGAGCACCTAGCTTCTCAAACACAGCTTGAGCTGACATTCTGAAAATTCTAGGAGCAGATTGCAGACCTTCCACTCCTATGTTGGCTTTCAGAAATGGTTGTGGGATATCCTTAGACCACACCTGAGGTGTGTTGACCACATACACCTTCCCATGCCAAACTTGCTCAGCTATTTCAGGTGAGCCTTTCAGAAATGCACGTTTAATGTCAGTGGCTTTGCACACATAATCATCACCTTGATTGATGTGCCCTAGAAAAACAGACAGCAAAATTTTAAGAGAAGTTTGCTGAATGCCAGGTGTATACAGATCTGCCTCTGTCAAATCAGTGGATCCCTTAAACTCAGTCACACAAGGCCTAGCATGGAAAATGACAGAGCCATCTGCTGCTTGCTTGTGCTTGCACACGAACTTAAGTCTTAGGTGCTTGCTCCCGTTGGGCTTACGCTCTAAGGGAGTGACTGGAGGTGTGTGGGTGGGACTACGTGGATCTGGAACCACCCATTCATCCATAGCCTTTCTAAAAGCTTCAACCCACTTAGTGAAACCTTCCTGAGTTTGACAGTCCTGGACAATCTGCTCATAGGAGAGGGGAGACATTTTTGCAACATCATACTTTCCCAATCCAAATGCTTTGGGGTGCAGTTTCTGACTGTGCACCAAATCTGCCACACGTGGCTCGTGCCCAGGTGCATACTTTGGTGCAACAAATTTGACAGTGGCTGGCTGTGTGTCAACCAAAGTCTGGAGTGGTACCTGAAAATGATCAAGTGACACCCCACCCAGGCCCTGTACCTCAAGCCTATCACAAGAGATGGTGACACCTGGGTAAGAAATAAATGGATCACCCAACAAAGCATTTCCTGTGTATCCTTCCAGTACCTGAAAAGGTGTGGGGATACCAAGAATGTTTAAGGTAACCTGACCTTTAACAGTCAAGCTAGCCTGCCCAGAGAAATCAGCCACCCGTTGCCAAGGGGAAGGCTCTAACTCTAGGTGTGGTACAGCCAATGCACTGATGATGCTAACCTGAGCTTGGGTGTCAACCGCGACTAGAGCTGGATTGTTGTCGCTGTGACCTGCCCTACTCACTTTGGCTGACCCTGCAGCAGTGTGAGCTTTGGCTCTATGCGCTGCTTGCAGTATGCGGACCGCTTCTGCTAGCCCATGTTTGGACACGGTAGGTATGGGTTGAGCTGGTACCGCTGAAGGTGTGCTGTCTTGCTGACCACCTTCTTGGTTAGTGCCCTCGTTGACAGGTGGTCTAACCTGCTGTGGCTGGCTAGGCTCACTGAGGGTGACCTGGGGTGCACATGTGTTGTGGCTATCACACTCACCAGTGTGTGTTCCAAACAACCACTCACTGGGTACTCCAGATATACCAGGCAACTGTACTGAGCTGTCGACCATCAGCTCTTCCTCCTCTGCCACGTCTGACAGTGGAGTGTAATACAATTTAATCCTGTGAGGTGAGCACTTGTGCACATGCCCAGTGTCATTGTGTTTCACATGCACAGTCTTGCCTGTGCTGGAAAACTTAAGGATAGTGGCTGGGCCTAACCATGTCCCAACCTTCCCTAGCCCTGACTCCTTATAGAAGAGAACTGTGTCCCCTTCCTTGAAGGAGGGCGTGGATGCTTGGCATCCTTGGCTGCCAATCTGCTGGCAGCGTGGGCACGCTGTGCATTGTACACAGCTAGTACCTCAGGTGGGTATATCCCAGCCTGTAACCCATCTGGTGTGATAATACCATAGGGTGTCTGCAGGAGTGGTCGTCTATTGAGTATCTGGCATATCTTAGTAGCCCACAGTGCCCTATCAGCGTATGACCCACTGTCAGCTAACAGGTTCTCACCTTCTTTGGCTACCAAGGTTTTGATAGACCTAATTGCCCTCTCAATGATACCTTGTCTCTCATGATCTTCTAGCCCAGCCAGGTCTATAGCTTCACAGCCCTCTGCCCCAGCAAGGCAACTAAATTGCTGATCTAACAGCAGTGCTTCTACTGGGTAGTACCTGGCTTGTGCTATTAATATAGCTCTATGCAACTGAGACTTGTCCATACCAGGGAGAGGTTCTATTGCTGTGTACCTGGACCATGCGTCCTTTAACGCCAGATAGGGCTGTCCCTTAATATGGAACACATCCCCGACCACTCTGCCCTTGCACTTAGGTGGTGTAGCTACATGCCACTTGGGTGGTTTAGGTGCATACATTTGGCAGTGCTGACAGTGTTTTCTGATCAGCTGACATGCCTTCCTGAGTGCCGTACCTCCCAATGCAGCTGCTACCACCTCTGCACATGTCTCATGACCATACAGTAAGTGCAGTTGCAATGCCAGCTCCTCATAACTGATGTTACTAAGAGCTTGGGTCATGACCCTGGACACCTTGGGTATCAAGGAGGTGAACCTGGGTTCACTGTCAGAGGTTTCTGTGTAATACTTCAACACTTTGCCAACCTTGCTTACAGCCTTGACAGCTGAGCATGAAGGTGGAGAGTGAGAGGTAACAGAATTAACTTGACATCCTGTCAACATCCTCCCATCCTGTGTCCCTGCCTGGGCAGTGGAGCTGGATATTGGGTGGTGTAGGGGACACGACTCATCATGACACGTGTGAGGGTGTGAGGACTTACATTGAGGGGCTGCCACGGCTCCTTGGTGCACTTGGCGGGGTCCCCGTGAGGCGGTCCCAGGCACTTGTGGCAGAGCACCTCCAGGTGCGCCAGGTGCTCCTTGTGTTTGTGGCACTTGTCCTTGCTGTGTCCACGACGCCCACAACGCACACATTTCACATCCTTCTTGGGGGTGGAGGACCCAGCCCCAGAAGACTTGTTAGCGTTCCCCCCTGGGGGGATGACCTACCCTTCCCCTTCCCCTGCCCCTTGCCCTTGCCCTTGCCCTTGCCCTTGCCCTTGCCCTTGAGGCTCTTAACAAACTGACTCATAAGAGTCTTCACCTCCCCTAGCGTCACAGGACGCTTGTCCTTGGCCTTCCTGGCCTTACCCTCCTCATCTGATTCCTCCCCCCGGGCCCGCTTGACAGCAGGGGGGGAAGAGGTAGAGGGGGGAGGGGCTGAGTCCTGACACAGTGGACCCAGGGCTAGCTTAACATAATCGAGAGCCTCTTTCATCGACTCCCAATGGGTGGCCAAGCCTGTGGTGATCATGGCAAAGGTGTTACGATCAAGGTTAAGCTTCTCGAGCAGGGAATGAACAAGCCACTTGTGATCTAGCTTGCTAACCTCGGGGTGGGCCTTCACTGCAAGTTCCCATTTCTTGATCTCTGCTACATAGTTCTGAGTTTCTACCTTATAAGTTTTCACCCAGTTAAACGCAGAGTACATGTCAACAGTGGTGGGAGCAGACAACAGTTCATGCAGATCACGCAGAAAATTCTCCCATGGCTCCCTACCCTGTGTATCCTGCCACCTGGGATATCTTTGCTGATATATGGATACCAAGTGCTGGATGGAGGGATTGGATTGGTGGAAGAAATCACCCTGCATGAGTGCGTCGCGCCACAACCGGCGCTCGGCACCGTTATTCTGTCTCCGCCAGAATAACTCCGGTCACACTGTATGTTCCCCTGTGTGGCTCCGGCCACAAGTCAGCCTCGAGGTATCTCAGCTAACTGGATCATGCGTTCCGCGACCCTCAACCCGCGACGGGCTTCGGGGGAAATGCTCTCCTCCGCCGCCTTCCACGCGTCCAGCACCTCCGTGACCGCTTTCTTGATGGGTTCCGGCAACCCCTCCTGCGTCCGGATGTGCATCAGACAGATCACCTCCACGTCCGTCACCGTCCCTTGCAGATCCTGCGATTCGAGGATACTGGCCAGCCGCACGACGATGTTCTTGATGATCCGGCGACACGATTCCGAGTCCTCCCCGAGGTTGCTCACCACGCTCTGGATCATCGAGTTCGGGAACTTCCACGTGTGCACCTTGTTGTCGAGTCGCACCTTGACGTCCATCGTTATGGTAGTACCGGTTGAAATTAGCGGGTTCGTTTTGAACGCGACGAATTATTTGCGAGGGTACTAGGAAACGATGTCCGCCGTGCAGGCCTTCAACAACATGCTGTCGATGTTCCTCGGCGAGCTCGAACTCGCGTTCCCCGACGAGAAGTCGATCGCCGGCGTGCGCGCGGCGTTCTCGTTGGCGTGCAAGAGCAACGCGAGGCTGCCGCTGGACACGTTCATGGACGCCATGACGCCGCACGTCCTGTCGATCATGAACAAGGACCCGACGTTTTTCGTCGAGGCCGTGGCCACCATCCCTTACGTGAAGGACATCCACATCCACAAACATTGGGCGGACGCGCCGGCCGCCACCAAGGAGGCCATCTGGGAGTACCTCTCCACGCTGACCATGCTGGGCATGGGCGTGCGCAACATCCCCCCGGACGTGCTGCGACAGGCGGAGACGCTGGCGCTGTCGCTGGCCGAGAAAATCGAGAAGGGCGAGGGGTCGGCGTCCCAGCTCCTCGAAGACGTGATCGCGGGGGTCAAGGGGATCACCGCTCCCGACGAGAGGTTGCTAGAAAATTAAGTTCGGGCTAGTTACATATAGGATGCAGGTATTCGACCGTCTCTTCGACGACCCGATGTATTTCTGGCCGTTCGTGCCGGGCGCCAGCGTGACGGACCGGTGCGACGCGGCCAAACGGTTCGGACTCTACGTGATGCTGATCGGCGGCGCCGTCACGTGGTCGGTGCGCGCGGTCGTGCTGGGTCTGGTCATCGTCATCCTCTCTCACATGGTGTTCTGTTTCGACTCCCGGTTCGCGAAGGAGACCAAGGACAAGGGGAACCCGTACGCGAACTTCACGGCGGGGAGGGACTTCCGGGCGGTCGACGGGACGACGCCGAGCGCCGTCGGTCGGGACACGTACCAATCGCTGTCCGAATCGCCGAACGAGTCGGACATGACGCGATTCGTCGCCGTCGCCCATCCCGACCTCACTCAGCGCAGGAGATATTGATTTTCGAAATAGAAGGGTATGGCGGACCCGCCCCTCGCGCCGACCAAATTGCCGCACGGGAAGGCGCACAGTCTGGCGTTCCGCGAGAGGATCGCGATCGCCATCGAGGCCGGTCGGACCGCCGAGCCGCGACGGCGAGCGTACGAGGTCGCGGACATGTTCGCGGTCGATCGCAAGACGGCGCGCCAGTACTACCAGTGGTGGAAACAAGACAGGGCGAACGGGGTCGATTATTCGAAAGCGGAGGATCTTAAAAAGTCGCTGTTGAATCCCCTCACGTGGAAAGAGTTGGTATCGGAGGGGGGCGGGAAGAAGTGGGCGGTGAAGTCTCATGATTGGCTGAATAAACGTTTCCGTAACATTCCTACCGACGAAGCTCGCGAAGTGTGGACGAAACTATCGGAACACCTCGCGGACTTACAAATCAACCACGTGCCGCAATACACGGCGGCCGACATCGTCGCGGTGACCGGAAGGGTCATCCCGAGGGCGAGGGTGAATCCGGTCCCTCACCAGCCCGTTCTGCATTTACGGAGCGCCGGATACGGACCCGACCTGATAGAGCCCGCGAAGGACGCGCAGGAACACCTCATGCAGGCCCCCGTCACTCGACGAGCGGTGGCGCTACGGAACGCGTCCGCCGGACCCGCGGGGCCGTCGAACGCCGTCGTCGCGGCGTCCGGTGCCGGGCTGTCGAACGCCGCCGCGGGACCGTCGAACGCCGTCGTCGTGGCGTCCGGTGCCGGTCCCGTCGTCCCGCGACGGCAGCCTCGACAACCCGGCATCAACCACGTCGATTTGTATCCGTTCATGAAGGATTCCGTGAGGGAGAAGTTCGTCGAGCTTCAAAAGTTCATGACGGAGAAACGCGTGATCCACTTGACGGAGGCGGACGTGGAGCGGGCCCGCAAAGAGCACAAATTGTCGTACAAAACGATCGCGTACGATTACCAGGAAAAGGATCTGAAGACCGTCGTCCGAGAGAAACAGGTGTTTCGGAAATTGCAGGCGACGCTGTACGCGGAAGATTGCGTGTTCATCGACGAGTTCCACGTCGTCATGAACTTGGCCCCTCAAAAGGGCTGGACGAAGCCCGGGACTCACGCGCCTCTGAGAAGACACGAGCAGAGGTATTCGAAGACGACGGTCTTGGCCGCGATGAGATGGCCGTCGAACGAAAGAGCGCCGCACGCCCCGCGAGTCGCGTTCTACCTGCGCATATTGCCCCCTCTCCCCGGCCGCATCACGAACCAGAACCCGTGTAACACCGCACCGGAACGCGAGATAGCGGACGTCTTGCGGGGACAGCCGTGGTGGGAGGGGCTGATGATGTTGATGGGGGGCTACGTGCATCTGTACGACGGCGTCCCGTTTCACGAGATCAGTCTTTTCCGAGTGAAGTCGCGACTCGTGCCCGCGAAAGCGCCCAGAGGTGGCGGCCCGACACCACTGTCGTCTCGCGCGGACATCCGCGACGTCATCCTCGAGGGCGTGTACGATGTCGTCTTCCCGGACGCCGTCAACGAGAGAGCGGTGTCCTCTCAGCCGGGATTTCTTCCCGAAGTCCACACGCTGTGGACGAAGGACGGACGGATGAACGTCAACGCCGTGAGCAAGAAGTCGATGCGGGACACGTTTTGGTCGTTTCTTCCCGGTCGAGTCGCCGACGGGACGACGCACGATACCATCGCGGACTTTTTGGGGTCGATACCGACGTTGTCGACGCCGGACGCCAAGGTGGAGTTCGTCGTCCGGTTAGCCGCGCACGATTTCGTCATGATCGAGTACATTCGTCGCCACAACTATCCCATCAAACCGGTCGTGTACGGCGACGATATCGAGGATCTCAACCGACGCGAGGATTTCAAGAAATCGCTCCCCCCGGGGATCACGTTCAAGAACGTCACCCCTTTATTGCGCGCCGGCAACGACGACATCAAGGTGAGAGACGTGCTGAAAGAGACCGAGGAGGAGGCCCGGCGGAACATGTTGGCGTACCCCGAAAAGGGTCTCGTGGACAAATCGCACGACGAGGACGACGAAAGGTCGGGTTCCCAATTGATGGTCGACAAGTTGGTGGAGGTCTATAAGAATTCGAGTTACAAAGAAATTTTGAATTCTTTATTCTTCGACGAAACCAGTCCGGAACACAGACAGTTGGACGCGTTCCTGTCCTCCGACGCGGACAGCTCGCTCATGTTCGACAGGGAGTACGTGAACCAAAAGTCGCGAGCGGGGGCGAGGGAACAGGCCGCGAGTCGGACCGTGTTGTTGGCGCGCGCGATATACAGGGCGCTCAGCGTCCAATGGACGGTCCAAGGCAAATCGTCTTCCATGACCCCGCTCGACGTGGCCGCGCACGTGTGGTTCATCGTCCACCATTGCGCGGGAAACGAAAAGTGGATGGACGGGAAGTTGGAAGAGATGAACGGACATCCGTTTAAATACGGCTCTCCTCCTCGCGACGATCCGGATTTCCGCGGCGCGCTGCTGGTCAAAGACCTTCTAAAAAATTTCAGCACGTTCACGACGGTTCAGAGGGACAGGGTCCTTCCGATCGTCATCGCGCGGCGACACTTCTCCGACAAGCACGCCGGCGCGCCTCCTCTCCCCGTCACGAAGACCGTGTTCAAGTGGTTCCTCGAGTCGATCCCCGACGGGTTCGTCGAGGGGAAGACGATCATCATGGACGGCGCGCCCGTCCACGGGAAACCGATCAACGCACAGCGACAGAGGAACGACGAGTTGAAAGAGAAGAGGATCTATCCGGACGGCGAGATGAGCGAGTTCGCGCTCATGTTGCGGAAACGAGGGGCCGGAGACGCGCTCTTGCAACCGCCCACGGAGGAGACGATCGACAAACGCAAGATCGCCTTGATGTTCCTGCCGCCCTTTTCTCCCGAGTTCAACCCCATCGAACTGGCGTTCAACACGGCGAAAAAGTTCATCTGGAGAGAGGCGGCCCGCGTGGGCCGCACGCGGCTCAATCTCTCGTACGTGATCATCAACGCCTTCCACGCGCTCATCCGGCCGCACGCGATCAAGAACTACATGCTGTGTTCGGGGTACAGGACCGTGGAGAAGAACGTCGTCCCCGTGGCGCCGTCGAAGGACGAGGAGAAGGACGCCATCGTCGACGTCCTCGCGTACAGCGCGCCGGACGTCCTTCTCCCCGTCCGTCGGGGGTGCCAGGCCCAATTCGTGGACGGGAAGTACGAAGATCCGTCGAAACCCAAGAAAGCGAAGGACTCCGAAGGTCGTCCGACCACGTATCGCGATTACACGAGACGCGCGGAGATCGCGCACGAGTACCCCGGCAAGGACAAAAGGAAGCACCTGGACTTCCGCATCCCGCGGACGACGACGTGCCGCACGGAGAGAAACGCGAAGGAGGGGTTCCTTCGCGAGGTCGGGACGGAGTGCCGGCGGAAGGCGGCGTCCGAGTACCGGGTTCGCGACGAAGTGGAGGTCCGGTTGAAGGGCCGCGACGATTGGGTCGACGCCGTGGTCACGTCCGTCCCTCCCGCCGGAAACGTGCACAACCCGTGGATCGGCGTGGACGTCCCGAACATGCCTTCCACGCAGTACGTCCCCGTCGCGAGGGTGAGGGACAGACGGGACGTCCGCGTCCTCGCGGCGGCCCGGGCGAAACAGGTCATGAAGGACAGCGAGGCCGTGCGGAGGGAGATGGTGAGGGAACGGAAGGAGGACAAGGATTCGAAGGGGGCGGAAGCGGCCGAGTTGAGACGGGATCTGTGGAACACGACGGACGAGCGGCGGGATAAATACTTGCTGGAGTTCGTCCGCGGAAGCGCGGACCCTCTCAAGATGCTCACGGCCCAGGACAGGGTGCTGGACAGGGTAAAGCCGCTGACGGAGAAGGAGATGGCCGAGTTGCCCGAAGCGTACACCAGGCTACTCGTCCCCTGACGAGGTCGATATGTCGAGCAAGGCGGCTTCCGGGTCTTCCTCGTACTCGTCCGCCATGCTCGGGCCGTACACCGCGTACCGCCACACCATCATCAGGGTCGTGAGAGTCGATATCGCGAGGAAGATGTACATGGTTGGAAGAGGGGGACATTTTCTCGTCCGCGTCCAAGGCGCGCCGAATATTATGGGAGCACGTGTGTATGGGAAGATGTCCAATAAGAGCGGGAGTTATCGTCAGGTGTATCACGGCACCGCGCAGCGCACTCCCGGCGGCCTGACGTCCTCGGACCTCACGCGGAACAAGCGAAAGCAGATCGTCCCGATCCTGAAGAGCGAGGCGGGGAAGGAAGCGTACAACCGGATCGAGGACTGGGTCGGGTTCAGCAAGCGGGTCCACCAGACCCAGGGAGGGGACTTCAAGACGGCGCTGAAGACGGCCAAGAAGATGACCGACGATTATCTCCGGGACATGAACCTCCCCGTGACCGCCGAGAACAAGAGGGCCTTCTGGTCGCAATACGTCGCCGAACATTCGGGCCACGGCGCGGCGTCCTACGTCGTCAACGAAGAGGACGACGACGGGTTTTGAGCGCGGCACGCGCGATCGTTTTTTCTTGTGCGGCGTTGACAGTGCAAGATGTCCGGGGGTCGCGCGTGGGTTTTCGTCGATCTCGACCAATGCGCGAAGGACGCGTGTTGCATCGACACGAGTCGGTGTTCCGTCGTCGGGTACTGCGGAAAGGCGTACGAGGGTCCCGTCCCTCCTAACTGCGACGTCCTCCGCTCGGACTCGATGAACAAGGAGGCGGCGGACACGCTGTTCCATTACGATATCGGCAAACGGATGGCCAAAGGCGATATCGACCCGTTGCGGGATCGCATTTACGTCCTGTCGCGAGACGCGGCGTGGCACAACGCGGGGTACCACCTCCGCGAGGACGGCGCCGTGCATACGAAGATGTGCACGGCCGTTCGGGAACTGCCAGAGGAGTACCGCCGCGAAGAGAGGGATTCTCTCCACGAGGTGCTGGCGTCCGGCCCGCCGCTCCCGAAAACGTCCAAAGGCGTCGAGAATTACGTCATGAACAACGTCCCGCCGTCCCTCCGCGATCTCGCGAGGACGGAGATCCTCAGCCGGATGAAGCCCGATTTTTTGGTGGCCATGTAGTATACGCGCGATGAACCTGTCCGCGATCGCGCTGCTCGTGCTCGTCGCGGTGTTGTCGTGCGCCGAATGGGCGAGGGAACGAACGCCGTCCTCCGGCGTGCCTCCCACCCCGTACCCGGCAGACGAACGCGTCTATTACTCGATGGAACGGAAGACGTTGCCGATCCCGCCCGTCGTCTCCTTCGACTTTAACAGTCGGCCCGAGGAGAGGATCGCGGTGGGTCCGCATTTATTCTAACGCACATGTATAGAGACGCATGTCTGCCACGATCATCATCACCGAGACCGGCGTCAAGGAGGAGATGGGGCGGACGCTGGACATGACGCTCGACAACAACGTGAATTACCCCGTGACCGAGGACCAGTTGCGCACGTACGTTGCGCTCGGAGGGAGATTGGACCCGTCGGTCGAGAGCATGAGACTCAAGGGCGGCGTGCACGTGGCGAACTTGAACAGGGCGATCACGACCGACGAACGGTACACGGCCCCTTATCAACACATGTTCTGGGATAGCATGAAACGGACGGATAGTTACCTCGAATTCCCGATCGTAACGAGCGCGCTGCGCCCCGATCCTTCTAAGAAACCCATTTGAATAAAAACATCGTTTATTATGATACATCCATCCATGTTAGCCGCTTTATCGATCGTCGCTCTCTCAGGGTTCCTCATGCGTCCCGTGGCTCCCAAGCCGCGCGCGGACGTGGTGTCGGAGGAACCGGTAGCAGTCGCGCGGGGCGCGGTACGAGATTTGCCGGACGGGGTTCGAGCCTTCCCCTCGTTCACGAGCAGTCGAGGGGGATATGGCGCCGAACCGCCGGATTACACCACCGCGCCGCTCATGAAACCGGCCATGGGGTACGGTCGCAACAGTTCCGCGATCAAATTGCACGCCGACCCGCCCAAGGGGTACGTCCCTAGCTACTCGTCGTTCGAAAACATCTCGACCGCGCCCATCATCCGGTCCGGCGCGCCGACCAAAGTGCCCGGACCCGAGCCGTGGACGACCAAACCCGTCGCGACGGTGACGGAGATGGTCGGCGCCATCGCGCCCGATCGCAAGTTCGGCATGCAGGACGTGTTCGCGGCGGACGGGGCGAGGGACAATCTCATGCTCGACCCCTCCGCCGTCCTGTCCAAGAACTGGACGCACGTCCAGGACCAACTCATGGTGCGCAAGCCGAACCCTCAACAGGCGCATCTCGAGAACCGGTTCGTCGTATTGGACCCGCTGAACAGGGCGAACCGATCGGGGTTGGAGGACCGGCCGCCAGGGACGGGGAACGAGAGCAACGTGCGCAGGGACGATCCAGGGATCATGAAAGTGAGCGTGCTACCCGAACGGTCTCTCCCCCTGTCGAACATGGACAACGTCCGCGATTCGGGAGGCCAACGCAGCGGGGTGCGGTACGCGGACCCTTCGTTCACGCGCGTCGACGCTCGGCGAGGCGCCGTCGTCGAGAACTCGCACACGGGCCCCGTCGAGAACGCCCTGTTCACCCCTCTGGAAGTGGGTCCGCACATCGCGATCATGCGGCCGCCGGCCAACCAGAGGACGCGCGAGAACATCGTGTCGAACGCGGACGGGGAGCGGATGGGGACGTCGACGCACGCGAATCCGGACTTGAGCGTCCACACGCGGAGGACCGAGACCAAGGTGTTCCAGAACATCCCGACGTACGCGGACACGCCGCACGTCGGCCCGGTCTCCGACGATTTCATGGTGACGACGCGACTCCGCGATATCACGGACGATCAGATCTCCGCCGTCCGAGGGGCGAAGGAGTTGGCGACGAACACGATCGTCGAGGACAGGGGTTGGGTAGAGGGGATCCGCGTCGAGCGGCCCGCCAAGGTCGGGTCGGCGGACGTCGAGGTGGAGGTCGGCGAGAAATCCGCGGAGGTCGCGTACGCCGCGCTGGCCTCGAACCGCGAGTACATCAAGAACGTGAACCAGGAGTTGCAAGAGACGTCTGGACTCGCGTACAAGTACGGCGCGGATTGATCACCATTTCACGAGTCGAGGACGTTGGAACAGGACGACCTCGGTGTCTTCGGATACCTTGGCGGCTCGTTTGGCGGGCGGGGCGGGCGGCGGAGGGGCGGGAGTCTTTCGTTTCCGAGTCGGGACAGGCGGGTCTTCTTCTTCCTCCTCTTCGGATTCGGTTTCCGTGTCGGGTTCTAGCGGGACGTCCTCGTCGTCCTCCTCGGTCTCGGTCCCCGTGAGTTCGTCCTCGTTCCCGTCCGTGTCCACTCGAGACCTGTCCTCTTCGTCGTCGTTGATGAAACTGCTGTCGTACGATCCGTCGTCCTCGCCGTCCTCGGACGTTTCTTCCTCGCTCAATTCCTCGTCGCGGATCCGGTCCCCTTCCGGGTCGTCGGACTCGTACTCGTCTTCGGCGAAATCGTCGAGCGGGACTTCGTCGGGTTCGAACCGTTGAGGTTTTTTCACGGGTCGTCCGGATCGCGTCCTGGTGGACACGGCGCCTTCGTCGACGGGCGCGGGGGGCGGGGGAGGATTTTTCTTGGGAGCCATCGCGTCGGGAGACGGTATGACTACGTCGAGGAGAACTTCGACCCTTTCCTGAACGCGCATTTTTTTCTGGTGCGGTATACTATAGCTTCGATGGCCTCGGCCTCCTTGTTCCCGTCCGCGACAATCCCATCCGCGTATCCGTTTCACACGTCGGTCGCGACTCCGACGTCCCGCTCTCCTCAGACCCAGGCGCGGATCAACGACCTTTCGACCAAGGTGTTCACCGCCTATGAGCTTCAAAAACTGCGCACGTACATCCCCGACTTGCAGTTCAAGGTCGAGGAGGCGCCGCTCATCAATTTCAACGTGTTGGATTCAAACGGCGACCTGAAGGAGAGGCTGGGTCGTTTCATCGCCGCGGTGTACGTGTACGACATTCTGACGAACATGATGCGCGATTACAACGAGCGCGTCAGGAACGTGACGAGTTCCAACCTTCTCACGACGGACGCGAAAGAAGTCGGGAAGATCGCCACCGCCTTGAGGGGGTTCACGGCGACGTTCGGTGCAGCCAAAGACGTGTATCTTCACCGCATCCCGGCGGAACTGTTGGAAAACGTCCCTTCAACCAGGAAGATCAAAGTCCCGGTCGTCGGACTCTCGCCGTATAAAACGGTCGCAGCAACGGCATCGGCGACTCCCGAATACTCGATCGAGGTGGAAATTGCCGTTCCCGATCCCGATGATCTACCCATGTATAACCTGACGCCAGGGACAAGCTCCACTACCCCATCCGATGATTGCCAGCCGGCGAAGATGATTTACCATCTCGGATCAGGATCTATCGATTTCTCTGAATTCGCGTCGATTCATCAGGATCGGTTGAAAAAGCTGATACCCACCGGCACAACGTCGTTCAACAATCCATTGATCCCTTTCATCAGACGTGACATACTAGCGTTCAACCGACTCAGGATCGCTATTCTGAACGCCATCGACGCGTGGGCCATGACGGATAGCGCGCTGAAATCCATGAACAACGGTAAACTCGATGACATGCCAGGGTATCTCAAGACGCTCATGATCGCTGATCAGAGAGTCAGCGGGCTTCCACAACCCAGTTGCGGTGACGGATTCGCGGGCGTGTATTACGATAACGATCCGACGGATCCGAAGAGCAAGGCGAAGATCGTCGACCCGTACATCGTGGCGGCCGACGGAAGTATGGTGGAAAACCCGAAGGCGAGGTACGGTCCGTACTGTCAACGCAAGCGAATGACGTCGGACCTCTTGAGCGGTGTGATCACAGGCGGTCCGGGACAGGTTGCCAACTTCCACTCCGGGGCCGCGAGGCGCGTGCACAAGGGGAGGGCGAAGAAGACGACCAGGAGGAGGTAAACGTTTTTTTTCTCGTCCAACACTATACGAGATGTCCGGGAGCGCGTATCCGTTCTTCACCCAGGTGGCCACCCCGACGAGCCGGTCTCCTCAGATGCAGGCGCGGATCGAGGACCTAGCTTCCAAGATCTTCACGCCGTACCAACTGCAAAAATTGCGGACCTTCATTCCCGATATCAAGTTCACGGTCGAAGAGGCGAAACTGTACGAGTACAACATCATCGATACGGATGACGATTTTAAAAAGCTGTTGCGCCAATTCGTGGGATGCGCGTACGTGTACGACATCCTCGCGAACGTGATGCGCGATATCAACGAACGTGTCGCCAACGCGACGAGGGAGGGAGTTCTGGACACGAGTCGGAAGGAATTGGGCAAGATCGTGAACTCGTTGCGTGGTTTCGTTGCATTGGCGAAGGATGACAGAGAATACAATATTATCAAAGGAGGGAAATGGTCGAGAGAAGGAAGTTCAGGTGCTCCGTTGCAAGGCGAGGACATAAACTACGCCGTCTACATGAACCGGATCCCTATCAACGTGTTGGAGCAGATCGTTAATAAAAAACTCAGCCCAACCCCCAGTTCATTCCATACAACATCGGGAACCGGGATTCAGGTGTTAGGGCCAGGCCTTCAGGCGTACGGTCAACCGAAGTGGATCGAGGTTTATAAGCTCGGGCCAAAATTCCTCCCTCAATACAACTTACGGTATTCGGACCCGAATGAAGCATCAACCGACACTATGATCAGTAAGCTCATTCCGGCTCTGTCGAGGGATGACATCGATATGCGAGATTTTGCTGAGAAACATATCGACCGGTTCGTCGATTTGAAACTTACCAAGAAGTATCCGCCTCGGGCAGTATTACCGATCGCGTTCAAGAACGTCATTCGGGATTTCATCAAGCGGGATCTGCTGGCTTTCAACCGCATGCGTTCGGCCATCCTCAACAAGATCGACTCGTGGTGGAGGAACCACGGCGCCCTCGCCATGGTGGACGGAGGCAGCAAGGATACGCCGTGGAAGGCCATGGCCGACATGATGAACGCGGATTACCGCGTCAGCGGGCTTCCCCAGCCGTCGTGCGGGCCCGGGTACGGCAGTCTCTTCTTCAACAAGGACCCGTCCGACGCGGATGCCAAGATCGTTGACCCGTACATCGTCGCGGCGGACGGGAGTCTCGTGGAGAACCCGAACGCGAAGTTCGGGCCGTACTGCCAGCGCAACAAGGGCGGGTCGGACATCCTTTCCGGCGTCGCGAACTCCATGTCCAGCTCGGGCGGAAGACTGCCCAACTTCCACGTCGCCAACGCCGCCAGGAAGAAGCGCAAGCCCCGCGCGCCTCGTCGCAAGCGTAACGCGTTCGCGGGTCTCCGGTAAATATCACGTATCGTTCCATGTCTGACACGTGTCCTCGGCACGTCGCCTTCGCGAACGACTTGGTCGATCGCCGACGCGCGGCGGACGCGTTCTGGAACGAAATGAATGCTCGTCGGAGTGTCCGCCACGCCGGGAGGATGATCTACGACGGACGCGGACACTCTCGCGTCTGCTACGTCAAAGGCGCGAGTCGCCGGCCGACGCTGACGCCCGACGAGACCAAATGCATCCGCCGGTTCGACGAAATAGGAGAAAAGGCGCTGCGAGGCGAGAAAGTGTGGCGAGACTGCGCCGAGGACGAGCCGCGGACCGGGTGGGTGCTGTGTTTCCGCTGCAAAAAACCGATGCCCGCCGGAAAAGTGGAGGAGTGCGTCCCCACATCTCACACCCGTCTGTTCATGTTCTTCCACTCGTCGTGTTACAGTCGCTTTTTGAACTCGGATCAGGACGAGGTCGTCCCGCGCGCCCCGACGTCGGCCGCGATAGAACCGGACTGGGGACCGGACAGCCCGTGTCGGATGTCGCCCAAGCGTCCGTGGGATCTCGACGCTCCCGACTTTTGCAGCTACGATTGACGCGTTCACACGGCCGCAACTTTTAGGGAGGTGTACCGTATAATACCGATGTCGCTCACTCAGATGGCGAGGACCATGCGTTCGGACGGATATGAGAGACTCGGTCGGTCGGCCGCCGCCGTTCCCGTTCCCGCCGCGCCCGCCGCACCGGACTTCCCCATGGAGTTCCCGGAATCGACGCCGCAACCAGCGCCGTACGTCGACGCCCCGTCGCGCCAACCCTCGACTCACATCGTCGGGTCTGCGGTCGTCGAGGGGAGGAAGTCGGCGTATTCCGTCGTCGCGGCTCTCGCGGGCGTGTCGGTGACGATCGGCGTGTTGAAATTCGCGCCCGAAAGGTTTCCCCGGTGGTTCGAGAACCGCGACACGGGGAGGGTCGACAAGATCCGAGTGAACGTCGCGGGGATCGTGTCCGGGATCGTGACGTACGGCATCGTCCTCATGGTCATGAATTTCCGAAAGTGACGCGTTTTAATGAGTCGTTTTATAATAAAGGAATACGGTTAAGATGCAAGAAGACGAGTACCAGCAGACGAGGTTCGAACTCGTGAACCGAATTTCGGAATGCAGACAAGCGGCGCGCGATTTGAGACGGAAGATGGGACTCCCCGACGTCCGTCACGCGGACGTGCCCGCCAACGACGAGACGGATCCCGTCCGGCGGAGGGCGAGAGGTATCGAGATACTCAGAGACCGGCTCGACACCGCTCACGACGACCTCGTCCTTCTGCAAAGGAAGTATCGCGTGTTCGTTCACTCGCAATTGCAATAAATGTCAGGTGGGTGTAATGGATACCAACAACGAATCCGAGCCCGTCGTCAACATCAACGTGTTGGTGGACAGCAAGAAGGAGTACGTCGACCAGTTGGAGCGCGGTCTGACCGACCCCGTGTTCCAAGCGTTGAAGAGGATGGTGATGGACGCGATCAACGTGTCTCAGCAGGCGAACATGGACCCGATCTCCGCGTTCGTGCAGCTCGTCGAGGAGATCCCGGAATGGACGCCCGAGATCGTCGAAGAGGAGACCGAGCACGTCATGGAGAAGATCCCCTACTTGCGGGACCTGTTGAAGGCCTATTTCGTGTGCACCAGCATGATCATGGGGTCCATCCGCATGTCCAAGGACCCGAACCAGACGATGCGCGTGCGGGTGCCGACCCCCCCCGTTTCGTGCACATGGTCATGAAGAGTCTGGGGTCGGAGATCGTGGACGACGTGGACCATTTCCTCGTTGAGGTCGACGGCGGGAATTACAAACTGAATCGGCGTCACGCCTTCGACGCGATCCGAGAGGCCGTCAAGAACACCGTCCACGAACTCATGCCAGTTAGATGAGATGCTTAGGCTGACACACGGATTTCCGGACTGCGCGCCGCGTATTGCCTACCGCGGCTGAGCGGGACACCTCAGTACAGTACGGCAGGGTGTACGGTACTGAGGTGTCATGTGGACCGATGTGCGGTTAGTGCCAGACTGTTCCTAGGTGCTAGATCGACCCGCCAGGTCCGGTGTAGCCGGGCCTGACGGGCCGAGTCTTAGCTGGTTGCTAGTGACGTGGTCGCATGGCATTGCAGTGTACAGTTGTCCACTGGTCGTGTGCTGCAGGTAGCACCGCCATAGGCATATAGGCGTAGCACTGGGGAGTGCCACAGCACCCGAGTTTGCCCAGTTCCATTCTGAGCCCTCAGCTTTCATCGCTCTCTCCTTGTATTATTGTAATACAATCATCATTCGCTTTCAGCTTCAGCAGTTGTTCGTCGTTCCTAGTCTCCATCCAACTTGGACTGAAAAGTTCGATATTTTTTTTTACAAGCAAAAAAAAGATATGGCTTCCAACAACGGCAACAACGGCAACAACAACAAGGGGAAGGCGCCTGCCAGGCGCACCTCACCACGACTTTCGCCGCCCTCCACCAACGATGCGAGGGTGACGCCCAACGTCCCCTTCCGCACGGTGGTCGCCGACCACCCAGGCGTCGGACCCGCAGGTGGGGCCCGGCGCCCGGGGAATGGCGAGCGGTCGTCCGTTTGCCATAGGCGGTTCGTCCGCCATGGCACCTGGGGGGCAGGTCCCCCGGGCACGCAATTCCCCCGTCGCAGGTGACGGGGGTCGTGAGCGGAGTGATTCCTCGAGGAGGATGGCGAGGTGCCGCCTGCGAGGCCTCGGCCTTCGCTCGAGCTTCGTCGCAGACACCTGCGACGTCTGGCAACCTTTCCGTGGGCCGACAGATGGCCACCATGGACATTGACCGGTATGGGGAACATGTTCCGCCCCCGGTCGCGTTCGGGCGCCCACCCCATTTTCTCCCCCTTGGGGAGGACGACATCCCGGCGTTCATTGCGGTGAACGGCCGGATCATGCACCAACGTTTTCAGTTGCTTCCAGATGAGCAGATCCATGCGATAGAGATTCATCGGGTGCACACGCTGATCGAGGGGCGTCTTAGGATGCAGATCCCACTGGTTCAGGTGGCAGTTTGGCTGTGGTGTTTCGCCAATCGGCCGAGGCACAACCCCGGCACTGTTGATCAGTGGGCGTCCAGGCAGCGTCAGAGAGAGGCGCTGCGCGTGGTCGCCAGACCGGAGATCCAGCTGACTCCGTTGGGGCCGTGGCCCCAAGTCACGCCAGTTGGCTGGGGCCCGGATCGGCGTGAGGCGGCTGCGATGCCGCCTGCGACGGGGCGCGGGGCGGCAGACGCCCCCAACACGCCCATGGGTGGTGAAGCCACCCAGGACCCTCTGGCAGGTCAGAGGGTCCAACCTCAGCCGCAGGCTCCCTCGCCCAGCGTGGGGGGCCAGGTGGCTGAGGAGGCCACCGGGGTCGCAGGGACCCCGGCGGCGACACAAGCGCCCGGGGTCGCAGGGACCCCGGCAGCGACGCCGGCGCCTCCGGCGCTGGCGGGGGATGCAGCCCCCATGGAGGGTGTCACGGACACCTCCAGCGGCTCTGGGGGGCAGGCCCCCACTAGTCGCAACAAGGACAAGTCCCTGGCAGGGCCGGAGGGGCCCCAGGGTCCCACCGCAGCTGGGCAGCAACCAGCACTGCTGGAGGGCGACCTGCAAGGTCGCGACTTCATCACCCTGCGTGATGAGGCCGTGTGGCGTACCATACAGACCGCCACAGCCTCCTTCCGTGGGCTGGCCGACCGGAGCCAGCAGCTGCACGTCGCGGAGGCGGGCAGCCTGGTGTGTGCAATCATCACGCACATACTGGGCTTGCCCAACCTCCATGCAGACACACGCAGGGTGTGTGACGACCTGCTGCCTGCCCTGCAGGCTCTCCTCTCAGGGAGGAGGGTGCAGGGCAGCAGGGTGGTCTGGTGCGCTCCTGGAGCTCCTGCACAATGCCATCCTGAGGGGCGGGTAGGTGGCTGCCTACCTGGCTGCATCATGATTTTACTAACCCTACTGACGATGAGTGTCCCTCTCTCCCACCTTCCATGATTGGGAGGAGGCCCGCAGCAGGAGGCGGGAAGTGACACACACTCACACCCCCACCCAGCCCCCCCTATGTTGTCTAACCCTCCTACACAGCCCATGTTTGCCCATCCTGCTCAGCTCACTCAAGTAGCACTTCCCTCTCAGCAGGTCTCTCCTGTGAATGCTGCAGCAGCAACACCATCTTCTCCCTCTCCCCCTGCATCCCCCTCTAGGTTGCCCACTTACAATGAAAACCGTCCTGTGGATAGGATTAATGTCAGGGGGCTGCCTGAGGGGTATACTAGGGAGCAGGGGAATCATGCACTTCTCTCTCTGCAGCTGGCTAGGGAGGAACTGAATGTCAAGAATTGGTTTGGATCTCTCATGCAGGGGGATTTCTACCATCAGTCCTCTTCTCAGATTCAGAATCTCATTCTTGTCTTCCAGCGTAGGTATCCCAAGTGGCAGGACACGCAGGCTAGGGCAGTTTGGGAGGCTTTCATGAAGGAGCTAACTGACCTCCTCTCCACCCCCTCATCTGTGGACATATATGGGGCATTCAGGTGGGTAGAGGAATACAGGGTCACATCAGTGGACTATGTGGCTGAGACAAAGAAATATGAGCTAGCCATCAAAGCACGTCCTGATGTCCAGCAGCTAGATCACAAGTTCTTGCTGCGTTCTTTCCTTGAGAAACTCAAACTTGACAAAAACACCTACGCTATGCTTGCCACAGGATGGCAAAGTACTGGGAGGACATGAAGGAGGCATTGGATTATATCAAGCTGGCCTTGGCTCCCCTTAGCCAGGGGGCCATGGGCACCTCTGTAAAGAGGGTCAGGGGGGAAGAGAGGGAGGAGGAGGATAGGGAGAGGGAAGACAGGAGCAAGAGACCTGTCACTATGGCAGAAGTCAAGTCCCTGCTGGGACAAATGTTTAAGGGCAAGGGCAAGGGCAAGGGCAAGGGCAAGGGCAGGGGCTGGGGCAAGGGCAAGGGTAAGGGGCAGTCTCCCTCCAAGGGGGGCAGCTCCAGCAACAACAACAACAACAGTAACAACAACAACAACAACAACAACAACAACAACAACAACAACAACAACAACAATAACAACAACAACAACAAGAAGCAGGACAAGGAGGACAAGTCTTCTCAGCGGTGCACCCGCTGTGGCATGAAGTACCACCTGCGGCCCACCTGCCGCAAGAACGTGGACGAGCTGGGGCATTTGGACGTCCTGTGCCACAAGTGCCACGGGCCGCCCCACGGTGACCCCAAGGACTGCAAGCGGCCTCCTCACGGCAAGAAGTGTGAGTCTCCCTCTCATGCTGGCTTGAGTGTGCCTGCTTCACCTCTTTCATCTGCATGCCCCACTGTCAGAGCAGTGAGCAGTTCTGGAAAGGTGCTACAGCTGGTTTCAGAAGATTATGTCTCTAAACCAACCTTCACATCTATGGTTCCCAAGGTGTGCAGAGTGTCCCCCTCAGAGGATGCTCATATCAGTTTTCAGGAGCTTGCTTTGCAGTTGCATTTCCTTTATGGGCATGAAGTGAGTGCAGAGGTGGTGGCAGCAGCAATAGGGGGGGCAGCACTCAGACGTGCATGCCAGGTGGTCAGATCCCACTGCCAGCATTGTCAGTTCAATGCACCCAAACCCCCTAAGTGGCATGTAGCTACCCCACCTAAGAGCAAGGGCAGGGTGGTAGGAGATGTCTTTCATATCAAAGGACAATCTTACTTGGCACTTAAAGATGCATGGTCAAGGTACACAACCATTGAACCATTACCTGGAATGGACAAGACACAGTTGCTCAGGGCTCTCTTGATTGCTCAGGCCAGGTACTACCCTGTGGAGGCATTGTTACTGGATCAGCAGTTCACGTGTCTTGCCAATGAACCAGGGTGTGAGGCTATTGATCTGGCTGGGCTAGAAGATCATGAGAGGCAAGGCATTATTGAAAGGGCCATCAGGTCCATTAAAACCCTTGTAGCCAAAGAAGATGGCAATCTGCTGGCTGACAGTGGGTCATATGCTGACAGAGCTCTGTGGTCCACCAGGTTGTGCCAAGTCCTCAACAGGAGGCCACTCATGAAAACCCCACAAGGGGTGGTCATTACACCAGATGGATTGCATGCAGGCATTTATCCACCTGAGGTACTAGCCTTATACAACGCACAGCGAGCACAGACAGCTAGCAGGTTAGCTGTCAAGGATGCAAAGCATCCACGTCCCACCTTCAAAGAAGGGGATCAGGTCCTATTCTACAAGGAGTCGGGACTAGGCAAGGTGGGTACCTGGCATGGGCCAGCCACCATCCTAAAATTTAACACCACTGGCAGGACAGTGTTAGTTAAACACAATGACACGGGCAAGATTCACAGGTGTCGGCCGCGATAGAACCGGACTGGGGACCGGACAGCCCGTGTCGGATGTCGCCCAAGCGTCCGTGGGATCTCGACGCTCCCGACTTTTGCAGCTACGATTGACGCGTTCACACGGCCGCAACTTTTAGGGAGGTGTACCGTATAATACCGATGTCGCTCACTCAGATGGCGAGGACCATGCGTTCGGACGGATATGAGAGACTCGGTCGGTCGGCCGCCGCCGTTCCCGTTCCCGCCGCGCCCGCCGCACCGGACTTCCCCATGGAGTTCCCGGAATCGACGCCGCAACCAGCGCCGTACGTCGACGCCCCGTCGCGCCAACCCTCGACTCACATCGTCGGGTCTGCGGTCGTCGAGGGGAGGAAGTCGGCGTATTCCGTCGTCGCGGCTCTCGCGGGCGTGTCGGTGACGATCGGCGTGTTGAAATTCGCGCCCGAAAGGTTTCCCCGGTGGTTCGAGAACCGCGACACGGGGAGGGTCGACAAGATCCGAGTGAACGTCGCGGGGATCGTGTCCGGGATCGTGACGTACGGCATCGTCCTCATGGTCATGAATTTCCGAAAGTGACGCGTTTTAATGAGTCGTTTTATAATAAAGGAATACGGTTAAGATGCAAGAAGACGAGTACCAGCAGACGAGGTTCGAACTCGTGAACCGAATTTCGGAATGCAGACAAGCGGCGCGCGATTTGAGACGGAAGATGGGACTCCCCGACGTCCGTCACGCGGACGTGCCCGCCAACGACGAGACGGATCCCGTCCGGCGGAGGGCGAGAGGTATCGAGATACTCAGAGACCGGCTCGACACCGCTCACGACGACCTCGTCCTTCTGCAAAGGAAGTATCGCGTGTTCGTTCACTCGCAATTGCAATAAATGTCAGGTGGGTGTAATGGATACCAACAACGAATCCGAGCCCGTCGTCAACATCAACGTGTTGGTGGACAGCAAGAAGGAGTACGTCGACCAGTTGGAGCGCGGTCTGACCGACCCCGTGTTCCAAGCGTTGAAGAGGATGGTGATGGACGCGATCAACGTGTCTCAGCAGGCGAACATGGACCCGATCTCCGCGTTCGTGCAGCTCGTCGAGGAGATCCCGGAATGGACGCCCGAGATCGTCGAAGAGGAGACCGAGCACGTCATGGAGAAGATCCCCTACTTGCGGGACCTGTTGAAGGCCTATTTCGTGTGCACCAGCATGATCATGGGGTCCATCCGCATGTCCAAGGACCCGAACCAGACGATGCGCGTGCGGGTGCCGACCCCCCCCGTTTCGTGCACATGGTCATGAAGAGTCTGGGGTCGGAGATCGTGGACGACGTGGACCATTTCCTCGTTGAGGTCGACGGCGGGAATTACAAACTGAATCGGCGTCACGCCTTCGACGCGATCCGAGAGGCCGTCAAGAACACCGTCCACGAACTCATGCCAGTTAGATGAGATGCTTAGGCTGACACACGGATTTCCGGCCTGCGCGCCGCGTATTGCCTACCGCGGCTGAGCGGGACACCTCAGTACAGTACGGCAGGGTGTACGGTACTGAGGTGTCATGTGGACCGATGTGCGGTTAGTGCCAGACTGTTCCTAGGTGCTAGCTCGACCCGCCAGGTCCGGTGTAGCCGGGCCTGACGGGCCGAGTCTTAGCTGGTTGCTAGTGACGTGGTCGCATGGCATTGCAGTGTACAGTTGTCCACTGGTCGTGTGCTGCAGGTAGCACCGCCATAGGCATATAGGCGTAGCACTGGGGAGTGCCACAGCACCCGAGTTTGCCCAGTTCCATTCTGAGCCCTCAGCTTTCATCGCTCTCTCATTGTATTATTGTAATACAATCATCATTCGCTCTCAGCTTTCGCAGTTGTTCGTCGTCCCTAGTCTCCATCCAACTTGGACTGAAAAGTTCGATATTTTTTTTACAAGCAAAAAAAAGATATGGCTTCCAACAACGGCAACAACGGCAACAACAACAAGGGGAAGGCGCCTGCCAGGCGCACCTCACCCCGCCTTTCGCCGGAGGGCACGCCCTCCACCAACGATGCGAGGGTGACGCCCAACGTCCCTTCCGCACGGTGGTCGCTGACCACCCAGGCGTCGGGGCCCGCAGGTGGGGCCCGGCGCCCGGGGATGGCGAGCGGTCGTCCGTTTGCCACTGGCGGTTCGTCCGCCATGGCACCTGGGGGGCAGGTCCCCCGGGCACGATTCCCCCGTCGCAGGTGACGGGGGTCGTGAGCGGAGTGATTCCTCGAGGAGGATGGCGAGGTGCCGCCTGCGAGGCCTCGGCCTTCGCTTGAGCTTTCGTCGCAGACACCTGCGACGTCTGGCAACCTTTCCGTGGGCCGACAGATGGCCACCATGGACATTGACCGGTATGGGGAACATGTTCCGCCCCCGGTCGCGTTCGGGCGCCCACCCCATTTTCTCCCCCTTGGGGAGGACGACATCCCGGCGTTCATTGCGGTGAACGGCCGGATCATGCACCAACGTTTTCAGTTGCTTCCAGATGAGCAGATCACGCGATAGAGGTTCATCGGGTGCACACGCTGATCGAGGGGCGTCTTAGGATGCAGTCCCACTGGTTCAGGTGGCGTTTGGCTGTACTGTTTCGCCAATCGGCCGAGGCACAACCCCGGCACTGTTGATCAGTGGGCGTCCAGGCAGCGCCAGAGAGAGGCGCTGCGCGTGGTCGCCAGACCAGAGATCGCGCTGACTCCGTTGGGGCCGTGGCCCCAAGTCACGCCAGTTGGCTGGGGCCCGGATAGGCGTGAGGCGGCTGCGATGCCGCCTGCGACGGGGCGCGGGGCGGCAGACGCCCCCAACACGCCCATGGGTGGTGAAGCCACCCAGGACCCTCTGGCAGGTCAGAGGGTCCAACCTCAGCCGCAGGCTCCCCCGCCCAGCGTGGGGGGCCAGGTGGCTGAGGAGGCCACCGGGGTCGCAGGGACCCCGGCGGCGACACAAGCGCCCGGGGTCGCAGGGACCCCGGCAGCGACGCCGGCGCCTCCGGCGCTGGCGGGGGATGCAGCCCCCATGGAGGGTGTCACGGGCACCTCCAGCGGCTCTGGGGGGCAGGCCCCCTCTAGTCGCAACAAGGACAAGTCCCTGGCAGGGCCGGAGGGGCCCAGGGTCCCACCGCAGCTGGGCAGCAACCAGCACTGCTGGAGGGCGACCTGCAAGGTCGCGACTTCATCACCCTGGGTGATGAGGCCGTGTGGCGTGCCATACAGACAGCCACAGCCTCCTTCCGTGGGCTGGCCGACAGGAGCCAGCAGATGCACGTCGCGGAGGCGGGCAGCCTGGTGTGTGCAATCATCACGCACATCCTGGGCCTGCCCAACCTCCAAGAGGGCACACGCAGGGTGTGCGACGACCTGCTGCCTGCCCTGCAGGCTCTCCTCTCAGGGAGGAGGGTGCAGGGCAGCAGGGTGCGTCTGGTGCGTCTGGAGCTCCTGCACAACGCCATCCTGAGGGGGCGGGTAGGTGGCTGCCTACCTGGCTGCATCATGATCTTACTAACCCTACTGACGATGAAGTGTCCCTCTCTCCCACCTTCCATGATTGGGAGGAGGCCCGCAGCAGGAGGCGGGAAGTGACACACACTCACACCCCCACCCAGCCCACCCCTATGTTGTCTAACCCTCCTACACAGCCCATGTTTGCCCATCCTGCTCAGCTCACTCAAGTAGCACTTCCCTCTCAGCAGGTCTCTCCTGTGAATGCTGCAGCAGCAACACCATCTTCTCCCTCTCCCCCTGCATCCCCCTCTAGGTTGCCCACTTACAATGAAAACCGTCCTGTGGATAGGATTAATGTCAGGGGGCTGCCTGAGGGGTATACTAGGGAGCAGGGGAATCATGCACTTCTCTCTCTGCAGCTGGCTAGGGAGGAACTGAATGTCAAGAATTGGTTTGGATCTCTCATGCAGGGGGATTTCTACCATCAGTCCTCTTCTCAGATTCAGAATCTCATTCTTGTCTTCCAGCGTAGGTATCCCAAGTGGCAGGACACGCAGGCTAGGGCAGTTTGGGAGGCTTTCATGAAGGAGCTAACTGACCTCCTCTCCACCCCCTCATCTGTGGACATATATGGGGCATTCAGGTGGGTAGAGGAATACAGGGTCACATCAGTGGACTATGTGGCTGAGACAAAGAAATATGAGCTAGCCATCAAAGCACGTCCTGATGTCCAGCAGCTAGATCACAAGTTCTTGCTGCGTTCTTCCTTGAGAAACTCAAACTTGACAAAAACACCTACGCTATGCTTGCCACAGGATGGCAAAGTACTGGGAGGACATGAAGGAGGCATTGGATTATATCAAGCTGGCCTTGGCTCCCCTTAGCCAGGGGGCCATGGGCACCTCTGTAAAGAGGGTCAGGGGGGAAGAGAGGGAGGAGGAGGATAGGGAGAGGGAAGACAGGAGCAAGAGACCTGTCACTATGGCAGAAGTCAAGTCCCTGCTGGGACAAATGTTTAAGGGCAAGGGCAAGGGCAAGGGCAAGGGCAAGGGCAGGGGCTGGGGCAAGGGCAAGGGTAAGGGGCAGTCTCCCTCCAAGGGGGGCAGCTCCAGCAACAACAACAACAACAGTAACAACAACAACAACAACAACAACAACAACAACAACAACAACAATAACAACAACAACAACAAGAAGCAGGACAAGGAGGACAAGTCTTCTCAGCGGTGCACCCGCTGTGGCATGAAGTACCACCTGCGGCCCACCTGCCGCAAGAACGTGGACGAGCTGGGGCATTTGGACGTCCTGTGCCACAAGTGCCACGGGCCGCCCCACGGTGACCCCAAGGACTGCAAGCGGCCTCCTTACGGCAAGAAGTGTGAGTCTCCCTCTCATGCTGGCTTGAGTGTGCCTGCTTCACCTCTTTCATCTGCATGCCCCACTGTCAGAGCAGTGAGCAGTTCTGGAAAGGTGCTACAGCTGGTTTCAGAAGATTATGTCTCTAAACCAACCTTCACATCTATGGTTCCCAAGGTGTGCAGAGTGTCCCCCAGAGGATGCTCAGATCAGTTTTCAGGAGCTTGCTTTGCAGTTGCATTTCCTTTATGGGCATGAAGTGAGTGCAGAGGTGGTGGCAGCAGCAATAGGGGGGGCAGCACTCAGACGTGCATGCCAGGTGGTCAGATCCCACTGCCAGCATTGTCAGTTCAATGCACCCAAACCCCCTAAGTGGCATGTAGCTACCCCACCTAAGAGCAAGGGCAGGGTGGTAGGAGATGTCTTTCATATCAAAGGACAATCTTACTTGGCACTTAAAGATGCATGGTCAAGGTACACAACCATTGAACCATTACCTGGAATGGACAAGACACAGTTGCTCAGGGCTCTCTTGATTGCTCAGGCCAGGTACTACCCTGTGGAGGCATTGTTACTGGATCAGCAGTTCACGTGTCTTGCCAATGAACCAGGGTGTGAGGCTATTGATCTGGCTGGGCTAGAAGATCATGAGAGGCAAGGCATTATTGAAAGGGCCATCAGGTCCATTAAAACCCTTGTAGCCAAAGAAGATGGCAATCTGCTGGCTGACAGTGGGTCATATGCTGACAGAGCTCTGTGGTCCACCAGGTTGTGCCAAGTCCTCAACAGGAGGCCACTCATGAAAACCCCACAAGGGGTGGTCATTACACCAGATGGATTGCATGCAGGCATTTATCCACCTGAGGTACTAGCCCTCTACAACGCACAGCGAGCACAGACAGCTAGCAGGTTAGCTGTCAAGGATGCAAAGCATCCACGTCCCACCTTCAGAGAAGGGGATCAGGTCCTATTCTACAAGGAGTCGGGACTAGGCAAGGTGGGTACCTGGCATGGGCCAGCCACCATCCTAAAGTTTAACACCACTGGCAGGACAGTGTTAGTTAAACACAATGACACGGGAAAAATTCACAGGTGTTCACCTCACAGGATGAAATTGTATTTTCCAACTGTGTCAGACGTGGCAGAGGAGGAAGAGCTGTTGGCCGACAGCCCTGTACAGTTGCCTGGCATCCCAGCGTTGCCCAGTGAGTGGTTGTTTGGAACACCCACTGGTGAGTGTGAGAGCCACACCCACTGTGACACCCAGGTCACCCTTGATGATTGCAGGCAGTCACTGCAGGCTTGGCCCCCTGCAGCAGAGGGTCACATTGGCAAAACAGGTGATCAGCAACCTATCACCTCTTCAAGTGTGAACATAGCTCAGCCACTAGCTGCACCTTCCAAACGCAGCCTAGCAGACGCTGTTCGCATTTTACAAGCAGCTCATAGAGCCAAAGCTCAAACTGCTGCAGGATCAGCTAAGGTGGGGAAGGTTGGGCAGAATGACAATAGCCCATTTATGGTTGCAGTGGACACACAAGCCCAGGTCAGCATTATCAGTGCCCTGGCTGTGCCCCATTTGCCTTTGGAACCTTCACCCTGGCACCATGTGGCTGATTTCTCAGGGCAGTCATCCCTCAAGGTATTAGGTCAGGTCATGTTGACTATACTCGGTATCCCCACTCCTTTTCAGGTCTTGGAAGGTTATAAAGGGAATGCTTTATTGGGGGATCCTTTTCTCTGTTACCCTGGTGTCCTCATATCCAGTGATAGACTATCCATCCAGGACATGGGTGGTGTTGATCTGAATCATTTCAAAATTTCTCTTGAAAAACTTCTTAACACCAACATTGCTTCTGTAAAATTTGCTACACCCAAGTATGCCCCAGGGCAAGAACCCTGTGTGGCAGACCTGGTTCACAACCAAAAACTTCATCCCAACTCATTTGGATTGGGCAAGCATGATGTGGCTAAAATGTCTCCTCTTTCTTATGAACAGATAGAGCAAGACTGTCGCACACACATAGGATTCCTAAAATGGGTGGAGGCCTTTAACAAGGCCAGGGAAGAATGGGTAGTGCCAGATCCTCTTAGTCCTTCTCATACTCCCCTGTCACACCTATTGACAAAAAGCCTGCAGGGTGCAAGCACTTGCGCCTGAAGTTTGTGTGTAAACATAAGCCAGCAGCAGATGGGTCAGTCATTTTCATGCTAGACCTTGTGTGACAGAGTTCAAGGGCACCACTGATCTGACAGAGGCAGAGTTGTACACGCCAGGCATTCAGCAAACATCCCTAAAAATCTTGCTGTCTGTCTTTGTGGGTCATCTCAATGATGGGGATGACTATGTATGTAAGGCTACAGACATTAAAAGGGCTTTCCTGAAAGGCTCACCTGAGATAGCACAACAAGTGTGGCATGGTCAGGTGTATGTAGTCTCCACTCCCAGAGTTTGGGCAAAACACATCCCTCAGCAGTACCTGAAAGCTAACATAGGTGTTGAAGGGCTGCAATCAGCTCCTCGCATTTTCAGGATGTCAGCTCAGGCTGTGTTTGAAAAGCTAGGGGCTAGATATGATGACATAGACCCTTGCTTCTTTGTGGTCCCACACCCTCATGGCATTCTCACCTTTGTGTGGCATGGGGATGATCAGCTGATTGCTGGGCCAAGGCGTGCTGTGGATGATTTTATTCAACAAGTGTCACAGCATTTTGAGATTGGCAAGCAAGTAGAGCTGGGCACCACTGCCATAAAATTTTGTGGCACAATGTTACAACTCCAGCAGCATCAAAACCAGTGGGTGTGTGCACTCTACTCTCCCAATGATTACATGCACAGCTGCTTGGAGGTTTTGCAAACAAAAATCAAACCTGGAGCCTGTCCTACCATTAGAGGCAAGCTGGGGTGGTTGTGCTCAACGTGTGCACCTCACCTGGCTGTGGTTAGCAGAGTTGATGATGATGTCTTGATGCAAGTAGGTCACAAAGCCATCACCAAAACTCTCCAGGAAGGCCCTCCCCTTATCTTGCACTCCTTGGATCTCCACAAAACCATTCACATCCAAGCTATGATGGATAGTTCCATGGAGTCCAGGCAGATTACCAAGTTGCAGGCAAGGGAGTCAGGCTTGTATTTTGTGCAGAATGATGATGCACCCTTGTCTCTCATTTCATGGTACAGCCGGTTGCATAGACGCAAGGCTGTCAGCAGCAATGCTGCTGAGTGCAGGGCAGTGGTGTCAGCAGTGCTTCATGCCAGGTACTTGAATCATGTGCTGGTTTGGTTGCAGATGCAAGCAGGCAGCAATGCTGGGGTGGTGGCACACTTGCTCACTGACAGTCAGTCAGTCCTCAGTTTCCTTGCTAACCCCTATGCTGTCCACACTGATCTTGACTGGGTGGTCCTGAAACAGGAGTCCACCTACTGGGAGTCCACCCGTCACGTGGAGGACAAACACAACGCTGCTGATGCACTCACTAAAGTGCCTCAGCAGGCAGCTGACAATACAGCTGTTGTACCACTTGATGAACCCCTATGGCAAGCAGGCAACCCTGCCCCATAGGGGGGACGCCTAGCAGGGTCCTGTTCACCAGGGCCGCCTAGGTCACCCAGTACCCCTTGGGCAGGTCCAAGGGGTAGGTTGTGGCTTCCAGCAAGGGGGGTTGGTTGGAGTCTGTTTTTCATACATCTGCGTGCCCTATGCCCAATAAAATCTGTTTTGATTTTTTCAACACCATGGAATTTCGTTATGCACACCTTCATAGGTGGGCATGGGATGTATCTCACACCTTTTTCACTAGGGCGTATGCCTTGGTGGATTGGCCTTGAGCTCAGTGGCTCAGGTGCCCCCATTCAAGTGGAGGGTCAAAGCTCCCTTGACAGGTGGTTACCCAGGACCCCAGTTCACTGTGGATATCCTGGGCCACCTGGCCTTACTGTTCAGTGGCAGTAAAGGCATGGGTGCTGTCATGTTGTCTAGTACAACGTGCTCAGCACAGGTGCAGGATGAAATATTCCTGTCACCTGTCACCAGGACTTCAGTCACCCATGTGCAGGGCAGGGGTGGCTGGTCTCACACGTTGTGCAGGTGCAATGTGGCCAGGTCCAGGATGTCATAGTCCTGTCACCTGTCACTCGGACTTCAGCCCCCTCTGTGCAGGGCAGGGGTGGCTGGTCCTCACATGTTGTGCAGGTACAACATGGACAGTGCAGGGTGCAATAAACCTGTCCACTGTCACTCCTCAGGTTGCAGGTAACCTGAGCTCAGTTGACCCAGCCTGGCTGGGTATTTTCTCTCTGAGTGGGCGATGATGATGGAACAACATGGAACCTCTTAAACGGTTACCTTGGCATTTTTTTTACAATGGCTCTCTTGGCTGGTGTGCACTCCCTGGATAGGCAGACAGGCATAGCTATCTCCCTTGTGAGCTCGCGAGGAGGAGGAACTCCCCGGGCATGTTGAGCTAAACGTGATGCCATCACAAGTATTGCACGAGTTCTGGGGCCCATCTTTTTCAGTCCAGATGTTGCAGTATGGGTGTCAGTTGCTCAGCACCTCAGTCAGCTTGGAGTCAGTCTCCTAGCTGGGCAGGGTCAGGCTTGAAGTCGCTAGCCTTCAACCTGAAAGGAAAACATAATGGGAGTTAGATGAGATGCTTAGGCTGACACACGGATTTCCGGCCTGCGCGCCGCGTATTGCCTACCGCGGCTGAGCGGGACACCTCAGTACAGTACGGCAGGGTGTACGGTACTGAGGTGTCATGTGGACCGATGTGCGGTTAGTGCCAGACTGTTCCTAGGTGCTAGCTCGACCCGCCAGGTCCGGTGTAGCCGGGCCTGACGGGCCGAGTCTTAGCTGGTTGCTAGTGACGTGGTCGCATGGCATTGCAGTGTACAGTTGTCCACTGGTCGTGTGCTGCAGGTAGCACCGCCATAGGCATATAGACGTAGCACTGGGGAGTGCCACAGCACCCGAGTTTGCCCAGTTCCATTCTGAGCCCTCAGCTTTCATCGCTCTCTCCTTGTATTATTGTAATACAATCATCATTCGCTTTCAGCTTCAGCAGTTGTTCGTCGTTCCTAGTCTCCATCCAACTATGCCCATCGACGATATCCTCAAGGAGTACATGGGGGAGCTGCTGAACAAGGACACGTTCAAGGGAGGCGAGGAGGACGCGCGCGACGAGAACCTCGTCGAAGACCCCGCCGTCGTCGGCGCGCCGGGCGGCGATGTCCGCCAGGTCCAGATCGCGCGCCAGGCGCTCGTCCGCAAACCGGCGCCCATGACGCCCGACGATCAGGATATCGGAGGGGTGACCGTCGAGGACGACGGATTCTAATATAGTGCGTACTTATAATGTCTCGCCCCGTCGATCTGTTGCCCGTACAAACGCTGAGTTCCGGGATGAAGGTGATCGAAGGGAGAAGCCAATCCCGGTACCCCGTGTCCCCCGAAGCCGTCTCGTTCATCCGATCGACGCTGGCGGGAGGAAAGGAGATCGGAGGGACGTTCGTCCCCGACGCGTCCGGAGTGTTGCAGCGGTTCAAGACGACGGCGTTCGGCCACACGAACGACGTCCAGATCCCGCACGGGACGTTCGAATGGCACACGCATCCGCAGCGGTGCGGCATGACGGACTGCTCGCTCTCCAGTCCGAGCGACACGGACGTCGGCATCATCCTGGACGACGCGGGGAGCGAGAACGTTTCGCACATGGTGTTCAACCATTCGGGCGTGTTCGTGATGACGCTGACTCCGGCGCTCGTGAAGACGATCTTGTCGCGCGGGAAACGCGCGACGAACGAGATCCGCGGCGCGTTCACCAAGTTGCAGGACGCGTTCGCGGACAAGTTCCGAAGCACTCGGACGGAGCGGGACAAAGACGCCGCGGAGTTGTGGCATCAGAGGGAGTGGATGAAACTGTGCAAATCCCGCGGGATCCGCGTCCTTTTCTTCACCTACTCGCAGTCGCCGTACGTCCCCGTGGGCGCGGCTCGTCCGTGACCGTGGCCAGAATCTCGCGGTGTTTATAAATGGATTTGCAATTGAAAAAGTTCGACCCCTCGAGGATAGGAGACGACAAAGTCGTCTGCATCGTGTCCAAACGCGGCGGCGGTAAGACGACGCTCGCCACCGACATCATGTATCACAAACGGCACATCCCGTCCGGCATCGTCATGTCCGGCACCGAGGGGTCGAACCGGCATTGGCAGCAGTACGTCCCGAGTCTGTTCGTGTACGAATCGTTCAACAAGCCCGCTCTGCGCGCTCTCCTGAAGAATCAGAAGAAGATGTGCAAGGCGGGGAAAGGCCGAAACTGTTTCGTCGTGTTGGACGATTGCGTCTACGACAGGACCGTCATGCGCGACCCGGGCATCCGCGAGATCGCGCTCAACGGGAGACACATGAAGATCTTCCTGCTGTTCATAAGTCAGTACAGCATGGACGTGACGCCCGACATCCGCAGCAACATCGATTACGTGTTCGCGTTGCGGGAGAACATCATCATGAATCGGGAGAGATTGTATCGCAACTACTTCGGCGTCATCCCCACCTTCGAAGCGTTTTGCGAGATCCTCGACCAATGCACTCAGAACTACGAGTGCTTGGTCGTGGATCACACGAGCGAATCGAATCGTATCGAAGACGTGATCTTTTGGTACAAAGCCGAAAAACGCGACAAGTTCGCGATTGGGAGTCCAGGTTTTTGGAATTACAGTCGTTTGAATTACAATAAGGATTATAAAAGCGATTCGGACGGCGACGAGGGCGGGTCCATGAAGATCGTCAACACGCGCGTCCGCAAACTCAACGCCGAACGGAAGGACGACTATTGACGGGCGCCGGAGTCGTAGCGGCGGGCGTCATGATGTAGACGGGCTGTTCGATGCGCGTCAAGACGTGCGCCGGCGGGGGTTTCGCGGGAGGCGGAGGAGGCGGCAACCGAGGCGCGTCCGTGATCTTGGGCTTGCGAAGGACCAGCGTGCTGGACGCGCGGCTCTTGATCTTCCTTTTCGCGACCGCCGTCCGAGAGATGGGCATCGTTACGATTTCGCAGAGAAAAGTATTCGTCGGGCCAATACACGTCCGACACGAGGACGTGAGCGGGTTGTCAACGCCGGGTCGTTTACGATGCGAAACGCTTGCCGCCCATGCCGGACGCGACCGCCATCACGTTGAAGGACCGCGCGTAGATCTCGATGACGCCCTTGGGGATCTTCCCCGTGACGCTGTTCTTCTGCAGACCCAGCAGGACCAGCTTGACCGTGTCCAGCCGACTGAAGTTGAGCGAGCCGGTGGGCTTCCAGTTCTCGGGCTCCAAGGAGAACGGGATGACGTACACGTGTCCCATCTTCGGCAGACGCGTGTGAGTCTGCAAGGGCAACAGGTAGCTGAAGTAGATGGGATCGCGGCCCTCGCCGAACATCTGCTGCGAGTTGAGAGTCAGGTTGGCCTTCTCGAACAGATGGCCGTCCCCGAACTTGCTATTCTTATTAATGAAATTCCAATACGCCGCCGTCGGGTCGGGAGACGTGTCCGGGTCCGACAGACGGTTGTCGGCCTTGTAATAGAAAATGAGTTCCTTCACGGGGTGACTGAACGCCAGACCGATGGTCTCGAGTCCGGACCCCTCGTTGACGTAATGGGAGTAGTGCTGGGTCTCGGTGATCAGGTACTGGTGCCGCTCCTCCGCGAACTGCTTCCTCTCGAAGTCGTCCAGGTACACGAACCGGCACACGAGGCGCAACTTGGTGATCTCGTCCAACGCCCCCATCATCGCGTCGCGGTACGCGGTCACGCCCGAAAGCGCCGCCCAGGTCTGGGGAGCGCGGCTCAGGCTGGTGCCGGGGTACTTGGTCCCGCCCGCCATCTGCGTGAAGATGGCGTCCTTGCCGTTGAGCGTGACGACGACCTTCGCGTCGTGGTACTGCAGCGCGATCATGGGGAGAGCCATGCCGTACTCGAGACAGAACGAGAACTGCAGCGGGATGTAGACGTAACTCTTCTGTCCGCCGGTCTGTCCTCCGTTCTCCACGCGGACCGTCCCGCCGTGCCGCGCGGGGGTGTTGTCCACGTAGGAGGTGGACGGATCGCGAGACAACTGGTCCCACACGTGCATGAACTCGCCGGTCATCTCCTCGACGACCGTTCCTCCGATCTTTAACTCGACCTTTTTGATGAGGATGCGCGCGATATCGTCATAGAACGGGTCGAAAATCTTCCACCACGCCTGTCCAAAAGGCGGGGGCGTCGCGCCCCACTCCTTGATGGCCGGAAGCTCGAGATACAGGAACATCTTAGAGACGAGATCGCCGCTCTTGGGGATCTGGAACGTGACCTCCCTGCCGAACCCCTGGTTCCCGGCGACGGACACGATCTCCGTATCCTCGAACGAGAAGTTCGTGTGGCGAGGGTAGATCGATTTGAAGAAGGTCTTGACGGGCGAGACCGTCAGAGCCGCGTCTTGCGGACCCTTGGCGCGGAGAATGAGAACGGGACATCCCGACATGGCGTGCGACGTATACTACCCGAAGAGATTTTTTATTGGCGACCACTTTGCCGCGAGCGAGCGACAAGGTTTACGAGGCGAAGCGCTTGCCGCCCATGCCCGACTGGATGCGCACGAGGTTGAAACTGCGCGCGTACACGTCGATCGTGCCGGGCGGGATGCCGTTCAAGGAGGAAAGACCGAGACCCTTCAGCTGCAGCTTGACGCTGTCCAGACGCGACATGTTCACGCTGCCGGTGGGCTTCCACGACTCGGGCTTCAACGCGAAGGGCATCACGTACACGCGCGAATTGTTCTCGACGCGCGTGTGGAAATCCGCCGGGACGAGGTACGAGAAGTACACGGGGTCGCGGCCGTCGCCGTACAGGTTCTGGGAGTTCAGCGAGAGGTTCGCCTTCGTGAACAGATGTCCGTCGCCGAACTCGCTGTTGTCGTTGTAGAACTTCCAATAGGCGTTGTATCCGAATTCGGGGTCGGAACGGAACTTGTTCGATGCGAACGAGAGGTCGGACGGCTTGTACCAGAACAGCAGCTCCTTGACGGGGTGGTTGAACCGCAGCTCGAGGTCGATCTCGTTCTCGCCGCCGACGTGCTGCTGGAAGAACTGCGTCTCGGTGATGAGGTACTCGTGGCCGTTCAGAGCGAACTGCTTCCTCTCGAAATCGTCGAGGTAGAAGAACCGCGCGACCAGCTTGCACTCGAACGACGGCGGTTTGGCGATCCAATCGACGCGCGGGTGGGTGAACGGTTGGGAGGCCCCGGCCGCGTACTTCAGGTAGTTGGGGATCGAGGAGGCGCCGATGGTCATGGTGTAGTCGCCCCCGCCGCTGCTTCCGGCGAGCGGGACCAGCGATACCGTTTCGGCGACACTCACCGTGATCCCGGTCAACAGACCGCTCGCGCCCGTGGTCCATCCGGTAACGGAAAACCGGTACGACCCTTGGGTGTCGATCAGGTACGCCCAGTCCTTGCCGAGGTTCTCGAGCTTGGACGTCCCTCGAGTGGCGACGAACTTTGTGTTCGGTTGCGCCGCCAAGATTTGGCGAACGACGGGCAGGCGAGCGGCGAGCGGACTGATGCCAGAGGTCGCGGACACGTCGGAAGCCGTCAGCGCTCTGTTGTAAAAGGATACCGAGTCCCATACGGTGTTCGTCGCCTTGTAACTAGATCCGGAGCTAGGGCCGTTGCCGAGGTACAGATTCTTGTCCGCGATGGTCGGGGATACCATGCGCGGCCACAGGGGGTGCAGCATCTTCCGCTGTCCATCCACGTACACTTGGTACATGTCGTTATTGTTTCGGTAATACCCCGTCCAGTAAACTACGCCCGTTATCTTAAGTTTGTTACCAGGGGACTTTGTATAACCAGGGAAAGGTCCGATAGATACCCCTCCAGTCGGAATGTCATAGGGATCGTAGGAGGTAACCGGTCCGAGTTGGGTATCGTCCACGTATATCGCTAAACAGTTTCGGTTGATCGTATCAGTAGGTGGAAGGAGCGAGGACCCAAAACCAGTTCCCATCTTCGGTGCCAGCTTGGTGATTACGATCGTATGGTACTGGTTCTTTGCGAACGTGGAGATGTCGTATTGGGTCTCGGTCGGTACGTAATCGTTATACCCTTGAGAAATGAACGTCAAGGTGTTACCGTTCGAGCTGATTGACATGGCGATCCTCGTATTTTGAGCGGCTACAGTGGCATCGGTAAGATCGCCTCCAAATTGAAACAACGGGATAGTATTTGCGTCGAGATTGGCGGAAGTTAGATAAAATTGAAACGCGAAAGACCAAGACAGACCCGCGGGTATCGCGGTTGATCCAATGGGAATGACGGCGCGATCATAAGTGCTTGAGGCAGAATAGTCAGCTGCAGAGGCTGTCCATGCCAACGCACCTGTCGCAACAGAGATGGCGGGGGTCCCGGCGTTACTGATGTGCAATACAGCAGGTGCTGTGACCCCACCAGCGACCTTGTTTCCGAGAGTAGCGTCCGTGTCAAACCATTTTCCGATAGGGGAAGCTGGGATACCCCCCGTTGTAAACCCCATCGCGCGCGTCACCGCCAATGCGTGGTTCTTTCCATCGCCGACATACACCTTAGACTCGGGCCACGCCGACATTGTCGAAGTCGTTCCACTGCTTACGGATTGTAGCATCAACTCACCCGAGCTGCCCACCCTCACCTGGACTCCTTCCGTCGCACTACCGTACTCAAGCAGCTGATTCCCCTTGGTACCATCGATCGCGGAACTTACCGCCGTTACGACGGAGAACGTGGCGGTGGTGCCATTGAAAGCGGCATTCGTCAGGTCCGCTACGGCCTTATGGTTCATGGCGGTGTACTCCTGACCCGAAGCCACGATGGCGCCACCTTGATTCGTGTAATCGGCGAGCGCAAAAGGGACCGGAGAGGTGGTGAAGGAGCCCGAGTTGGCGAGGGTACCGTCGAAATTCCAATGACCCACGGGACTATTCGTGGCAGCGGGCTGGACATAGGGGCTGACGGAGTAGTCGATCGCGGTGGAAGTCGTGTCAACCTTTACGGCGGTGGAGTAGTGAGTGAAAATGTCGTCAGCGTCCGCGAATTGGACCTTGACGATGACGTCGTGGTGCTGGATGGCGATCATGGGAAGGGCGAGACCGGGGTCCATCGTGAACGAGAACTCGATGGGGATGTAGATGTGTTGGCGTTTCGAGCCATCGCAATACGCGTAGATGTCGCCCCTCTCGTCGAGCTTCACGCTGCCGCCGTGGCTCGTCGGCAGGTTGTCCACGCTGCTCTTGTGCCCCTTCTTCGTGAGGATGTCCATGACGTGGAGGTAATCACCGGTCACGCGCTCGATGCTGAACCCGCCGATGCAGAGCTCGACGTACTTAATGAGGATGCGCGCGAAATCCTTTGCGAACGGGGAACTGTCGACGTTCGGGAACTCGGCGAGATCGATGTACAGCATCACCTTGTGAAGAAGGTCGCCGGACCTCGGGATCTTGAACTCGACCAATTGGCCGTATCCCATGACACCGGCGGATTGCGTGATCTCGGCGTCCTCGATCGCGAAGTTGGTGTGGCGAGCCCACGTGGCCTTGAAAAAGGTGATTTCGGGGTCGACGACGAGATTGACGTCTTGACTCCCCTTGCTCCGAATCCACATGACCGCGCAGGAAGACATGAGAGGCTATATCTTGAACGGAGATTTTTTTTACGACGCGTACCTCTTGCCTCCCATCCCCGACTGGATGGAAAACATATTAAAGTTTCGGGCGTACACGGAAATGGTGCCGGGAGGGATCGCGCCCATACCGGAGAGTACCAACTTCACGTCGTCCAGACGAGACATATTGACGCTTCCGGACGGCTTCCACGAGCCGGGGGTCAGACACAGGGGGATCACGTAGATGCGGTGGTCGGAATCGTAGCGCTTATGGAACTGGGTGGTGGTCACGTACGAGAAGTAGACGGGGTCGCGGCCGTCGCCGTACATGTTCTGCGAGTTGAGAATGAGGTTGGCCGATCGGAACAGGTGCCCCTCTCCGAACGAGCTGTTTGTGTTGGAAAGGTAGAGGAAACTAATGGGTTTTACACAATGCCTTGTGCTTGGCCTTGTTACCCTTGCACCTTGCAGGTGATGAAAGACTGAGCTTGAAGACAATGGAAGAGAGACCAGAAAAAGAGTTTTATTTCTTAGGCTGAGAGGTTAGGAAAAGAGGTACCTGGCCTTAGGAGCCAGTTTCTTTTTATACCTTTCTAGCTAGGAAGGATGACATCAGATGCTGATGTCATCATAGAAGCTTGTAGAAACATCTAAGCATATTCCCAGCATATTCTCAGTATATTCCAGGAATATTCCTGGCATATTCCTAGAACATTCCAAGGTCATTCTAGAAAGGTTCTAATGAGCTGGCATGACAGTTGATTGCCAAATGTCCTCTGAACAAGGTGCCACATCTAATGCTTAATAAAGTGACACATGGTTTCTACTTGGAATGACAAGTGTAATCCAATGAGTCTATCCACTTGTCAGTCAATGGAATGCAACACTTGTCACTATGAGCTTCCAACACATGTCAGCTCATGGAATGGACACTTGTCTACCAAAGAAGTACACCACTTGTCAAGCATGGAAGTGATGCTACTAGACCAACTCAGGTACAAGAGATCTATGGCCAAATATAGGACTATGGCACATGAACATTGATCAGCTCATTGAGAGCAATTCATCTAACTTATCAAATCTATCAAATTCTCAGCCCTTGTGAAGTAAAACAAAGAAGAATAAAGTCAGGCTGGAATATAGTGTGGGCAGGTGGGTATATGATCCCCAACACCCCCCTTAGCCAGCTGAACACAAAGGACTAAGTTGACATGAGTTTGCCACGCAGGGCAGTGAACCTGGCACGTGAAAGTGCCTTCGTCAGAAGATCAGCAAGCATGTCCTCCCCAGGACAATGCTTCATGGCGATGAGTCCCCCCTCCACCTTCTCCCGGATGAAATGGAAACGCACGTCAATGTGCTTCGTGCGCTTGGGATGAACAGGGTCACGAGCGAGTGCCACGGCGCCTGTGTTGTCGCAGAAGACAGGCGTGGGCCCCTGAACTGGATGCCCCAGCTCCCCCAACATGTGCCTCAGTGGAAGCACTAGCTGGGTTACGCTGCTAGCAGCAATGTACTCCGCCTCGCAGGAAGACAGGGCGGTAACGTGCTGCTTGCGGCTGCACCACTCGACTGCGGCCCCCCTGAACATCACTACATTGCCAGAGACAGATCTGCGTGTCTCAGGGCAGTTCCCCCAATCGGCATCCGTCCACCCCTCCAGCCCCCCTTGGCCACCATAGCGCAGTCCCAAGTCCTTGGTGTGGACAAGGTAGCGCACCAATCGCTTGGCCAGCTCCAAGTCGCCCTCCGTGGGTGCCTGCATGCATTGGGCCAGCTGGTTGACAGCAAAAGCAATGTCTGGGCGCGTCCATGTCGCGGCGTACATGAGAGCACCAACAATCTGCTGAAAGAGTTGATGGTTTGGGGCATCACACATTCCCCCCTCGCGACGGGGACTACCAGGCACTATAGGGGTGTGCACAGGGTGAGGGGTAGAAAGCCCAAAACGGGCAGCAATAGCTTCAATGTAGGGCCGTTGGTGCATGGTAAGGGAACGAGACGCAGGGTCGATAGTAAGGGAAACACCGAGGAAAAGAGAGGGATTGTCCGACTCAGTGATTTGAAAAGTATTAGCCAAACGGCGAGACCAGGATGCCAGCCAGGAAGGGGAAGGATGAGCAGCAAGAATGTCATCGACGTGCACGAACACGAAACCACGAGACGAAGGGTAGTAATACAGGCACGCATCAATTTGGCTTTGGATGGCGCCGTCAGAAAGAAGGTGTGCACGGAACGTTTTATGCCAATTGCGTGGCGCTTGCTTGATGCCATACAAGCTGCGGTGCAGCTTCCACACAAGCACATCGCCATTGGCATCCCGCTCTTCAAAGCCAGTAGGGGGACGCACAAAGACATCCTCCTGTAGGGGAGCATAGAGAAAAGCGGTTCGGACATCGAGCTGCTTGACAGTAAAGCCAGACGTGACAGCTAAAGCAAGAGCAAGTCGCACGGTGGACGCACGAACAGTGGGGGAAAAGACTTCATTAAGGTCGATACCTTCACGTTGGGCAAAACCTTTCACGACAAACCTGGCCTTGTGACGGCCGTCGGACTTGACAGCAAATACCCACCGGGAAGGGAGGACCTTGGCACCGGCGGGCAAAGTACGCGGGCTCACAAGCGAGTATACTGCATGATCACGAATGCTATTAATTTCGCTCAACATCGCAGCCCGCCACTCTGGACTGTTGTTAGCCTCAGTAAAGGAGACGGGAAGGGAAACGTCACTGCCAGTAAAATGCACTGTGTCAAAAAGATCACGAACTGACTGGTCATGCGGAAAAAAAACGAGCCCATTTAGGCGACACCGTGACAGGGGGAGCATAGGTAGTAATCTCCATCGCGAGGGGTTCACGGGTGCTACCGCAAAACATCAGCTCATCAGCAGTTGCCATGGCGACATTACCAGCTGGGTTACGTCGCAGCGCAGAGATTGTACTTTGCAGTCGAGCAGCACTTGAAGTGGCAGTGACCGGTGGACCAGCAGACAGCTCCCGTGCGTCACTTGGGGAGACGTCGTCAGTAGTTAGGACGGGCTGTGAAAAGTTTGGAGCACCGTCGAGCGCCTCCGGAACTGGTCTAGGACTTGGGACGTTGACTGCATCAGGACTTGGTGCGTCCGCTCCCTCGTGGCGAAGCTCCTCAGGAATATCCCTTCTGGTGGCGTCCAGAAACCTCGCCTGAGACCGGGTGACCGGTCCGCTAGGTTCGGCCAGAGAATTTGGCTGAACTTCTGCTACAGCCGGAAGATCAGTTGGTGAAGTTTCCTCCAGTGCGGCAGAACTTTCCAGAAGCGGCGCAGGAGTTGGCATGGCCCCATTGCGCCAGGCCTCATTGAAGGTGACATGCAGGCGGCGAATGACATCCTTGGATTCTGGACGGTAAATGAGGTACGCCGGCGATTCCAGATCATAGCCGACGAAGATTCCAGGCAGAGCCTTGGCCTCCAGCTTGCCACGTGGGCCCTCCACCCGATAGAAGGCAGGGCAGCCGAAAATTCGAAGATTCGAGAGATCCGCATTCGAATATTCCTGGCATATTCCTAGAACATTCCAAGGTCATTCTAGAAAGGTTCTAATGAGCTGGCATGACAGTTGATTGCCAAATGTCCTCTGAACAAGGTGCCACATCTAATGCTTAATAAAGTGACACATGGTTTCTACTTGGAATGACAAGTGTAATCCAATGAGTCTATCCACTTGTCAGTCAATGGAATGCAACACTTGTCACTATGAGCTTCCAACACATGTCAGCTCATGGAATGGACACTTGTCTACCAAAGAAGTACACCACTTGTCAAGCATGGAAGTGATGCTACTAGACCAACTCAGGTACAAGAGATCTATGGCCAAATATAGGACTATGGCACATGAACATTGATCAGCTCATTGAGAGCAATTCATCTAACTTATCAAATCTATCAAATTCTCAGCCCTTGTGAAGTAAAACAAAGAAGAATAAAGTCAGGCTGGAATATAGTGTGGGCAGGTGGGTATATGATCCCCAACACCCCCCTTAGCCAGCTGAACACAAAGGACTAAGTTGACATGAGTTTGCCACGCAGGGCAGTGAACCTGGCACGTGAAAGTGCCTTCGTCAGAAGATCAGCAAGCATGTCCTCCCCAGGACAATGCTTCATGGCGATGAGTCCCCCCTCCACCTTCTCCCGGATGAAATGGAAACGCACGTCAATGTGCTTCGTGCGCTTGGGATGAACAGGGTCACGAGCGAGTGCCACGGCGCCTGTGTTGTCGCAGAAGACAGGCGTGGGCCCCTGAACTGGATGCCCCAGCTCCCCCAACATGTGCCTCAGTGGAAGCACTAGCTGGGTTACGCTGCTAGCAGCAATGTACTCCGCCTCGCAGGAAGACAGGGCGGTAACGTGCTGCTTGCGGCTGCACCACTCGACTGCGGCCCCCCTGAACATCACTACATTGCCAGAGACAGATCTGCGTGTCTCAGGGCAGTTCCCCCAATCGGCATCCGTCCACCCCTCCAGCCCCCCTTGGCCACCATAGCGCAGTCCCAAGTCCTTGGTGTGGACAAGGTAGCGCACCAATCGCTTGGCCAGCTCCAAGTCGCCCTCCGTGGGTGCCTGCATGCATTGGGCCAGCTGGTTGACAGCAAAAGCAATGTCTGGGCGCGTCCATGTCGCGGCGTACATGAGAGCACCAACAATCTGCTGAAAGAGTTGATGGTTTGGGGCATCACACATTCCCCCCTCGCGACGGGGACTACCAGGCACTATAGGGGTGTGCACAGGGTGAGGGGTAGAAAGCCCAAAACGGGCAGCAATAGCTTCAATGTAGGGCCGTTGGTGCATGGTAAGGGAACGAGACGCAGGGTCGATAGTAAGGGAAACACCGAGGAAAAGAGAGGGATTGTCCGACTCAGTGATTTGAAAAGTATTAGCCAAACGGCGAGACCAGGATGCCAGCCAGGAAGGGGAAGGATGAGCAGCAAGAATGTCATCGACGTGCACGAACACGAAACCACGAGACGAAGGGTAGTAATACAGGCACGCATCAATTTGGCTTTGGATGGCGCCGTCAGAAAGAAGGTGTGCACGGAACGTTTTATGCCAATTGCGTGGCGCTTGCTTGATGCCATACAAGCTGCGGTGCAGCTTCCACACAAGCACATCGCCATTGGCATCCCGCTCTTCAAAGCCAGTAGGGGGACGCACAAAGACATCCTCCTGTAGGGGAGCATAGAGAAAAGCGGTTCGGACATCGAGCTGCTTGACAGTAAAGCCAGACGTGACAGCTAAAGCAAGAGCAAGTCGCACGGTGGACGCACGAACAGTGGGGGAAAAGACTTCATTAAAGTCGATACCTTCACGTTGGGCAAAACCTTTCACGACAAACCTGGCCTTGTGACGGCCGTCGGACTTGACAGCAAATACCCACCGGGAAGGGAGGACCTTGGCACCGGCGGGCAAAGTACGCGGGCTCACAAGCGAGTATACTGCATGATCACGAATGCTATTAATTTCGCTCAACATCGCAGCCCGCCACTCTGGACTGTTGTTAGCCTCAGTAAAGGAGACGGGAAGGGAAACGTCACTGCCAGTAAAATGCACTGTGTCAAAAAGATCACGAACTGACTGGTAATGCGGAAAAAAACGAGCCCATTTAGGCGACACCGTGACAGGGGGAGCATAGGTAGTAATCTCCATCGCGAGGGGTTCACGGGTGCTACCGCAAAACATCAGCTCATCAGCAGTTGCCATGGCGACATTACCAGCTGGGTTACGTCGCAGCGCAGAGATTGTACTTTGCAGTCGAGCAGCACTTGAAGTGGCAGTGACCGGTGGACCAGCAGACAGCTCCCGTGCGTCACTTGGGGAGACGTCGTCAGTAGTTAGGACGGGCTGTGAAAAGTTTGGAGCACCGTCGAGCGCCTCCGGAACTGGTCTAGGACTTGGGACGTTGACTGCATCAGGACTTGGTGCGTCCGCTCCCTCGTGGCGAAGCTCCTCAGGAATATCCCTTCTGGTGGCGTCCAGAAACCTCGCCTGAGACCGGGTGACCGGTCCGCTAGGTTCGGCCAGAGAATTTGGCTGAACTTCTGCTACAGCCGGAAGATCAGTTGGTGAAGTTTCCTCCAGTGCGGCAGAACTTTCCAGAAGCGGCGCAGGAGTTGGCATGGCCCCATTGCGCCAGGCCTCATTGAAGGTGACATGCAGGCGGCGAATGACATCCTTGGATTCTGGACGGTAAATGAGGTACGCCGGCGATTCCAGATCATAGCCGACGAAGATTCCAGGCAGAGCCTTGGCCTCCAGCTTGCCACGTGGGCCCTCCACCCGATAGAAGGCAGGGCAGCCGAAAATTCGAAGATTCGAGAGATCCGCATTGCGACCGGTGAGCAGGAAGTGTGGCGTGGCACCTCCAGGATTCGAGCTAGACGGCAGGCGGTTAAGTATATAAACCGCGCAATTGAAGGCTAGTGCCCAGAATCCTTTGGGCAAACCGGCATGCGTGAGCATTGCCAGTGTCATGCCCATGGCCAGACCCCACAGCCGCTCCGCCACTCCGTTCTGCTCAGGAGTGTAGGGGCTGGAGAACTCCTGGTGCACTCGGTGTTCAGCGCAGACGGCCCGCCACGCCTGCCCAGTGAAGACTGCGTCGTTGTCGGTCCGGAGAAGAATCGAACCGTTGTAGAAGGGGCGAATTTCGCGCGCGAGCAGCTGCTGTAGGGCGTCAACAGCCTCGTCCTTGTGTCGAAGCGGAAAGCACCATCGCCAGCGGGTAGCATCGTCGGTGAAGCCGAGCATGTAGCGGGCGCCTCCAATTGCTGGCTGCATCGGCCCGAGAATGTCGCTGTGAAGCTTGGCTCGGGGAACAGTCGATCGGAGCTGTCCAGGCGAAAATGAGCGCCTCTTGATGAAGCCAGCAGGGCAGGATGGGCAGCCAGGCGATGACAGGCGCCTCGAAAAAAGGTTAGACTCCGGAATGGCGGCCAGCCTCTTGATCCGATCTTCGCCAGCATGCCCAAGACGCCAGTGCCAGAGCAGGCTCGCCGGCCGCTCGATGGCCGTGGCAGCCATTGCCGCCTCGTCGCGCTCCGCAGGTAACACGTAGATGTTGTTCTGCAGCGCAATCTTGTGCGTCTCGTTGTCCAGCACCACTGTCTGCTCGGTGAGGTCGACTTTGTGGCCGTCCTTGGCGAGCTGCCCAGCTGATAGCAGTCGGGCGCTCAAGCCGGGCACGAAGAGCGCACCATTCAGGTGCACATGCTGGTTGGGCAGTTTGAGCCGAATCGTGCCCACTCCCGTCGCGCGAAGACGTCCTCCTGATCCGACGATGTTCCTAGTGGTGGGGGTGAGGGACACAAAGTCAGTGCGGCATGGGGACATGTGGCTGCTTGCAGCGGAGTCCAGAACCCAGGCAGGGGGCTTGGGGCTATACTGCGTGAGTGCAGCAGCCTCCTGCGACGGCGCCGACTCGGCGATGGTGGTGAAGACGAAGCCCTCCGGCAGCTCCGCGGCCTCCTGGGTGTTGTTGGCCACGCTTCCGCCAGGTGAGGACTCCTTCTTGGTCGCTTGGTTGCCCCTCCTGCGCTGGTTGCCCCGCCGTCCTTGGTTCTTGCTTCGTGGCTTGAGCTGGGAGTTCTTTTGCCAGCACTGGGTCTCCGCATGCCCACTCCTGTTGCAGTAGGCGCAGTGCTTCCTCTCACCACCCTTGTTGGCAGTGTGGAAAGCTTGACCTTGGGCTGGCTCCTCCTTGGTAGCTTGAGAAGGCCGTCCTCCCAGCAGCATGTCCTCCGCCTCCAGCAGCGCAGCCTTGACCTCCTCCAAGCTGTCCTCCTCTTTGAAGTGCGCTGAAATCAGGGCAGGGCGATATCGGTCAGGCAGGCCGCTCTTGAGGATAGCCGCAAAATCTTGGTCGCTCATGACGCCTCCCACCGCACGGTAGTCCGCCAGCAGCAGCAATCCACGTAGGATATACTGCCCCATGGTCTCCCCAGGCTTCATTTGCAGCCGGTGAAGCTGAATCCTGAGGTCCATGCGGTGACTCTTGGTGAGCTTTTGTTGCTCGTAGACCTCCCTCAGCGTCTTGTAGAGCTTGCTGCCAGATTGGTCTGGCACGAGCGATAGGATGCGCCTCGCTTCTCCCACAAGTGCAGCTGAGATGACAAGGCCAACAGCTTGGTCAGCCTTGCGGTCCTGCCTGGTGCCCAGCAGGACGTCCTTAACCTCATAGAAGGAACAGAAACCCTCAAGAGATGTCTTGGTCTCCTCCCAGCCACGTAGGCTTGTGCCATCGAATTTCAGCACCATCTTGGAGCACACATTCAGCATAGGAGTGTAGTCGACGTCGCTTGCCATGGAGCTTGTAGCTGGGCTGGGTTTCTTGGTGGTCTTCTTGGAGCTCATGAAGATTCCTCCGATACCATGTTGGAAAGGTAGAGGAAACTAATGGGTTTTACACAATGCCTTGTGCTTGGCCTTGTTACCCTTGCACCTTGCAGGTGATGAAAGACTGAGCTTGAAGACAATGGAAGAGAGACCAGAAAAAGAGTTTTATTTCTTAGGCTGAGAGGTTAGGAAAAGAGGTACCTGGCCTTAGGAGCCAGTTTCTTTTTATACCTTTCTAGCTAGGAAGGATGACATCAGATGCTGATGTCATCATAGAAGCTTGTAGAAACATCTAAGCATATTCCCAGCATATTCTCAGTATATTCCAGGAATATTCCTGGCATATTCCTAGAACATTCCAAGGTCATTCTAGAAAGGTTCTAATGAGCTGGCATGACAGTTGATTGCCAAATGTCCTCTGAACAATGTGCCACATCTAATGCTTAATAAAGTGACACATGGTTTCTACTTGGAATGACAAGTGTAATCCAATGAGTCTATCCACTTGTCAGTCAATGGAATGCAACACTTGTCACTATGAGCTTCCAACACATGTCAGCTCATGGAATGGACACTTGTCTACCAAAGAAGTACACCACTTGTCAAGCATGGAAGTGATGCTACTAGACCAACTCAGGTACAAGAGATCTATGGCCAAATATAGGACTATGGCACATGAACATTGATCAGCTCATTGAGAGCAATTCATCTAACTTATCAAATCTATCAAATTCTCAGCCCTTGTGAAGTAAAACAAAGAAGAATAAAGTCAGGCTGGAATATAGTGTGGGCAGGTGGGTATATGATCCCCAACAGTTTGGGTTCCGGAAAGACCAATACCCCTTGTAGAATCCCTTGGCGGTGGTCTCGGCGTCGCTGTAGCTGTCGGGACGGTAGAAGAAGATTAGCTCCTTAGTCGGATGGTTGAACTTCAGATCGATCATGACCTGCTCTTGCCCGTTGACGTACTGCGTGTGCAGTTGATTTTCCGTGATCAGGAACTCGTGATTGTCTTTCGCGAATTGCTGCCTCTCGAAGTCGTCGAGGTAGATGTAGCGGCACAGCAGACGACACGAAAAGGAGGGGGGTGTCGCGGTCCAAATCTTCCGCTGGTTCAGGACGGTATCGACGGCCATGGTCTCGAACTTGTCCTCGTCCTTGATCGTGTTGTTGCTCAGTCGGAAGATCCGAGCCCCTCCGACGAGCGTGTTATAATCCGCGATCTCGAAAGAGATGTCCAGCGTGCCGTCGACGCCGAGAACCGGGTCCGTGACGGTCCCGACGATATTGACGATCTTGTCGTTGTAGAACGCGTTGTCGATCACGTGCTGGACCCACTTCCGTTCCCCGGTCTCCGCCACGAGCTGACACATTTCGTTTCCGTAGCTGCCCTCGACGAACATCTTGCGGATCAGCGAGCGGAGATAGAGCTGGTTCGATCCCCAGACGGGAGAGGCGCTGTTAAGGGTGTCCTTGATCGTACCTCCGACGACGCCTGGGATGGATTCGTACAAGGGTTTCGACAGGGAGTACGACGTGAAGATCTTGTCGGCGGTGTTGAACTTCACCTTGACGCGGACCTCGTGCCACGACAGCGCGATCATGGGGAGGGCGAGACCGGGGTCCTGGGTGAACGAGAAGTCCAAGGGGATGTAGAGGTACTGCGGCGCGGTCCCGTCAAAACTATCGGCGATCTTGCCGTCCTTGCTGAACTTGACAGAGGAACCGTGGCTCACGGGCATGTTCTCGACGTAGCTGGCGTAATCGGTCCGCTCGAGGATGTCCCACACGTGCAGCATGTCCCCCGTCACGCGCTCGATGTTGTAGCCGCCGACGTTGAACTCGACGTAATCGATCAACGCGCGGGGGAAGTCCCAGATGAACGGGGAGAACGAACCGTCCCACCCGGGGACGGCGGACATCTGGACGACGAGGTAGGCCTTGGTGATCAGGTCGCCGGCGCGGGTCAACTTGAACTCGACCATCTGCCCGTAGTTGGCCTGTCCGGTCGCCTGGGTGATCTCGGTGTCCTCCCACGAGAAGTTGGTGTGACGCGGATAAATGGATTTGAAGAGGGTCACCTCCGGCTGGCTCACGAGTGCGATGTCTTGAGGTCCGCGGGCCTTGAGCATCATCATCGTCGCGCCTGAAGAAGACATGGGTCGCTATACACTTCCCCCGAGAAAAAAAGTTGCGCGTCAGACCCGATTTTCTTATCCTAGTACATAGTACTAGTATGGCGTCTCAAGACATCACGGCCCACGTGACGTGGTTGGCGTGCAAGGGCGCGTTCGACGCGTTCCTGACCGTCAACCCGGAGAAGACGTTCTTCAAATCCATTTACGCTCGACACACGAACTTCAGTTGGACGGACGTCGAGATCTTGCCCGACGTCGCGCCCGTGTACGGCGGCGAGGTCCGCTTCAAGGTGCCGCGACTCGGCGACCTCGTGACCCAGATGTACCTGTATTACAACATCACGAAACTGAATTACGGCGTCGCGCAAGTCAACGTCACGCGCGACTCGGTCGGCGCCGACGGGGTGACGCCGACGAACGCCGGCGTGGACACGACGGAAACGCGCGTGACCGCGGCGTTCAAGGCGTCCGAGTATCCCTTGACGGCGGACGCGGATTACGACGGGATCACGCACGAGAAGTTCCAGCCGTCGTGGATCGACCACCTCGGGTACGTGCTGACGAACACGGTGGAGCTGTGGGTGGGCGGCAGTCTGATCGAGAGCCACACGGGCGACTTTCTGCACACGTGGGACTACCTGACGCGCAACACGGAGGAGAGCGTCATCCACGGACTCCCGTCGGAACACGGCGGCCGGAACAACATCGGCACGGCGCACGACCAGCACGTGTACATCCCCCTCCGTTTCTTCTTCAACACGCAATACGGCACCGCGCTGCCCGTCGTGGCGCTGCAGTACCACGACGTGGAGGTGGTCTTGAAGATGAACGCCAAGCCCCTCCGTCACGACTACATGAACTACTTCGAGAAGATCCCGTACCTGACGCCCCCCGCGACGGACCCGGACCGGTTCAGGAAGAAGACGGTGTCCGTGTTCACGGGCGACGTGGACACGGCCGTGGTGGACACGGGGAGTTCGTTGGACAGGGTGGACGTAGGTGGCGATATCAAGGCCTGTCGCCTTGTGACGCGGTACGTGTTGCTGGACGAGTTCGAGCGGAAGCAGTTCTCGCAAGGGACGCACACGTACCTGTTCACGGAAACGAAACACCTCGATTTCCCGCTGACGACGCGGGACAAACTGGTCAAGGAGTTTTCTTTGGACAGCGTGTCGGGTGCGTGCAAGGAACTGATCTTCTTTTTCCGGGCGGATCACCGACGACTCGAGGGGAGCGACGAGAAAAACGCGAACGAGGAGTATTGGAACTTCGAGGGGAACCGCCCTTTCGCCCGCAACGACATGAAGAACAAGGGGTCGTACTTCGTGCGCACGTTCGGGCGACAGATGACGCACATCGACAACGCGTTCTTCGACAGGGCGACCGTGACGCTGAACAACAGCGACCTGTACAACCCTCCTCGCGATCCGTTGTGGTTCAACTTCTTCTTGCCGGCCGAGTTTCATAAACGGATCCCGGTCGAGAACTCGTTCGAGATGGTGTATCTCGTCCCCTTTTCCTTGCGACCGGAAGACGACCAGCCGACGGGTAGCCTGAACCTCAGCAGGATCGACAGGGCGACGTTGAAGTTCTGGTTCCGCGCGATCCCGGGGTTGAAGGACGGCGCCGTCATGGCGAACGGAAGGGTGCACGTGTACGCTCGGGTGATGAACATCTTCGAAGTCAACAACGGTCACGGTCGGAAATTGTTTTTGAATTAATTGGCCCACCCTCCCGTTCCGAACTGCTCGTACGTGGGGAACGCTCCCATGGTCGAAAAATCGGGAATTCCGAAATTCGGGTTTACACTGTACCCGTTCGCGGCGTAGGGAATCGCCAATGGTCCGTACGACGGAGGTGGCGCGAGGGCGGCCGGGGTGTACCCGCCCAAGGCCGCGTACGGGTCGCCGGCCGGAAGCGCCATATATCCCTGTTGTCCGGACGGGAGCGCGCGATGGCCGCCACGGTGGCGAGCGGTTGAGTCGTACCCGTACGGCATCATCCCTGTCCCCGACGACGGACCGTCGTACACCGACCCTGGCGGGATCACGGGGTACGGCGGGATGTACTGGTTCCATTGCGCCAGTTCCGTGGGTTGGCTGGTTAGAGGAGAGGGCATGACCGTGACGGGGGGCTGCGAGGGCTGTTGCAGGTACTGTCCCCACAGATGGGAATTGTACAACGAGTCGACGATCTGCCCGATGGCGCTGTCCGCGAGCTTCGGGTCGATGTCTGGCGGGAAGAGGGACCTCAGGAATCCGGGGCCGAACATCTTGACGGCCTGGAGGACGGATTGCGCGTCGATGACCGAGGACAGGCCGAACCGTTCCAGGACGGACTGGACGGCCGCGGCGGCCCCCTTGGATCCCGCCAACGCGACGGCCGCGCCGGGGGCGAGACTCGCGCCCATCGACAGCCCGGCGGCTCCTAGCCGGTCTTGCCACCCTCCTTGGGCGTTGGCGGCCGCCATCGCGGCGGCCACCCCCGCTTTTGTCGCAATCTGGGCGGCAGGTGTAGCCATCAAGGCACGAATGGAATCGGGATCCGGGATGTAACTGGACCACGACTCGGGAACGTATTCTTTAGCTAGACTCGCGGCATAGCCCATCGCAGGCCCCACGGCCAGAGGTGCGACGTTACGCCAATTCCCTTGCGCGCCCTGAGCCGCGCCATATACCGTGGCCGGTATTCCGCCTCCGCTCATATATCCTGCCCCCGCCCCGACGAGACCCCCCGCCAATCTCATAGAATTATCCCGAATAAAATCTACCCCCCTTCGCAAGAATCCTCTGGGCGGCGCAGGTGCAGGGGGTGGAGCGGGTGCGGTGGGCGGAGCGGCCGCCGCCGCGCCCGCCGCAGCGGCGCTCGGACTCGGGGGCGGCGCGTCCCCGTCGTACTGCAGGTTCATGTTCGTGTCCGGATGGATGATCCCCTCGACGAACTCGTTGAAGCCGTACTTCTTCGGGACCAGCACGAAGTTCCCGGGGGAGAGCGTCAGCGGCGGGATGTGCGGATTCGCGATGACCAGGTCGTCCGCGGACACGCCGTACTTCGCCGCGATCGATTTCCACGTGTCCCCCGGTTCCGCGACGTGTCCCTGTTTATCGAAAAACGGGTTCCCGCCCTTGCGAGAGTACAAGGGGAGGATGTTGCGATCGAACGTGTCCCGCACGACCGCGTCCGGATCGTTCTTCGGAGTCAGCATGTCCGCCTTCGTGACGGCGGGGTCCGGAAAGGCCCGCATGATCCGATCGATGAGCTCTTTCGGCACCGCGATCATGTTCCCGCTAGACATAAGCCTCTATTATACATGGTTGGAGACATTTAATCCTCGGTCACGCGGATGGACAGTTTCATCCGCTTCCCGTCGCCCAACACGACGCGTTCCTTCCTCTCGAACACGGTCCTCCTCCGCCGTCGCCGCCTCTCCGGCTTCTCCTCCTCTTCCTCCTCGGACTCGCATCCGCCGACGAACGGGGCGCACGCGATCGGCGCGACGTCGTCCGTCTCGTCATCCTCCTCGCCCTTGTCGAAAACGATGTCCCCGTCTGGACTCATCGACACGGACCACCCTTGTTCGACACCCCACGCGAGCAAACTCAACATGTCCGCGTCGTCGGAGATCTTATTGTTCTGTCGTGTCGACATGGCGGTGACGAAATTCATTTACATAATGTACGGTAAAAAAACGGTTTGCGCGAAACGCGCGAAAAGATGTCGAGTCGTACTGTATAAATGAGCTCCGAGAAGGTCATCGAGGCCACGATCGTGCGCGTGCAAAAGTTTTTGCGCTTCGACTCGACGGGCGAGACCCTGTCGCGACTGAACCCGTTCGACATCGGAAACCACAGGATCTACACGGTGGGGCACCAGGGGAGGAGGTACATCTACTTCTTGGAACGAGGAGGACCCGACCCCATCACGTCGGACCCGGACCCCGCGTTCGTCGGATTCACGTACTTGGGCTCGTTCGCCTCGTGAAGAAAAAGCTGTCTCCCCATTCGTGACGATGGAGTTCCGAACCGTGCAGGGGTCGTCGATCAAGTTGTTGGTGGAATCGCTGAAAGAACTGACCAACGATGTCAACGTGTTTTTCGACCAGTCGGGCGTGCGCATCGTTTCGTTCGACATGTCTCATTGCGCCCTCTTCCACGCGTTCATGGACGCGGACAAGATCGAGGAGTATCGCTGCAACAAGCAGTACACTGTCGGGATCAGTCTCGTCAACCTGTTCAAATTGATCAAGAACGTGTCCGTCAACGACGAGATGGAACTGCGGTTGCGCGACGACGCGTTGGACGTCATGGACATCACGATCACGAACCGCGTGAAAAACACGAAATGGAGCTACACGATGAAACTGATGGACATCGACGAGGATCTGATCGAGATCCCGGAGAAGGAGTACATGACGTGCATCACGATGGTCAGTTCCGAGTTCCAGAAGATCTGCCGCGACCTGGCTATCGTATCGGATCGCGTTCGGTTCCAGTGCGCCGGCGACAACATCACGTTGAGCTGCGAGGGAGACATCGGCGACTGCAGACTCGAGATCGGGAAAGAACACCCGGACATGAAAGTGGTCATAGGCGAGAAGGAGAACATCGACGAGGTTTTCTCCCTCCGATACCTGTGCACCTTCTCGAAGGCGGCGGGGCTATGCAACAGCGTGGATATCTTTATTATGCCCCAATACCCCATGATCGTAAAGTACAAGATCGGCGACCTCGGGACGCTCATGTTCGTGCTGGCGCCCCAGATCGACAGCGGCGAGACCGACGCCGCGCAAGAACAGATGGAGGATTGATCACGTGGACGGGATGAACTGCCAGTTCAACTTGGCGCAGATCCCCTTCCACATGGCGTCTTGCCCCCACAACTTTTCCTTGCTCTTGAGGAGCGGAAAATGATCTAGGAATTCGTCGTAGCCCTGTAACTGGCACATCTTGTGCAACGTATACGAGTAATTCAAAAAGTTCTTCCTGTTTTTCGGACATATGTCCTCGAACGGTTTCTGGATGGACCGAAACATGTTCCTAAGTCTCTCTTCTTGTTCTAGCGACATCGTGGGGGGGGGGGTGCCGTTCAGGATGTGCGTGATCTGGACCGAGTGTTCGAAGTAGCGCGGCATCCGCAATTTGCGCAACACCTTGCGAACGTTCTTGGCGTTGATGTTCTCGCGATCGACGACGCGCATCTTCTTGAACTCTTTGTCCACGGCCGCGACCACGTCGTCCGGGATCGTCGACCTCTCGCGCGCGTGGAATTGCGCGATGCACTCGTTCAAGTGGTTGATCCGCTTGTAGCAGTAGTCCGCGGTGTTGACGGAGGTGCCGTAGGGGCACGCCTCGATCCCGTTGTTCGCGGCCGGCACGGTCATCGCGCACTTGGTGCACACGAGGTCGGCCTTCGCGGAATCTTCGACCATGTTGACGTTGCAACTGGGACAGAAGCCGTACAGGATCTTGTCGAGAGAGGAAGAGTGCGCTCCGATGATGTGGTCCGGGATGAACGGCATCCGTTGAAGGGCGGCGATGAACTCGTCGTAGATGCCTCCTCGCAACGCGGACTTGTCTTCCCTCTTCGCGTTCGGGTCCTCTCCGATGCGATACCCTTTCTCGATCGCCTCGCGGATCGGCATCGTGCTCTCCTTCCCGGGCGTCTTGACCAGAACCCATCCGTCGCCGATGGGGGTAGCGACGATGCCGCCCTTGGCGTACTTGCGCTTCTTCTTGCATCTCTCCGTCTCCACGGCCATCGTGTAGCGGAGGTAGATGGGACAGACCTCCAACATGAATTGGATGCGGTCCTCCTCGGCGGACTCGCCGCGAGAATCGAAGTAGTCCATGCACTCTTTGTACTTGTTTTCGACGGTCGTTTTCTTCGCCGCGGCCGTGCGGACAGCCGGGTCTTCCATCCGCGCGTTCTGCCGAGAAAAAAAAATGGCAGCGACGTTACTAACCAAAGCGATGACGACCCCTCAGGATTCCGTCGCCGCCGTGCCCGCCGGTCTCTCCCCCGTCAAACTCAAGCCGTCCAGCCGGGCATCGAAGAAGAGAACGGCGCCCGAGCCCGCTCCGGCCCAAGAGCCCGCGGTGCCGGTCTCGCCGCCGGCGCAGGAACCAGCCGCTCCGGACGCCCCGTCGGCCGCCGAGCCCGTCGTCGAGGCGGAGACGAAGAAGACGAAAAAGGCGTCCTACAAGAGCGCGTCGATCCCGGAGATGTCCGTCGGCGACGTGCGCAAGTGTCTTAACGAGATCCGGCGACTCGGATCGGCCGCGAAATCGTCCGACGTGCTGGTGACGAACGGGTGGTCGGCGGGCGATTTCGCGCTCAAGTACCTCTTGGGAAACAATCCGTCGGGAAAGAACGCGAAGGAGGATTCCTAAAATTGTATCCGAGACTACTAAGAGATGTCGGTTCCCGCGCCCGTCGAATTCGTCCCGAAAGAGAGACCCGCAGCGTCGTCGGACGCGGACGCGAGGATGCCGGTCGAGAAGTGGTCCGTCTATCGACTCTTGTTCAAGTCGTCCGTGATGACACCGGCGGACGGCGTGTCGTGGCGATATAGCCACCCGAAATTGACCGCCTACGCGTTTTTCTTGATCGTGTCGTTTGGACTTTTGTACGGACAGTATAGGACGTCACTAGTTCCCGATCGGCCCGTCGTGCCTCGTCACGCGTGGACGGCAGGACAGGTCGCGGCGGGGGCGTTGTTCGCGTTCGGGACGACGAAGTTCTTTCGATTTTACGGATACTCGAGCGACGGCCCTATGACGTTGCAACCCCACACATCGCTCATGGGGTTCGCGGCGTTCGGGATCGCGTCTCTCGCGTTCCTGTGGTTCCAACGCGGGTTCTACAAACAAACCCGCGATTCGAGCGTTCGTCGACGCGTCGAGACGAAAGAGCGCATCGTGAGGTTTATTAATGATGAATAAATTCAAATGTTCCAACACACGCCCAGATAGGGAAGATAAAACATCGCTTCTTCGCGAGGATAATGAGACGTGACCACTAGATGTTTCTGCGCGCCGGAGTCCACCCTCTCCACCATGCGCAACACCATCCCGGACATCCCCGCCCATCTCTGGAGGTCGTCGAAGGTCATCTTTTGAACCGTGAACTCCGTGTCGCCTTCGACACGACACGCGTCGGACTCGAGGAACTCCTCCATCCGCGCGCAGAGGAACATGTCGACGTTATCGTCGTCCAAGACCCACCGGTCGTCCTCCCCGTTTTTCCAGTCCTCGGGCGCCATCCTTTTCGTGACGTTCGCAAGCTGTTTGTCGTAAAACCCGACGATGTGCGTCATGGGCCGCGAGATGTGGCTCTCGCGATCCAACTCGATGTCGTGCACGGCCAAGACCGACGGGCTCGGCTGGCTCCTGCTCACGATGTAGACTTTGCGGTCCCACAGGTCCGGTTTCGACGAGGACGCGGAGATCGCCCGACCCCTCTTCACGGAAACCGCTCGATCCGCGCGCTCGCGGGCGCGGACATGGAAAATTTGGCGGTACAGAGTCGCCGCCATACCCCTACCCCACAAAAAAAGTGTCACGGTGGGAACGGGATCCCGTCCGACCACATCGTGTCCTCCATATCGTCGTCCTCGTCCTCTTCGTCGTCCATCTCTTCCTCGTCTTCTTGGACGTCGACTCCCGCGCGACTGCGGAGGTGTCTCATCCGCTCGACGTCCGCGACGCGCATGCTCCGTTCGATGTCCTCGCGCTTCGTCACGTTGCGCGCGAGGATCTGAGAACCGAAACGGGCGGCGATCTGTCCGAACCGGTCCGTGGCCGTGGAGACGAGGTCGGCGCGCGACGAGGAGTGGTCGGCGAGACCGTACAACACCCAGCGGACGTAGTCGTACATGGACAACGTGTGCGGGTGGTACGCGTGTTTCTCGTCCTCGCCTGGTCTCAGGTTCGTCTGCAGCTGGCGAAATCGTTCCTTGGACATCCCGGTCGCGACGAAATGCGCGTCGTCGTCCGTCTTCGCGATCCATTCGGTGTCGAAAAGACGGTTCTCCGGCGCGAAGTGGACCGCGAAATCCTTCACCCTGTCGAACTGGGTCGACACGGAATGGAGGATCAGAGTGGATTGCGCGAGGCCGAACATCCGGAGCGACATGCCGACGGATTCGTCCGCGAGTTTGACGAACTCCCATCCCGGGTCGCACGGTTTCGCGGTCGTCAATCCGCCCGGCGCGATGCCGGCCATCTCCTTGATCTCTTCGCGGAACCGTAGGCGCACGTCTTCTGGCACATTCGCCTTCCGCATCTCCTGCAACGCGAACCGGTAGACCGCCAACTGGTTCATGCTCGTGATCACGGGGTGATTCGCGCGCGTCATCTGGTCCGCCGTCACGACGCCTTTGGGAAGGGGAGTCACGACCAGATCCGAATAGCGTCCTCCTTCGGCGCCGCCCGCGATACCGACGCCGAACACCGAATTAGGGATCTCGGGAGACTGGTGCAGCAACGCGGCGACGTCGCGAGCGGCGGCGAGACGTTTCGACGCGCCGACGACGGTCACGGAACGAAGGATGCAGGACATGACGACGACGTCCGCCATGAGATCGTCGCGGCCGTTCGGACCCTTCGCGGGGTGGCACCACGGCACGAACTTGCGCATCCCCGGGACGCTCAACACGTCGTCCACGTTATTGATGCCCAAAAGATGGAACAGCACGTCCGACACGCTGGCGGTATGATGCAATGCGTCGGTCCTTACCGGGGACAGAAACCGGGGCTCGGAGGAAAGATCTTTTGCCTGTTATGACCCAGATATTGCACAAGTGTATGGAAAAGACTTCTTGTATTAAAATACGTTTACTGAGAGTGGAAAACACGGTGCGGCCAACACTGGGCGCAGTCTACCATAGCCAACACTGGGCCAGGGCAAATGACAATGCCAACACTGGGCAGGGTCACACGACCAACACTGGGTCGGGGCCACACACGGCTAGGCAAGCAAACAACTCTAGGAACACAAAGTAGTGGCGGCTAATGCATTATGCACCGTTGATTTACATCTGACGGCACTGCAGCTTAGCGTCTCTACAACCACGGAAAGAACACTAGATAATAACGACTTTGCAGCCTGTAATCTATTGTCCACATCATGGTACATTGTGTGTGTGGTCTGATAGGCTCAAAGTCCTATCGCCTCCAGGGCGGCACCACAAACTGCGGACCTGATCTGATCCGGAGAGAGCCGATGTAAATTACGGCACCTGTAACGGTGCTGACAGGTAACGCTTGCTGTTTCCGAGCAACATCATTCGGATTTTAGTACACTCAAACATTGTATATGATATTAAACTAGTCAACGACCTGTGGGTGCAATTAATAGGGATGCAAACCCAACAACAAGTCGTGTAAATAAACACCTAGCTGACGGCGTCAATTTTCCCCGCATATAATGCGTGATAACATAATGCGTGACAAAAGTAGAGAAACATCGCTAGATATTTGACACACCCCCATACTGCATGTCACGTATTCCGGCTACTCAATGAAAAAACCAGCAGGAACATCTGCCACGTCGTCAGCCAGTGGCTCGCCGTCCATGGTGAAGTGCGCCTCAGGTTTCTTGGACTTGTTCTCCGCCTTCTTGGACCAGCAGCGATCCTCAGTGTGACCGGTACGGTGGCAGTGCTTGCAGGTCAGCACTTTCCCACCCTTGGTGAGGAAGACTGATTCGTCGATAGTACCCGCACAGTGGGGGCAGGCAGCAGTATGATACACTGGTGCACTGGAATCTGAGCTGCCAGCTTGGGCCGCGCGGTGCACACGCAGATGGTCGTCCACTTTCAGGACGGCGGTCTTGTAGTCTTTCCACGTCAAGTCGGGGGGAAGGTTGTACGCCGCCAGGACGGGGCCATACTGGGCAGGAAGTCTGCGGCGGTGTGATGTCACCAGGATGGAATCATGGAGTTTATTGTTGCTTAATTTATTATATTGCAGGTACAATCGTTCGGTGAGATTGACATTTGCAGGAACAGAATCCATGGGAATCTGCTCAGCTGACAGCAGTTCCTCAAGTGTCGCGGCCTGATGGGTGGATGTCGTTTCGTCACGTCCATAGACGTCAACCAGGACGGTCCACGCCTCGTGCATATACTTGTTGGGGGCCGTAGCGGCATGCAGTAGCGCGTTGCCGTCGAGGCCAGCAATCAGGGCAGCGTAACCAATTTTTTGCTGCTTTACCACGATCGGATCCTTTCCAGCTAGTACATCTGAATATCCGAGGGCGTCGAATTGCCCTTCCGCCTTGATTCGGAATCCGGTGAATTTCTTGGGGTCGCTCCCATCAAAGTTGAGATTCTTGAGAGCACTAAGAACGCTGCTCTCCTTGACTTCTCGTGCCACAGCTGGCGCACCTCCCGACATGTTCTTGATTGCGTTGGAGATTTGTAATGTGAAGTAAAGTGTGATTTAATCTCTCCAGAGATACTGCGTTGTTGTCGAGCAGATCCTGTAGATTTCTGATTGAAAAGTCTGGAAGTTCGCTGAAACACACACAGTTGAAAAATTCTTGTCGAATGCCACGCAGGAGCCAGCGGCAGTAGGCAGATTCAGGAAACACGCCCGGGAAGATGTCTTCAACTTGGGCAAAAAGCAGATTTGCTCTTGCGAGGTAGTCTGGGCAAGATTCTTCGGGAAATTGAAAAAGCTCAATTCCAGATCTCAGGTTGCGGTCGTTGGGAATTGGAAAATATGGGTTCATAGGCATCACTCGCTACTCGATACCATGTCAGAAACCGGGGCTCGGAGGAAAGATCTTTTGCCTGTTATGACCCAGATATTGCACAAGTGTATGGAAAAGACTTCTTGTATTAAAATACGTTTACTGAGAGTGGAAAACACGGTGCGGCCAACACTGGGCGCAGTCTACCATAGCCAACACTGGGCCAGGGCAAATGACAATGCCAACACTGGGCAGGGTCACACGACCAACACTGGGTCGGGGCCACACACGGCTAGGCAAGCAAACAACTCTAGGAACACAAAGTAGTGGCGGCTAATGCATTATGCACCGTTGATTTACATCTGACGGCACTGCAGCTTAGCGTCTCTACAACCACGGAAAGAACACTAGATAATAACGACTTTGCAGCCTGTAATCTATTGTCCACATCATGGTACATTGTGTGTGTGGTCTGATAGGCTCAAAGTCCTATCGCCTCCAGGGCGGCACCACAAACTGCGGACCTGATCTGATCCGGAGAGAGCCGATGTAAATTACGGCACCTGTAACGGTGCTGACAGGTAACGCTTGCTGTTTTCCGAGCAACATCATTCGGATTTTAGTACACTCAAACATTGTATATGATATTAAACTAGTCAACGACCTGTGGGTGCAATTAATAGGGATGCAAACCCAACAACAAGTCGTGTAAATAAACACCTAGCTGACGGCGTCAATTTTCCCCGCATATAATGCGTGATAACATAATGCGTGACAAAAGTAGAGAAACATCGCTAGATATTTGACAGACGCCATGATGAGAGAGAATGACAGGGGTGAAGTGGGGGGTACGACTTTGTACCCGCTAGATATCGACACAAAACGACACTACACAGGCGCGTCGACATCGACATCGACATTTCCTCACGTCATCGTATCATGGACCCTGACGGAAGCAATGTCGTACCGGGAGATCAGACGGTGTTCGGAAATCTCCAAGTCAGCGGCGTCATGACGGCCGATTACGTCGTGTCCAAGAACGGGTTCGTGGTTTCCGACCATCCCTGATGGGACGACGTTAAGACCCCTCTGACGTCGGTCAGCGTCGCCGGCGACAACCCCCCGGCCAGTCTCCTCGTCACGAATCTCGGCGGAGGGAACAACACCGTCAAATTCTTCGTCAACAGTTTCGACACGAGTAACCCGCAGCCCAAGGAGATGTTCTTGAACCTCCAGCTGCCTCACGCGTGGAAAGCCGGCACCGAAATCCGGCCTCACGTCCATTTCATCAAGTCCGGCACCGGCGTCGGCCACGTCAAGTTCGGATTGGAGTACTCGTGGGCAAACGTCATGGAGGCGTTCCCCACCTCGACCACGGTGTACATGTGCACGTCCGTCGAATTGACGGCGGCGGATCAATACAAACACATCATCGCGTCGCGAACCACGCCGGCGGGCGCGACGAAGGCGACCATCACCAACCCGAACAAACGCGACTCTTCCATGCTCATGTTGCGACTCTTCCGCAACGTCAACGACGCGGAAGACACTCTGAACGAGGCCGTGTGGGCGTTAGAATTCGACATCCACATCTTGAACGACACGTTCGGCTCTTGGTACGAATATCCGGGCGGAGACCCGTAAACAATGTATTGTGTATCAATAAAGAGATCGCATGTCTGGCGCGACGCGTTGCAAACTTCTGGAAATCAATGCCGCGTCCGGAACGGACTTTACCGTGACGGCGGATCACAACATGCTGCGATTCAAACAAAAGGATCCGGACACCCAAAAGACGACGGAACTCTTGTCGATGACGGGAACCGGAATCAACGTGGGAAACATCACGGTGTCTGGGACCTTAGACATCGGGAATTCCGTGTTAGAGGCCGTAAACGCGCAGTATCAGAACCTCGCGGTAACGACGGCCCTGAACGTGGGAGCGGGCGCCACGTTCCGGATCGCGCAGACGGACCCCATCACCAACTTCACGGAATGGACCGCGTGGACGCCGGCTCCGAGCACTTCCACGGTGAGCAATTTCGTCGTCAACCAGGCCAAGTACTCGCTCTTCAACAAGACCGCGAACGCGTGGTACGACCTGTCGATGCAGACGGGGCCGTACGCTCATTGGAAGTTTGACAACTCGGCGGCGGACAGCGGGGGGCTCGGGTACACGGGCACGTTGCTCGCGGGATCGTCGTACTCCTCGACCGCGTTGGCGATAGGCACGCATTCGCTTCTCACGACCGGATCGACGGGCGGCATGACGATCGATCACGCGGCGCTGAAGACGGTGTTGGGAGGCGACTTCACGCTGTCCTGCTGGTTCCACACGACGAACGCGGCCACGCAGAACCAAGTCATCGTGGCGAGCGGAGGGTTCACGTTCGACCTGCGATACAATTACAACGGAGACGGCAAACTCACCTTTTTCGACCGAGGAAACACGACCCAATTCACGAGAGCCGCGTGGACGCCCGTCGCGAACACGTGGTACCACATCCTCCTGCGCAGGTCGGGCGACCTCGTGTCGATGTCGGTCGGAACCATCGGGACGGAATGGGCCTCGTTCACGTCGTTGGCCACGAACAACAATCCAGGCGGGACGAAACAGGCGTTAACGGGGGTGTTGAGGATAGGACAGAAGAGTGGGACGTCCGAATTCATGAACGGATACCTAGACGACTTTGCCGTGTACGACAAAGTCGCGGACGCGACCTTCCTCTCCCGCCTCGCGGGAAGGTCCGCGTCTGCCGTAGGTATCACGGACATATCCGTGACCCTCCCACCCGGGATCGCGCCCGGCGAGACGCGAGAGGGGTTATGTTACGCCCAAAAAAACGGGGGCGATAACACGTTTTTTTATTGGTTTACGACCGAAGTGAACGCGCAAGGACTCGTGGAGACGATCTATTGCAACAACACGCGGACGTGTCGCGGCAATTGCGTCGTCCGATCCTCGGTGAGCCAGACGGCGCCGTACGTCCTCACGTTATCGACGCAATCGTTTCTTCCTGGCTCGTGGCGTTTACGAGGCCACGTTATCTACAAGACCGCCTAGTTCATGTGCTCGGACACGATGTCCAGCGTGGTGTCACCGATGACGCCCATGTGGTTGCTGTTCGTGACGGTGTTGGGCGCCGGGTTCATCAGGGCGCGGCTGTGAGAACCGGAACCGCGCATCTTCACGAGCTGCATGCTCTCGTCGCTCGCGATGCGGAACCCGTAGGTGACGACCTGCGCGGCGGCGTACATCTCCTTCCAGCCGTACAGCAGGGTGTTGGCGGCGGTGATGGCCGCGGCCTTCACGCGCACGTCGTCGTACCAGACGCTGTATCCCGCCTGGTTCTTGCCGGGTCCGAGAGTCAGCACCGGGGAGCTGCCCACGTCGACGGAACCGGCGACGGTCGCCGCCAGGGCGCCGTTGAAGAACAGCTTGGTGTCGGTGCCGTCGCGGACCAACGCGAGGTGGAACGCCTCCGAGCCCTGCAGAAGAGGGTCGGCGGTCTGCACGGCGGGGGACGTGCCGTCGGTCAGGGTGATATGGCCGCTGTTGGTGACGGACACGGAGGTGGTGCCGTACGACAAAAGGACGAGACCGTTCGCGACGGCGAGGGACATGTCCGCGTGAGGAGTGGCCTTGGTGACGACGGTGAAGGTGCCGTTGGGGAGGGAGGTGGCGCAGGTCGCGGACTGGCTCCCGGAATCGTTGATCTTCAGGACGCCGTCGGCCACGGACGCGCCGCCGACCAGAGTGAACGTCTTGGAACCCACTTCCGACGCCGCGCCGCTCGTGAACTCCCACCGCGCGTCGTCCGAACCGGACGCGAGAGAGGACAGGAGGACGGTCGTGCCGGGGGCGTACCGGTCGGCCTCGGCGATCGTGCGGGAGAACAGCAGCTGGCCTCCCTCGATGTGCCAATAGGACCCGGTGTTGTCGCCCTTATCCTGGGACGTCTCCCCCGCGCCCATGTTCCATGTGATCGCGCGCTGGGAGAAGGCGGAGTTGCCGTCCATGAAGATACCGCCGCCGTCGGCGTTGGCGTTGGTCGCGGACGTGCCCTCGACGTGGGCGAGGGTCATGGTCTTGTCGATCACGTTGACGTTGGTCTCGGTGGTGGTGACGCTGTTCAGCGCGCCGTCGACCTCGAGCGTGCCGGTGACCTTCACGACGCCCGACGCGGACGTCAGCTCCAGCTTGCCGGCGGAGGTGGTGACCTTGCCGCTCCCGGTGGCCGTGCTGGTCAGGATGAGGTCCTTCTTCACGTCGACGCACGCGGCGGCGTCCAGAGACAGGACGTTGTTGACGGTCGCGACGGCGCTGTCGGTGAAGGTGACGTCCTCGACGGTGACGGTGCCGGACGCGGCGGTGACGGTCAGACCGTTCGCGGAGGTGCTGACGGTGTTGTCGGTCACCTTGACGTTCTCGAGGAGGACGGACTTGGTGGCGCCCGCGGTGATGGAGACGTCGACGTCGCTGGACGGGGTGAGCGCGGCGCCGGTGAAGACGACGCTCTCGACCTGGACGGTGCCGGCGGTGGAGGCCAGGGTCAGCGCGCCGGAGGAGGTGTTGATCGCGTTGTCCTTGACGGTGACGTTCTCGAGGACCACGGACTTGGTGGCGCCGGCGGTGATGGAGACGTCGACGTCGCTGGACGGGGTGAGCGCGGCGCCGGTGAAGACGACGCTCTCGACCTGGACGGTGCCGGCGGTGGAGGCCAGTGTAAGGGCGCCGGAGGAGGTGTTGATCGCGTTGTCCTTGACGGTGACGTTCTCGAGGATGACGGACTTGGTGGCGCCGGCGGTGAGGGAGATGTCCACGTCGCCGACGGCGGTCAGAGCCGAGTCGGTGAACAGGACGTCCTCGATCTGGACGGTGCCGGCGTTCGAGGAGAGGGTGAGCGCGCCGGTCGCGGTGTTGATGGCGTTGTCGGCGACGGTCACGTTCTCGATCTTGACGTGGGCGCCGGTGCCGGCGGTGACGGAGACGTCCCCGCTCGCGACGGAGAGGTCGGCGCCGGTGAAGAGCACGTCCTGCACCTTGACGGTCCCGGCGGCGGACGCGAGGGTGAGCGCGCCGGAGGTGGTGTTGACGTCGCCGTCGGTGAACGAGACGTTCTCGACGTTGACGGTGCCCGAGGCCGCGGTGACGCTCAGAGCGCCGCTCGAGGTGCTGACGGTGTTGTCGGTCACCTTGACGCCCTCGACGAGCACGGACTTGGTCGCGCCGGCGGTGATCGACAGGTCGACGTCGGTGGTGGGGTGGAACGCGTTATCGGTGAAGAGGACGTCCTCCACCTGCACGCTGACCTGGCCGTGGAGGGACATGACGTTGTCCGACGCGGTCATGGCGCTGTCCTGGAACGAGATGTTCTGGATGGACATGTTGTTCCCGATGCTGGCCATGCCGTTGGTGAGGAGAGTGCCGGTGACGGCGGTGTCGCCGTCGATGGTGAACACGTTGGTGGCGTGGGGACCCATGCCCCAGTTGGGCTGGATGACGATGCTGTTTTGGGCCTTGATGATGAGGTCCTTGGCGGTCGCGGCGGCCGAGGGATCGCTGAGGATCTCATTGGCGAACACGCGACGGAACTTGGAGGCGCCGAGGTTCTCGCACAGGGTGGCGGCCGACATTACGGATCAGTATACATTATGACGAAGATTATTTTCAGGGGCGAAACGAACGCGCCGACTTAGTAGGACAGCTGGCTCTCGGTGATGACGGCGGCGGCGGAGGCGCCGATGGCGCCCATGCTGTTGCCGGAGGTGACGGTGTTCGGCGCGGGGTTCAGACCCACCCACGCGTTGCCGCCGGACCCGCGCACCTTGACGAGCTGCAGCCCCTCGTTGTTGGAGATGCGGAAGCCGTAGGTGACGGTCTGGCTGGCGGCGTACATCTCGCGCCACCCGTACAACATCGTGTTCGCGGACGTCACGACGGTGCCGGCCACGAAACGGATGTCGTCGTACCACACGTCGCCGACGTACCCTCCGTTCAACACGAGCTGGGGAGTGGAGCCGAGCGAGCCGGCGGAGGACGAGGCGGCGAGCGCGCCGTCCAGGTAGAACTTGATGTTGGCGCCGCTGACGGTGATGCAGAGGGAGAAGGGGTCGTCGCTCATGGGCGTGGTCATGACGATGGGCGCGGCGACGCCGTCCGAGAAGGCCAGGTGACCACCGGACGCCACCTGCACCTGCAGATTGCCATAGATGATCAGGTCGGTCAGGGCGGTCAGGGTGGACAGGTCGAACTGGGGGATGACCCGGACCATCATGGAGAACGGACTCGTGATGCCGGGGGTGACGGTGTCGAAATTCGAGCCGACCTCCTTCAGCACGCCGTCCGCGACGGTGCCGGAGCCGGAGAGAGTGGCGCTTCCGACGACGCTGGCCTTGGACCCTGGCGTGGAGAACTCCCATCGCAGGGTGTCGCTGCCGCTGTCGAGCGAGGAGAGGTTGACGTTGGTGGAGGGCGCCTCGCGGTCGGCGGTGGCGATGGTGCGAGAGAGCAGGAGCTGGCCTCCCTCGATGTGCCAGTACGAGCCGGTGTGGTCGCCCTTGTCCTGAGACGTCTCGCCCGAGCCCATGTGCCATGTCAGCGCGCGGTCGGAGTAGGCGGCGTTGCCGTCCACGTACAGACCGGAGTTGTCGCACGCCACGTTGGTGGCGGCGACGCCCTTCATCACCTTGAAGTAGTCCACCGACCATGCCTGGTTGGAAGACAATCCGCCCGAACCAATGACGAAGGTGCTCGTCGCAATACCGGTCATCCACGTCGTCGCTACGGTGGTCGGGCTACTGCTGAACGTGATCGGGACGGTGGCGCCTCCATCCTTGGAGTACGTGAAAGCGGCCGTGTTCACCCCGCCGGACCACGTGAAGGACATCTTCATCAGATAGGTGCCGGCAGCAGTCAACACGCCGACATTGTCCGAAACGATCGTGCTTGTCGAACCGCTATTATACACGCGCTCGATCCTCAGCGACCCACTGCTAGTGAAGAAACGATACGTAGTCCCTCCCGTACTCTCGTTTGCAGCGGTGTACATGTCGATCGTGAAGAAATCGTAGACACCTCCACCATTGGCAGTCAGCCCACTGGTGATGGTCACGGGGAACTCGATGGAAACGTTATCCGCGCTCCAGTTGAGGACACTGGACGGGATCTTTGTGTACGTGGATGGGTAATAGAACCCCGCCCTGGAAGCCGCGGTGGTCGCGATGTTCAACGAGCCACCGGAGACACTGGACCCTGTGAAAGCGCTCACGTTGATGTTGATCCCAGCCACGCCGTTGGCCGAGTTGGCGAACTGGAAGTCGTAAATCTGCTGGCTGGGGATGTAGGACACGCGCAGGTTCTTGTCGATGACGTCGAGCTTCCCGGTGGCGCTTGTGCTGTCGATCGCCCCCGCGACCTTCAGATCGCCGCCCACGACCGTGTTGCCGGTGCTGGTGATGGTGGTCGACCCGGTCAGCGCCCCGGTCACCGCGACCGTCCCGCTCGTGCTCGTCAGCTCCAGATTGCCCGCGCTGGTCGTCACCTTGCCGCTGCCGCCAGCCGTGCTCGTCAGAGTCAGGTCTTTGGCGACCGTCACGGTGGTGGCGGAAGACGTGCCGATGCTCCCGTTCGTCACGGTCAGACCGCCGACGTTCACCTGATTGGCCGCCGCACCCGCGGAGGTCAGGGACAGGGTCCCGCTGCTCGTGGTGATGCCCGCGGTCTTCACCTTCACGCTGTCCATCACGACGGACCCGGTGCCGTTGGACGACAGAGTCAGATCGGCATTCGTCACGTTGTTGCTAATGCCCGAGGTCTTCACCTTCACGTTGTCCAGCAGCAGCGAACCGGTGCCGTTCGACGACAGGGACAGATCCGCGTTGGTCACGTTGTTGCTGATCCCCGAAGTCTTCACGCGGACGTTGTCCACCAGGACGGCGCCGGTGCCGTTCGACGTAACGGACAGATCCGCGTTCGTCACGTTGTTGCTGATGCCCGAAGTCTTCACGCGGACGTTGTCCACCAGGACGGCGCCGGTGCCATTGGATGTGACGGACAGATCCGCGTTCGTCACGTTGTTGCTAATCCCGGACGTCTTCACGCGGACGTTGTCCACGAGGACCGCGCCGGTGCCGTGGGACGACAGGGTGAGGTCGGTGTCCGCGAGGTTGTTGCTGATCCCCGAGGTCTTCACCTTCACATTGTCCAGCAGCAGCGAGCCGGCGCCGTTCGACGAAAGGGTCAGGTTCGCGTCCGCGACGTTATTGCTGATCCCGGACGTCTTCACCTTCACGTTGTCCACCAACACGGCGCCGGTCCCGTTGGACGCGAGCGACAGGGTGGCGTTGGCCGCGGTCGTGGACACGGACGCGTCGGTCACGGTGACCCCGCCCACCTGCAGCGCGTTCGCGGAAGCGCCGCCCGATGACAGGGCGAGCGTGCCGCTGGACGTGGTGACCGCGTTGTCAAAGAACTTGACGCCCTCCACGAGGACGGACTTGGTCGCCCCGCCGGCGATCGTCAGGTCGACGTCCGAGGAAGGGCCGAGGGACGCGGCGTCGAAGACGACGTCCGCGACGCGGACCGTCCCGGCGTTCGACGCCATGGTCAGCGATCCGGTCGACGTGGTGATGAGATTCCCGTCCAGCTCGAGATTGTCGACCTGGAACGCGCCGTCGATGTTGGCCGTGCCGAAGATCTTCAGCTTCTTGAGCGCGTCGGCGCCGAACCCGAGGTTCGGCTTGAATACGATGCTGTCCTGCGCCTTGATGACGAGGTCCTTGACGTTCGCCTGGGAGTCCAGATCGCCCGTCAGAGTGTTGGCGTACAGTCCGGCGTGGCGAGCGATGGACAGCTTGTCGAGAGCGGTGGCCATTTCGAGTTCTATAAATAGACATTACGAAAAAAAATACCGCGTCCGTTCGTAATGGCGGCGCGATTGCGGTGTTGCGCGAAGACCAAGGCCGGGATCCGGTGCAAACGGAAGTCGAAGGGCGCGCAGATGTGCACGACGCACCTCCGTCGCGCGTCCCCGTCGACCGTTCGGACGATCCGGACGGTACGGTACGTCCCCGCGATGGTGTACGTGGATCGGCGGACGTACGAACATCCGAAACCGGCGGCGGCGCCCGAACCGACTCCCAAGCCCGCCGCCCCCCCGCCCTCCCCTGTCGACGATACCGAAGACGTCGTCGGGATGGGCCACGGGGGGAGCCAGCGGCGTTTCGGGAGGAATTATAAAGGTCGAAAGGTGTGGTAAATGGAGCGCATCAAGGACTCGGACGTTCTCCAGTTCACGCTCGACGGTCTGCGACTCCAATGCAAAGTCGTCAACTGCCACGACGGGGACACGGTGCGCGTCGTGACGATGTTCCCGTGGTCGTCGTCGCCTCAGAAACTGACGCTGCGATTGGCCGGGATCAACGCGCCCGAAATCAATCCTCGCATGGCCGATTTCGATCGCGACGACGTCCGCCATCGCGCCAAGGTGTCTCGCAACGCGCTCATCCGCAAAGTGACGAATTGCGCCCTGCGAATCGACGACGTCGACGCGTCCCCGTCGGACCTGCAGAAGGTGCTGGACACGAACACCAAGCTGATCGACGTCGAAATGGGCCGATTCGACGCGTTCGGCCGCGTGTTGTCGACGTTGTACGCGGACGGAATCGACGTCAACCAGGCGATGATCCGCGAGGGGTACGCGATCCCGTTCGGTTCGATCGGTTAGATTTTTTTGTGGAGGGATGGCAAACGATGAGTTTCGCCTTGCTGCTGCTCCCGCTGGGTCTGGCGCTCGGCGCCGGGGGGGTGTACCTCTACAACCTCGCGGAGGAGAAGGACGCCGAAGTCGGTCTGTGCAAAGAGGGCAAGTGGAAGGAACAGATATGCCTCGGGTCGCGGTGGTACGTCGGCGAGAGCGTGACGAAGGACAAGATCCCGGCGATATCGAAAGACGAGGCCGCGAAGGTCGTGGATAAACTAAACTCCGGCCCGTTCCGGATCACGTTCGAGTTCCAAGACGCCGACCTGCCGAAACTGTACGTCCTCGAGAGCGCGGACGGATTCATTGTCGCAGAGAACGTCGCGCCTCTCGCCCCCTCCGACAAACCGGAGGACAGGGAGAACGAGGTCAAGAGGAAGCTGGACGACGGATACTTCTCGAAGAAATGGATGCAGGCGATCAAGCCCGAACACCTGACGAACCGTTTCGCGGACCGGTTCCCAACGAGGACGGTCAAACACAAGACGATGGACGGCGGGTCGTGGGGCGTCACCGTGGTGAGGGAGGCGGACGCGACGCTCAAGACGTTCGCGTACGCGTTCTGGACGGTTCCGACATAACGACACGACACGACAACGACATCGGTCGGACATAAAGAGCGTCCGAAAGCCTCCGGACCCTCATTCACAAATGGATTCGCCCAAAAAGACACCCATCCTCTCTTGCCAAGAGAACCGCCGGCGGCGCGCGAAAGAAGCGTTTTCGTCGCCTTACTTCCCCGTGTCGGAAGTGCGCGCCATGTTGGATTCCGTCCCGAAATACGAACCGACCCCTTGCACGGTCGAAGAATTGGAAAGGCGCGTCGCCGCCGCCGCCACTGCCAAATGACGCGTGGCGATGTATCGGATGGACAAATGAAACATGGATGGGTGTAATGAAACTTTATTGATCGAATGAATAAAATCGTTCCGCGACGTTTACAACGCGCTTATGTAATTCATGACGAACACCGCGTCTTTGTGGATGTTGATGTGATAGAGAAGGCGCCTGGTCGGCGCGACCTTCATATTCTTTAGCATGTCGGATTCGTTGCGTCCCGTTCCGTACTTTTCGTCGTAGCACGAGCCGCAAACGATGATCCACGGTTCGGGAGAGTCGTCGAGCGCGCAACTTTCTTGCCACGCCCCGTGGAATTTCCATCCCCGTTTCACCCCTTCTTGGTGACAAAACGCGCAGCCCGACGCCTTTTGGTCGTCGAGCGCGCGCAATTGCGCGATCCTCGTGAGTCGCCGCTGTTTCTTGCGGCTCGCGATCGACGCCTCCATCTCCTTGCGGTAGATGTACTCTGGCACGCCCGCCATGGTGGAGGAGGACTAGGCCATCCAGTTCTGCACCCTCTTATTCGCGACGGGACGCGTCAAAAAACGACATCCGACAAACGACATGATGACGATGACGAATAGGATGACGACGAAAACGACAACCGCGTCGGATTCGTCGACATCGTCGTCCTCGACAGGAGCGGAGACGTGCGGCCGGTCGGCCCGCATGACGACGCGCGTGCCGTCGCACGCGGAACCCTCCAGAAGCGCGGGTCGGATCGACGCGACGGGACTCGTCGCCGCGAGCCAGATCACGGCCATCGCGACGGGGACCGCGAGGATGAGGGATGACATCGCATGTACATACCCTTTACGGCGACAATCGTCCCGTGGTGCCCATCCGCGCGCAGAACTTCCGGTTCCACCCCATGGCCTCGAACAGGACGTGGAGCAGCGCCGCCGAGATCGCGACTTGCGCGAAAATGCCGTTTTCCTTCGTCGCGGACTCCTCGTCGTGTCTCTTGTGGACGGTCCTCGCGAGCGCCATGACGCCCGTCATCGCCGCCGACACCACCAACGCCTCCACGAGCACGACTCCGAAGCGAGACATATTTTATCATTAGGAAGCGATAAAATGGACGAGCCGATCACGCAACGCGATCTCGACGTCTTGTCCGCGTGCGTGACGGAATCCCTGTCCCGCCGCATCCTTGGCGCGATCCCGACGAGCGAGACCGCCGCGTTCGGGTCGTCGATCGTCCGCGACCCGGTGTCCGCGCTCGTCGACGTCCGCGAGACGTCGGAATGGCAGATCGGGTTCGGACAGTTGCTGCGGGACGCGGCGTCGTTCCCTCGTCACCGCAAGTACCTGTTCCTGTTCCGCCGCGACGGCGACGAGATCGACGAGACGTTCGCGCGGTCCGTCCGCGGGTCGTGCGCGGGGTTCGGCGTGGAGACGTGCGACGTCATGGAGGATCTGTGGAATCCGTACGGCAGCGCGGCGTACACGACGCCCCCTTTCGTGTCGGACCTCCGCGGGGTCCTTCGTCGCGCGCTTCACGAGGAGACGGACACGTACGACGTCACGTCGTCACGCCGTACGACCGCGCGACCGCCAGATCCGCCGTCGACAACCGCGTCACGCACAGACGCGACAAAGAGGGGACGGACGTCCTCGTCCTAGCGTTCGCCGCGGCCGCGCACTCGTCGGCGAGTCGCTTCCGAACCGCGCGTCGCAAGACCGCTTCGGTGCGCACGCACGCGATCCCGAACAGGGTGGCGTCGTCGGTCACGAGATTGTAGTCGGACCGGAAGCGGTACCGCTCCATGATCTCCTTGAACCCGTCTCGAAACGACGCGTTCACGATAAAGGCTCGGATGCCGTACGCCACAAAGTCGGCGGGGACCGAGCACGTGCGGAGGAGATACGTCATGACGAGTCCGGCGCCCGCGCCAGGGGACACGCCGACGTCGTCGCACGCGGAGACGAAGTCCGGGACGGCTCGCTCGCGAGTCCGCAGCACGTGACAGAAATGGAAGCGACAGGACTTGCAAGGGGAGCGGCGCAGACATTCGCCTCGACACGCCATTACTCCGCGTGTCAAAATCGCGCCGAGAAAAAGAACGAACGGTATAATAGCGCTCACGCAATATGATGCAAACCTGGTTCCGGCCTTCGGACGACTTCCTCATCGGGGGGGTCGTGAACGGGATCCGCGCGTACAACCCCTGGATCAAGCCGGCGGACACGTACGCGATGAAAGGATCCGACGTTTCGTCAATCCCGCCACCCGCTCTCCGCGACGTACCCACTCGAAGCGAGGAAGGAAGTCTCCGCGAAAAGTACGAGGAAGATGTGCGGCGTTTGATAAACGACTACGACGAGGACATGAACAGCGAAGAGTCGACGAATGCGCAAAACGGATTAACGAAGGATTTTCATATGCGACTCGAAGAACTCCAGAGACGACTCGATGAAGCACTCGAGGCACGCGATCGCCACAAGGCCGATAGATATCACGTCGCCGAAGAACTCGATCGACACCGCGCGGAACGACAGCGACTCGATGGCGAGTTCCGGAAGCCGGGACTCGAAAGCGGAGTTGTGCGCGCGCCCTTGCGGGATCAGGAAGAAAAGGCCGAGGAACGACAACGGGAATTGGAAAAACACGCGATGGAACTGGAATCCAGAGCGGGCGATACGATTGCGGAGTTACAGAGCGCGCGTGACCGAATCGAACAGCTTGAAACCGCACTCAAAGACAGCGATAATCTTCTGATACAAGAGTCCGATCGTAAGGCGAAGAATGCGAGAGAAATGAGGGAACAATTGAATACCACGGAACTCGAGCTGCGTTTGGCAAACGAGAGCTTGGATCTTCTAACAGACAAGTACGAGAAACAGTTGTTAGCAGATCGAGAAGAACTCCTTTTAAAGGCAGATGAAGCGATGAAAGCGTTAGTGTCACAACACGAGGCGGAAATGGATGCCGCGAACAAGGAATTGGCGTCAAGGACGGCGAATTTGATTGCATTGGTGGATAAGTACAAATCCGATACGGGGGACGCGAAGGCACTGACCAATGAGAATATACGACAGGCGAAACTTGCGAACAAATCACTCGAAGCCAACATAAGGGCGTTGGAAACCCAACACAAAACCGAGATCCAAGAACGACAAGCGCAGATCAGACAAATGGAAACGAGGGTCGCGGAACTCGAATACAAGATGCGGGAGTCGGACGGTGCCTGGCAGGCCAAGCAACGGGCGCTTATCGCCGAACACGAAACCGTACTCTCGGAAGCGGCGAGACGGGAAGGGGCGTTGCGCGAACAGATAGAAGAAGCCACGGCCAAACAAGAGGAGACGAGGGGCGAGTTGGATAAGGCGAACGAAATCGTCGCAAAACTCGAGAAAGAGAAGGCCTCGCTGCAAGCCGCGATCGCAGAAGAATCCACCGTTGAACTTCGTGAAAAACTAAACACAGTATCGATGGGAGTGAAAAACGGTGCCGATATCATCGCCCGTCTCGAAGAGAGACTCGAAAGTCGGCAAAAGGAGGCGGAGATGATGCAGGAAAAACTCGCCGACCTCGAGCAAAAAAGGTTGGCCGAGGCTAAACATGTAGAGGAAATGAAAGGAGAGCACGAGTCTCGGGTCGAACAACTGAAACGATACTTACAAATGCAGACGGAGGAAGCCGCGAGTAAAGATATTCAGATGCAGGAAAGTTTAGAAGCGGCTCGTGCCGAGCTTGCGCGGATAACAACGGATAAAAAATCATTGGAAGACCGGCTCGAGTCGATGACCGAACATGGCAAGTTAAAGGGGGACGAGTTAACCGAATTGAACGAAGGGTTAGCGGGCATGGAAATGAGAATTCGAGAAAAGGAAGCAGAAATCGAAAGGCTAAAAGAAGAATCCAAACGTCAGAGGGAGTTTGAGAGAATGGCAGATGAAGCGCAGAAAGCGTTGCGTGAAGAATACGATAAGGAACGGGCGGGCGATAGGGAGAAGAACCAAACCGAGTTATCTAGACTGAACGATATTATCGAGAGATTGCGCGGAGATATAAGCAACAAGGACGGGGATGTGGCATCGAAAGAAGAACAGCTAAAAAAAGCGCTGTCTGCACAACTCGAACTCGAAGATCAACATAAAAAGTCGGCACAACGACTGAACGAAAGTCACGCGGAAGAACTCGCGCGGTTACGCGAGGAACACGCACGGTTACGCAAGGCATCGATTGATGGGATGAGAAGAGCATGGGACGAGGAAAAGAACACGTTACGCGAGGAACACAAGACACAGGTCGAACAATTGACACAAAACTTGCAAAAACAGACAGAGGAAGCTGAGAGTAAAGAGAATCAAATCCAGAAAAGTTTAGAAGCGGCTCGTGCCGAACTTGTTCAGATAAAAGGGGAAAAAACGACACTGGAAACGCGGCTCGAGTCGATGACCGAACATGGCAAGTTAAATGGGGACGAGTTAACCGACTTGAACAAAGGGTTGGCGGACATGGAAATGGAAATTCGAGAAAAGGAAGCAGAAATCGAAATGCTACATAAAAGAAGAATCCAAACGTCAGAGGGAGTCCGATAAAAAAGAGTTTGAGAGAATGGCAGATGAAGCGCAGAAAACGTTGCGTGAAAAATACGAGAAGGAGCGGGCGGACGAGAGGGAGAAGAACCGAGTCGAATTATCTAGACTGAACTAATCTATCAACGGATTGCGCGAAGATATAAGAAACAAGGGCGGGGATGTGGAATCGAAAGAAGAGCAGATAAGAAAAGCATTATCTGAAAAACTCAAGCTCGAAGATCGAACGAAAAAGTCGACACGACGACTGGAGAAAAGTCACGCGAAAGAACTCGCGCAGTTGCGCGACGAACACGAACGGTTGCGGGAGGAGATGAAAACGACGTGGGGTGACGAAAAGACGACGTTGCGCGAGGAACACAAGACCCAAATCGACCAATTGACGCAAAACTTGCAAAAACAGACAGAGGAAGCTGCGAGCAAAGAGAATCAAATGCAGACAAGTTTAGAAGCGGCTCGTGCCGAACTCGTTCAGATAAAAGAGGAAAAAACGACACTGGAAGCGCGGCTCGCGTCGTTGACCGAAAGTGGCGGGTCGAGTGCGACCGAGCTCGCCGCGTTGAGGGCCAAGGATGGAGAAATGCAAGAAAAAGTAGCGGAAATCGAGAAGATAAAAGAAGAACACAGGCGTCAGAGGGAGGCCGATCAAGAAGAATTCGAAAAGAGTGCAAACGCGGCGAAGGAGGCGTTGCGAGAACGTCACGAGAAGGAACTCGAAACTCTCCGCGCTAAGGGACGGGCAGTTTTAAAACTTAACGGTGGTATCGGCAAGACGAAAAAAAACGCCAAAGATAGCAATAGGCAACTCGAGCTGCTGAAGGCAGCGCATCGAGAAGAGTCGGGGCGGTTGATCGCGCAAGTGGAAACGCTCCAAAGCCGGATGACGGATTTGGCAGGGATGAACACCACACTCCAGCAACGGTATCAGGAACTACAGGGCGAAGCGAACGCGAAGTTGCAAGAAGCGAGTACGAGGTTGCGCGAGTTGGAAGAAAAAGCGGAGAAGGACTTACGGGAACTGAAAGTCGAAGCCAGTAGACGCGCATTAGCGAAACTTCAGGCCAAAGACGCGACTATAGGAGAGATGACAGCGAAACACGAGGCCGAAAGAGCGCAATTTATCGGCCGACATGCAGAACTACTCGCGAGACTGTCGGAGATCGAGGCAGTGCGCAATCAACTGACCGCGGAATTGGGATCGGCTCGCGAGGCGGCCACCAAGGCGAGCGAGGAAGTGCAACGGACGCGCGACGCCGCGAGAGACGCGGAAGCGACGATCAGCAACGACATCGAACATATACGTCAGCAGATGGAAGAAAATGAGGAACAAGATCCGACCACAAGATCCGCGAAACGACGTAAGAAATATATCAGCGAGATCGCGCGAGGCATGACGCGAGTATCGGCGGAAAAAGAAGCGCTCGCAAAAGAGGTTTCGAGACTGACCGCGGAAAGGAACGAACTTTCTAAACAAATGCACGACAAAATATCCGCGTTGCAACTGGAGGCGTATGCCGCAAAGGAAAGGGAAACCTTTCTCGCGGACGAAGCTCATCGATCGGGTCAACAATTAAACAACCTGTTGATCGCGAACAACACCATCCTAGAGATACTGGATTCGAAAATCAACCGTGAAGATTTGAATAAGTATATAGAGGTGGAAGAGGATCTCGAGTCTGTGCGTCGCCTCTCGAAGGAGAAGGGACCGAACGCCTACATGTTAGAAAGGAGAAGTCTGTTGGACGAAAGAGATGCTCTATACAAGAAAATAAGAGAAGGAGTGTACGGCGCCGATGGAGCGGATGCCCCGAAGGGAAAAAAAAAGAATTGGTTGACACAAAACGCCTTAAGGTTCTTCATCCATTCGTTGCTGCTTACCAACGACGTCGGGCAACAGATCGCGCGAGTCCAACGGGCGGAACCGGTGCCGTCCCAACTGAAACTGCCCGCGCCGATGGAGGTCGGGAACGAGAGAGCGGACAAGAGCTCCGACCACAGAATGAAGCGGGGGGCGCGCGACATAACGTCCGAGGCGTATACCGGAGGCGTTCTACCGGGAAAAGCGGTCGCACTCGCGCCATCCGCTGGATTTGCATTCGACCCGAACGCGAACACGTACACGGCCAACGGTGGCGGGTATATCCCCGAATCCGTCGTCGCGAACAACGCAGCGGGAGGGGAAGGTACCTTGTTCGTGAAACCGGAGCCGTACGGAGGAAGCGGTCAACCGGGAACAGCAGTCGCGCTCGCGCCACCACCCACCGAATTTACATTCGACCCAAACGCTAACACGTACACGGCCAATAGTGGCGGGTATATCCCCGAATCCGTCGTCACGAGCAATGCAGCAGGAGGGAAAGGGCACTTGTTCGTAAAACCAAACGTTTTCTTCGATGACGAGGACAGAATTCGCCGAGCACTCGCGCGATCCGGAAATTTGCGAGTACAAGACGCCTTCCCGAGCAGAGATGTAAGTCAAGATTACATACGGCCCAAGTCAGCCAGTCGTGTCCAGTGTAACGAAAAGACGGGGAGAGCTCGGAAGGAGAGGAGCACAGCATTTAAAGGACAGCTCTACTCCAACCATCCCGTGGCCTACCTCCTGGATGCCACAGTCCCTTTATTCGTGGGTCCCTGTCGTGGCCGGAGCGACGACGGCGACGATGGCGAATATGTTTAACCAAGTAGATAAGACACGAGGGTCGTCAGGTCTGATGCTACCGTGAACGCGCTCAAACCGATGCGGACGGTGCCCATCTCGAGTTTCCGCGGGAGTCCGATGGCCTTGAGCGTCTCGCTGCGATTCTTCAGGTGGCACGCCGAACCTGTCGAGATCGCGACCCCCCGTTTCGCCAGTCGCGCGACGAGCGCGCGCGAAGAGCGCACCGGGAGCGCCGCGCTCACGAGGTTCGGCAGTCGCCACCGCTCGTCCTTCGGCCCGTTGACGACCGCGCCCATCGCCTCGAGTCCCTCGACCAGTTTCGCCCGGAGTCCGCGGATGCGCGCCACGTCGCTCCTGCCCGTGCGACAGTTCAGACGGACGGCCTCCGCGAGCGCGGCGATCAGCGGAGGCGATTCGGTACCGGGCCGAACGGCCCTCTCCTGCCCCCCGCCGTACGTCAGAGGGGCCAGACACGACGGGTCCTTGCGGAGGACCAGCGCGCCCACGCCCTTGACCGAGTGGATCTTGTGTCCCGACACGACGAAGCTGTCCAGACACCGGAACCCCTTGACGGCGAACTTACCCGCCGCCTGCGTCGTGTCCGAGTGGAAGTGGACGCGGTCCCCGACGACCCGCCGGATGGCGCACAGGTCCTGGATCGTCCCGATCTCGTTGTTCGCGTAGATGACGCTCACGAGCTTGATCCGCGCGCCGTACTTCCGCACGGCCTCCTCGAGCGCGTCCGTCTTCACGAACCCCTCGGAGTCGACGGGGATGCGCACGATCGTGATCTTGTCTCCGTGCTCCTTCTTCAGATGCTCCAGCGGCTTGATCCCGGCCGGGTGCTCGATCGTCGACGTGAGCACGACGCCCTCGAACCCGCTCCTCTCCATGACGCCGTGGAGTACGATGTTCATGCTCTCGGTCGCCCCGGACGTGAACAAGACCGAGCGGACGGGGACGCGCAGGTCGCGCGCGATGTCCGCGCGGGCCTTCTCGACGACGGCGCGCGAGGCCTGGCCGATCTCGTGGGACGAGGACGGGTTGCCGTACATCTCCGCGACCCTGCGGAACTCGTCCAACACGCGGGGGTGCGGCCGCGTGGTCGAATTGTTGTCCAGATACACCTCTTTCATGGATATACGATACGCGCAGAAACAAAGAAAAACGAACGGGTATGGTACGAGTTAGATATATATATGTACGTCGGAGACGTTGGGGACTCAGTGTGAGAATGATGGCTGCAGCAACGCCAGGGATCGGGCGTTCCTTGTCATTATTCACTCCATATGTGGGCACACATTATATGTCGTGGACACATCACTCACACGAGATCCCTAGGACAACTGGACTACGCTCACTTGTCCGCCACGTGTCCAGGTTCTAGAGGCTTCTAGACCTGGAGCAACGTTACTACGCACAACGTCCACTAGACTAGTTGCTAGCTACGTAACTTGCGTACACGTGTGTGCGTCGCGCCACAACCGGCGCTCGGCACCGTTATTCTGTCTCCGCCAGAATAACTCCGGTCACACTGTATGTTCCCCTGTGTGGCTCCGGCCACAAGTCAGCCTCGAGGTATCTCAGCTAACTCCCATTATGTTTTCTTTCAGATTGGAACATGCTCCAAGTCTGACCTACCAACCGTTGCAAGGCAACCAGAGCCCATACAGTCACAACTGGATTAGAGAAGGGCCCCAGAAACGGACTATACTGATGCTGACTGCTGATTTAACCCTGCCAAGCACTACGGGGGTTCCTCCCCCTCAATAGTGGGGAAAACATAAATGAGGTACTGCGGCCATTCGTCACACAGGACGTCATGCAAGTCACATGTCACAGCATATAAGGAGTGCCCAGTTTCCATCTTTGAAGGAGCGAATTGTCGTCATTTCCCTGGCATCTGTCACTGCAGATGGTAGAAAAAGGGGGGCTTGATTGCCACTTGTGGATGGAACCCCATGCAACATCCACTTCCCAAAAACCAATGGGATGACTCTAGTGAAACCAGAGGTCTTCCCCAGGTGCTTAGGACCTGATGTTTTGCCACTGCTGACCTGGGCCAGAGCAGCCAGATACCTGTGAGTGCCACATGGTGGTAAGCACAGGCAACTGACAAGTGGGAACTGGTTCTCCACTTGATTTGCACATGGCGAATGGGTGGACTGCCCATCACCCTACCACAGGTCCTGGGACCAGATGGCAGCATAAGACACAACAGGCACAGTCACAAGACTAAGACTGTCACACGTTACATGCACATGCACATGCACATGTACAAGGTAACCATGAACATGACCCAGCCACATAACAATGCCATGTACAAGTACTGTCACCATGACAATGACACACTTGTGAAGGATTGACAGCTCACCTCCCAAGAGACGAGCTAACGAAATTCCATGAGAGAGACGAGGTCAAAGAGACTCCATTTATTCACCATAAAACAGGGCTTACAAGGCATACAGGTTCAGCTCCTCCCCAGGAGCTAGTGCTGATGATAAGACACCCCGTGGCCTGGGCCGGGTCTGGGTACCCCTACCCCCTGACAGGGGTTGCCCCATAGTAGGGGTGGGGAGACTAGCCACCCTCCCTGGGGAGGGGTGGACTAGGTGTCTACCGGCGGGGGCAGGCTGGCCTGCTTGCCGTAGGGGTTCATCATGTGATAGAGCAGTTGGTACTGCTCAGGTGCTAGCTGGGGCACCTTGGTCAACGCATCCGCGGCGTTGGCCTTGTCCGGCACATGATTGGTAGACTCCCAGTAGGTGCACTCCTGTTTCAGGATCACCCAGTCCAAATCAGTATGCACAGCATAAGGGTTGTCAAGGAAACTGAGGAGAGATTGACTGTCGGTGTGCAAGTGAGCCACCACCCCAGCCTGACTGCCTGCTTGCTTCTGTAACCAAACCAGGACATGATTGAGATACCTGGCATGTAGCACAGCTGACACAACTGCCCTGCACTCAGCAGCATTGCTACTAACAGCTTTACGCCTATGTAGCCTGCTATACCATGAGATGAGTGACATGGGTTGGTCAGCATTTTGTACAAAAAATAAGCCAGCCTCCCTAGCCTGCAGTTGAGTAATCTGCCGTGATTCCATGGAACTGTCCATTATAGCCTGAATGTGAATGGGCTTAAAGAGTTCCAGGGAATGCAAGATAAGGGGTGGACCAGCCTGCAGGAGCTTGTTGATAGCCTTGTGGCCTACCTGCATAAGAACTGCATCATCAACCCTGCTGACTACTGCCAAGTGTGGTGCACAAGTAGAACACAACCACCCCAGCTTGCCCCTAATGGTGGGACAGTCACAAGGTTTGATTTTAGTCTGCAGCACTTCCTTACAACTGTGCATGTAATCTGATGGAGAGTACATTGCACAGACCCACTGATCTGCTTGCTTCTGAAGCTGCAACATTGTGCCACAGAACTTAATAGCAATGGTGCCCAGCTCTAGCTGCTTGCCAATCTCAAAAGACTTAGACACGTTGGCAATAAAATCATCCACAGCCTGCCTAGGCCCAGCAATAAGCTGATCATCCCCATGCCACACAAACATGATCATGCCATGAGGGTGAGGGACAACAAAGAAGCAAGGGTCTATGTCATCATACCGAGCACCTAGCTTCTCAAACACAGCTTGAGCTGACATTCTGAAAATTCTAGGAGCAGATTGCAGACCTTCCACTCCTATGTTGGCTTTCAGAAATGGTTGTGGGATATCCTTAGACCACACCTGAGGTGTGTTGACCACATACACCTTCCCATGCCAAACTTGCTCAGCTATTTCAGGTGAGCCTTTCAGAAATGCACGTTTAATGTCAGTGGCTTTGCACACATAATCATCACCTTGATTGATGTGCCCTAGAAAAACAGACAGCAAAATTTTAAGAGAAGTTTGCTGAATGCCAGGTGTATACAGATCTGCCTCTGTCAAATCAGTGGATCCCTTAAACTCAGTCACACAAGGCCTAGCATGGAAAATGACAGAGCCATCTGCTGCTTGCTTGTGCTTGCACACGAACTTAAGTCTTAGGTGCTTGCTCCCGTTGGGCTTACGCTCTAAGGGAGTGACTGGAGGTGTGTGGGTGGGACTACGTGGATCTGGAACCACCCATTCATCCATAGCCTTTCTAAAAGCTTCAACCCACTTAGTGAAACCTTCCTGAGTTTGACAGTCCTGGACAATCTGCTCATAGGAGAGGGGAGACATTTTTGCAACATCATACTTTCCCAATCCAAATGCTTTGGGGTGCAGTTTCTGACTGTGCACCAAATCTGCCACACGTGGCTCGTGCCCAGGTGCATACTTAGGTGCAACAAATTTGACAGTGGCTGGCTGTGTGTCAACCAAAGTCTGGAGTGGTACCTGAAAATGATCAAGTGACACCCCACCCAGGCCCTGTACCTCAAGCCTATCACAAGAGATGGTGACACCTGGGTAAGAAATAAATGGATCACCCAACAAAGCATTTCCTGTGTATCCTTCCAGTACCTGAAAAGGTGTGGGGATACCAAGAATGTTTAAGGTAACCTGACCTTTAACAGTCAAGCTAGCCTGCCCAGAGAAATCAGCCACCCGTTGCCAAGGGGAAGGCTCTAACTCTAGGTGTGGTACAGCCAATGCACTGATGATGCTAACCTGAGCTTGGGTGTCAACCGCGACTAGAGCTGGATTGTTGTCGCTGTGACCTGCCCTACTCACTTTGGCTGACCCTGCAGCAGTGTGAGCTTTGGCTCTATGCGCTGCTTGCAGTATGCGGACCGCTTCTGCTAGCCCATGTTTGGACACGGTAGGTATGGGTTGAGCTGGTACCGCTGAAGGTGTGCTGTCTTGCTGACCACCTTCTTGGTTAGTGCCCTCGTTGACAGGTGGTCTAACCTGCTGTGGCTGGCTAGGCTCACTGAGGGTGACCTGGGGTGCACATGTGTTGTGGCTATCACACTCACCAGTGTGTGTTCCAAACAACCACTCACTGGGTACTCCAGATATACCAGGCAACTGTACTGAGCTGTCGACCATCAGCTCTTCCTCCTCTGCCACGTCTGACAGTGGAGTGTAATACAATTTAATCCTGTGAGGTGAGCACTTGTGCACATGCCCAGTGTCATTGTGTTTCACATGCACAGTCTTGCCTGTGCTGGAAAACTTAAGGATAGTGGCTGGGCCTAACCATGTCCCAACCTTCCCTAGCCCTGACTCCTTATAGAAGAGAACTGTGTCCCCTTCCTTGAAGGAGGGCGTGGATGCTTGGCATCCTTGGCTGCCAATCTGCTGGCAGCGTGGGCACGCTGTGCATTGTACACAGCTAGTACCTCAGGTGGGTATATCCCAGCCTGTAACCCATCTGGTGTGATAATACCATAGGGTGTCTGCAGGAGTGGTCGTCTATTGAGTATCTGGCATATCTTAGTAGCCCACAGTGCCCTATCAGCGTATGACCCACTGTCAGCTAACAGGTTCTCACCTTCTTTGGCTACCAAGGTTTTGATAGACCTAATTGCCCTCTCAATGATACCTTGTCTCTCATGATCTTCTAGCCCAGCCAGGTCTATAGCTTCACAGCCCTCTGCCCCAGCAAGGCAACTAAATTGCTGATCTAACAGCAGTGCTTCTACTGGGTAGTACCTGGCTTGTGCTATTAATATAGCTCTATGCAACTGAGACTTGTCCATACCAGGGAGAGGTTCTATTGCTGTGTACCTGGACCATGCGTCCTTTAAGCCAGATAGGGCTGTCCCTTAATATGGAACACATCCCCGACCACTCTGCCCTTGCACTTAGGTGGTGTAGCTACATGCCACTTGGGTGGTTTAGGTGCATACATTTGGCAGTGCTGACAGTGTTTTCTGATCAGCTGACATGCCTTCCTGAGTGCCGTACCTCCCAATGCAGCTGCTACCACCTCTGCACATGTCTCATGACCATACAGTAAGTGCAGTTGCAATGCCAGCTCCTCATAACTGATGTTACTAAGAGCTTGGGTCATGACCCTGGACACCTTGGGTATCAAGGAGGTGAACCTGGGTTCACTGTCAGAGGTTTCTGTGTAATACTTCAACACTTTGCCAACCTTGCTTACAGCCTTGACAGCTGAGCATGAAGGTGGAGAGTGAGAGGTAACAGAGTTAACTTGACATCCTGTCAACATCCTCCCATCCTGTGTCCCTGCCTGGGCAGTGGAGCTGGATATTGGGTGGTGTAGGGGACACGACTCATCATGACACGTGTGAGGGTGTGAGGACTTACATTTAGGGGGCTGCCACGGCTCCTTGGTGCACTTGGCGGGGTCCCCGTGAGGCGGTCCCAGGCACTTGTGGCAGAGCACCTCCAGGTGCGGCAGGTGCTCCTTGTGTTTGTGGCACTTGTCCTTGCTGTGTCCACGACGCCCACAACGCACACATTTCACATCCTTCTTGGGGGTGGAGGACCCAGCCCCAGAAGACTTGTTAGCGTTCCCCCCTGGGGGGGATGACCTACCCTTCCCCTTCCCCTGCCCCTTGCCCTTGCCCTTGCCCTTGCCCTTGCCCTTGCCCTTGCCCTTGAGGCTCTTAACAAACTGACTCATAAGAGTCTTCACCTCCCCTAGCGTCACAGGACGCTTGTCCTTGGCCTTCCTGGCCTTACCCTCCTCATCTGATTCCTCCCCCCGGCCCGCTTGACAGCAGGGGGGGAAGAGGTAGAGGGGGGAGGGGCTGAGTCCTGACACAGTGGACCCAGGGCTAGCTTAACATAATCGAGAGCCTCTTTCATCGACTCCCAATGGGTGGCCAAGCCTGTGGTGATCATGGCAAAGGTGTTACGATCAAGGTTAAGCTTCTCGAGCAGGGAATGAACAAGCCACTTGTGATCTAGCTTGCTAACCTCGGGGTGGGCCTTCACTGCAAGTTCCCACTTCTTGATCTCTGCTACATAGTTCTGAGTTTCTACCTTATAGGTTTTCACCCAGTTAAACGCAGAGTACATGTCAACAGTGGTGGGAGCAGACAGCAGGTCATGCAGATCACGCAGAAAATTCTCCCATGGCTCCCTACCCTGTGTATCCTGCCACCTGGGATATCTTTGCTGATATATGGATACCAAGTGCTGGATGGAGGGATTGGATTGGTGGAAGAAATCACCCTGCATGAGTGCCCCAAACCAGTTCTTGATATTCAGCTCCTCCCTAGCAGCTTGAGAGAGAGAAGAAGCTGAGCACCCTGCTGCCTAGTATACCCCTCTGGCAGCCCCCTCACCATAATCCTGTCAATTGGCCTATGCTCGTTATAGACTGGCCAGTCCTGAGAGGGTGAAGAGGGAGAGGGAGAAGAAGACCTGCCTGGGGATGTAGCAGCATTGGCAGTGTGTGGGATGCTAGGTGAGACCTGTGAGGGCCTGCTACGCGTGGCTGGTTGCACTGGGGGGTTAGGTGCCTGCACAACATGTGCTGGTGAAGATGACATGTCCATGCCCCCCTGCACACCCTGACTCTGTGCCTGCCTCTTGCGTGCCCTAGCTGCCTCCCATTGCTCAAAGGTAGGGGTGAGAGAAACATCACTATCCTCACTGCTAGATGAGCTTGTCTGCTGCACGTCCCCCCCTGCTGGCTACCTGTCTGTACACGCAACCAAGTGGGGAGATACATACTTGCTTGCTGCATGCACACCCGGTGCAACGTCTGCACCATCTCCACCATCACGCCAGTTCACCCTGATCTTCTTGCCTCGCAGCAAGGTCTGCAGGGCGGGCAGGAGTGCCTCGCACATCCTCCTGGTCATCGGCTCAATCGAGGGTTGATCGAGCAAATGATAGATGATCGCACACAACAGGCTGGTGTGTTCAGCCAACCTGTCGTCCAGCCTCTCGCTGGCCACCCCTTGGATACCCTGGGCGCAGCGCTGGACTGCGCGCCAAAGGGTTGGCTCACGGAGTGAGACGACGTCATCCCCAGGGATGCGTGCCTCGGCTGTCTCCATGGCCACATCCTCCTCCCCTGGGGGAGATGGATGATCCCTTGCCACGGCCTGGGCCGTGGCAGGTCCCTTGCCGGCCCTGCCGGGGGCTTGGGACTGCGATGGGGGTGCCGAAGCACCCGCCTTCGCGGGGGGTGGGTGGTGATGGCGTTGGTGTTGTCGGCTGATGCCGACGGTGCCGACTCAGCGGCGGGTGTGTCGTGGGGAGGCGGCTGGCGCTTGCCCTCCGCCCGCCTAGGGGTCGCTGCCGCTGTCGCTGTCGCTGCTGCTGTCGCTGTCGCTGTCGCTACTGGAGAAGACGGGGCGCCCACCGGTGCTGCAGTCTTGGATGCCGCGGCCGGCAAGGTCGCCGCCGACGCCGGGGGCGACACAGTTGCAGCCAGCTGCTGCGACGCAGTCGATGTCGCTGCCGAACCAGGGGATGCCGTCGCAGGTCCCCAGCCGACTGGCACGACAGGTGGCATCCTTGGCATCTCCTCGGCCGGCCGAGGTGGCTTGGCCACCACCGTGGCCGCTGCCACCTGGCGAGCCTCCGAATACATGTCGAGAGCAGTTACACCTTGTCTCACGGCCAAGAATACAGCCGGATCAAATCGCAACCTGACATGCGAAAAACGACAATGGACGTCCTCCGGGAGCTCGGCCGCCACCGCCTGAACCGCGAACTTGGTCAGGACGAAGCCGCCAGGGAGGGTACTCTGCTGGCGGAGTCGCCAGCCGTCGAAAGGCAAAAATTTGGTGCATTACGCACCGGGATCTTGAAGGGGAGCTGGCCCCAACCGTCAACATAAACCTCACCTGCGTCCTGGGACGCAGGGGTCGGGTTCGCGCCGAGGCTCATGCCTGCCAGCGCCCTCCCGACAGAGGTGTTGCCAGACGAGGACCTCGTCTGGCCGGAGGTCACCTCTCTCCTAGGAGAGGGTGAAGCCTCCCCCTCCTCCATAGAGGAGGAATCCTCTTCCACCTGTCGCCCTGGGGCGGGTGGCATGAGGTGCGGGGCAACCTCGGACTCGTTGCGAGTCCCGGTGCCCCTGTTCCCCTGGGGGGCAGACTCCTCGGCAGCGACAGCTTCACGCTGCCGGCGAGGGTGTCCGCCACCACCATGCGGTAGGTGACATTTTCGTCACGCTCCCGCGGTGGGGAACTGCGAGGAGAAATTCTCCTCTGAGACGCCGGAAAGGCAGTCTCGTGGTAATGGGGGGCTCCCGGTTAGCGGGAGGCCGACCCCGACCGTTTCCTGCCCCTCCCCGCTGAAGGGTGGGCGGACATTGTTGTTCTTAGCTTCCGAGTTCTTCGGCGCCATGTCTAATCCAAGTTAGATATATATATGTACGTCGGAGACGTTGGGGACTCAGTGTGAGAATGATGGCTGCAGCAACGCCAGGGATCGGGCGTTCCTTGTCATTATTCACTCCATATGTGGGCACACATTATATGTCGTGGACACATCACTCACACGAGATCCCTAGGACAACTGGACTACGCTCACTTGTCCGCCACGTGTCCAGGTTCTAGAGGCTTCTAGACCTGGAGCAACGTTACTACGCACAACGTCCACTAGACTAGTTGCTAGCTACGTAACTTGCGTACACGTGTGTGCGTCGCGCCACAACCGGCGCTCGGCACCGTTATTCTGTCTCCGCCAGAATAACTCCGGTCACACTGTATGTTCCCCTGTGTGGCTCCGGCCACAAGTCAGCCTCGAGGTATCTCAGCTAACTGTACGATGCGATGCCTTTATCGGACCTGCGGGAGTTGCTCACGCCGGGGTTCTACGTCCGCCTGCTCGTGGTCTGCGCGGGGGCCACGGTCGTGTACGTGATCATGAACGGGGCCATACGGAGACACAACGAGGAAGAGGGTAAGAAACCGATCACGCCGTTCTCGGCGTTCGACGCGGCGCTCATGTCGGTCAGCACGTGCTCGGCCCGGTCGACAGAGATCGCGACTCCGATCACGGCGCGCGTCGCCGTGCTCGCCACGCTCCTGACCGTGGCGCTCATCCGCTGACCTTCGAGGAGGTTCGTTTGACACGGACAAAAAAAGGTCGACGGAGTGGGTACAAAGCGAGTCGAGATGGGAAGGATCGTCGTGAAACCCGAGCAGCTCGCCAAGATCGAGACACCGGCGGAACCCCCTAAGCCGGCCCGCAAGAGGACCAGGAGGACCAAGGCCGACCCCCCGACGCCCGAACCCATGCCGTCGCCCGCCCCGCCATCGCCCCTTCCCCCTCCTCCTCCGTCCGCGTCCGTCGTCGACAAGGGCGCGGATGTCGAGCCCTTCTCGATCCCGAACACGCTGGCCGAGAGCCACATCGCGTTCCTCCGCAGGAAGACGGACGGCGCCGTCCACGTCGGCGCGCTGCTGTCGGCGGTCGGCGCCAAGTCCGAGGACGTCTTCGGGACGGACTCCTCGTGGGTCGCGCCCGAGAAGGTCGTCGCGGCCATGAAGAGCGACAAACGCATGCGCCCGCTCCACGAGTCGTTCTCGGAGTCGATCGCCGTGCTCGAGGACATGGAGGGGGACAAGGAGAACGACGTGCCGTTCCGCTGCGTCGACTTCCTCAAGGCCAAGTACGGCCACGGCAACTTCGACGCCACGCACCTGATCCAGTTCGGGGGGGCGGTGTACAAGGAGTACAAGAGGACCAGGGGGGCCGAACCCCCCGTCCGCGAGAACAACGGGTACAAACTGTACTTCCGGCGGGACATCCCCGTCATGCAGAAGGCGTTCGACGACTGGTCTCTGAAACTGTTTTAGGGAGAGAAAACATGCGAGCGCGTTTGAACGAACCGGCCCCGTTTAAATTTATTCATGAATGATAATAAAACGATGGTCCGAATCTCCCTCTTGTTGCCCGCGTTCTTAGGTGTGGTAGGAGTCGCCGGCGCGTCCGCCGGGCTGCATTTCGACGGCCGGAGCGAAGACGCGCGCGCGATTCTCAAAGAGTTGGAACTGAAGGAAAGGAAGGAGGGGACGACGCCGCTCTCGCAGATGCAGAAGGACGAAGCCGTCCGATCCGCGCAAGACGAGTTCGAGAGCAAGGCCGCGATGGCGCGGACGGTCGCCATCGCGAGCCTCTCCCTGTGCGCCGTCACGGGGTACCTGTATTGGTACCGGGAGCACGGACCGCGCACGCCCGCGTACGCGGGGTGGTTCGATTAGCGACGGAACGCGGACCATGCGCCCACGAAGGCCGCGAAACCCGCGACGGTGGCGCCCGCCATCTTGGCGTAGCGCTTCCCGCCGGTCGAGGAGCTCGGGAAGAACCCGGCGATCATGGAGTCGGTCGTGCTGAACACTGCCATGCCCATCATGGCCGCCAGGGTGACGGCGAACACGGGCGCGAGCTTGCCGTCGTCGCGCACGAACCCGACCTTCTTCGCGGTGGACGTGGCGGCGTCGCCGACGGTTTCGGTGACCTTGTTCGCGACGTCGGCGGGGACGGAGAGGGCGCTCGCCATGGAAATATACTATGGCGTTCGACTTTTTTTTTTTACACGAGCAGGGCCACGTAGTACGACCCGTACAGAACGCCCGCCATCACGAGGATGTTGAACCACCCGATCGCGGACTTGAGAGCGGGGAGACCGCCCTTGAGGAAGTTGTCGGTCAGGGACACGACGACGGCCATAGCGAGGGCGCCCATGTTGACGCCGTACCGCTCGCTCTTCACCCGGTCGCGCGCCTTGGCCCCCATGATCGGGAACAGCAGGATCAGCGCGTAGGTGAAACTCTGCATCCGCAAGATGTGCTGGGCGTCCGCCTGGAGGTCGCCGCCGGACCACAGACGCTTGAAGCCTTCGATCAGTTCGGAGCCGGACATGTCCGCGCGTATACAGAGTGGTACGAAAAAAAATGCGGCTATTCGTGCCCGAAGGGGTACGCCATCACGGGGACGTCCGCGGCCCGCTGCCGCTCCCGCTCGGCCTTCCTCTCCTTGGCGCGACGAGCCGTCTCGCGTTTCTTCTCCAGGTACGCCTCGTATTCCTCGGGGGTCGTGCGGCGATACGTGTTCAAAGGCCCGGTAAATTTGGCCGTTCGCCGACCCGGGCCTACCGCTTGACCCGGATTGGGAGTCCCGAACAGCCTTTCGTTGCGTTCGTTCCTCTTGACCAGGGTCGCTCTCCGCTTGTCCCGTCTCGCCATCGAGGCGATATACTCGGGCGTGTTTTCGGGGCGCGGGGTCGGAACGGTGTCCGGTTTCACGCCCATGTACCATTCGAGGGCGGGCCTTTCGTCGCTTGCCACTCCGCGAACTTGTTCGCGTCGACCGTCTTCTGCCGCTTCTCGTTGGCGCGTCTCCTCTTCGACTCCTCCGCGGTCGGAGTGTTGTGCTCTCTCAACAAGGCGCGGTAGTCCTCTCGGACGTCGTCTATGTGCCTGGGCAACCGCGGGTCGCGGATCGCGATCGCGTCGGGAGCGTCGTACTCGTACAGCGCGTCCGGCGCGTCCGCGTCCTCGAGGTGCGCGTAATCGGCGTCGTCCACGCCATCGTCGTCGATGAAGTCGTCCCCGTCCTCGTCGCTGTCTTCTCGCGCCCTCTTGTGCCCGTCCGCCCTCGCCCTGTGACGCTTCGTCCGCGCGGACTTGGGCGCGTGGAGACCGCACCGTTTCCTGCCCGCGGCGCATGCGCGCTTGCACCGCGAGCCCGCGCGCGTGGCGGAGGAACAGCGCATCGAGACCGGCATGGTCGGATAAAACTACCGCGGACTTTTTTTTGCCGCGCAGTACGGTATGGGATCATGGCGACCCGGCTGCCGGACCGCGAAACGAAGAGATGGATGGAGCGATTCCACGCCATGCGGCAAGGAGGGGAGCTGAGGTACGCGGACGAAGCGCACAAAAACTTCTGCGAGAAGGGCGTCCCGCTCGGACGCAAGCCCGTCGTCGAATACCGGACGATATCCCTGCCCTACCCCAAACTCGTCGACCGACACACCGGCGTGCCCCTGTCGGATTTCGCGCGGAAGCTGGCGTGGGAGCCGACGAGCGCGAACGCCGTGGAGTTCCGGACGTTCAAACACGAACTGCTCGAACCCACCATGCGCGACGTGGCGGGGTACATCTGGGGGCCCGTCGCGGACCTCGTCGACATGGAGTGGTACGCGCGCTGTCTCGATTATCTGAAACGTCTGCCGCAACTCGACCTCATCGCCCTGTCCGACTACACGCACGAAGCGTACGAGTACACGAACGCGAAGGACGGCGCGTTGGGGAAAAAACTGCAAGGCGAGAGAGACTTCGAGCTCGCGGAAGGCGCGGACGGGCACTACCGCGCCTTTTTCAAGAACGCGAACCCTCTGTGGACCTCCCTCGTCCGGATGATCGCGGAGGGGAGACTCGACAACCTCGACCCGCGGAAGATATGCCACGCCCCCGCCAACCTGGACGAGCTGCGCAGAGCCGTCACGGCGCATCTGGGCGAGCGGGACAAAATGACGGACGCCGACATGCAGGTCGACGCGCGACTGCGACACGCCCTGACGAATCTCGAGACGTGGCGCGACGTCCTCGCGACCATCGCCGCGCTGGACCACCGGCTGATGGACGTCATCTTCGTGCTCGCCAAGTGGGTGTACAAGTACTTGAAGGTGCCCTTCCAGAAGGACGTCGCGATCCGGTACAAGGAGGACTTCCGCCGCGTCATGACGGGCGCGCCGAGGTTGACGCGGGAGACGATCGTGTACCGCGGGGTGGGAAACGCGTACTACCTGAAGAAGACGGACGGGGCGGTCCGCGACGCGTTCAGGAACGAATTCCCGGTGTCCACGTCCATCAACCCGGCCGTCTCTCTGGAGTTCATGAGTTACTCGAACTCGAAATGCTGTTTCAAGATCATCCATCTCATGCCCGGCACCCCGGCCTTGTGCGCGTGGCCCTTCGCGGAAACCGGCTACCAGGCCGAGATCATCCTGCCCGCGGGGACCACCTACATGATCCGATCGCACGCGCAACGGAACTTGGTCGGGGAGGTGCCGCGATTCAGCCCGCTCCACGTCGTGCCCGACGAGGTGTGTCCGGGCCGGGTGCTGAAAGAGCGAAAGAACGAAGACCAGCCGGTCGTGTTCCCGAAAAGGTGGGTCACGGAGATCTACGTCGACGGATCCGACCTCCCGGCGGAGGGTTCCAACGCGACCGCCGGGAGGAAGAGGACCGAGAGGGAGCCCGACGCGCCCGCGCCGCCCGCCCCGTCCGCACCCGCGCACGCGTACGGCGAGCCGCCTCCCAAGCAACGATCCGCGGAGACGCCCGCGCTCGCCCCGTCGCGCCCCGGTCCGTCGTCCGCTCGCCCCGCCGCGGAATTTTTGCGCGGGCGAGCGTTCAGTTGACGGCCAGGGTTCGCAGTTTCGGGTCGTTCAGCGTCTTCTCGTCCGCGACGTACACGTACGTGGTCTTCACGTCGTCACCCACGCCGCCCGGGAGGTTTTTACACACGGGGCCCCGCGTGAGCGTCGCCGGATTGTGCGCGGGCGGCGCCCACTTCTGCATCACGGAGTGCTTTATCAAGTAGGCGGCACCCGGCGGGATAAGGATCTCGAACTCCGTAAATCCGTACAAACTCACCGGCCAGAAAAGGAGCGCCGGGCAACCCCTCAACAAACGGATCACCGAAACGCAGCACTTCGCCGACCTGAAATTGTTTGACTTGCGCGTGTGCTCTGCAGATAAAGATGTCGACACCACGTAGGGGTTGACGTACACCCTGTTCTTCGCGCCCTTCAGATAGTAATCGTCTTTCGTGCCGCGAAAGACCGTGAAAGGCCGGGTGACGCGCGGGGCGTTCGCGATCAATCGAAACAACTTCTTCCTGTAAAACGGGAGGAGGCGTTCCACGACGAAGTCCGTGGAAAGGTACTTTATCAACCACGTGCCCAATCTCATTGCAATATGGTGACCCAGCCTGCTGCGGATAATAAAGATCACTCCTTCGATCGCCCTTTCCGCCTTCTCCTCGGACGAAAAAACGCTCGGAATCGCTTTTAGCGCACTCGACATAAGTCCCCACGCCTGATCATGTCCGTTATCCGGGTCCCCTTTTATGTACGATTTGAACGCGAGAACGAGTTCTTCGAAGTCTACCATCGTAGGTTTCTCGCGCCACAAACTCGGAGACGATACGGATACGGTCAAACCTTTATTCCTTCTTATAAACATGCACAGCGGCGACCACAGAGGGGTGCCGTCTCTTTCCATCCTACCATACGGATTTATGTGATAGACGCGATCGTCGTGATTCCGTCTCGCGTTCGCGTCGGTGCTGTTCACATAACCGTCGCCGACGTACGAATAGGTTCTCAACAACAGCAAATCATCATACGACAGACTCTGGAGGTACTTGTACGACTTGCTGTACCATTCCGCGTCTATCAGATCGCGCGGGTCGGTGGCGTTGTTATGCACGAAAAAACGCCTGTCTCGATTGTTGTAAAGAGTGTTCCATTCCACCTTCAAATGGATCGCCTTGAGATCGTGATCGGGGGGGTCCGTGGACTCCCATCTCAGCTTATGATCGCCCAAATCGACGTACTCGCACCCCTCCAGCTCCATGTACGGGATCGTGATGGTCCCTTTGAACCGGCCGAACGGCGGAAGAAGAGGAACGGGATCCTTCGCGTTTTCGCAAAAACTTTTGTGCGTCTTGTCCGCGTACTTCCGGTCCAGACTGCCGCGAATCGTCCGCCCGAGGAGTCGCATGAGTTGCAATCTGTTGCTTGACCGAAATGCGTGTATAAACTGGTGCATGCATAATGGAATGTAAATCTGTGAAACAATACTCACAATTGCTGCACACAGCTTGTGTACATGACCATGGTGGCAGTATAGCCAAGCTGATGCATTATAACTAGTGGTCGCGCTGCATGACTGTTGAGCACTGACTGTCGGTCAGGCTGTTGAAGTCGTGCCAAGGATTGATGAGATAAAACACCCCTTCAGCGGGCAGACGAATACGGCAATATTCCCTGCTAATGGATATTTGTAAATGGTTCTAGAAGCGTCTAGAAGCATTGTGCAACGCTGGCGTAACGCTAGTTCAGTGTGCCTCTTGGAAATCGCTAATGCACATGAAATGTGATTGGTGCAATGACGATAAGGCCTATCGCAATCTTGGGGTTGGACACATGACTTGTAACCATATAAATTGATAATAAACCCAGGCACCTAGTGCCGCATTCTTGCAAGCATCATTCTCAATCTCAACTCGTACTCAAATCTGTAAGAACTACGGCCGCGCAGGCCTTGCCATCATGAACGCACCTTAGGCCCCACATGGTTTTGGAGGGTAATCCCCAGCCAAACAAATTACACCATAGCATCGCTACCGGGAAAACCTACCAAGGTAAAACCCGAGTCAAGGGGCCATTCACACTCCACGACATCTCAACTAGTGCCGTGGCTGACCCAGCGACATATTGTTCATTTGGTGCCTAAGAAGAGTATACTGTGCCTTGTTGTTCATTTGGTGCCTAAGAAGAGTATACTGTGCCTTGGCGGAGCTATAGAGCTTGGTAAGAGCATCCGAGCAATTCTGGTCGCCTGCCACGTGCTCGGTATGGAGCGCATCAGAAAATTCCTTCACCCGGAGGAAGTCAAGGTCTCTCGTGCGAGCGTAGGGGTTCTCAATGAAGTCCACCAGCGCTTGGCTGTCGGTGCGCATGACGCGATCGATGCGTGTGGTGAGACCGCCCAGCTTGAGGATCCAGCAGAGTAGCGCGTGGAAATACGCGAGCTCACTTGCAGCCTCGCAATACGCACGGGCCTCGGCGGTGTCCGACCCCACATACACACGGCGGTGTAGACGTGAGAACCACGCAAAGATGGAGGATGGCGCAGATTGGTCAGCGTTTGAGATATAGCTAACAGCCGCACGCCTACCACGCATCTTGGTGAGCACCCGCGCATCCAAAGAACTGTCACAATAAGCCCCTAGCTCGATGGGCTTGTCCCAGTCAACACCCTGCAGGACCAACCCCGGTGAGGCCTGCACATACTCAGCTACAACCGGGCGGGCCAACAAGCAGAGAACATCGTCTGTCAACCGACTAAGGACAGCCAAGTCAGGGCTCGTGGTACACGCAAGCCAATTGAGTTTGCCACGCAGCGCACCACACTCAGAGGGAAGGATAGGCCCAGTGCGGGCCATGACCTCCTTGACCAGGTCGGGGACATAGCTACCCTTAGGATGCAGCAACATGACCCACTGCCCTTGCTCATCGTGATCGAGAATAGTGTCCATGCCCATGAAGGGCACGATCTTGCCCGGCTCCCTAAAGACGAGCTTGCCCACAGGGTACACTGAGTGCACGAGCGAATGGAACCACACAATCCACTCCCGTGGCCCCAGGCAGTCACAGTCATCGGCATGCACGAAAACAAACACGAGCTCCCCCTTCCAGACACCAACAAACAAGGAGGGGTCCAGGTCGCTGTACATCATGCGTGCGCGGTTAAGTAGAAGGCGCTCTAAACTCTTGCGCCACGCCCGCGGCCCGGCCACGGTCCCATCCACAGCCTTCACCAACCTCATGAACTTCTTGCCCACAATAGGTTCCCACATCTTGGGTGTCCTAACATACAGCGGTGTGGTGCCCTCCCACAATTTAGCCGTCTCATCTGAATCCCCGTTAAGGAAGGCCTTAGAAAAATCCAGCACCGCGGAGCCATGCGGCAAGCCTTTGTTGAGGCGCCCGAGATGAAAGCACACTAACAATCGCCAAGTGTCTTTATTTAAGCCCGGGGCAGTCAGGGCTGAGGAGGGCAGGTCAGAAGATCCAGAAAATTCTAGCACCACAGGTCTAGCAAACTCTACTTTCCTGTCAGTGCCGGGAACCGGCTTCATCTGGAAGGTCCATTTGAAACGAAGCAACCGGCCATCCCTTGGGACTAGGTCCACTGGCTCCACACAACCCAGTCCTAACCATCGTTCCCCTGCAGCCAGCATAGCCCCTTGGGTATTGTCTAGCCCTTCCTCGGTTGAGACGTGCCTGGCAACATCATGGAAGGACATGGGGCTTTCAGTGGCAACATCGTGGAAGCTAATCCCCAAGCTGTCAGGGGTGAGGGCTTTAGGGGTGAGAAGATCGCGGGCAGGAGGCAATTCAGAATCCTTGTACTCTACCCCTTTCATGGCAGCCACCATAGGCAATGAGAGACCCCGAGCAGCGACATCGAGGGAAAAATTATTCAATCGCATGCAGCCAAACCCCGCTCGGGACAGCTGTGTGCTGCTCACTGTAACCCCGGGTAGCGTCAAGAACGGCTGTCCTAATAAGGCGGGCCCATCATACCCCTCTACCACACACATGGGCGTGTCTGCGCCGAGTATGGTTAAGGGAAATTCCCCCAGGACCTTGTAGGACCCTGACCTAGCAAAATCAGTGACCTGAGTCCAATGAGAGGGCAGCAAAGGAAAGTCTACACAGTTGGCCCCGATAATAGAGACCTGGGCCTGGGTATCAATGAGGAGCCCACAATTCAGCGCCCTAGAGGTTAACAAGGAAGAGATGACTGCAGTGCTCGGGCCCAGCTGAGGGGGTACGCCTGCAGTCTGTGGTGGGCGGCGAAGGGAGCCTAACCCCATGTTATTGTCCCGGCGCAGCCCTAGAACAATCTTGCTGAGCAACCCACCACCCCGGCGAGGCTGACTAACGGCAGCCGGACCCTGGCTAACGGCAGGGGTAATGCCCTCCCTACTACCCTCGCGCAGGTCAGCAGGGGGCTCGCGAGCTAAGCTCTGCACATCTGCAGCAAGTGCCACCAGATCACCGTCCTCCTCAACATGCTCATCGTCCTCTACCTCCCGAGCTTCGGCAGACATTTGCATAGGGTCAGAGGCAGGCATGGGTAAAAGAGGGGCAATCACGTCACCTGGTGGAGGCCGCAAGAAGTTGTCCGCGTCCTCGTAGTAGTGCAGAAGGCGCTCCCACGCACTTGTGTTCGGTTGATAGTGCTTGAGCTTGCTCCACGGGATGTGGTGTTGCTTGTCCTGCAAGGAAACAACGGCCTTGCGCACACTCCCATCCACGGACACTACCGTGGCTGGACCATTCCACTGTCCCCTCTTTCCAAAGGGGCCCTCTTTATGCACCCAAACCAGGTCTCCTACACTATAGGCGGTAACCGGCCTACGTGTATCCCTTCGTACCAGGTTGGCAAATCTACCCTGCAAATGGCGTGCCCACTCCTCTTCTATCTCTGGTGGGTAGTGGCCGTGCTGCAATCCCTCAGCTGTTATCACCACATTGCGAGAAGGAATGGACAACAACACACGCCGATTAAGGCATGCACAAATCCGCAACGCCCACATGAGGCGGGCTGCGTATGCTGAAAGGGATGCATCACCTTGTCTCCGTGCAGCTTGCTTGAATTCTTGCACGGCACGCTCCACTATACCCTGACCAGTGTGGTCCTCACGCCCAACTGTCTTGAGGCATTCAAATCCAGGCTGGCCCTCTAGACACGCGAACTGCCTGTCCATCTGTATTGACTCGAGTGGTGAGAAAAAGGACGAAGAGACATCAATGGCTTCTGCCAGGTCGGCGGCTTCCATATGACGCAAAGGAACTACAGCTACGTTGTGAGCATATCTATCTATTGCAATAAAGTATGGCATGTGTGCCCAGAACAGCACATCACCTACGATTTCCCCCTTTCTCGCAGGTGGATGCTTTACATGGTGGCGAGGAGGCTTGGGGCCCGACGATTGACATTGTGGACAATTTTCGTAACACTCACGACATGCTTCCAGCATTGGCGCCCCACCAAAAGCCCTAGCAAACTTGTAAGCGTTTGTTCCATGGCCAAAGAAGATGTGAAACCGAGACGCACAGGCATACTTGAAAATTGGATCTGTATTGATCAAGTTTGATATTGCCTTAACATCCGCAGCATCGGCCATAAAACTGCCTACATCGTCTACTGCCAGGAGCCTCCTATGCTCCATAGCGCTGTCCTGCCCTGGGGCCTTCAGTTTTCCTGAGCATTGCGCACCCACGTGAACCGCTGGCGCCTAATAGGCCCAGCCTTGCCAACATTGTCCGCCTGGTTGGCAGCAGTCCGCGACTTGCAAAACCGGGCCTTGTGCCCTGGCTTATGGCACTTGCCACACAGGTTCGTCCCCAACGGGAAAGCCTTGTTGGCCTTGCAGGTCTCGCGGGTGTGACCAGTCCCCTGGCAGCGAGGACACTTCAGGCGCCCGTCACCGGCGCCAAAAACGGCCCTGATGGCAGGGCCATCGGCATTGACTGCTGGCGTCGGCTTCACGGCACCCTTGCCGGCCAGCTCCTGAGCAGCGCCACCGAGCGCCATGATCTCGCGGATGCAGGCGAAAGCAGCAGCCTTGCTCGCCAGCTTCTCCTTGGTCAGGACGGACGCCAGACTCTGCACGGTGCTTTCTGACATAGCACCGCTGCCAAGGGCCTTGCCCAAGAACAGGACCACCGAAAAATCATCAGCAAATTTTAGATTGGTTTCTTCGAGCATCCGCTCGAAGGCCAGCGTGGCCTTGGCAGTGTCACCGGACACTTCGAACGTCAGAATCTGCATGACGTCCTTGATGGACTTCACCAGCCCTGTCGGCGCGAGAAGCTCAGTGAGCCGCTCAAGGAACTGATTCCAGTCCCATGCCTTCTCCTGGGCGATCCGAATCAGGTCCCGCACCGCCTGCGGCCCTTTGCTGGCCAGTGGAGCCCCCCGCAAGATCCGAAAAATCTGCGCGGGAGTCTTCACTACCGTGCGGACTTTCTCCTCCCAGGCCTTGATTGCCCAGACAAAGTCACGGTTTTCCTTGTCCGTAGCCTTGTCGGCCAACGGCTCTGGCAGCATGCGAACCACCAGTTCGTGCTGTCGCAGCTCCTTGTAAGCATCGGCACCATCGCCAGTCAACTGAATGGCGTCCGTGTCGGAACGGGAACCGCGAGCCATTGTAAATAGCAGCTTTTGAGTACGAGTTGAGATTGAGAATGATGCTTGCAAGAATGCGATATTTGTAAATGATAATGGATATTTGTAAATGGTTCTAGAAGCGTCTAGAAGCATTGTGCAACGCTGGCGTAACGCTAGTTCAGTGTGCCTCTTGGAAATCGCTAATGCACATGAAATGTGATTGGTGCAATGACGATAAGGCCTATCGCAATCTTGGGGTTGGACACATGACTTGTAACCATATAAATTGATAATAAACCCAGGCACCTAGTGCCGCATTCTTGCAAGCATCATTCTCAATCTCAACTGCATGCGTTCTTCCTGCGTGAGCGTCTTCTTCGTCTTATTCGACGCCATCGGGTTTACATATACACAAACTAATTTTATGCATCAGACGCGAGCATCGCATCCATGGGAAGCGATTTTATTACGATCACGGGGTATTCATTTCGCACGTTCGAGCGACAAAGCGCCCTCGAAACGTCTTTCACGACCCGGTCGTCGAGAGATCCCCGTCCACAGAGGACTCGGCGGGGGGGGTCCCGCTTTGAATCGACGCGGACATCTCGCACAGCGTCCACGCCGCCCTCCTCCGTTCGCCGTCGAGCCGCATTTTCGCGAACAGGAGGGGGAGTCCGTCCGCATCGGCCCAGTACTCTCCGTCGCGCCACTCGACGTACGCGCGCAGTTCGGGGTTGCCCCGCAGCAAGCGGGCGACCATCGCGGCGAATTTTTTTTTCAGGCGCCTTTCGTCGGCCTCCTTTCTGGCCGCGGCGGCCCTCTCGGCGGCCGCCTGCTTGGCGGCGGCGCGGGTAGGCATTCTTGTTTGGATTGGGAGAGGAAACTAATGGGTTTTACACAATGCCTTGTGCTTGGCCTTGCTACCCACACACCTTGCAGGTGCTGAAAGAAAGAGAGGTTGAAGACAATTAACGTGGAAGAATAAATGGCTTTATTAGAATATAATAGTTGGAGAAGAGCTTGAATGGAGGTTGTATGGAGGTGAAATGGAGGTACCTGCCCTTAGGGGGCAGTTTCCTTTTATACCTTTTAGGCTAGGAAGGATGACATCAGCAATGACATCATCACAGAAGCTTGTAGAAACATCCTAGCATATTCCTAGCGTATTCCCAGCATATTCTCAGTATATTCCAGGAATATTCCTGGCATATTCTTAGAACATTCCTAGAACATTCTAGACATGATCCAATGAGCTGGCATAATAGCTAGATGCCAAGTGTCTACGTAATAATGTGCCACATAACATGATTAATAAAGTGACACATCTCTTCTCCTTGGAGTGACAAGTGTCATGCAATGAGTCTACCCACTTGTCATCATGTAAGTGATAACATGTGTCATCATGAGCTGCCAACACTTGTCAGCTCATGGACCAAACACTTGTCCAATAGGCCATAGCACCACTTGTCAATCAAATACGTGATGCTACTAGGCTGACTCAGGTTACAAGTCATCCATGTCCAAGTATAGGACTATGGCACATGAATATTGATCAGCTCATTGAGCCCAATTCATCTAGCTTATCAAAGCTATCAAATTCCCAGTCCATATGGAATAAATCCAACAAGAAATAAATCAGGCTGGGATATATTGTGGCCAGGTGGATATAATATCCCTAACAATTCTCGGTATTCGTTTTTGGTCCGGACAGGGAAGGTCTGCGCCCCCCTGTCGAGCGAACCCTATTTGACCTCGTCGGAGGTGAACTTAACGAGGGTGTCGATGTCGATGTCGTTTCGTGTCGATGTCGACGTCGACGCCGACTACCGGAGCCTCCTCTGCTGCACCGGCCTCAAGCCGGACTCCGCCGCGAACTCCGTCACGGCCTTCTCCATCAGAGCGCGAACCTCCGGCACGTCTTCGTACCAGTTCACGGACCGGACGGCCCCGTCGATGAAACGCGACGTCTTGGGGATTTCCTTGCCCGGGAAGGCCTCGCGGAACATCTTGGCCATGGCGCGTCCGATGACTCCGCACGCCTTGAGGTCCGCGTTGTACCCCAGCTCCCTCGCCACCGCCGTGATCTCCAGAGTCTTGCGAGGGGGGGCGTCCCCGCCGCTAGCCCCCCTGCCGGACACCAGGTCCGTGTACAGGACGTCGTTGATCTTGTCCTCCAAGAAAAGACGGTCGCGACCGGACGGAAAAAGGGGGTTCTCCGACACGATCTTGTGCTGTGCCGTCAGCGCGGTCAGAAGTCGGATGCGAAACTCCTCGATCATGGCCTTGCGAGCCCGCGGGATCATCTCCAACTCCATCTCCGCCTGAGCCAGACGCGCGCGGACCTGCGCCTTCTCCGCCGCCGACGCGCCCTTCTCCGCCTCCGGCACCGTGTTCAGAGTCACGGTGGTCGACGTCCCGTGGGCCAGGTCGTACATGTCCCTCGCCACCCCCATCATCGTCGGGTCGCCGCGGAGGAGACGGTCCACCCAGTCACTGGCCTCCAAAGCGAACTCGTCGCTGATCCACGCCGCCAGCTTGCCCACCAGCTTCAAATTGATCCACGTCCCGCGGTCCTCGTTCGGTCCCGTGGTCACGGCGTCAACGATCTTCACCGCCGGCCTGCGAACAAAAAAAGAGGCGCACACGTGTCAGTAAGCCAGGGTATCCTCATCCGTGAGGACACCGTGAGGACACCCCCGTTGCGACGTCAATCGGGTTTCAAGGACACCCGCACAGGTCTCCTGGACACCCCCGCGTACACACACACGTATCGTCTTACCGGCAGGTTTCCTCGGCGCGAGGCGGGGCGTCAATCGGAATCCCGATCGACCCCCCCTGGCCACCACGTGTCAGTCAGCCAAGGGTGTCCTCACGGACGAGGAGACCTAAAAAGGGAAATGATGGGGTCACGACTTGCCTTGTGATAGCAGAGGAGTCCGTGGGCGCCTCATCTGGAGTTGAAGAACGATTGAGGTGTTTCTCGAGCAAGCCCGCGTATTCGATGTTGGCGCCTCGGAAGAAGTTGTCAAATCGTTTTTTGCCAGACGAGGCAGCGCTTGTCAGGTCGGGTCCGTGGACCATCATGTCCGCCTTGCGGACCTTGATCTCCGTGTTCGGGTCCACCTTGAAGTGCGCGCTGGGCTTGAGCGTGTACATCCAAAACTTTGGCGTGTCTCGCTTGAACGAGAAAAGAACATTGACGAGCGGTGCCTGCGTCGCCATCGTGACGATTCGGTGTGTTGGGAGGAGAGGAGGATTGTTGTCCCGTGTTAGCGCGTTCCGCTTTTTAAAGCGTCGGCGGTGAACTTAACGAGGGTGTCGTGTCGTGTCGTTTTGACGACGTGTCGATGTCGATGTCGGATGTCGATGTCGTTCTAGAAACCACATGAAATCGCGGAGGGAGTATTCCGATCACAAACCCGTCGCATCGAGCCAGGAAACGAAAAAAAATGGACCTGTTGAGGGACTTGGACCCTCGTTTCGACGCGAACGTCCGCAACACCGACGGCGGACGCCGGGTCGCCATCGTCGACGTGATCGCCAGCATCTCGTACGCGAACCCCGACGGGACGTTCAGACCTAATGCCGATCGATCGGCGCGCGCGTCCTTCTCGCGTCTCGAAAGGAAATACCCGGAAGTGAAGGCGATAACGTCCCCGTTCGTGTTTCCGGGCCCGCGCCAGCGGCCCACCCCCGTCGCGAATCGATCCGGCCTGATAAGGATCCTAATGATTCTGCGAGGCAAATTGGCGGCCGTTTTCCGCGCTCGCATGACGGATTTCTTGTGGCGGGTCGACAAGCCCGGAGTCGAGGACATCCTCCTCCGCACCATCCTAAACGACGACGCGTCGGCGAGCACGGTGCAGACCGCGTGAAGAGGCGCGACGTCGCAACATCAAAGTTGACGGCAAAGAGACGCGACCTTCCGTATTTATTTTAAATTTAATAAAAACGAATGTTTAATGCCATTTTGTCATTTTTTCCTGTGCACACTAGTAAGTCCGCATGGCCGACAGAGAGGTCCCCGAATCCGTCAAACAGAGGCTCAAGGCGCGCGCGGAACGCATACGCGCGGAGATCAAGGACCGGTACGCGGGCGAGCACCACCGCGCGTGGTGCGACGGGAAAAACGTCTCCCCGCCCCCCTTCGTCACCTACGACGCGACCGTGCACATCCCGTACGCGGTGCCGGATTGGGGGAGCGGGGAGGGGGTCGACCGCATGAAGAGTCTCGTGAAACCGCCCGGGTGGGTGTTCGACAAGCACGTCGCGCAGATCCTCACGCACGGCAACTCGCTGCTCGCGTGGCAGAAACGGCTCCCGGGGTTCGTGCCGCCCGACCCCGACCGCGTCGTCGACGGCGCGTGGCTGCGACGGTGCTACGAGTACCTCAGCCGCCTGCCCGTCGAGGACCTCTACGTGCTGAGGTCGTACACCCACCAAGGCGACAATTTCAGCAACGCGGTGGAGGACGAGCGCGGCCAATCGGCGAGAAAGAAGATCGTTTCCTACAACTTCAAATTCAGGGACCTGGACGACCCCCTCAACCACTACCACCCGCTGTGGGTCCAGTTCGCCCGCGAGTTCCGCGAGCGAGGCGTCCCGCGAAACCACGTCAAGATGGACAAACGCAGCAAGAGGTTCGCGTCGAACGCGGACGAATACGTGCGGACCAAGAGGCCGGGATTGGGACTGCCGCCGCTGCCGCGCGACCTCGATCTCGGCAAGTGCGACGAGGTCGGCGCGTGCGTCGACGTCCTCGAGAAGCACCGAGGGAAACTCCCCGCGGACATCGAGTACGCGCTTGTGAACACCATCGCGGGGGCGATGTCCGGCGAGTACGTCGCGGACGTCATCCAGCCGAGGTACGTGAAAGACCTCCGGAACATCATCCTGAGCTCGCCCGCCACCACGCGGGCGATGACCGTGTACCGCGGGTCCTCGTCCGAGTACTACCTCCGCAACCCGCACCGGCAGTACTACCGCAGCCCGACGTTCGTATCGACCGGAATCAAGCCGACGACCGCGTACGGGTTTATGAACGCGAACTCGTACGGGGCGGGGGCCAAGTGTTGCGCGATGGTCTTGCACGTCGTCCCGGGGTCTCGTTGCGTGCCCCTGTTCCCGGGATTGTCGGGCTCGACGACCGAGTTCGAGATCCTGCTGCCGTCCGGGACGGTGTTTTACCACGAGTCGGTCCAGGTGAAGCAGTACGCGGTCACGAGCGGGCCGAACCCCGACCACAAGTACGGCCGCGACGACGACTGCCCGCCGAAGGGCGACGCGGGAAAACGGTACAAGGTGTCGGTCGTGTACGCGCTGACGCCGCCGAAACGCGGAGTGGTGAACCCGCACGCCCACGGCGGGACGAAGAGGAAGCGCGACGAACCCGCGCGCGTCACGGCGTGATCGTTCGACTGTGCCTCCGATACCACCCGAACCGGCCGAAATTTTCACTTTTTTTAAAGAAAGTACGCGTCGTTCACGCGAACGGTTCGAGGAACACGATCCCGTACACTTTCTTCATGAGGTCGCGATATCGCTTGACAAACGCGTCGTTCTTCGTGAGGATGTTGCGCCAGTATTCTTCCGACACGACGCTGGTAACGATGTCGTCGTCCTCCTTGAGCGGCAGGCTGTTCAGCAGCCAAAAGAACACATCCCACGTCGGGTGGATCAGAATGTTCCTGGAGACGCGGCACGTGATCAGCGACTTTTCGGCCTCGTACGGCTGCACGCTGAACCACAAGACGAAGAGCGGGTCGCGGTGCCCCGAAATCCGGAAACGGAGGCTGGCAGTATAAGGGAGCCAGAATTCGTTCTCGACCGTGACGACGAGTTCGTTCCTCCACGGCGGAGTAGAGTCCTTCCCCTCGGCGGGCATGAGGGCCAATAGGACGCGCCCGGCGAAGTCGAACGTCACGGGATACCGGTACACGCTCTTTCCGTGGAAGTCGTCGCCGGACTCGACGTCGACCGAGATATCGTCGCTGGACGTGTTAAAAACGGAGGAGGAGGAAAGATCTTTGAGCCGTTTCGACCTCAATATATGTTGTATTAATGATTAAATTGCGTAGTGACAAAAGACATGGCCAACAAGGCCTTCCCAACAAGGGAATCGACCCAACAAGGGTGACGACTCCGACCAACAAGGTCTTTCCAACAAGGAATTCCCAACAAGGGTGTGAGTTGGACCAACAAGGTGACTTTCATTAGAAAATAGATTACGTTTTTATATCTTGTGTCGACCAAGGCATTGATGCTGAAAAGATGCCGATAAGATGAACTAGATGCCGATAAGGTGTCTCGAATGTTCTAGAGCATCATCGAGAAGATAAGGTTCAGGAATATTCGATAAAGATGCCGACACCCTGATGAGTGTCTACATGTTCGAGCTGTACTGTCGTTCGGCACACCTTTTTATATGATAACTGTCGACTAAACAAATTCGTCACAAATTCTACATAGCATCGTCAAAACATTGCAAATATTTAGAAACAATTCCGGTGAAGAGTTAGCTGATCTAATTGCAAAGGGTAACACTCGGTTCCCTGGCTACCAACGATCAGGTTCTTGACCAAAAGTACGTCGAATGTCATCCTAATTGCTAAAGTGACAAATAAGTGCCACCCGCTACCAACGGATGAAAAAGTATTGTAGTCCAGAAGTAAAAAAGTTGTCACACGTGGCAAACAGTGCCAGATTTTCTGACAGGCCCCTCACTAGTGCAGCCACGTTTCCAAAGTCAGGGTGGCCTGGGATGGCCCAGGACCAACGCACCCGTTACATCAAAACACAAACCCCGGTGGGAGTTCCGTCGCCTCCTGGTTGAGAGTGAGATTGGCCAAGTCCTCAGAGAGGTTGGCAGTACCCTTCTGACCCCGGCGCAGCTCAGGATGAAGATCCCAACACTTGTCCTTGGTGTGGCCCAGCCTCTTGCAGTGTGGGCAGGGGGGCCCCTTCACCACCTTGGTGGCAAAGACCGTTTCGTCCAGAGGTCCTGAGCAATGGGGACATGACGTTGGCATGGGAGTGCTTTCCGTGTTGTAGGCAGCAGTGGTGGCCCCTGAGGACCGATCTCCAGGATGAGCACGGTGGATGCGCAGATGGTCTTCTGCTCGGAGGACAGCCGCCTTGTAATCTGCCCAAGGAAGGTCGGCGGGCAGGTTGTAAGCAGACAGTACCGGACCGTATTGCGCAGGCAGACGACGTCGGTGGGTGGTCACGAGGATCGACTCATGCAGACGGTTAGCGGACAGCAGGTTGTATTCCTTGAACTTGCGTTCCGTGGTGTTGATGTTAGCCACGACTTGGTCGCCGGGAATCGACGCAGTAGACAGGAGTTCATCCAAAGTGGTGGCTTGGTAGGCCGCTGTTGTTTCCGTGTGTCCATAGACGTCGCACAAGATTTTCCAGGCCTCGTGGAAATACTTGTGGGGAGCTTGAGCGGCGTGGAGCAAGGCTGTGCCATCCAAAGCCGCGACCAGACTTGCATAGCCGAGCTTTTGCTGCTTTTCGACCAGAGGTGCCTCCCCTCTCAGGGCTGCATCATAGCCGATGGCGTCGTAAAGGCCCTCAACTTTGATTTTAAAAAAGGGGAACTGCTTTGGATCTGAGCCATTGAATGATAGACCTCGCAGCGCAGACAATACAGTGTTCTCCTTAATTTCTCGCGCTGCAGCTGGCGCAGCCATGATGATTCGGGTGTCGCTGGAGCTTGGAAAGTTCCAAAAAATGGTGTGCAAGGTCCCTCAAAGATATTGCTCGTGTGTTTACCAGATTTTGCAGACGACTGATAGAGAAAAAAGGATGGTTGAACCACCGACAATGGAAAAATTCCGCGCGTAGGCCTTGCAAAAGCCACTTGATGTAGGTGTGCTCCTCGAAAAGATCTGGAAAGATTCTGGAAATGTTTGTGAAAACGACTTTAGCTCTCTCCCAATATTCGTCGAAAGATTCGCCCTGCAGCTGGGAAAGCTGTACTGCCGAGAATAGACGCCGAGATTCTCGCGGAAACCACGGATTCATAAAAAATCTTGGTGCAGGCAGGGCTCTGGATGGGGATGTCTTGAAACGCAGGCTCACGACTGTCAACCAGCGGCGTCCGGGCTTCGTCAGGCAAATACAAGTTATGAAATATCGCCGTTTACCAAATATTTAACCAGAAAAAGCTTTCTGGCCAGGTGCGCAGGCCAGGTGCGCAGGCCAGGTGCGCAGGCCAGGTGCGCAGGCCAGGTGCGCAGGCTAGGTGCGCAGGCCAGGTGCGCAGGCTAGGTGCGCAGGCCAGGTGCTGGTCGGCTGCTGCAGGACTTCAACGACGAAATGTTGTACGCGTAATTAATATTGGAGTCGGCCGTGGCCCCTCGCTTTCGATACCATGTTAAAAACGGAGGAGGAGGAAAGATCTTTGAGCCGTTTCGACCTCAATATATGTTGTATTAATGATTAAATTGCGTAGTGACAAAAGACATGGCCAACAAGGCCTTCCCAACAAGGGAATCGACCCAACAAGGGTGACGACTCCGACCAACAAGGTCTTTCCAACAAGGAATTCCCAACAAGGGTGTGAGTTGGACCAACAAGGTGACTTTCATTAGAAAATAGATTACGTTTTTATATCTTGTGTCGACCAAGGCATTGATGCTGAAAAGATGCCGATAAGATGAACTAGATGCCGATAAGGTGTCTCGAATGTTCTAGAGCATCATCGAGAAGATAAGGTTCAGGAATATTCGATAAAGATGCCGACACCCTGATGAGTGTCTACATGTTCGAGCTGTACTGTCGTTCGGCACACCCTTTTTATATGATAACTGTCGACTAAACAAATTCGTCACAAATTCTACATAGCATCGTCAAAACATTGCAAATATTTAGAAACAATTCCGGTGAAGAGTTAGCTGATCTAATTGCAAAGGGTAACACTCGGTTCCCTGGCTACCAACGATCAGGTTCTTGACCAAAAGTACGTCGAATGTCATCCTAATTGCTAAAGTGACAAATAAGTGCCACCCGCTACCAACGGATGAAAAAGTATTGTAGTCCAGAAGTAAAAAAGTTGTCACACGTGGCAAATAGTGCCAGATTTTCTGACAGGACGCATCCACTATTTTCACGCGGTGGACGTGCTGAAGGTGCTCGCTGTCCAACAGGTTCTCCATCACGATCATGGGGTGCGCGTCGACGCGCACGGAGTAGTCGAACGTGCGATACCGGGGGTCCGAGAACTCGGGAATCGTCGGCGGGTCGGTCGCGCCTTCCCCGACCCCCGCGTTCAGCCAGAGCAGGTCCCCGTCCTCCTTCGCGCCGAGATGGTTCGACGAGTTATTTTTCGGACCCCAATGCCTGCCGTGGTACGGGCACCGAACGCAGTCGCCCTGGACGGTGCCCTGCGACAGACGGGCGCCGCGATGAGGGCACGCGTTCTGCACGGCCAGGGAGACGCCGCGGCACGCGTCGCCGTACAGGAGCACCTCATCACCGTACACTTTCGTCAGGCGTTTTTGTCCTGGTCCGGGCTTGCGTCCAGTGCAGATCCATTTGTCATGGTAGTCGGCCCCGGGGAAGTTCGTGGACACGGGAGCCGCGGCGACGACCGCGGCGCGCGAGAGGAGGGACAGCGCCATGGTTTACGGGACGCGGAGAAACGATTTCGGCCGTTTTGAACGACCCTCGAGCGGGACGGACGTCGCGACAAAATCTGTGCGGTACATGTATACGCGATGCGGTGTAAAGGAAACACCCTCAAGGGCGAGAGATGCCGCAAGGCGAACGAGCCCGGACGGAAGTACTGCGGTCTCCACGGGCGGCGGTCGCGACACCACACCGTTCGACAGGAGTCCGAGGGAGAGGGGGTCGGCGACAGGTCCGATCTGCGAGTGAGCGTGCCCAAGACGAGTCACGCCGATCTGTACACCTCCATCTCGCCTCAGGCTCGAAAGCTCGTGGAGCGCGGGCGGTCCCGTTCGGGACCGTCCCACGACTCCGGCGAACTCGATCCTCTGAGTCTGGATTTCGGCTCGATGAGCTTGAAGCCCGCTCCTCCCGTTTTCTCGGCGCGCGGTTCGGACAGCCAGACGGGGGAGGAGTTGTACGGCCGACGGGCGAAATCCGGCGCGGTGTCGCCCAGCGCGAAACGGCTGCTGAACCCGGGTCGCGCGAATTCGAACTCGCATCACGACTCCGGCGAGATCGATCCTCTGAGTCTGGATTTCGGCTCGATGAGCTTGAAGCCCGCTCCTCCCGTTTTCTCGGCGCGCGGTTCGGACAGCCAGACGGGGGAGGAGTTGTACGGCCGACGCGCGAAATCCGGCGCGATATCGCCCAGCGCGAAACGGCTGCTGAACCCGGGTCGCGCGAATTCGAAATCGTATCACGACTCCGGCGAGATCGATCCTCTGAGTCTGGATTTCGGCTCGATGAGCTTGGCTCACGCCGCTCCCGTTTTCCCCCCCGCCCCGAAGAACAAGGGGAGACAGGTGTACGACCCGCAGACGCGCGCGGGTCCGATCTCTCCTCGCGCGAAAGAGCTGCAGAACCCGCGTCGCGCGAAATCGAGACCGTCGCACGACCCGGACGAAATCGACCCGCTCGCGCTCGACTTCGGGCAAATGCGGATCGGAGGCGGAAACGACAAAGCGAACGAATGGCGCGACAAGAGACGGGACACCCGCGCGAGGAGAGCGTCGTCGAAGGCGGCGTCGGCGCGAGGTAAGCGCGCCGGCGACGGCGGCGGACGCGGTTCCGACGCGAAGAAGACGCGACCGGGCGAGACTCACGCGACGTACAAGGACCGAATGATCGGGATGCTGATCGACGCGGACAGACGAGCGGACGACACGCGTATAGGATTGGAATGGGACCGCGAGAGAAGGGACCTCGTGCGCGATGACCCCGGATACTGGAAGCAGTATCACGGCGACGAGCACGTTATCGACGCCAGGGTTCGCGATAACGAGGAGTCGCTAAAGAACCTGAGAAACCTACGAAGGCACTACCCGTTCAACAAAGATATTGGGAACATATACTCGGACGAGTAGCGGGAAACATATCGAGCCGTTTATTGATGCAATAGGTTAAACACCCGGTCTATCTATTTGTCCGAAATGGTCTTCTGGCGCTTGGGGTTCTCGATACTCTCGGTCGCGCCCCCCCTCGTGAACCGAAGGGCGTTCAAGGGCCGGGTCAGGACCAGGTCCTCCTTCATGGCCTGCTTATTCTTCTTCACGACTTCTGCCGGAGTCGGACCCGACGGTGGCGCGACGAACCTCGCGAGGTCCCTCTTGACAGAGACGCCGATCTCGTAAAGATCCGCTCCGGCCCCCGCGGCCTTCGCGCGTCTCTCGACCTTGCGCATGTAGTAGTCGACGTTCTCGAGCTGCTCATCAAGGTGTCCGGCGATGGCGCGGATACGGGCTACGTCCACACCCAGAGCGTTTGCGACGTCATGGCGGATGGTAAACAAAAATCGTCCAATTGGTTTCAGAACCGGGATGTGTGCTCACTCATAAAAGAAGTGGAGTCGGACTTGTCGTCATCCAACACAGATCGTCTGGAATTCCAGAGGACCTCGGGCGACGGACACGTGGCATCCGACGGAGATCCCCTGGAATTCCAGAGGACCTCAGCTGTCGTTCGATACGACGAGTTCGGTCCTCGTCGGGGCACGTGGATTCATCCGAAGTTGCTGATCCCCTTCCTCATGTGGGTCGACAAACGATTCGCCATCAGGGCGTACGACTGGGTCGGTCGGATTCTGGCGGGCGACCTCACCCTTTGCTCCGAGATCGCCAAACGACACGACGATCTCAACGATACGCGCACGACCGCGGTGTTTCGCACGGTGCCGGCGACGGCCCCGGACGCGCCGCTCTCTCGGGATAAAGTCGCGGAGGCCCCTCGCATCCAGAGCTGCGATGTCACCAAGTCGAACATGCGCGCCATCAAGGAGTCCAGCGCCAAGCCCGTGCCTAACAGGACGTACGGCGTCGTGTGCAACGCGGCGAATCGGCTCGTGACGGGATACGTGCAGACCGCGGCGTACAGGAAGGCCCAGGGTCTCACAAAGAAGACCCAGTCTACGCGCGATACCTTCACGGACGCGATGTGCGGCCTCTCCATCTTCTTCCACTCTCAGCACTCGGCCCAGGTGTTGGCAGGGAAAGACCCCGAGAAGACGGCGCTGGCGATGGTGGATGCGCTCTCTCCCGGTCTGGCGAAGATGGGGCACTACGAGGAGGCGCGCAAGTTCCGCGGCCCCGAGTTCGCCGCGAAGAACAAGCGCCTGATGTTGGAGAACCAAGCATGGAACCGCGAGAAGAGGATCAAGGAGTAGGTCGAAGGGACTTAGAACTGTTTGAATGTAACGGAATGGTTCGTTACATTGATAGACACAGTGGTAAATGTCATCCACCCGAGCCATTGTGATGTTCTCCATGGCAACGGAGAACATCCATTTTAACTATTTTGTAATCCAATCGTGTTTGCTCGAGAAGACACACGCGTGTGCTATTCCCGATGTTGTATCTGGCGTATACACCTTCAAGTTCCCCGGTCGTGGCCAGAATGACACGCCCGTGACCGACCGAGATGGGATCATCAAGATCCTCCAGATCCTTCCTGGCAAGATCGCGGCCGCGTTTCGTCCATCATGAATTCCAGCAGACCTACGGGGGGTGTCCATACGGACAACCTCTATTTTAACTATTTTGTAATCCAATCGCGTTTGCTCGAGAAGACACACGCGTGGGCTATTCCCGATTGGTCGACACTAGACGCCCTTCCCCGCGCCGGCCTTGCGCGCCTTCGCCCGCTCCTTCGCGCGTCGCCGATTCCGGAGGTCTTCCGGCGTCTTTCCCGGGACGTACGCCGACGCGGGCGGGCGTCTCGCCCGCGCCGTCCGGCCGTCGGGGTCGAAGTTCGCGGGGTCCATCAGGTGCGCGATCAGGGCGCGGTTGTTGAGCTTCGACGCCTCCACCGCGGCCCTGTGCTTCTCCCACGCCGCCTTCCTCGCCCCCTCCTCGGCCCTCGCGGCCCGCTGGGCCTCGAGCACGCGATCCTCCCCCTCCATCCCCCGCCTCTCCGCCCGGGCCCTGGCGGCTCTCCGGGCCTCGAGCACGAGATCCTCCTCCTCCATCCCCCGCCTCTCCGCCTGGGCCCTGGCGGCCCTCCGGGCCTTGAGAACGAAATCCTCCCCCTCCATCCCCTCCCTCTCCGCCCTCGCCCTCGCCATCGCCCGCTCCCTGGCCGCCGTCGACCCCGCCTTCGCGTGAGACGCGGACGTCCCGGGCCGACTCGTCGCCTCCTCGCCGTCCTCCTCCGACCGCTGGGCGATCCTGTTCGCGGAAAAGCGGTCGAGGACGTCCCTCTCCGCGGCGGTCATGGCGGGCGGACGTCTCTCGGTCGCGCACCAGCGCTCCACGTCGTCGAGCGTCCCCTTCATGAGGATCTGAAACCCGTCCCGCTCGTCGTACGGCGAAAGACCGTACTTCCGGTAATTGTTCACGAGGAGCCTGTTCTGCTCGAGTTCGCACCAGTACATCCGCAGCCTCTCCGCGTTCCCGTCGCGGAACGCGTCCTTCAAGTCTTTGAGCTGGCGAGAGCGGGGAAACGGCGCGAACTTGGCGCGCAAGTCCTCCACGGACAGCGAGGCGTACGGCTTCGTGTCGGGGCACGTGCCGCCGCTCGCGTTCAGTTTCAGCACGAGGGGGGTGGACGACGTGCGCGCGGACCGGGCCATGCCGGGTCTCATCTTGCGGATCGCGTGACATAGCATCCGGTCGCCGAGCCCCTTGAACTGTTCCTTTTCCTCGTCGCTGGCGTCCGCCTTGAACTGCCTCGGACGGACGTAAAACCAGGCGAGGTACAGGGCGTCGGGGGACTCCTTCTCCAAGCACAGGTACGCCATGGTCGCTCGATTGTCCGGACCCGCGAGGTACCCCGTCTTCTCCTCTTCCTTGATCGTCGCGACCAGGTCGGACCGGTACCCGCGGGGGATCGGGACCCACATCTCGAGCGTGTCGCCCCGCAGACGCTCCTTGATGCGGAACTGCTTGCCCTTGATGTTGGGGAGATCCCAGCCTTCCAGAAACGCGCCCATCGCGTATGCTATGTGCGGCAATAAAAAAAGCGAGGCGCCCGTCGGACCGTACTAAGAACGGTTACGAAAGTCCGCGCTCGAAACCGATTGGTCGGCCGGAAAGTTTGAAACTTTTCGAAACTTTTCGAAACTTTTGGAAAATTTTCAAAAAGTTTCAAAAGTTTCGGACGACCCGATTGGTCCGGCGCGAAGAGTTTGAAAAGTTCGTGCTATGCGGATAGCACGAACTTTTCGGGATAGCACGAACTTTTCGCGAAATCGCTAGGGAAAACGCAAACTTTTCGCCAAACTTTTGGGCTCCTCCGAGCCATTTGAAAAGTTCGTGCTAAGGGGAATGCTATCGATTTATAGCATTCCCCCAACTTACTTTTCTGTTGGGCGGTGCGAACTCCGGTCCGGGGTCCTGTCCCGCGCGTTGTTGTTGTTGCGTTGCTAACACATAAATAAATAGACATTGCTAACACATATTATTTATGTGTTGGCAATGTCCTAAATAATATGTGTTAGCAACGTCTATAAAAATATGTGTTAGCAATGTCTATTTATTTATGTGTTAGCAACGCAACAACAACAACACGCGCGACACCCGGTCGCGTGCGAGCCCGGCCAACAGAAAAGTAAGTTGGGGGAATGCTATAAATCGATAGCATTCCCCTTAGCACGAACTTTTCAAATGGCTCGGAGGAGCCCAAAAGTTTGGCGAAAAGTTTGCGTTTTCGCTAGCGATTTCGCGAAAAGTTCGTGCTATCCCGAAAAGTTCGTGCTATCCGCATAGCACGAACTTTTCAAACTCTTCGCTCCTGACCAATCGGGTCGTCCGAAACTTTTGAAACTTTTGAAACTTTTTGAAAAGTTTCGAATTCGAAACTTTTCGGCCGACCAATCGGGATCGACCGCAGATTTCGCGCGCGGCCGGCGGTCCGGGACGCGCGTTCGGCCTGGGGCAAAAATTAATCGCTCCCTATGGAAAGGCGACCGACCGCCATGGCTCCCCCGAAGACGGCCAAGTCCGACTGGTTCGAGGACCTGACGCTGCGTTCGCACGCGCCCGCGTCGGCCGACGCGACCAAGTCCGTCCGCACGTCCCGCTCGCTCGTCCCCGGCCACCGCGTCTCCCGCGCCGCGCCGACCCCTCCCCCCCCTCCCGCCAAGGAGGACCGCGTGCGATTCCGCGACCCCGACGAGGACGGCGACGACGAAGAAGAGGACCCGCCGTTCGACGAAAACGATCCCGACGCCGAGGAGGAGTACGACGACGACGACCCCGACCGCGAGTTCGACGACGAGGAGGAGGAACGGGAGCCGGAGCCCCCGCCCACGCCGCCGCCCCCACCCCCGGCCCCGAAATCGCGTCTGTCCACGCGCAAGTCCGTCGCCGGCGTCCCTTCCGCGTCCGCCGCGCCCACGCCCGCCCCCGCCAAGACCGAGGACCCTCTGACCCGCTACGTCCGCACGACCTACCGCACGGACCCCGCGTCGGTTCGTTCGTCGGCGCTAAAAGATGTTCTGCGCAAGTCGTGATCTCGACCTATGACGCGCGTGCACGCGTGCGCGCGCTACGACGCGTTGGCGACCGCGATGGCGTCCTTCCTCCTCCTCATCCTGACCTTCGTGACTCGCGTGTGGCGACTCGCGTGTCGTCTGCGTCCGCGCGTCCCGATCTCGGCGGCGGGCGCCGTCGCGGTGCAGCACGCGTACGTCGCCGACCGGGACGCGTGGTTCGACGTGACCGAGTCGTTCCGCTCGTGGTGGGCGGGGGCCGGCGAGGCCACGGGGCGCGACCTCGCGAGGCGGTGGGGTCTGGCGGACTGCGTCGACCTGTCGGACCTGTCCTCGTCGAGTCTCTCCGTGTCGTTCAAACGCGGCAACGAGTCGTTCCTCGTGACCTACCCCCTGTCGTGTCGAGTCGTTTTCCCGCCGTGGAGAGATGAAGACGAGTCGTCGCGGCCCGTCGACGCCCGAACGCGGCTGTCTCGCAAGGTGCTGTCCGCGACGTTCGGGAGGTCGCAGCCGCACGCGGAGGACGAAGATTGCACGAAACTGGTGGCGAGGAGTCTGGGTCCTCGCAACGACTTCTACTCGGCCGTCGGGTTGCCGCAGTTCGTGTGGGCGCTGTGGCGCCACGCCCGCATCGAGAAGGCGAACCGCCGCGCGCTGAGGTCGCTGGGACGCCGGAGGGTCCGAGGCAGGCTGTCCACCCCCCTGCCGTGGGAGGACTCGGACCGCGAGGCCGCGTCGCCGCCCCCCGGCGACGGGGACGCGGACCCGGAGTCCGACGACGACCCGGAGAAGGGCGCGGCGTGCCCCGACCCCCCCTGTTTCTTGCGCGTCATATTCGGCGACGGAAAAACCAGAGTGTACGATTCGAGAGTCCCGACCGAGTCGCTCGGCACCGGGGGCGAGATTCATCCGACGTTCGACCCCGCGGCCGCGAAGAAGGAGGACTAGCCGATGGAGGACCTGCCGGAGTACGATTTCGACAACGAGAACGCGGAAGAGGACGGGCCGGTCGTGACGTACGCGGCCCCGTACCGCGTGTTGCGCGCGTCGCCCCTCCGCGCCCTGTTCGTGAAGGAGCGCAGGGACGCGTGGCCCGAGAAGACGGACGTCTGCTGCTGGCACTGCTGTCACCCGTTCGACTGCGTCCCGGCGGCGCTGCCGGACCGTGGGGCACAAGGAGGGGAAGGGGTTCCTCGTGAAGGGCGTGTTCTGCAGTTTCGCGTGCGCCAAGAGTTACAACATGGACACGTCGGGCGTGCAGAGGGAACTGCGCAACGCGTGGCTGTTTTCCATGTTGATGCAGCTGTGGCGCGCGGACCCGGCGCGGGCGAAAGGCTCGTTCCCCGGCGTCCGCGCCGCGCCGCCGCGGACGTGTCTGAAGATGTTCGGAGGGGACATGACGATCGAGGAGTTCCGCGGCGTGGACCCGTTCGAGCTCCACCGGATCTTGGACCCGCCGTTCAGCATGGACGTGATCCAGCAGGTGCACTGCGTGTACGCGATCAACGAGAAGTCGCGGTCGACGAAGCGGGACGCGGTCGTGCGCGAGCCGACGGTGCGCGACCCGGCGGACTCGAAGAAGAGGAGGGACGCCGAGCAGGCGAAGCTGGCCTTGAAGCGGCCCCGGCCGTCCAGCAACCCGAAACACAGTCTAGACAAGTTTCTGACGCATCCCGCGAAACGGCCCGTGACGGCCGCCGGGGCTAGAGCCCCCACCGTGGCCGTTCCCCCTCTCAAGACCTCTGTATCGTAATTTGTATCGTTTATTATGAATAAAGTCTCCATGTCCGGTAAAGGCAAATCCAAATCGTCGAAAGCGTTGCACGAGGTCGCGGTATCCGATAAAGACGATAACGACACGTACTGTTTCGACGGGATCGTCAAGGGCATGAAAAAACGCGAGGCGATCAAACTGTTCCGCATGCTCAGGCCGGACGTGTCGGCCTCCGACGCGCGGTCCATGCACAAGGACGACCTGTGCAGGGAGTTGGGGACGGTGGTCATGTCCAAGTTGAGCGAGAAGGCGTGCGCGCAGACGCTCGTGTCCGCGGGCGGGGTGTCTCGCGACGACCTCGTGACGATCGCGGCGTTGTTGTCTGGCAAACCCGAGTCCGAGTTCGCGAAACGGTCGAAGGAGGACCTCTGCGGTTTCGTGTCGGGCCGACTGGGCATCGGACAGCGTTTCAAGCTGTTGCGGCGATTGATGCCGTCGCGTGTGATGAAGAAGATCCAGGCGTTCGTCGGTTACGTGGCGGCGGGAGTTGGCGACGTTTCCATCTTCGTGTCTTCCATCCCCTACATCGAGCAGATATTGGACTTGGTACCGAAACCCATCCTGATCATGATGCAGGTGTTGACGGGTCTGAGAGCCGCCGGCCTCAAGAATCCGAAATTGCAAGGTTGGATCTACATGAACATGATCCCGATGCTGTTCCACATCGCGGGCGTCCCCGTTCCCGCGTGGATACCGAGCGTGTTGGCTCTGTTACATCCCGAACGCAAGGTCGAGGAGAGCGCAAAATTGATGGCGATGTCGGGAGGCTACTTGGGAGTTCGCGATGGAGCCAGGGAGGTGAGACGCGTGGCGTTCGAGAGGCGCGGAAAAAGCGAGGCGGACGCGTACGAAGATCGCATCACGAAAGAAGGGATGGACGCCATTCGCAGGGAAAAAAAACTCGAAAATCTCGAAAGCGAAGTAGGCAAGAATTGGAGCAAGAGATACGCGGGCGGGCGGAGGATGCGCTTCGGCTCGGCGCCAACGGACGGTTCCGCGAGCGCGGCCGTCGAGCGGGAGGTGAGAGAGAAATTGCACGACCCGGCGATCGAGCGGTTCGACGTGAAGAACAGGGCGAGGGCGTATCGCGATAAAGCGTTGGACAAAAAGGATATATCCGAGCGAGCGAAACGCGAGAGTATCGACTACACCGAATACATCACGACGTTGGCGAGATTGGCGGGGGACAAACCGAAGGAGATCGCGAAAGCCTTCTTACCGGCGCGCATCGCGAACTTGTTAGGATGATCTCTTCGATGTCGTCCGCGCACGTGCCCGCGTCTGCGACCGCGTCTTCGCCCGCGTCCGCGGCCGCGCCTGCGACCGCGTCGTCACCCGGCTCGTCGTCGCGGCCGGCGCGGACGCGGGTCGTCGCTTCGTCCGCGCCGGCGCCCGCGGCGGTTCCGGCGTCCTAGCGCGGCGCGACGTCGACCCCGCGTCCGACACCGTCCTCGCGAGCGTCCTCCGTGTCGGACCCGCCGCGGGCGTGACCGTCGCCGACGCGGGACCCGGAAGGGAGGCGGACGACGACGACGACCTCGTCGACCTGGACCGCGCGCGCGTCATCTCGATGTCCGGCAGCAGGTCCAGCGGGCCGTACAGCGAGTTGCACGCGCCCGTGACCGTCGCGAAGGGCGCCTCCATCAGGAACCCCAACCCGTTGCGGGCGTCGAACGTCCGGAAACCGAAGGTCCCGTAGTAGCTCTCGAGCCCTTGGTTCCCCTTGATCTCGCACACCGTCTTGCGGACGAACGCGATCTCGTCCTCCTCGCTCATCTTCTTCGTCGTGACGGCCACGTGTCTCTCCGTCGGCGGGTACCTCGCCAGAAACTCGCGCAACTCGGCGACGGACATGGCGTCCGTCTCGGCCTTCGGGTCGCTCTTCGGCGCCTTCCCCTCCGGATGTTTTTCCGGCTCCCTGCACGCCCCCCCGCCGGCCTCGAGTCCCACGACCGCCGTGGTCGGGTTCGCGACGAACCCGCGCTCGCTCATCAGGTACAGCGCCGCGCACAACATCTTCTTGCCGAGTCCCGAAAGCGACGCCCTCTCCGTCTTCGTCCCCTCGGCGAACTGCTGCGGACGGACGTAGAACCACTCCAGGTACAGGTAGTTGTTCTTCGCGTTCCGCGGGTCCGCTCCCGGCGGCGTGTGCAATTTGTCGCGGTGCCGGCTGTCGATCTGCACGTACGCGAGGTCGTCGTAGGTCTCGTGGTCCCGCGACTTTTTGCGGAGTTCCGCCGTCAGGGCGGACGAGTACCCGTCCGGGATCGGGACCCACATGTACAAGGTCTTGTCGAGGAACTTGTATCGGATCTCGTCGACGGGATACGCCGGCGACGCGGGGTGCTCGCGGATCGCGTAATGGACGCGCACGCGTTTCGTGGGAACCGTCTCGAGCCGGTTCGCGACGCCCGGCGCGTACATCGTGTCCTTGGTCATCCGCCTCTCGTGTCGTAAAGCGCCCAAAATAAATATCGAACCGTGTATGCATACGTACATGGCGAGTGGAAGGCGTCCTAGGCGTCCCAACGGCTGCATCCGTCGGCGTCCCGGCTCGGCCGCCAGGAACCCGTGGGTCAGGGCCGTCATGAGCGAGTGGAAGAAGGGCGGAGGGTCGTACGGCCAGGCCATGAAGCGCGCCGCCGCCCATTGGAAGTCTTGACGACGCTCATGTCCCCACCCCCTAAAATAAGTGCTGTACCGCGCGCGGCGTGAGACCCCGCGCGCACGACACCGCGTGATCGATCGATCGCGGGTCGCCGACCTCGGTTCGGTCGCTGACGTTTCGACGTCCGCGACCGGATCGATCTCGGAGAGCCCTCTATCGCGCGACGTGGGCCGTCCATTCCGCCAGGGTGAGTCCGGGCGCGATCGCGTCGCCGTAGATCGGCGCGCGGAAGGCGCGCGACGCGACGACGTTGAGCGCGCGGCCTTCCCTTTTCGCGCGCGGGTTCGCGAGGACGCGCGCGTCGCACGCGTCGCAGTGGGCGACGGCGATCGGGTCGTCGCAATGGAGGACGGCTCGGAACACGCGGTCGCGGTCCCATTTGGACACTCTCCCGTGCGTGACGCGGTCGTCTTCGCAGGGCACGAGCACGAAATCCATTTTATTATGTCGGCAAGAGGGTAATACAGATGAGTCTCGCGAAGTACTTGCGGTACGCGCGCGCACAACAGGGAGGCGACGGTTTTTCTCCAGGCATCTTCGACGAGCATTTCGACAAGTACGCGAACGAGGGGTACGCCGCGCCCGTCGACCCGTCCTCCGAGGCCGTGCCGCCGCCCGTTCCGTACGGCGACCTGACGGCGCGGCAGGCGGAGGACTTCGGGGTGGTGATGATGGACGCGGACAAGTTGGCCCAGATCATGCGCGCGGTCGAGGAGGTGGAGAGGCGCAAGGGGGTGGTCGTCCCGCCATCCACCAAGACGGTGTACGCGGACGACGGCGGGGGGTGGCCGGGCGTGACGTCGGAGTACGGCGAGGTGCTTAACTTCCCCACGCGGCTGGACCTGGATTACGGCAAGAAGATGCCGCCGATGACGATGCCGTCGGACTTCGAGGCCGTGATGGCGCCCATCTACCCCGGTTTCCGCCCCGTGCACGGCGCGGGCGACTCGGGCGGAGGGGGGGGCGGGGGCGAAGACACTTCCACGAAACCCGCGGGGGCGCGGTCGAGTGGGACGCGGCTATCATCAAGTACCTCGCTCGCAGGTCGTGATCCGTTAGAACGCGAATTCATGGCCGGGGACGCCGCATGGGATCCCTCAGATGTTTCCCCTACTGGCCTTAGCGAACCCTACGACTGGGACGATCCTCCTCGACTGATATCTGGTTGGGGGTTCGCCGACTCGATTCCTCCATCTCCGTTGGGCGATCGGTCCGCACGCGGGGGGAGTAGAAGGGGTACAAGTTCTCCGATGACATTCGGCGCGAGGGGGCCGGTGCTTTCGCGGTCGGCGCCAGGGACACCGCAGGGGCGAAGAGGGGCATTGGATTCGTTACTAGAAGACGTCATGGGTTTTCCCGAATCGTCGGATCGTCCCGGATCGGGTTTGGATGATCATGTGGAGGGTGGCGAGAGAAATACAATGACGTGGGGGTGGGGGACGGACCCCGTGACGGAATTCCTGATGGGTAGCGCGAAACCACGATCAGCGGGCACGCCGTCGGGTATGGCGCCACGGAGTGACGTACGCGACGGCGCAACCCCATGGATTCAACCACTGTCGCCCTTATCAGCCAACCCGCGATTTCAGACACGCGGACGTATAGTCGATCCCAAGAGCGGTTCGCTGGGGCGTCACATCGCGACGCCGGAAACCGCTAGCAACCTCACGAAAGAGGACAATAGACCTGACGGGGTGAGCGATTTGGTGGTGGGCGCGCTGGCGAACGGGTTGAGGACGGCGAAAAACCAATTTGTGCGAGTTCTGGACCCAGAAACGGCGCGTCGGGATGATCGTACGAGAATGGACGATCTCTCGCATCACGTCGCCGAGGTGTTACGTATCGTCAACGACGGCAACGTTGAGAATATAGACGAATTCGTCAATCGGGCCGATATCGTTGTTCGGGCATTAGAAACTACGGAGGGGTTGCCGGGTGATATGGACAAAGAAGTGAAAGACGCAAGGAAAGAGATCGACGCTTACAATAGCAACCGAGAGACGGGAAAACGAGCGGAATCGGCGGCTACCATCGGACAACACCTCAAACATCTGGAAACTTTGAACGGACGAATTGGTTCCAGAGTATACGGGAAGGAAATCGTAACAGATGACACTAGACGTCGCGAATTCGGTGCGATCCTGAAGGGATTCAATGATCACGTGAGCGGGAAACGCGGGGGGGGTAAGAATGTCGATTTAAACGGATACGCGGGACTCGTGCGCGAATGGATGTATGGGATCCATTCCCCTCCAGAACTTACTTTGGACGTCAAAGACCGCATCGATCAGGCAACCAGGGCCATCGAGATGGCACCAAACACGGCCGAAAAGAAGAGTGCCTCGCTCCTTGTGAGGAACGAGTTGGAACAACTTAGAAAAGGGTTGTTGAGGAAGTATAGTTCGTCGTAATTTTCTGCGTTACAGGTATACGCATGTCATGAACACGCCCGGAAACGCGTTACTTTCCCTGTACCAGGGCGGCAAGGCCGTCCCCGCCAAGGTCGCGAACTGGGTGCGAGAGAGCGTCGGGTCGTGCGCGTCCGGCGTCGGGAAGACGCTCAAGCGCGACGAGATGCAGAGGATCGTCGCCGCCATGTACCCCGCCCTGCCGCAGGAGTTCCTGTCCAAGGCGGCCAAGCACTCCCTGTGCCTGCTGCTCGGCGACGAGATCGTGGGTCGCGCGATCTCCGACCTGTGCCACCAGGGCATCGCGGGAGGACCGGACACGCGGAAACGACTCATCGAGATCACGGCCATCCTGACGAAGCAGCCCGCCGCCGCGCTGTTGCCGCTACCGCGTGAAGCCCTGTGCGCGCTGGCGTCGAACGCGTCGTCCACGACGCAGCGGGCCGGCGCGCTGAACGCCGCCAAAGCGCTCGACCCGCTCACTGGCGTCGATTGGAGCAAAGTCAGCGCGCGGACCTCGGCGGCTCTGTCGAAGGCGGCCCGCGGCGGCCGCGCGGCGTTCGACGCGTCCAAGGTGATCGGCTCGCAATTGTACGGCGGCGCGGACGCGGTGTTCCGGTCCCCGATCACGCGCGCGGCGGGCCGCGCGGCGCTGGCGGGCGGGCGGATGGCGGGACAGGCGGCACTGGCGGGCGGGCGGATGGCGGGTCAGGCGGCACTGGCGGGCGGTGCGATGGCGGGTCAGCGGTTGATGGACGCGGCGGCCCCTCCGCCGTTCGAACTGCACGGGTTGGGCCAGCACCGCGTGGCGAGCGGGGCGATGGAGTCCGCCCATCTGGCGCGCACGGCGACGATCGCGGCGGCGCTGAACCCGTACAAAGGCGTGGAGAGCCGCAAGACGCCCAAGACGTCCCGCGCACTGCCTAGGAGCGCGAACCCGTACGTCGGGTACGGAAATGCGGGTCACTTGGGTTCTAAGCAATCGATCCCTACACTAAAGACAAAAGCCATAAAGACGATGTTGCAATTTAGACGTCACTCAAACAGCATTCGACGTGGTATTGAGTTGATCGCCGCGCTTGCTATATTAGAGGGCAGGGATCCAGAAAAAGATGCCACAACGTGGCTGACATCGATACGCGATGATATATTGAAAGACAGTGGTAAAGATTTCTCAATGTCTGTTTTTAGTAAACTCTTAGCCGATTCTGTTAACAACGTCGAGAGCGGTAAAACGACGTGGGCGTTTGATTATATGAAGGACACTGCAGAAAGGGGGTTGAAAAGAAAAGACATTGGCTTGCACGAAGAGGCCGAGTTGCACGATTATATCGGTAAAATCGACGCATATAAAGACGCGAACAAAACAGGTGGGAAAGATGGCAAATACAATGATGATGATGACGACGATCTCATCAAGTTCGACGAAGACGAGAGAGACGCGCACACCCCTGGACAGCGACGATACGCGCGGAAGAAGCATAGACCCGCGTCGGCTCCCGTCCGTCGCCATCGCCCCGCCGCCAAGTCCGCCCGGTGTTCGTTCGGCTCCAAGTCGGTCCTCTGCGCCTAGCCGGCCCGCGAAATTGTCGCGGATCTCGGTGTGACCATGGAGACGCCGACCCATTGCCGCGCGTGCGGGGAGGACTGCGCCGCCGACGAGCGAAAGGGCCTGTGCAAGCCCTGTCGCAAGGCCGACGCCAAGCGGTTCCGCGCCTCCAAGGAGGGCTACTTCCGCAACCACGTGCATCTCCTCCACAAGGCCAACCGCCGTTCCGGCCGGCGCCGCGTCGCGATCACCGCCTCCGACCTCGCCGACGTCTGGGACAAGCAATCCTCCCTGTGCGCCGTCTCCAAGATGAAGATGATCCACGAGCCCGACTCGCTATCGACGGGGCTCTGCGCCACCGTCGACCTCATCGACCCGAAGGGCGACTACACCAAGGAGAACGTCCGGCTCGTCTGTCGCCGCGTCAAGCGCATGAAGGGCAGCGACGACATCGACTCGTTCCTGAGTTGGTGCGCCAGAATCGGAAGGGAGAACCCCGCGGACGACGCCGCGTCGGAGCCGGATCCTGATGCCATACCCGATGTCGATGTCGGTGTCGATGTCGATTGTGTCGGATCGACCGTACACACGTCATGGGCCGATGTCGAGGAAGACGACATGGAAGGGGTATAAGGTCCGTGGCATGCGTCTCCGGAGCTCAATAGTTTGTCTCCTCTTACCTCCACCACCGCATCTAGCAGAGAATGGCCTCCACGATCGTCCTGTTCGACGATTTCGACAACGAGAAGGTTTTGTACAAGGACCCCAAGCGGTCGGGGCGAGGTCCGTCGGGTCCGGGCGCCCTTTCCGTGTACATGTCCTACGCGGTCGAGGGCACGCCTCTCCGCATCCAGACCCCGCGCATGCGCGCGCCGTTCGGCATCAGTTCGTTCGAGCCCAAGCCCGGGACCAACGACGTCAGGAAGTACACGTTGGACCTGTCGTTCGACCGGTACACGACCGAGGGGTCGGACAACGCCATCTTCTACGAGATGTGGAAGGGGCTCGACGACCGCAACAAGAAGCAGTCCCACTCCAAGTGCGTGGAGTGGTTCGTGTCAAGAATCCTGTCTTGAATATGCCCATTATGCTGACCGTGCAGAAATCTATAATACGGGCAACTGTATTCGAGCCCTAATTAACAAATAGATATGCTCGGATAGTAGTACCTAAGTGGGATTTGTCCTACGTGAACGGACACTATGACTATGTGCCAAGTTGTACAATGGCACTAGGACCATTGGTCACTATCTTCACCAGATTATAGTATTGTGTCATGTGCATGTCATACCATGCCGTACCGAGTCATGCATGCGCATGCACCATGTTCCAACATACCAGCTGTCGTTATCGACCCATTGTCGGCCCATGCGCATACCAGGGCCGCCGCCACCACTCACCTACCATAATTACCAATGTTCACGCTACCTTGAGGTAGCCATGGAAAGCCACACCATATGGACGTAATAAATAATTTTCCTGGCTCCTGACGCTTAAGTTGGCAATGATTCACCACCTACAAATTATTAATTTAAGTCCCCATAATAATAACCCATGCCTTTAACATGGTATCGGAGGTCCGGGGCAAGATTTTTCAACGGAATTAACCAACCTCTAAGCGGCAGCTCACATTTTATTGAGCGCCTTGATCATAGTTTATATTTTCATATACGGAGCAGCTTGGTCGAATTCTTGTACTTGATACGACCATGATTATGGCGCAGATGCTACCGTGAAATTCAAGGCTTTCAATCGACTTACTTCAATGTGTGGTAACACCAAATATTCGGGGTGACACCTACCGTCGCTAAAATCCGTCAAGAATTTCCCAAGCTCCGGTGCGCAGGCCAGATCTACGCTTTTATACTTATATATGCCCGAAACTGATCAAACGCCAACATTTCGGTGATGGGGACGTCGGCACTGAAGCCTGGCACTCAAAAGGTGCCGGCTCTGGTTCCAGGCAGCGCCAGTGATTTTTTACCTGGCAGCACATTTTTGGCCGAGTGCAGTGCGTTCAATCGGCGCGGGGTCACTGACGGGCTCCCACTGAGCCGCGCGAGCTGTGAGCATCGACGAGAAATCGGCGGAGCTGTTTACCTCAAGAATTTTTCATGAGAACCGGTCTTTCTTTTGTACCGGCACCATTTCGCGTGGCATCAACATTCTTTTGGGCGCATTCTTTTAAACCGGAATTCTTTTTAAACGGTCATCACTTCAAGAGCCCAGAGCCTGCCATGCTCCAAGTTTCCAAGAAAAAAGGGAACATTCCCTGGGTCCTGCTCTCAAGGCCAGCCTGCTGACACAGCTGCACACCACACTAAGGAGGGTGCTCACTAATCCCCACGTTGTTTTTCAGCACTAGTTGCAGTTTTATCATTCAGTCCCATCAGCACCATCACACTGGCATCAACAAGCACAGCAGGCAACACCAGCAGGAACAGAGTACACTGCATAGTCCATGCAGGCAGCTACCCACACTTGCCTAGCCAGCAAGGAGAAGTAGTAGCACCCAGCAGCACATGCATGACTCTCCACCACAGGCGTAGAGTAGATAGTAGCTGCAGTCAGCTGCACGCACTTGTCTAGCTAGCAAGTAGCAGTCCAGCAACCAGCTCTACATCCTCACGTCACAGTTCACCTTGTAGTAGTTGCAGTAAGTTGCATCAAAACCTGTTGGCAAACAAGTCAAAGTAGCACTACCAGCACCACACAAGAAACTGTACCCACACACAGCATAGATCGTGTGTGCACACACAACAGCTGACGTCACCGGTTTACCAGCAGCTACCAGTACCCAACGTTTCCAGCTGCAACCCTGGCATCAACCAGTACCGGCTACAGTCTGCATCCAGACTCAACACTGAGCAACCAGTCTTTACAGTTTAAGAGCCTGTTTCCAGTTTGGCTCCACCCTCGTGTGGCGCACTCCATGTGACAATATGGGGCTACACAACCTTGCCCTCATTTTTCTTGCTGTTTTATATCAAGACCAGGGTGTCGTGTAAGGAGGGAATCCACTTAGGTACCCGACTACCCTCGCCCAGGATCTAGCATTTGTATTTATAGACAGCATCATGTGCAAGGAGGGTGTCAAGAATCCTGTCTTGAATATGCCCATTATGCTGACCGTGCAGAAATCTATAATACGGGCAACTGTATTCGAGCCCTAATTAACAAATAGATATGCTCGGATAGTAGTACCTAAGTGGGATTTGTCCTACGTGAACGGACACTATGACTATGTGCCAAGTTGTACAATGGCACTAGGACCATTGGTCACTATCTTCACCAGATTATAGTATTGTGTCATGTGCATGTCATACCATGCCGTACCGAGTCATGCATGCGCATGCACCATGTTCCAACATACCAGCTGTCGTTATCGACCCATTGTCGGCCCATGCGCATACCAGGGCCGCCGCCACCACTCACCTACCATAATTACCAATGTTCACGCTACCTTGAGGTAGCCATGGAAAGCCACACCATATGGACGTAATAAATAATTTTCCTGGCTCCTGACGCTTAAGTTGGCAATGATTCACCACCTACAAATTATTAATTTAAGTCCCCATAATAATAACCCCATGCCTTTTAACAGTTCGGCAAGAAGATGAGCGACGAGCTCATCCAGGAACTGTACACCTCGGCCATCAAGCCGTCGAAGAAGGAGGAGTACCCTCCGACGCTCAAGTGCAACGTCCCTTTCCGCGACGGGCAGTTCCAATGCCGTTTCTTCGACGAGAACCGCCAGCCCGCCACGTTCGCGGACGTGCAGAAGGGGTGCGACGTGCAGGTCATCCTCGAGGTGTCCCGCATGTGGTTCATGGACAAGCAGTTCGGATGCACGCCCGTGGTGCAGTCCCTGCAGTTCTTCCCTTCGAACCGCATGCCCGACGAGTACTGCTTCGTCGACCGCTGCGTGCCGGTCGCCGACGCCGACGCCGCGTCCGACGAGGACGAGACCTCCCGCGAGAACAAGCGGATGAAGGCGTCCGTCGACTCGGACTGACCGAATATTATGTCCTCCTACACAGTATAGGACCTTTGAGGATGCTATCCGATTCCTTAATGAAATCGTTTTTGGTCGGTTCGTCCGCCCCCATGGGCGCCTTGTTGCCTCTCTATTTATCCGCGGTCCGATCGTTCGGCGCCGCCCCGGCCCAGCCGGCGAACACCGAATGGGTCCTCTTCCTCGTCATGATCGTGCTAGGAGTAGGAAACCTCGCGGCCGTGCGGTGGACCAGGGAGTACAACGAGCGCATGAGCAGCGACAAGAAGTTCGCGGTGTCCGGCGCGATCGCCGGACTTACGATAGGGCTGCTCGTGGCCGCGTCCGGGTTCCACCTGTCGTATTTCCCGGGGTGGTCGATCGCGGGCCACGCGATCCCCGTCGCCGCGTCGGCCGCCGTGTACTCGCTCCTCTTCCTGTACGCTCTGAAACCGCTCGACACGCTCATGAACCAGGTGTGCGCGTCGTGACGATGTCGGTGTCGACGTATCGAACGCGCGGACTATGTAACGCGTTTCGCGGCCGAACGAACTAATCGAACCTACCACCGACGAACATGCAGTGCCGCTTCCGCGTCGTGTCGAGCGCGTGCGTCTGCCGCTACGTGTCCAAAGCCACCAAATGGTTGGAGTCCATGGAGAAAGAGAGGGGGATCAAGATCCAGCACGCCGGGAACGGCGGCGAGAAGGTTTTATTCACGTCGAAGGGGAAGCCGTTGTACGTCGACGGGTTCACGGCGGACACGACCCCGCCCACGGTGTTCGAGTACCACGGCGACTTTTGGCACGGGAACCCGGACAAGTTCGGGTTCTTCACGATGCATCCCGTCAAGCATTGCTACCACGGCGAGCTGTACATCCGCACGTTGCGAAAAGAGGAGGAGATCCTGCGTCTCGGATACGCCCTCGAGACGCGATGGGAGTGCGAGGACGAAGGCATCCCCGCGCCCAAGTGGAAGGTCCCGTCCAAGTTCCCGCTGGAGTCCCCGAAGAAGAAAGGCGGGTCGAAACGTCGCCCGTGAAAAATCTCTTCGTACAGGTATACGATGTCGACGTCTTATTGCAACGCCGCGCGAGGGTCGTCGGACAGCTACATCGGCGCCCGCGAGCGGCCGCAGGTGTTCCCCGAGTTGTGCGTCGACCCGGAGTACGAGACGATGCGGTCGTCCCAGCAGCTGGGGACGGAGACCAAGCTGATCCCGTCGGACGAGTACGACAACGTGTACGGCATCGACACGCGTTCCGCGCCCCGTCTGAGCCAGATCGGGAGCGGGTTCGACGCGCAGATGCAGTTCGCGACCGACCTCCTGCCGACGGCCGAGGACGTCATGGGCATGCTGCTGAAACAGAGCGACGGCATCCTGGCCGTCACCAGCAACCGCAAGGACCTGCCGTTCTCCGGCATCCAGAGTCTGCGCGAGTACACCCCCGCCCCCATGGACATGAGCATGTTCGGGCAGATGAACCTCGCGACGACGGGCGTCATGGCCAACGCCAAGTGGAACGGGTCGACCGGCGCGTTCCCTCGTCCCGTGACGATGCAATTCGACCCGCGGTACGAGTTGCCGAGCATCGCCGAAGCCGACACGACGGTGTACGGCGTGCCGTTGGCGAACTCGACACAGTCGATCGGCATGCTGGGCGAGCCGTCTCGAGCGGGTCAAAACGCCGTCTTCGGGGCTCCGGGGTTCAACTCCGAGCTCGCCGGGCTGTAGACGGTAGCGCGTTTGCAACGAGCGGAAAATCGTCCCGCGTCAGTTGTAACAGATGGAAGGGGCGTACCAACTGGAGGAGTGGCGCTCGAAAATGAGATCCCTCACGTCCGAATTCATCGAGGTCGACGACATCCTCCGCGAGACGGGCAAGGGGTTGTTGCCTCACCGGAAGCGCAAGCGCGCGTTGTCCGCCGAGATCCTGGAGTCCATGACCAAAGCGGGCGTCGACGCCTGCAACATCTCCGGCCGGGACGACAAGCTCGTGGTGAAGACGCGCAAGAAGAAGACGCCGCTCAAGGATCTGCTCGAGGAGCGTCTCGCGAAGTTTTTCGACGGCGAGCCCGGCCGATGCGAGGAGTGTCTCCGCTACCTCGCGGAACCCGATACGACCGAAGTCGTCTCTCTCTGCCGCGTGTCTAAAAAGAAGAAGGCCAAGAAGGGCCAGGAGGAGGAGGAAGAGGAGGAGGAGGCTCAGCCGGCCGAAGAGTGTTTAAAATATGTATAATGCGTTACTTGGTCAACATGATAATTGACGTAATTCATTAGAATTAATTAACGCATATTGGCAGCACGGCTATGGCATTGCCCTTGCCATCGGGCAGCCATTAGCCTAAATTGCTACATTGTCACTTGCTAGCAAGGAAAAGGGGAGAGTTCGTGGAGTTGCCAACCCTAAAATCATGCACGGTGGCATGGGGTCGGCACTACCCTTGGCGACAATCTAACGGCTGGAGTTGAATGAGAGTTTACCACCGAGGAAATCCATGGCTCTTGCAGGAAAGTTGCCTTTATTATAATGAGCAAACACAGACGTAAGTCACGTCAAGTCCGAGACTGCACGTAGCACAGACGACAGGGTCGTTATGCCAAGAGAGCGTGCACGCAAGAGCTAGCGTCCCGGTGCGACCAAGTCACACATATAGCTTGCTAGGGACGCGTCCAAGTATTCAGCTGCACTGTCACAGCTGAACTGTCAATCAATTGATTACACAGACTCTGGCACGCCTTTGGCGCGCAGATCTATCAATTGTCCATACGGCCAGTCCTGTGGACCTATCCGTACACTAGTCAGCATCAACTGTCTCATAGGTCCTGGCGCGCTACAGTGCGCCTACCTATCAATTGACCATCAAGTCCTGTACAAGTCCTGTCAACGTCCTGCGGACTATCAAAGTGACACTTGTACATCCTGTGTCCGTACGCGCCCACAGTGGCGCGCCGGGTACTGTCGGCACAGCCTAGGAAACGTCATAACTTTTACGTTCCTTAACCAAATGAGGCGTTCAAGGTGCCGTTGGAAAGAGCGTAACAATCTCTATCCATCTAACGTAAATCCTTTACGTTAACTGCTGGCACAAATGACAGGTCAGCATCACTAGTGGTGTCGAATGCATGCATACGGTGCACATTCTAGAAAGTACTGCGCACAGGTGCAGGCGCATCATGACGTGGACATAGGTACGGCCACTCTAATTATCGCCACACATATTGCACGCTCAGTGCCGGAATAGGACCATCGGCACTAAATATCTCACTCGCCACTATATAAAATGTGATGCGATAAGTTGGAATAGCACACGGCTAGACTACCTAGCATAAATACACGGCAAGAGGTGGGCATAACCTCAGACACCCCCCTTGCACAGCTCATGCGTGCTCAAAAGAAACATGACACTCCTTCCTCTCCCCCCTCAATAACTAGGTAGGATAGCCGGGTACAAAACACCCTGGCATACCCCCCTTACACGGCTAACCATGGTGGGGATAAGGAGGTTCAAACTCAGTACCAGCAAGAAAGATGGGGAATCAGGCACCCCCCCTCAAGGAGAAGGTCCTTTCAGGTCAACGGCCAACAAAGGACTAGCTCAACTATGACAAAAAACAATGGCCGGCAGGTCATAAATAATCCAAACTGATTATCAACGAAATCTCGACAAAAGGCGCTCGGCTCATACACCCCCTGGCTCTTGGCTCTAGGCTCCTTGGCTCGGCGGCTCCTGGCTCAGCGGCTCTTACGGGCTCTCCCGGCACTGGGCTCACGGCACGTGGCTCTCGGGCAGGCACTGGGCGCTCGACATAAAAAGTCGAGTATAATAGTCTAGCGGATCAATGCCGCTTGCCATAGAAGGCGATATCAGCTCGTAGACTCTGCGAAAATGGGCTTGAATCCTCACGGCTCACTGTGCCAGCAGCGGAATCAGCATCCGGAACAATAAATTTGCTGTCGTCGAAAAAATAAAAAAGTTGGCTGTCCCCGCCCAGAACCAAACACGGACTTCAGGCATCCAGCGTCAACGCTTGCACACCATGCACACTGGCAGCTGCGGGTGTGCTCACGAATCTGTTTTACGCAAATATATGCAACACACCGAATCCAGGTCTGCTGGCAGCAACGCCAGCGGCACCAAGTGCTAGCTGCGCTGTCCTCGTAAATGGCTTGGCGGACTACAACGGCCGTGGCCAGACTCGCGCAAAGGCGAAACTCCAACGAAAGTGCCGGCGATGCAAGCACACCTCGTCCTCGAGGTGGGAAGAAAATAATGCTCGCCAGGCAAAGGCTGAAAGACCATGAACCATCAGCTCCGATACCATGTTTAAAATATGTACAATGCGTTACTTGGTCAACATGATAATTGACGTAATTCATTAGAATTAATTAACGCATATTGGCAGCACGGCTATGGCATTGCCCTTGCCATCGGGCAGCCATTAGCCTAAATTGCTACATTGTCACTTGCTAGCAAGGAAAAGGGGAGAGTTCGTGGAGTTGCCAACCCTAAAATCATGCACGGTGGCATGGGGTCGGCACTACCCTTGGCGACAATCTAACGGCTGGCACAAATGACAGGTCAGCATCACTAGTGGTGTCGAATGCATGCATACGGTGCACATTCTAGAAAGTACTGCGCACAGGTGCAGGCGCATCATGACGTGGACATAGGTACGGCCACTCTAATTATCGCCACACATATTGCACGCTCAGTGCCGGAATAGGACCATCGGCACTAAATATCTCACTCGCCACTATATAAAATGTGATGCGATAAGTTGGAATAGCACACGGCTAGACTACCTAGCATAAATACACGGCAAGAGGTGGGCATAACCTCAGACAAAGAGGACGGCGACGAGGAGGCGGACGACGTGGAGGGCGGCGAGGATTGAACCATCTCTCGTCGCATGTCCTCCACGAAAAAGTGGATGCCCAAGTCCTCCCGGCCTAGGAAACTCCCGTAGGCGTCGATCCAAATCCCGGAGCCGGGGAGGACGACGATGTCGTTGTGGAAAGGATGATTGTGGGATAATACGTCCATTATCGTATGAATAAAGCACGCGTTTATTTCCGCCATTTTAAAAGATTGTGCACTGGACACACGAGATGGATTGCACCGACGAGTGTCGAAACGTGCAGGTCGCGTCGGACGATCTGCAATGTCACGTGTGCATGTGCGTGTTGAACGACCCGGTGGTCATAGAGTGCCGCACGCGGGTCGAGGGCGGCAAGTGCGAGGCGATCCTCTGCAACAAGCCGTGTTCGAAGGAACTGATCTCGAAACAGAAACGTCGCGGCGGCGCCGTCGCGCCCGTCACGGGCAAGTGCATCCTGTGTCGCGCCCCGTGGCACCGGTATCGCGTGCAGCACCTCGTCACGTTGGGCCGGATCACGTCGATGGTCCGTCGCAAGTGCGTCAACTTCGAGCGCGGATGCGAGTTCGAGGGCAGCGTCGACGAGGTCACGCAGCACAAGAAGGACGGCGGGTGTCCCCACGACCGACTCGATTGCCCGAACCGCGTCCACGGGTGCACCGACACGATTCTACGGAAGGACATCGGGAAGCACCGCGCCGAATGCGACTTTTTCCCGTGTCGTTTCTTTCTGAACGGTGACGGATGCACCCACGTGTCGAGGCTGGCCGACATCCCTCGACACGAATCGACATGTCCCTTCTCGTCGGCGCAGTGTCGAGTCCTGGTCCACAGCGCCCGGCTGCAGGGTATACATATGGGCGTCGGGCAACGACAACAACTGCCTCCGTTGGGAACGCTGCGAGGCGGGACAGGAGTACGCGAAGTTGCCGGAACCCGACGAGGACGACGACGACGAACACGGGGACGAGGGAGGGGAGGACGACGACGATTCCGAGGACGAGGGCGAATCGGTCACGCACGGCGGATCGCTGGGCCGTTCGTTCATCTCCATCGAAAACGTTTCCCTCCACTGACGGAGGTCCGCGATGGATTCGTTCCAAGCGTGGAGCTGCGTCGCGGAGTACATGGATCATTCGTCTCTCGCCAACACGGCGAAGGCGTTCGGCGAGGATTGCGAGCCCGGGGCCGCGGTCCGGAAGGAGAGGCGGATGAGGTACGAGTTCGTGTACTCGGAATGCGAGGAGGATCTCGAGTGGATCCGTTCGCTGATCGTCGAGCGCAAGCCGCTCCGTCCGAGTCTCGAGCGTTTTTTCGCGAACTTCGCCAAGGTGTTGAGCGAGCACAAGGGCCGGAGCGACGATTCGGTCGACCTGTTCGTCCACTCGATGCTGCAGCCCGAACAGGTGGCCTTGTTTTCCGAGGACCATTACCTTGCGTCTCGCATGCTCCTCCCTCTGTCGATGCGGCCGAGACCCGAAGTCGAGTCCCTGTCCCCGCTCACGCGCGTCGCGGACATGATCGAACGGCTCGAGCCGAACCGCGTCGCCCACGCGCTCATGTGGGTGTTTCTCGACGCGTTGGGGTTGGAAGACGGGTCGTTCGTCTTCATGATGCTGATGGTCGGCGTCCGCAAGCCCGTGCACCTGGGGAGGTACTGCTCTCCGGCGCTGCATCCTCTGCTCGTCCTGGCGTCCGAATGCTGGGACACGTTGGCGGACTCGCGCACGCGGATCGGCGAGCTGGTGTCGCGCGGTAGGGCGGCCGTCGCGAGCTCCAGGACGAGAGGCTGCAACTTGGAGATGGCTCGCCGCATCTTGCACAAGTTCCCGATGCAGTTCTCGGCGCGGCGGTCCGGGTATCGCGATTACAAAGGGATCAAGACGGGCGACTTCTCGACGTTCGAGGAGTGGAGGGCGGAGGCGCGCAAGATGTTCGAGGAATGCATCGGCGCGTACGAAGCCAACCTCCGCAAGGTCCGCGACATGATGTTGCGGGACAAGTCGGCGAAGATGGCGAACGCCGCGCTCGTGTTCGAGAGGGAGGTCTGGTCCTCGGTCATGCGCTTCAAGAGGGCCACGTGTTGCAATTCGTCCGTGTAAATTAATATGTGCCCCTCTAGGGGGCATGGGCGGAAACGCCTCGACAGGTGTCGATAAGTCGGCGACGGCGTTGGCCGAAATAAGCGCGGGCGCGGGCGCGTACGCCCGCATCGTGTCGGATTGCGTGCAAGATTTGAAATCGGTGGCGGAAGAGTGCGACGACGTTTTTTTCGACGTCCTGTTGATGTCGCGTCTGTTGTATCTGCAAGAGGAGATGGAGTCTCTCACGACGGTGTTGGAGTCGGCGGGTGGTAATAAAACGAAATGATTTCAATTCAACGATGTATACGGGTATCGTCCGCCCGTGGAATACCCGTGGCATGATGGTATTGCCAGAGTAATACAATTACGAATTCGTCGCGATTTGAACGCACCTCATTACCTATGTTTCGTCGCGGGCATCCTTTTCTCGGACAACACCGACACTTTCCCCGTGTCCGTCGTTAGAAACTCGTCTAGGTCGATCCCCCGCCCCGGGACCAACATCGAAACCAAAAAGTACACGGCCATCGCCAGCGCCGCCATGTCGATCTTGGACGACGCGACGTACGCGATCGAAAACACCGTAACGCCTTTGAACCACGCCGCGCCGGGATTGAAATCCTCTAGCAGGACGTACGCCCCCATGACGCTAAAAATGGAACAGATGGATGTCAGGGCTTCCTTCGTGACGTCACGATCCATGTCGATGTAGAATATCAGACGATAAAAAACGATGTCGTTTTGTCGACATCGACATCCCTCGTCTCGGGTCCACAAAAATTGTGGGCCTATATCATACCCGCCATGACCCAAAGGTCTCGCTCTCGGTCGGATGCGGGGTGGGACCCGTGCGTCATGGCTCAACCGCCCGCGAAGAGGAGCAGGATAGACAATGACGAGGACAGCGGCATGGACGAAGAGACGGGGGAGGGCGGAGAAGAGGGGGAGGTGGACGAAGAGACCGGGGCGGAGGAGGAGGAGGAGGAATGCCCTCCGCCACCCCCTACCACGCAAGAAGACGACTCGTCGGCGGCCATACCCGAAGACGCCCGCATCCAGTTCCGCATGGAACTCGGTGGAAACCCCGACGTCCTCGGCTTCATCACGGATTTGCGCGCGGCGAGCAACGACCGCATGATGGACGTCGCGGCGCTGACGGAGGCGGCCGTGTCCAACGCCACCATGGGAGACATCATGGCGGACGTTCTCAACCTCGCACCTCGCGGCACGAACGACGACCCGCACGCTCTTCTCGCGGCGTGTTTCGCCCGCATCGACGCGGGAGGCGTCGATCTGTACGCGAACGTGGACACGCGCTACGTGCGCGCCTTGTCTCGCGTCCTCGCCGTGTGCGGTCAGGCGGAGGACAGGGGGATGGTGGAGCTGAAACAGGGGATCCAGAACTGCATCTGGCGGCTGTACACGACCGTGGAGACGGTCTCGTGCGTCATGAAGAGCCGGATGTCGCCCAAGGAGTTGGGATCGCTTCCGGAACTCGTCGCGAAGGCGCTGGCGCTGCCGTCCAAGCTCGACAACTTCCAATCCCTCATCATCCTGCTGACGACGCGCTGGGTCGTGCAGAAGTTGAGGAGAGGGGACGGCGATACGGACGACGGAGTGTACAAGTGCCAGCGCACGCCGGAAGGACACGACACGCACTACTGGACGAAATGGTGCACGTTGTCCGAATGGGTTTCGGAGGAGTGCGATTTCACGCGGACGGTCGCGTGGAGTCTCGGGTCGAAAGACGGCGCGCGCAAACGCATCACCGAGTGGATCAACGACGGGTCGAAACGCAGCAGTTTCGCGTTCGAGGTCCGGCCTCGCGACCGCCACGTGTTCGCGTTCCGGAACGGGATCTACAAATGCGACACCGACCAGTGGTTCCCGTACCCGGCGAGGGATTTGCCGGACGACGTGGGCGCCGTGCGGTACTTCGAGAACATCGAGATGGACGAGTCGCTGTTCGAACCCGGCCGTTTCGCGGGCGAGTTCGACGACGGGGAGTGGATGGACATCCAGACGGAGGCCGTCGACAAGATTCTGGACGACCAGGATTACCCCGACAACGTCCAGCGGCCGTTCTGGGCTCTCTCGGTCGGCCGCATGCTGTACTTCCTCCGCGAGAAGGACAAGTTCGAGTGCATGGTCTTCTTCAAGGGGATCGCCGGGTCCGGGAAGTCGACGCTCGTCCGCATCATGGACTTCATCTACGGCCGCGAGGGCGCTGGCGTCTTGGCGAACACGATCGAGCCCATGTTCGGTCTGGCGCAACTGAAGGACAAGTTGGTAGTGTACAGCTACGAGCTGAACGACAAGTTCAACCTCGCGCAATCGGACTGGCTGTCGCTCGTGAGCGGCGAGTGCATGAACCTGCCGACGAAACACAAGGACGCCGCCGTCAAGCCGTGGACGTCCCCCTTCATCGCCGCCGGCAACCGCATGTTCGCGTCGGGCGACAACGCGGGCCAGGTGGCGCGCCGCGTCATCCTGTTTCCGTTCGACAACAAGCCCCGCGGGAAGGCCGACGTGAACATGGACGACAAGATCTCGTCGAACATCGCGCGCATCATCGTCAAGGGGAACCGCGCCTACCACGCGCTCGTGAAGAAGGTCGGATCCGACAGTCTGATCGAGCACTTGCCGGAATGGTTCGCGGATTGCCAGCGGCGGGCGCAGGAGGCGTCGAACCCGTTGTACACGTTCCTGAACCACGTGTCGTGGGTGGAGGTGAACGTCGAACACAACTACTGTCCGTGGGAGGAGTTCCAGAAACGGTTTCTGGATTGGAACCGCCAGCGCGACCCCCGGTCCAGGGTCGTCTTCGAGGAGGATTTCTACAACCACGTGTTCAAGGATTTCAAGCTCAAACTCGTGTTCGAGAAGGTGTGGAAGGTGTACCCGGTCAACCAGGACCCGGCGAACGGCCGCGTCCAGAAGAAGAAGGCGTTATACCTGTACGGCGTGGACTTCGAGAGCGACAACGCGTCCGCACCCTCGGACGTGTGATTTTTTCGTGGTTGATGGGAGTATAGTATGACGTCCGTCCTCGTCGCCCATCCCCATTGGACTCGTCCCAAACTCGCCTACGCCCCGCCGCAGCCCGCGAAATCGCCCCCGGTCGGCGAGTGGGGCGGAGTGAACGCGTGGGAGCCGGCGGGAGCCACGAGAGGCGCGTGCGAGTACGCCAACCAGGCCTTCTGCCGCGTCGGGGTGCCCAAACAGACGCCCGAGGGCATGCTCGAGGTGGCCAACTCCGTCTTGTTGGGATTGCTAGTGTTATGGATGATAGAGATCGCTCACCGCCCCTTAGCCAGTTGAAACCTCACGCGTCTCATGGCGTCCGCCGCCGCCTGACTGTCAGGAGGCGCCGTCGCGACGGTCTTTCTTTTGTGTTTCGTCGGCCCCCATTCGATGTAAAGATGATTCTGTCCTACCAATTTAACGCGAAACCCTTTTCGAACGAGATCCTTCCCCACTTTTCTCACCACGCGATCGACATCGTAGATGGGGAGGCCGAACTGATAGGTGGGCACGGTGTACAGCAGGGACGTCTGTCCTTGCGACGACGCGGAACGTATGCACGTATCCAGTGCCTTGGATATCTTGTGTTCGACCATCCGCTTGCCCGCTTGCGACGCCTTCACGAGATCGTACGCGGACGACGCGGTCAATCTCTCCATCTAGTTATGTCGATACTATAGGCGCGGAAAAGTGATGGGTTCCGTGTCGAACGCCGTTCTGTTATCGCGCGGAGGACCGGGACTCCTCATCGTGGACGTCCCGGTCGACTTTTCGTTCGCGCGGATCCGCGAATTGTTGAAAGATCCTATCTTGCACGACATCCTCAGCCCCCCCGGGGAACTGCCGTACCGCGGCCGGTCGGTAGGAGTGTACGTGTCGCGTGACGCGCGGAGAGAGACGAATTACACGGCGTCGGTCGTTCTGGCCGAGGACGTGGACAAGGACGTGTTGATAGTAAAGACGGTCGACGACGACGAGAACGCGACCAAAACGATCCCGTTCACGGCGGACGACATCGCGAGCATGCTCAAGTTTCCCAAGAGTGTTTGGACGAACGCGTTGTGTGGAAAATTGGATTATCAAACGATTCATCCCGCGCGATGTTGGGTGTGTAATTTACCGTACGGACTCATCCCGTCGGGCGACAACATCTGCGCGTGCGCCATCTCGCCCGACCCGGATTTCTGATTGGGATTGTTCGACTGACTACAGGAAGGCGGAGACGCCGCTGTACGTCTGCGCGGCCTTGTTATTCCGCAACAAGATCGTGACGACGCTCCCGATCACTACGACCAATCCCACTCCGCCCATTCCGATGCTCGCGTACTTCATCACGGTGACCGCGCCCGCTTGACGGAGCGTGTTGACGGGATCCGCGGACTCCCATTCGACCTTCACTTCGTCGCCCGCCTTTGCCTGATTCTCGCCCTCGACGTACATCTTCGCCTTGATCTCCTTCCCGCCGGCGGTGAACGTGACGTCCACGAGACACTTCCACGTCTTGACGGTCGTCTCGGACACCGACGTGGTCGCGACGTTCCCCCCCCTGGTCGTGGTGTTCTTGATCGTCTTCACGACCTGCTCGCATCGGAGTTTCGGGTTCTCGGACTTGTCCGCGTCGTCCGCCTTGTGGACGAGCATGACGCGCGCGGTGCCCTGGACGTACTTCCTCCTCTTCATGTAGAGGACCGCGCCTCCCGCCATCAGCGCGGTGCCGACGACGAGACCGAGGACGGACGACCCGACCATCGCGAACTTCCCCACGTCCTGCACGGATCCCAGGATCGAGTTCATCGTATATGTACTACATACGGGCGAAAATATCACGCGGTCTCCTCCGTGACGCACTCGATCGTCGGACGGCCGCCCTCGAGCACGACCTCGGTCGGGATGGCGCCCTCTTGCACGGGCCCGGCCTCGCCCTTGGCGCCGGCCTCCTTGCTGGCCCGGATGCGGTCCTGGTTGAACTCCTTCGACTTGACGCGATCTTCGTGGTACTTCCCCATGATCCTGTCCAACCGCTCGTCGGTGTACCTGTGCTTGACCCCGGCGCGGACGTCGTCCGGAAGGGGGAGGACGATCCAATTGTACATCGACACGATGAAGATGTCGAAGTTCGGGTCCACCTTCATGACCTCCTCGGCGTGTTTCTCGGCCTCCGCCATATCGTCGAACGCCCCGCGGAGTTTGAGCGCCAGGTGGTCGGACCGGGGAGGCACGACCAGGCTGACGACCGCGAACTTCTGTCCCTCGACGTGGACGGCCTCGGGATCCTCCTTGGCCTCCACGGTCCTCTTGGCCGCGGGGGCGGCGGGCGGGATCTCGCCCTCCTCGAGCTCCTCCTTCGCGGCCGGGCCGGACGACGCGGGCAGGGTCATGTCCGGTGGGATGACGACGCGCTGGGACGGCGGCGGATCGGAGACGGCGGGGACGGGCGACGACTCCGCGGGTTCCTCGTGCGGCATCACGCCCGTCGACTGGAAACGCGCGTGCTCCTCCTCGGAGAGGAACATCGGAGCGCCGACCGACACGTTCATGAACTTGCCGTTGGACGCCATTTTATCAAGGCGACCGACTTTTTTCGCGTCGCGGAGAGCGCGCCTAGGGCTCGAGGATGTTGTCGATGAGGATCGGATTCGTCTTGCTGTTGCGGAGGGACTCGACCGTGTACTCCTGCAGCGGGCGGAGGAAGGAACCCAAGTGGGCCTCGCCGAGCGCGACGCTCGCGAGACGACGGAACATATCCGAATTCTCGTGCAGCTCTCGCTCCCTCCCCATCTTGGCGATCAGGTCTCGGTTCAACTCGTCGAGCAGGTCCCATCGGTCGTCGCGGCTGCCGCGCGTCACGGACCTCCGCTCGAGAAGCCGCACGTCCTGCCGCGACTCGTACACCATCCGCGCCTTCTGGACGAGGGTCTCGACGGGTACGGAGATCTTGAACGAGGCGCGCACGCGATTGCGGACCTCCTCCAGGTTCGCGACCGAGAGGAACGCGCGGTACACCGGGTAGGACCTTTCCACCATCTGTCTGTCCGTGGTCCGCCCGATCGCGACCGACGACCCGCCCACGAAATCCGCGTACGAAAAGGCGGAGGGAGGCACGTTCACCGGGATCATACTTTGGTCTATAGTACATACGGGGAAAATATGACGATCTTCTTGAGTTTCGACGTCGGCATCACGAACCTCGCCTACTGCATGTTGCAGCACTGCGACGCCCCGACGAACGAGTACGTCGGGAACGTCGGTTTCGAGATCCTCAATTGGGAGGTCGTCGATCTGGACGCGTCCACGCTCGAGGAGGCGTGCAAGAAACTCCCCTTAGAACTGTTCCGTCGCATCGAGTCGTTCGGCGTCGCCGACAAGGTCCTTATCGAGAGACAGACCAAGACCAACGTCAAGATGAAGGTGATAAGCCACGTCATCCAATCGTTCTTCGAGACGCATCTGCTCTACCGTCCCAACGAGACGAACCAGTTTTCGAAGATGAAAGTGGAGTTCGTATCTCCGTCACGGAAACTCCACGTCTAGTACACGGGCCCGCCGATCGAATGCGCTATAAAGAACCGGTACAGGTACAACAAGAAGCTCGCCATCGAGCACACCGCCAAGATATTGGAGCAGTACCCCGTCCACGTCCGGTACTTCCACTCCCTCCCGAAGAAAGACGACGCCGCCGACGCGTTCCTGCAAGGCCTGTCGAAACTCATCGAGGAGCGACCGGTTCGAGAGGTCACCCTGTGACGCGCGTTCGCCCGTTTCCCTTTATTTTGATCACGAGTACCGATCGAACGAGCGAGCACTTTTCTCGATGGAGAAAAACACGTATGTCCACCCGGCGGTCTTGGAACTGCTCAAGATCCGGTCGCCTCCTCAACGGAGTCCGGAATGGTTCGCCATCCGCGACAAGATGTTGACGGCGTCCGACTTGGCCGCCGCCATCGGTTGCAATCCGTATCAGAGTCGCGACAAGTTGTTGCGAAAGAAGCTGGGAGACTCGAAGTACGCGTTCGCGGGGAACGCCGCCACGCAATGGGGGAACGATAACGAGGACGTCGCCGCGCGAGAGTACGCCAAGGTCACGGGAAAGACGTGTCTCGAGTTCGGTCTGATCGCGCACCCTCTGCACCCGTGGTTGGGCGGGAGTCCCGATCGAGTGACCACGGACGGGATCCTGATCGAGATCAAGTGTCCTCTCCGTCGCAAGATCACGCACGAATGTCCGAAGTATTACGTCCCGCAAGTGCAACTCCTTCTCGAGATCCTGAACCTGGAGGTCGCCCATTTCGTCCAGTTCTCTCCGCCCACGACGTGGAGCGAACAGGTGCTCGACATCCTCGAGATGAAACGCGACCGGGGCTGGTTTCGCAAGTATTTCCCCGTCATGCAGAAGTTCCGCAACGACTGGGTAGAGATCGACAAGAAGGGCGGGCTGGAGTACCTGGACAAGACGGGCGCGTTCAGTGTCAGTTCCGGGTCGGATTCGGACCGCTCGACGCCGAGGAGCGGCAAGCGGGCGAGGGCCAAAGTGGAGATCGAAATCGACATCGGCGGGGGCGCGGAGGAACCGTTTCCGTTCGTGGACAAACCCCCGCGCGTCCCGTCGCCGCCCCCCGCGCCCACGAAGGAGGTGGAAGAGGTCACGTCCTTGGCGAACTTCACTTTTTGGACTTAGTGGCCACGCGGAACGCCGCGATGGCGCCGGGGACGCACGCGAGCGCACCCGACACGATGAACACGCGACTAGGCAGGTTTTGCAACGTGGACGATTTTTCGGGATTTTCGGGGATCATGGACGTCCCGAACCACATCACCATGACACCGACGACAGCGAGACAGATAGCGTAAATGGTATTCATTATTCATCATCATTATCAACGAAAATACTCGTTCGTGAAAATAAACGTGCGCATCCTAGCCGCGTTCTCGTCGGACGTCCGGACCCATTCGACGGGATTCGTGACCAGTTTCGTGATATCCTCGACGCTCATTTTCGATATCGTCTGCGTCGTCCACAGAAAGTCGAACATCACCCCTCGCGGCTCGGCGTCGATCGCGTCACCGTACGCCGCCTCGGCGCGACTCTTCTGTTTGATGAAATCGTCGTACAGCAGTTTCTTCTCGGCCTTGCCGCTGATATCCGCCGCGTTGTACTCGTCGTACAGTTTGCGCAAACGCGTCGATTCCACCTCCATCGCCTTGTGACTCGCGTTCTTCAGGTTGTTCCGCATCGCGTTGCTGTCCGCGTCCATGATCGGGCGAAGGGATTTTGATCCGGGGTTGTCCATCTTGTACTTCTCCGCCGTGATCCACTCGATGACTTTGGGAGTGTTTCCAGCCACGTCCAGGCGGACGAACGAGTACGGATTCTCGACGTAATTCGCGATCTCGCTCTGCACGCCCATGTGCGTCAGGAAGGATACCATCACGTTGGCCGATCGCCGCGCGCGGTCGCCCTCGAGGTACGCCTTGAACGTGGCGAACGCCGGGGTCCACATAGCCTTGTACCGGTCGAGCGCGACGTTCGCGTCCTTGCGCGCGGACGTGCCCTTCGTCAGAGCGTTGAACACCGCTCGCAGACGAGTCTCCTCGTCTCGGAGCGTCTTCCCGACGCAATCGAGAAGACCGTCCTTGAGCAGGTTCACTCCCCGCTGGGCGGGGTTCAGCGCGGGCGTGTCCTTCGAGAAGCGGAACACCTCGCGATACGCCCTCTGGAGAAACGACAGCGTCTGCGCGGACGCATGCTCCAACCCCGTCTGCTGGTCGCCTTTCTGTTGGGGATCATATACCCACCTGCCCACACTATATTCCAGCCTGACTTTCTTCTTCTTTGTTTTACTTCACAAGGGCTGAGAATTTGATAGATCTGATAAGTTAGATGAATTGCTCTCAATGAGCTGATCAATGTTCATGTGCCATAGTCCTATATTTGGCCATAGATCTCTTGTACCTGAGTTGGTCTAGTAGCATCACTTCCATGCTTGACAAGTGGTGTACTTCTTTGGTAGACAAGTGTCCATTCCATGAGCTGACATGTGTTGGAAGCTCATAGTGACAAGTGTTGCATTCCATTGACTGACAAGTGGATAGACTCATTGGATTACACTTGTCATTCCAAGTAGAAACCATGTGTCACTTTATTAAGCATTAGATGTGGCACATTGTTCAGAGGACATTTGGCAATCAACTGTCATGCCAGCTCATTAGAACCTTTCTAGAATGACCTTGGAATGTTCTAGGAATATACCAGGAATATTCCTGGAATATACTGAGAATATGCTGGGAATATGCTTAGATGTTTCTACAAGCTTCTATGATGACATCAGCATCTGATGTCATCCTTCCTAGCTAGAAAGGTATAAAAAGAAACTGGCTCCTAAGGCCAGGTACCTCTTTTCCTAACCTCTCAGCCTAAGAAATAAAACTCTTTTTCTGGTCTCTCTTCCATTGTCTTCAAGCTCAGTCTTTCATCACCTGCAAGGTGCAAGGGTAACAAGGCCAAGCACAAGGCATTGTGTAAAACCCATTAGTTTCCTCTACCTTTCCAACATGGTATCGGAGGAATCTTCATGAGCTCCAAGAAGACCACCAAGAAACCCAGCCCAGCTACAAGCTCCATGGCAAGCGACGTCGACTACACTCCTATGCTGAATGTGTGCTCCAAGATGGTGCTGAAATTCGATGGCACAAGCCTACGTGGCTGGGAGGAGACCAAGACATCTCTTGAGGGTTTCTGTTCCTTCTATGAGGTTAAGGACGTCCTGCTGGGCACCAGGCAGGACCGCAAGGCTGACCAAGCTGTTGGCCTTGTCATCTCAGCTGCACTTGTGGGAGAAGCGAGGCGCATCCTATCGCTCGTGCCAGACCAATCTGGCAGCAAGCTCTACAAGACGCTGAGGGAGGTCTACGAGCAACAAAAGCTCACCAAGAGTCACCGCATGGACCTCAGGATTCAGCTTCACCGGCTGCAAATGAAGCCTGGGGAGACCATGGGGCAGTATATCCTACGTGGATTGCTGCTGCTGGCGGACTACCGTGCGGTGGGAGGCGTCATGAGCGACCAAGATTTTGCGGCTATCCTCAAGAGCGGCCTGCCTGACCGATATCGCCCTGCCCTGATTTCAGCGCACTTCAAAGAGGAGGACAGCTTGGAGGAGGTCAAGGCTGCGCTGCTGGAGGCGGAGGACATGCTGCTGGGAGGACGGCCTTCTCAAGCTACCAAGGAGGAGCCAGCCCAAGGTCAAGCTTTCCACACTGCCAACAAGGGTGGTGAGAGGAAGCACTGCGCCTACTGCAACAGGAGTGGGCATGCGGAGACCCAGTGCTGGCAAAAGAACTCCCAGCTCAAGCCACGAAGCAAGAACCAAGGACGGCGGGGCAACCAGCGCAGGAGGGGCAACCAAGCGACCAAGAAGGAGACCTCACCTGGCGGAAGCGTGGCCAACAACACCCAGGAGGCCGCGGAGCTGCCGGAGGGCTTCGTCTTCACCACCATCGCCGAGTCGGCGCCGTCGCAGGAGGCTGCTGCACTCACGCAGTATAGCCCCAAGCCCCCTGCCTGGGTTCTGGACTCCGCTGCAAGCAGCCACATGTCCCCATGCCGCACTGACTTTGTGTCCCTCACCCCCACCACTAGGAACATCGTCGGATCAGGAGGACGTCTTCGCGCGACGGGAGTGGGCACGATTCGGCTCAAACTGCCCAACCAGCATGTGCACCTGAATGGTGCGCTCTTCGTGCCCGGCTTGAGCGCCCGACTGCTATCAGCTGGGCAGCTCGCCAAGGACGGCCACAAAGTCGACCTCACCGAGCAGACAGTGGTGCTGGACAACGAGACGCACAAGATTGCGCTGCAGAACAACATCTACGTGTTACCTGCGGAGCGCGACGAGGCGGCAATGGCTGCCACGGCCATCGAGCGGCCGGCGAGCCTGCTCTGGCACTGGCGTCTTGGGCATGCTGGCGAAGATCGGATCAAGAGGCTGGCCGCCATTCCGGAGTCTAACCTTTTTTCGAGGCGCCTGTCATCGCCTGGCTGCCCATCCTGCCCTGCTGGCTTCATCAAGAGGCGCTCATTTTCGCCTGGACAGCTCCGATCGACTGTTCCCCGAGCCAAGCTTCACAGCGACATTCTCGGGCCGATGCAGCCAGCAATTGGAGGCGCCCGCTACATGCTCGGCTTCACCGACGATGCTACCCGCTGGCGATGGTGCTTTCCGCTTCGACACAAGGACGAGGCTGTTGACGCCCTACAGCAGCTGCTCGCGCGCGAAATTCGCCCCTTCTACAACGGTTCGATTCTTCTCCGGACCGACAACGACGCAGTCTTCACTGGGCAGGCGTGGCGGGCCGTCTGCGCTGAACACCGAGTGCACCAGGAGTTCTCCAGCCCCTACACTCCTGAGCAGAACGGAGTGGCGGAGCGGCTGTGGGGTCTGGCCATGGGCATGACACTGGCAATGCTCACGCATGCCGGTTTGCCCAAAGGATTCTGGGCACTAGCCTTCAATTGCGCGGTTTATATACTTAACCGCCTGCCGTCTAGCTCGAATCCTGGAGGTGCCACGCCACACTTCCTGCTCACCGGTCGCAATGCGGATCTCTCGAATCTTCGAATTTTCGGCTGCCCTGCCTTCTATCGGGTGGAGGGCCCACGTGGCAAGCTGGAGGCCAAGGCTCTGCCTGGAATCTTCGTCGGCTATGATCTGGAATCGCCGGCGTACCTCATTTACCGTCCAGAATCCAAGGATGTCATTCGCCGCCTGCATGTCACCTTCAATGAGGCCTGGCGCAATGGGGCCATGCCAACTCCTGCGCCGCTTCTGGAAAGTTCTGCCGCACTGGAGGAAACTTCACCAACTGATCTTCCGGCTGTAGCAGAAGTTCAGCCAAATTCTCTGGCCGAACCTAGCGGACCGGTCACCCGGTCTCAGGCGAGGTTTCTGGACGCCACCAGAAGGGATATTCCTGAGGAGCTTCGCCACGAGGGAGCGGACGCACCAAGTCCTGATGCAGTCAACGTCCCAAGTCCTAGACCAGTTCCGGAGGCGCTCGACGGTGCTCCAAACTTTTCACAGCCCGTCCTAACTACTGACGACGTCTCCCCAAGTGACGCACGGGAGCTGTCTGCTGGTCCACCGGTCACTGCCACTTCAAGTGCTGCTCGACTGCAAAGTACAATCTCTGCGCTGCGACGTAACCCAGCTGGTAATGTCGCCATGGCAACTGCTGATGAGCTGATGTTTTGCGGTAGCACCCGTGAACCCCTCGCGATGGAGATTACTACCTATGCTCCCCCTGTCACGGTGTCGCCTAAATGGGCTCGTTTTTTTCCGCATTACCAGTCAGTTCGTGATCTTTTTGACACAGTGCATTTTACTGGCAGTGACGTTTCCCTTCCCGTCTCCTTTACTGAGGCTAACAACAGTCCAGAGTGGCGGGCTGCGATGTTGAGCGAAATTAATAGCATTCGTGATCATGCAGTATACTCGCTTGTGAGCCCGCGTACTTTGCCCGCCGGTGCCAAGGTCCTCCCTTCCCGGTGGGTATTTGCTGTCAAGTCCGACGGCCGTCACAAGGCCAGGTTTGTCGTGAAAGGTTTTGCCCAACGTGAAGGTATCGACTTTAATGAAGTCTTTTCCCCCACTGTTCGTGCGTCCACCGTGCGACTTGCTCTTGCTTTAGCTGTCACGTCTGGCTTTACTGTCAAGCAGCTCGATGTCCGAACCGCTTTTCTCTATGCTCCCCTACAGGAGGATGTCTTTGTGCGTCCCCCTACTGGCTTTGAAGAGCGGGATGCCAATGGCGATGTGCTTGTGTGGAAGCTGCACCGCAGCTTGTATGGCATCAAGCAAGCGCCACGCAATTGGCATAAAACGTTCCGTGCACACCTTCTTTCTGACGGCGCCATCCAAAGCCAAATTGATGCGTGCCTGTATTACTACCCTTCGTCTCGTGGTTTCGTGTTCGTGCACGTCGATGACATTCTTGCTGCTCATCCTTCCCCTTCCTGGCTGGCATCCTGGTCTCGCCGTTTGGCTAATACTTTTCAAATCACTGAGTCGGACAATCCCTCTCTTTTCCTCGGTGTTTCCCTTACTATCGACCCTGCGTCTCGTTCCCTTACCATGCACCAACGGCCCTACATTGAAGCTATTGCTGCCCGTTTTGGGCTTTCTACCCCTCACCCTGTGCACACCCCTATAGTGCCTGGTAGTCCCCGTCGCGAGGGGGGAATGTGTGATGCCCCAAACCATCAACTCTTTCAGCAGATTGTTGGTGCTCTCATGTACGCCGCGACATGGACGCGCCCAGACATTGCTTTTGCTGTCAACCAGCTGGCCCAATGCATGCAGGCACCCACGGAGGGCGACTTGGAGCTGGCCAAGCGATTGGTGCGCTACCTTGTCCACACCAAGGACTTGGGACTGCGCTATGGTGGCCAAGGGGGGCTGGAGGGGTGGACGGATGCCGATTGGGGGAACTGCCCTGAGACACGCAGATCTGTCTCTGGCAATGTAGTGATGTTCAGGGGGGCCGCAGTCGAGTGGTGCAGCCGCAAGCAGCACGTTACCGCCCTGTCTTCCTGCGAGGCGGAGTACATTGCTGCTAGCAGCGTAACCCAGCTAGTGCTTCCACTGAGGCACATGTTGGGGGAGCTGGGGCATCCAGTTCAGGGGCCCACGCCTGTCTTCTGCGACAACACAGGCGCCGTGGCACTCGCTCGTGACCCTGTTCATCCCAAGCGCACGAAGCACATTGACGTGCGTTTCCATTTCATCCGGGAGAAGGTGGAGGGGGGACTCATCGCCATGAAGCATTGTCCTGGGGAGGACATGCTTGCTGATCTTCTGACGAAGGCACTTTCACGTGCCAGGTTCACTGCCCTGCGTGGCAAACTCATGTCAACTTAGTCCTTTGTGTTCAGCTGGCTAAGGGGGGTGTTGGGGATCATATACCCACCTGCCCACACTATATTCCAGCCTGACTTTCTTCTTCTTTGTTTTACTTCACAAGGGCTGAGAATTTGATAGATCTGATAAGTTAGATGAATTGCTCTCAATGAGCTGATCAATGTTCATGTGCCATAGTCCTATATTTGGCCATAGATCTCTTGTACCTGAGTTGGTCTAGTAGCATCACTTCCATGCTTGACAAGTGGTGTACTTCTTTGGTAGACAAGTGTCCATTCCATGAGCTGACATGTGTTGGAAGCTCATAGTGACAAGTGTTGCATTCCATTGACTGACAAGTGGATAGACTCATTGGATTACACTTGTCATTCCAAGTAGAAACCATGTGTCACTTTATTAAGCATTAGATGTGGCACATTGTTCAGAGGACATTTGGCAATCAACTGTCATGCCAGCTCATTAGAACCTTTCTAGAATGACCTTGGAATGTTCTAGGAATATACCAGGAATATTCCTGGAATATACTGAGAATATGCTGGGAATATGCTTAGATGTTTCTACAAGCTTTTATGATGACATCAGCATCTGATGTCATCCTTCCTAGCTAGAAAGGTATAAAAAGAAACTGGCTCCTAAGGCCAGGTACCTCTTTTCCTAACCTCTCAGCCTAAGAAATAAAACTCTTTTTCTGGTCTCTCTTCCATTGTCTTCAAGCTCAGTCTTTCATCACCTGCAAGGTGCAAGGGTAACAAGGCCAAGCACAAGGCATTGTGTAAAACCCATTAGTTTCCTCTACCTTTCCAACACTTTCGCGGCCTCTACGTCCTTGGGCGTCGGGAACGACCCGTTCTCCTCGTCGCGCGCCTCGATGTACGCCTGCACGCGTTGGACGTCTTCCGCTTTCTCGTCCCCGTTGTTCTTCGCGAGGACGCGCGCGCTCTCTTTCGCCAGCTCTTCGTTCGTCATCTCGTCCAGCTTCTTCGGGACATCCGCCGCCGCAGGCGTCGTCGGCGCCACGGGCGTCGTCGTCGCGTCCGCGGTCGTCGGCGCGGGTTTCTCCTCCTTCTTTTCCGTGACGTCGGTCGTCATGCTGAGGTACGCGATGGCCAGCACGGCGACGGTGACGATCGCGAACACGACCCACTCGCTCCCCATGGTTCTATCCTACTAGTCGCATATTAAATGGGAAAACGCGTGACGGCGCCGAGCTCCTTCAACTCGCGTTGGAACGCCGCGTACGCGAACGCGAACATCGCCACCGGGAAGTGGCGATGAGACAACATCGCCGTCATGTCGCCGAACGTCGCGGGGACGCCGGGCACGAACTCCTTCCCGTCGTCCCACAAGTCTACATACCCCGTGTCCTTGGGATGCATGCGACCTCGGAAAGGCGCGGCGACGGGGTACTTGGTCGCCCTCGAGTCCCTGTACCCCGCGCAATCGTCCGCCCAATCGTACTCCTTGTCCGTCGGCTCCCCGTGGACGTACGATATGTTCGAGCCGTACCCCCTGAGATCCGAGAACGTCGTGCCGGGCATCGACACGGACGAGATCGCGGTGAACGGACACACGATCGACGGAGTGCGAGGGATCACGACGCCGCGTTTCGGGCCCTTCACGTACACCCCCAGCAGCTGGCACAGGAGAGAGCCGTCCGTGTGGTCGTACAGCAGCACGTTGCTGTTGTACACCAACCCGGTGGTGCTGAACGGGATCGGGTAGGCCGCCGCGCACCCGGTGAAGGGGCAGAACGTGACGCTGTTTCCGTTCACGTGCACGACCTCGCGTTTCTCCAGGATCGTGCGGGGGATGACGAGGAGTGCCGATCCCACGGGCGTCACGACGACGTCCCCGTCGGGGGCGAGCATGGCCGGCACGCGATCGTTGATGAGCGGGTTCAACATCGGCTGCACGTGGTTCAACGTGTTTAAAATATGTATAATGCGTTACTTGGTCAACATGATAATTGACGTAATTCATTAGAATTAATTAACGCATATTGGCAGCACGGCTATGGCATTGCCCTTGCCATCGGGCAGCCATTAGCCTAAATTGCTACATTGTCACTTGCTAGCAAGGAAAAGGAGAGAGTTCGTGGAGTTGCCAACCCTAAAATCATGCACGGTGGCATGGGGTCGGCACTACCCTTGGCGACAATCTAACGGCTGGCACAAATGACAGGTCAGCATCACTAGTGGTGTCGAATGCATGCATACGGTGCACATTCTAGAAAGTACTGCGCACAGGTGCAGGCGCATCATGACGTGGACATAGGTACGGCCACTCTAATTATCGCCACACATATTGCACGCTCAGTGCCGGAATAGGACCATCGGCACTAAATATCTCACTCGCCACTATATAAAATGTGATGCGATAAGTTGGAATAGCACACGGCTAGACTACCTAGCATAAATACACGGCAAGAGGTGGGCATAACCTCAGACACCCCCCTTGCACAGCTCATGCGTGCTCAAAAGAAACATGACACTCCTTCCTCTCCCCCCTCAATAACTAGGTAGGATAGCCGGGTACAAAACACCCTGGCATACCCCCCTTACACGGCTAACCATGGTGGGGATAAGGAGGTTCAAACTCAGTACCAGCAAGAAAGATGGGGAATCAGGCACCCCCCCTCAAGGAGAAGGTCCTTTCAGGTCAACGGCCAACAAAGGACTAGCTCAACTATGACAAAAAACAATGGCCGGCAGGTCATAAATAATCCAAACTGATTATCAACGAAATCTCGACAAAAGGCGCTCGGCTCATACACCCCCTGGCTCTTGGCTCTAGGCTCCTTGGCTCGGCGGCTCCTGGCTCAGCGGCTCTTACGGGCTCTCCCGGCACTGGGCTCACGGCACGTGGCTCTCGGGCAGGCACTGGGCGCTCGACATAAAAAGTCGAGTATAATAGTCTAGCGGATCAATGCCGCTTGCCATAGAAGGCGATATCAGCTCGTAGACTCTGCGAAAATGGGCTTGAATCCTCACGGCTCACTGTGCCAGCAGCGGAATCAGCATCCGGAACAATAAATTTGCTGTCGTCGAAAAAATAAAAAAGTTGGCTGTCCCCGCCCAGAACCAAACACGGACTTCAGGCATCCAGCGTCAACGCTTGCACACCATGCACATTGGCAGCTGCGGGTGTGCTCACGAATCTGTTTTACGCAAATATATGCAACACACCGAATCCAGGTCTGCTGGCAGCAACGCCAGCGGCACCAAGTGCTAGCTGCGCTGTCCTCGTAAATGGCTTGGCGGACTACAACGGCCGTGGCCAGACTCGCGCAAAGGCGAAACTCCAACGAAAGTGCCGGCGATGCAGGCACACCTCGTCCTCGAGGTGGGAAGAAAATAATGCACTCGCCAGGCAAAGGCTGAAAGACCATGAACCATCAGCTCCGATACCATGTTTAAAATATGTATAATGCGTTACTTGGTCAACATGATAATTGACGTAATTCATTAGAATTAATTAACGCATATTGGCAGCACGGCTATGGCATTGCCCTTGCCATCGGGCAGCCATTAGCCTAAATTGCTACATTGTCACTTGCTAGCAAGGAAAAGGAGAGAGTTCGTGGAGTTGCCAACCCTAAAATCATGCACGGTGGCATGGGGTCGGCACTACCCTTGGCGACAATCTAACGGCTGGCACAAATGACAGGTCAGCATCACTAGTGGTGTCGAATGCATGCATACGGTGCACATTCTAGAAAGTACTGCGCACAGGTGCAGGCGCATCATGACGTGGACATAGGTACGGCCACTCTAATTATCGCCACACATATTGCACGCTCAGTGCCGGAATAGGACCATCGGCACTAAATATCTCACTCGCCACTATATAAAATGTGATGCGATAAGTTGGAATAGCACACGGCTAGACTACCTAGCATAAATACACGGCAAGAGGTGGGCATAACCTCAGACACAACGCGACCACGTCTTTCGGGTTCCCGAACCGTCCGCGGATCAGAGAGTCCATTTCTAGTATCTGGAAGGAGGAATATTATCGGGCTCGCTCGTCGCCCTCACGAAATCGCAGAACTTGGAGAACGTCGCGTCGCGGAAGAACGGGAGACCCTGCGCGCTCGCCATCTCGCGAAGGGCGAGATACAAGTTCAAAAGATCGTCGCGGTACTGGCTCTCGAAGGCGTCGGGCAAGTCGTCGCCGCACGCCAACTCCTCGAGCTCGTTCGACGCGTCGAAACACGGCAACTCCAGCGTGTCCATTATTCCGCTACCAATCGGGTGTACACTGCCGCCAAAAGGGCCACGATCCAAAAGGGCAGCAAGGTCTGTCCCGTGCCGATACCGAACGATAATGGACGCCCGTTCTCCTCGAACATGCACCGAGGTCGGAAGACCAACAACACGTAGTTCACGAAGAAATAAACGATCACCGGGAGACCGCGCATGTCGACGACCGTACACTAGACACAACCAACAAAAAAATTGGCTGGCTAGTTCATGTACCGCACGCCGCGTATCTCCTCGTCCTTGCGCACGTTCACCATGATGTCGTCCTCTTCCTCATCGAACTTGCGACCCTTTTTGTGCGCGTCGGCCACCATAGCCGGAGATGTTTCCGTCGCACGCTGCCGGGGATGGACGGGCCGTCCGAAACGAGGCGATCTAACGTCAGCCGCAACATCTGTACGAAATCGAACGGGTTCATGCGATGCTTCCTCTGTTTCGTCAACTCGGCGTCCACCTCGTGGTAGAACGCCGAGAATTTGTGGACCATCTGCTTGTGTTGTTCGGCCCGTTGAGAAAAATGCAAAAAATTTTGTATTCCCGTCAATGCGCTCACGATCATGCTCACTGTCCCGACGTAAATGGTAACGAGATCCATTCCGGATTCCGTGTCCGGCACCTTTTTCGCGCTGAACGCCAGCGTCCCCGCCGTGGCCGACAATAAGATCGCGGGGAGACCCAGCAGGTTGTAATAAAACATGGCTCTCGTCGACGCCATGTCGTGCATCTGGCGGTACGCGACCGCCTTCTGTCCCCACGCGTACACCAACGTCTCGATGTTCGACGTCCACAGATGATCCGCCGGCGTCACCCCGCTGCCCTTCGAATCGCTCTCCCCGCGATTCGAGTCGTACATGTGATCACGGATGACGTATTGGTACACGTCCACGTCCGGCGCGTTCTGCGGATCCACCTTGTTCTTCACGTCCGTCTCGCACGGCGTGTCCGCGTCTCCGATCACGCGCGACGGGATGTGGATGCTCAATCCGGGGACGTCATCTCCGCCGCGCATTTTTCATGCTGTATGGTTCGAAAAAAGTCTCATCCCATCGCCCCCTTTTTGTATCGAGATTCCGACTCGTTCGCCTCGACCCGCGCGCACACGAACAACAGGTCCGACGCGCGATTCATGAACGATTGGATCGACGCGTCGACCCGTCCTTCGTTGTCCGCCGCGAGAAACGCGACCGACCTCTCGGCGCGGCGACACACGGTCCGCGCCAAGTGCAGGAACGAGTTCGACTCCCCGTTCCCGCCCGGCAGCACGAAATTACGTAACGGCGTCAGGTCCTCGCTCAGGACGTCGATCCACGTCTCGAGCAGCGGGACGCACTGGCCCTCCGGATCGAATCGGTTACGATGCGGACCGTCGTTCGGTGTCGCGAGGGCGGATCCGATGTCCAGTAACCGCTTCTGGACGTACGGCAAGATCTCTTGTCGGATCTTCTGATTCTTGCAGTACTGTCTGGCCAATCCGACGGCCGAGTTCAGTTCGTCGACATCTCCGACGGCCTCCATGGAAGAGTCGAACTTGTCGACGACGACACCCGTGAAGAGTGTCGTTTTGCCGTTGTCGCCGCGCCGCGTGTAAATCGACATCCTCGACGAGTTCATATTCGTCTCGCGAGAAGAAAATGTCCTCTCTCCCAACGACGACCGGGATGTGGCGAGCCACGGCGGCCACGGCGTGGCTGAAGGAGAGGGACTGTTTCGTCAAGCCGGGAGAGAAGTACACCCACCTGCTGTTGGACGGGTTCGAGGGCGGCCGAGCGGTCGTCGACCGCGAGGACCTCCCCGACTTCTACAAACTCGTCGCGAGCGACGCGAAGGCGGGCAGATCCAACTTCATCGTCGAGCAGAAATCGTTCCCCGTGTTCCCCTTCTTCGTGGACCTGGATTGCGAAGACGATCACGACCTCAGCGACGAAATCCTCCACGAATGGATCCCGCTCGTCCGCGAGGCCGTCAAGGAGACCGTCGTCGAGCGCGAGGACACGGACTACCTGATGGTGATCTGCAGCGCGCCCGTCAAGACGAAGCCGGACGGAAAGGTCAAGGCGGGGTTCCACCTCCATTGGCCCGGCGTGCCCATCAACAAGGCGCGGGCGCTCCAATTGCGCGGGTACATCGTGTGCAAACTGCACGAGGCGTTCGGCGAGAGGACGACGGGCAACTCGTGGAACGCGATCGTCGACCCGTCGGTCATGATGGACAACGGCCTGCGCATGCTGTTCTCGTTCAAGTGCACGCGATGCACCGCGTGTCCCGGCCCCCTTCGCCAGCTGGAGAAGGAGTTGGGCGGATGCAAGGGGGGCGGAGGGGTGCCGTGTCCGTGCGCGTTCTGCGACGGCAAGCGCAAGATTCGGAGGGAGTGCCGTTGTCAGTACGGCAGGATCCACGAGAGACGGCCGTACACGTACTTGCGCGAGATCGACGCGGACGGTGGCGAGCCGGAAGAGAGCGGAGAGAGGACGGCGCTCGAGCAGCTGTTCATGACGTCCGTGCGAACGTACGATGAGGTCATCAAGGAGCCCGTCGACCTCGTCCCGCCGCCGTATTACGACGCGAAACTCGTCGAGCTGCCGGGCGGCGCGGCGCGGGCCAAACGGGCGGCGACGATCCCCCAGACGCGGACGACGAACCCGGCGCCTCACAACGGGAAGGCTCTTCCCCGCGACGGGAAACTGTACGCCGCCGTGAAGGAGGCGCTCAAAGGGACGCCGATCAGCAACGTGTTCAAGGAAGGGGAAGGTCAAGCGAGCGTGTACTGGGTGTGGACCCGGTCGCACGTATGCAAGAACGTCGAGCGCGCGCACAACAACAACAACGTGTGGTTCGAGATCAACCGCCACGGCGCGTTTCAGCGCTGTTTCGACGACGGATGTCGCGGGTTCCGATCGGAACCGGACCCGATTCCGTACGACGTGTCGGTGCGTCTCTTCTCGACTACGCAGCCGGATTCCACCGCCAGACGGGAGTCCGCCATGACGACGGCGGCCCTGCGACTCGCGTACATGGTGTCGTACGATCCCACGAAAGCGGCGACCGGTAAAAGAGGGAAAAGTAGGAAGGAGTAGCGGGGCGGACGATCATGCCCTTGTCCTCCGTGTCCCCCCGCCTCTTCTCCAAGAGGACGGGGACGCCTCCGGGCACGTAGGCCGCGTTCACGGGCGCGCCGCGAGGCAGGAACAACAGGTTGTGACTCTCCATGTGTCTCTGATCCGCGTGACTGGGAATGTCTTCGTTGTACTTGATGAACGTGTGAATAAAGTAACTCCCCACGCTCGGGAAATTCATGTCGGACACTTGTTTAGCGAACCCCTTCCTCTCCAAATAGGGACAACGCAGCAGCGACCGACGCGCGAACGCGAGGCAGTCGTGCGGGTAGAACGTGGCGCGGCCGATAGGGTCCTTTCCGAGCACGCCGGACAGAACCCTGCCCTTGAACAGCTTGGTCTTGAAAGGCGGCATCCGTACGATCGACACGGTCCTGTCCCCGTGGACGATCGCGCACACCGTGCGGCCGCCACGTATGCGGACGAGGGCCAAGAGACAGTACATCCCCTTCCGGAATTCCGTCATGACGTAGTTGTCGTTCCCCAACTCGGCGACGAGGTCCTTCGTCTCGCCCACCACCTTTATAAAGGGCCGAGGCACGTCGGACGCGCGACAAACGGACTCGACCGACCGCAAGACGTCGCGCGTCTCGCGAGGAGACGCGTCGCGCGGAACCACCGTCGGCACTTGCAGGGGCGAAGCCATACCAACTTCTCCGTTTTTATTTCGCGTCGTTACGCGCGCGTTCGGGGGAGACGAATTGTTACGGGAGCGGGAGAGAGAGAGCGACTCGAGACACCCCTCGACGATGGAACTGTTGGAGCGGTCGCTCGTTCGGTTTTTCGCGGACGAGCGCAACTTCGACGTGATGTACGGCATCTGCGGACAGAAAGACGCCGAACCCAAGAACGGTCTGGTATCCCTCCGCGTTCTCGAATGGCTCGTGACGAACTACGCGAGGATCCACGACGTCGAGTACTTGACGCCGGCCGAGAACCCCTAAGCACACCTGGAATTGTACTACATTTTTCAAATTGTACTTCAGTTTTGAAAGTTGCATTTTCATGCATTTAAAGTTTCAACTAAAGTCTTTGAGGAAAAAAAAGTTCGTCGGCGGCCGGCACACCGACACACCGGCACACCGGCACACCGGCACACCTCAAATTGCATGTATGCACACACCTTTGCACATGCAATTGTTATCCATGGGATTTATGTAGGTGGATGGGTCATGCAAGGGTTACCTAGATGCTCATGACACCGTGGCACCGTGGCATCGTGCCACCGTGCCACCGTGCCACCGTGCCACCTCAAAAGTTGCATATAAACACACATATTTGCACATACAATGGTTATCCATTGGGATTTATCAAGGGTAATGGGTCATGCAAGGGTTACCTAGACATGCTCATGACACCGTTGCATCGTGGCATCGTGCCACCGTGCCACCGGCACACCGGCACACCGGCACACCGGCACACCGGCACACCGGCACACCGTTGCACCTCAAATTGCATATAAACACACACCTTTGCACATGCAATTGTTATCCATGGGTTTTATGTAGGTGGATGGGTCATGCAAGGGTTACCTAGATGCTCATGACGTACACCATGGCACCGTGGCATCGTGCCACCGTGCCACCGTGCCACTGTGCCACCTCAAAAGTTGCATATAAACACACATATTTGCACATACAATGGTTATCCATTGGGATTTATCAAGGGTAATGGGTCATGCAAGGGTTACCTAGACATGCTCATGACACTGTGCCACCGTGCCACCGTGCCACCGTGCCACCGTGCCACCGCGCCACCGTGCCACCGTGCCACCTCCACAACGGTATGAAAGTGCCAAAAAATGCCCTTATAAGCCCTACATGGAGCAAATTGAGTCCAAACATGCTAGATATTGGTAGGCAGCATGTCCAGGACACCAGTAGAAGGAATTTGACTTTCCAGAATTTTCCGACATCGGTTGGTCTATTTTTGGCATGTCTATTTTTAGCAACTTTCCAGATTTTAAGGGGAGGGTCCCATGGAATTGTATCAAAACTGAAGCCCCCTAATAACTACAGAAATGCAACTGACAACCACTGAATGATGTTTGGGGACCATAAACATGATGTTTGGGCATGCATACCACCACTTGTTGGGGGTACTACCCGCAGCCATACACCGGCTATGAGCTAAAAATAGAAAAAAACGCTGTCCGGGGCACATCTTGCCCAGACCAGTGGGAGAACCAGTTGCATGAAAAAAGTAATACCCATATAAAAATGTCATGGGACATGGTTTCTACCTAATTGGATCAACAAAATCAGCACATCCCTTTGAGTTATTAATTTTTGGGCCAAAAATACGCTTTTTTAGGCGGGGCGCCCCCATACACACTCATAACACATCAATTAGGCCTAAAAAGTAATAGTCGAATTCTGTCATGACCATAGAAGGCACTACCAAAGTTTGGTGGCATTCTGAGCTCAGCTGTAGCAGTTATTAATTTTGGCAGTTGGCCACCTGTGCAGACGCTAAGGAAGGCATTAGTGAGTATTAAGGCACACTAACACTTCCTATGCCATCCAAAAGGCTCCTGACCATGCCCAATTCGACCACAATGTACAAGGAGGTGGCTGGGCACGTCATGTGCCCTTGCCTTACCTTGACACGGGCAACCTGTTGCGTGTGTGCACAACAATGAGGCAGGTAGCTCTACATGCCTAGCCGACACTTCTAAAGCATATTCCAGGTTTATGGTGTGGGCATCATCCCAAAACCAAGCTCAAACACACCCTAGAAAGCCATATCCACTAATTGCCCAACAAGGGTAACAACAGACAGTCCACAGAGAAAGCAGAATTGTCATACATGCTGATTGCCAAGGCTTCTCACCATGGTTACCTTGCCTTGCCAGCATATGAATTAGGGCTCTCCCATTTTAGTGGGAGAAAGGCCGACAAGACAACCATAACCCCTACCTACGTGCAGTTCCACCCATGCAGTATGCCCCTCAGAAAAACCACTGCCACCTTTCTTTCCAGCGCAATTGTTTGGCAAGAAAGAAACTCAAGCTTGTGAGCCTCTAACCACAATGAAGCCTCTGCTAAGAAAGGCCGCGTCAATATTCACACAAAACTGAGTGCTGTTAGCAATCTCCTTCCAAGAAACCACTCAGCAAATCCCTGACAACTTGACGATATGCCACGGTCGCGCTTTGACACGTCCCAGCCATGCAACGTACATAAAAACCACTGAAAGGTGCCAGGAATCTGGCGATGCGCAGCACGGAATGGCATTATACCTGGCGCTAACTGCACGGAAAAAAGCCGAAAACTTGCGTTGATAACCCATCAAGGAAGCGAAACATTCATAGGGTCACGTTGATCACACGATCGTACCATTACCGGCATTGTCCTTCGCCCAGCGGCGCAAGAAAGAACAACCTTCCATGGAATAATAAGACGCGCATCCCGCGAGCCTGGAGAGTGTCTTACCGATCATGACGGAAATCTTGCCGAAACCCAGCAAATTTTTTAAATCTTTACCAATAACAATTTAAACGCATCCTTGACGCTAGGTAAAGCCCATAAAACCTGACAATCACCGCCGCCAGCGTGCATTCTAATTTATTCCTCTCGACGAAAACATCAGATTGGACCCCCGTGGCGATGGTCATCAATAAAATCATCGACACTGCAAAAAACGCGAACTCCGCTACGAAGTAGTATCATTTACTCATCGTCTTTAAGATTCGCTCAGTTTCTCTGCATTCCGCGAGCTATCTTTTTCTACTCTGCCTGAAAGCACGTCGCCATGGCCAGCTCCGGTAGGGGTGCGCGCACCGTGCACCACTTTTTCACGGTACGGACGGGTACCGCGAATTTTTCGGCGCCAAAAATATTCGCGCCGGGACCGTCCCCTTAATATAAACAAATCCTCATAATCGCTTCCATCGCTGGTGCTTCCATCGCTGGTTCATTATCCCCTACATGTAAAGACCATCGGGCATTCTGGAGTACAATTTGGTGGTGTGCCGGTGTGCCGGTGTGCCGGTGTGCCGGTGTGCCGGTGTGCCGGCCAGTGATTGGCCCGTTGCTGATTTGCTGACATGCAGCCTAATAAAAATTGGCCGCAAATTCGTCCGGTCGCACGTGGGCACAAGATTTGCGGCCAATTTTTACTAGGCTGCATATCAGAAAATCAGCAACGGGCCAATCACTGGCCGGCACACCGGCACACCGGCACACCGGCACACCGGCACACCGGCACACCGGCACACCGTGCCACCACCAAATTGTACTCCACCGGTGTGCGGCGTGGGACACAACAACAACAACAACAATGGCGGCGTGCCACCACCATTAATTTTGTACTCCGTGCCACCACCATTTGGTCTTTACATGTAGGGGATATCGGAAAGCACCAGCGATGGAAAAGGACGCAGTAGCCCCACCAGACACAATGGATCCCGGCCATGAACCACCGGGGCAAGAGAACCAGACAAAGGATACAGGCCCTGTATCCGTGACAGGTGTAGATGATGAAGAAAGGAAGAAAATGCAAGCGGCCGTGTATCACAGGGGCGCAGTGAATGAACTTGAGAGAATACTTGCCTCTGGTGCTTCGGATGATGAAGCCGACCGTGTCACTGGGAAATCTGAGGTAAATTTATGACAGGGGAAATCCGGCTGTTATTTTACTAAAGGTATATTACAATAAGTGCAGTTCTTGGCGTTTGGAATCATGACATTGCTTGTGCTATTGCTCTTGAATTGCATTTTACCAAAGGAATATTACAATAAGTGCAGTTCTTGGCGTTTGGAATCATGACATTGCTTGTGCTATTGCTCCTGAATTTAAGTGCCCGCACCCCGCCGGCGCACCCCGGCGAACAAGACAAAGCGCACCGTTACCCCCCTAGGCCCATCGCTGCCGTCGCCGGGCGGCACGTTGGGGAGGCGGCTCCTTCTCCCTTTTCTGGTGTCTGTTGCATCATTTTGAACCCCTGACCAACGGAGGCATGTTAATGAACGAGTGGATGCATGCATGAATGAACGGATGCATGAATGATGGGGGAAGGGAGGGAGGGAGGGAGGGAGGGAGGGAGGGAGGGAGGGAGGGAGGGAGGGAGGGAGGGAGGGAGGGAGGGAGGGAGGGAGGGAGGAGGGAGGGAGGGAAGGCATGACTGTGTGTGTGCTTGCGTGCGTGCGTGCGTGCGTGCGTGCGTGCGTGCGTGCGTGCGTGCGTGCGTGCGTGCGTGCGTGCGTGCGTGCGTGCGTGCGTGCGTGCGTGCGTGCGTGCGTGCGTGCGTGCGTGCGTGCGTGCGTGCGTGCGTGCGTGCGTGCGTGCGTGCGTGCGTGCGTGCGTGCGTGCGTGCGTGCGTGCGTGCGTGCGTGCGTGCGTGCGTGCATGCGTGGCAGTGTGCGTGCGTGCGTGCGTGCGTGCGTGCGTGCGTGCGTGGTTATATGGGTGGGTGGGTGGGTGGGTGGGTGGGTGGGTGGGTGGGTGGGTGGGTGGGTGGTGGTGGGTGGGTGGGTGGGTGGGTGGGTGGGTGGGTGGGTGGGTGGGTGGGTGGGTGGGTGGGTGGGTGGGTGGGTGGGTGGGTGGGTGGGTGGGTGGGTGGGTGGGTGGGTGGGGAAGGTGTGCTTTTTATTATGATGATTAGCTAAGTTACGTGTGTGTTGTTGATGTACATGTTGACGTTGTATCATGGGCGTGTGCCCCTAAGTCTGCCTTCCTGCAATATCACATAATATATCATCTAGATGTGTTGTTGGGAACCTGACTATATATCCCAAACTGGAAGGGTTGACATTCAACTATGGGATGAAACCCACGAAAAACAATTACTAGGAACTGCCATTTTTGTGCTATGTTTGCTAGCATCTGTCACCTATTTGTCATGCAAACAGTCTGAATTTCTTGTGGGCAGTTAACATAGATGTTTTTATGAGCTGTGCAATTTTCTAGGCTTAACTGAGTTCATTGATATAGGCACCCATGTGTTGGAACCCTTGGAAAACCAAGAAAAACTGCATTTGGGGGGTATTTATGCTAGCATTTGTCACCTATTTGTCATCCAACCAGCCTGAAACTTTGTGGGCATGCTGCTTGGGATGTGTTTACAACATGTGCAAAGTCCCAGGCCCAACTGAGTTCATTTGGAGTCATTATGTATGCATATGTGTGATAAAACCCTTGGAAAACCAAGAAAAACTGCATTTGGGGGGTATTTATGCTAGCATTTGTCACCTATTTGTCATCCAACCAGCCTGAAACTTTGTGTGCATGCTGCTTGGGATGTGTTTACAACATTGCAAAGTTCCAGCTCCAACTGAGTTCATTTGGTGTCATTATGTATGCATATGTGTGATAAAACCCTTGGAAAACCAAGAAAAACTGCATTTGGGGGGTATTTATGCTAGCATTTGTCACCTATTTGTCATCCAACCAGCCTGAAACTTTGTGGGCATGCTGCTTGGGATGTGTTTACAACATGTGCAAAGTCCCAGGCCCAACTGAGTTCATTTGGAGTCATTATGTATGCATATGTGTGATAAAACCCTTGAAAAACCAAGAAAAACTGCATTTGGGGGGTGTTTATGCTAGCATTTGTCACCTATTTGTCATCCAACCAGCCTGAAACTTTGTGGGCATGCTGCTTGGGATGTGTTTACAACATGTGCAAAGTCCCAGGCCCAACTGAGTTCATTTGGAGTCATTATGTATGCATATGTGTGATAAAACCCTTGAAAAACCAAGAAAAACTGCATTTGGGGGGTATTTATGCTAGCATTTGTCACCTATTTGTCATCCAACCAGCCTGAAACTTTGTGGGCATGCTGCTTGGGATGTGTTTACAACATGTGCAAAGTCCCAGGCCCAACTGAGTTCATTTGGAGTCATTATGTATGCATATGTGTGATAAAGCCCTTGGAAAACCAAGAAAAACTGCATTTGGGGGGTATTTATGCTAGCATTTGTCACCTATTTGTCATCCAACCAGCCTGAAACTTTGTGGGCATGCTGCATTGAATGTGTTTACAACATGTGCAAAGTCCCAGGCCCAACTGAGTTCATTTGGAGTCATTATGTATGCATATGTGTGATAAAACCCTTGAAAAACCAAGAAAAACTGCATTTGGGGGTATTTATGCTAGCATTTGTCACCTATTTGTCATCCAACCAGCCTGAAACTTTGTGGGCATGCTGCATTGAATGTGTTTACAACATGTGCAAAGTCCCAGGCCCAACTGAGTTCATTTGGAGTCATTATGTATGCATATGTGTGATGAAACCCTTGAAAAACCATGAAAAACTGCATTTTTGGGGTATTTATGCTAGCATTTGTCACCTATTTGTCATCCAACCAGCCTGAAACTTTGTGGGCATGCTGCATGGGATGTGTTTAGAACATGTGCAAAGTCCCAGGCCCAACTGAGTTCATTTGATGTCTTTATATATGCATACATGCCAGAAAGTGCTGAAAATACGGTATTTTTTGCTAGCAAATGTCACCATGTTACCATGCTGCCGACTCCCCAAAATTTTTTGGACCACATGGCATCATAAGATATTAGAGGTCAAACTGACCATTAATTATTCCTTCTCCAAATAATTTCCAGGGGAAGAAAATGGGTTTTCGGAGTGATGCGTGTGTCAAGAAATGTCACGGTGGCACGGTGGCACGGTGGCACGGTGGCACGGTGGCACGGTGGCACGGTGGCACGGTGGCACGGTGGCACGGTGGCACGGTGGCACGGTGGCACGGTGGCACAGTGGCACCCCACGTTGGGCAGTGCTTGTGGGCAATATAACATTAGTATTGGACGTTATGTTACCTCGTGACACCATACAAAATCATAAAATGGTAGTTTTATGGTGGCATGGTGGCACGGTGGCACGGTGGCACGGTGGCACAGTGGCACCCCACGTTAGGCAGTGCTTGTGGACATTATAACATTAGTATTGGACGTTAGGTTACCTTGTGACACCATACAAAATCATAAAGTGGTAGTTTTATGGTGGCATGGTGTGCCGGTGTGCCGGTGTGCCGGTGTGCCGGTGGCACAGTGGCACCCCACGTTAGGCAGTGCTTGTGGACATTATAACATTAGTATTGGACGTTAGGTTACCTTGTGACACCATACAAAATCATAAAATGGTAGTTTTATGGTGGCATGGTGTGCCGGTGTGCCGGTGTGCCGGTGTGCCGGTGTGCCGGTGTGCCGGTGTGCCGGTGGCACAGTGGCACACCACGTTAGGCAGTGCTTCTAAACCCTAAACATTAGTATTGGACGTTAGGTTACCTTGTGACACCATACAAAATCATAAAATGGTAGTTTTATGGTGTGCCGGTGTGCCGGTGTGCCGGTGTGCCGGTGTGCCGGTGTCAAAACATGATGAGACACTTACCTCCTAGCTTTGGACCTAAGGGAGGTACAAAATAACAAAGTTGAAAAAAAGTCAATTTGTACTTGTGTTGTAGTACAATTCCAGGTGTGCCTAGGGAACTCCCCCCTCAACCTGTACATGTCCTACCGCGAACATCTCGACTTCTACTCGAAGAAGATGTTCGACCCTTTCGCCCGCCGGAAGAAGATCCCGCTCGCGCACGGCGACCGCGTCCTGCAGACGACGCCGGGGCAGATGAACTTCTTCCGATGGGCGATCACGAACGGGGTCGTGGACTACGCCGTGCGAAACATCGCGGAGATACGCGGGGAACTGCCCAAGTGCCATCACAACACCGCCGCCCGGCGGTCCTTGAGCGTCACGGTCGTCAAGCGGACGCGGAAGAGATGCCGCGCCGCCGACCTGGGATCGATCGTGCGTCCCAAGGTGATCACCCGCAAACGGTTCTTGATCCGTTTCAAATAGTTTTCGAAACGGATTTGTGAGGTAAGATGGCCGAGCTGGTGTACGAGTGGCTGGTCACGCGTCCGCTGAGGGAACTCTTCATGAAAGGGCCCACCATCGGCGCGTTCGGGTTCTGGATGAGCATGAGGGAGAGCGACATCTGCGCGGCCATGACGAGGACCACGTCCGACTTGTGGGACAGCAACCCCGACCATTGCCGCGACGTCATCGAGAGCCGGTTCGAGAGCGTCCACGTCGTCGTCAGGACGTTCATGACCTGGCTGACTCTGTTCATGATCGCGAACGCGATCATGCGCCAAGCCGCGCAGGTCCCGTCGCGACTCTTACGTTCGGCGCGGTTTCGACGGGCGTCTCGCGTCGTCGTAGTCGACCGCCGTCGACTTGCGGCGGGCGGACTTGACGCCCATCAGGGCCAGGGATCCGACCGCGGGAGAAAGGAGCATCTTGAGAAAGTCGGGGATCTGCCCCCCGACGATCGTGGAGACGAACGCTAGACAGAAGTAGAGGCCCGCGACGACCACGGGCGCGACGACGAAGATACTCATAGTTGTGTAGTACCGTTGGATATTAACGCGGGGCGGGGCCCATAGTCGCGACGGTCTTATTGGGCGCGGTGGCCGCCGCGGGCTTCGGAGCGGCGGCCGGCTTGTCGTGACGGCGGAAAATGCCGCGAATGAACGATCGGAAACTGGCCACGTCGTGGCCGGAAGACTTGCGCGCGTGCGTCGCGCACGTCGCGCTCTTTTGTCTCGCCACGTGCTTGCATCGCACGCCGTGAGCGGTCTTGCTCTTGCACCTCATTTCTTACACCTCTGTAGATAATAATCGTAATAAAACGCCGCTTACGCGCCCCTGTTCAGAAGTTCCAACACCACATCCACCGCCGAGTCGTTGATCGTTCCCAGCGTGTTCGTGGTCAGCGTGGAAGACCCCGTCGACACGGTCTCGCTCGCGGGGGCCGGGTTTCCGAGCACCTTGGCAGCGGAATAGGATCCCTGCGTCTTCACGATCTGCAGGGTCTCGTCGTCCCCGATGCGGAAACCGTACGTCACGGTGAGCGGTTCGGCGTCGTACTCTTCCGCGTACCTGTACAATTGCGTGTTCGCGATCTGCGATGCGGTCATGGCAGAGGGAGAGGTCGTGTTGACGACGCGCCAATTCTGGTAGGCCATCTGGAGTTTTCCCGAGGTCCCGGCAGTATACGCGGTCCGCGCCCCGATGAAGACCCCGCGTTTCGCCGTGACGGTGTCAAACGTCACGACCGAATTGACCGCGGTGGTGACGTTCGCGTAGGTCCTCCACGCGGACATCGCGCCGTTCGCGACCGTCTTGAGAACGCCGTTGATGTACAATTGCGGCTCCGTCGCGGTCATGCAGACGCCGATCGCGAAATCCGAAGAGGACACGACGGGGTTGATCGTCTGGGTGTACGCGAGCCCCGTGAACATCAGGATGCGACCGCCGCGCCACGCGTACACGCTCACGAATTTCCCGGCCGCCGTGGGATCGCCGACCGTGAACAGCTCCACCATGTCCGCGGTGGTGGTGACGTTGGTTCCGGTTCCGGCGGCGGTGCTGGTGAACGGCGCGGTCATCACTTCTCCCTCCGCCCCGGTCGCCCCGATGGATCCTCCGATCGCGAGGGAAAGGGACGTGACCGGCTTGACGGTCCCGCAGAACAGCAGGCCGGTGGTCTGAGTTCCCGAGAAGCCCGCGGTGGTGGTGCCGTAGTACGACGTCAAGTAACTCGTGTCGCCGTATTTTGTCTCGAAGTAGTTCGACGCGCCGTACAACGTGTGAGTGGGAGCGATGTTGCCAGACGACGTGTACGTCAGCGACACCGACCCCGCGCTGTCCGCCGTCGTGCAGGTGGGAGCGGTGCCCACTTTGGCGCTCAGAGTCCACAGATGCGGCTCGGACTTGGCGGGCAGACTCGACAGAACGACCGTCGAACCGGGCGCCCTCCTCAGCGCGCTGTCGATGGTCCGCGAGAACATGACCTGGCCTCCTTGGACGTGCCAATACGACCCGGTGTTATCTCCCAAATCTTGACAAGCGTCGGTCGTGTTCGACCTCCACGTGATGGAACGGTCCACCTTCTTGGAACCGACCTTCCCGTTGCCTTCGACGAAGATCCCCGCCCCGTCCGCGGTCGTGTTTAGGGAGTCCGGGATGGACTCGACGCGGATGTCGTCGAAACTGACGGCGTACGAATAGGTATCGTTACCGAACATGAGGGTCGGCGCCGCGCTCAAATCGTGGCTCGGGATGGCAGACGGCGTGCCGACGACGGGGAGATCGACGCGTTTCACGCCGTTTACGTAGATTTCGAACGTCGACAGCGTGTTGACGGCGTCGTACTTCCTCCGGATGTCGAAATGGTACTTGGCGGCAGTCGACAAGACCCCCGCCGACGACGTGAAATTGTTCGCTCCTTGCACGACGTAAAGGGAGCCGTCCGTCTTCCAGCTGACGATGAGGTCGTTGTAGGTGAAGAACACCTTCGCGACACCCGTGGCGGCCCCGGCCAACGCCATGTTGAAATTGACCTCGTACGACGCGGTGTTCTTCGGGAGAGCAGCGTTGGCGATGGAGGACCTGGCGTTGGAGCCCGTGCCCATGACCAGAGCCCCGCCCGTTACGGTGGCGTTCGTGAGAGCCATCGTCAACCCTGTCGTGCCCGACGTGCTGGCCGCGGAGTCCTTGTCGAACGCCCACGCAGTCGCGATGGTGTTCTTGGTGTTCGCGAGACTGATCGTCTTGTCCACGACCGCCGTGTTCGACACCGTCGTGTTCATGGTGGTCATCACGCCGTCCACGACCAGATCTCCGTTCACGCGGACGTTGCCGCTGGCCGGGTTCAGGTAGAGCGTCCCTCTCGTCGTGGAAATCTTACCGCCGTCCCCGTCCGTGCTCTTGAGGACGAGGTCCTTTTCGACGGACACGTTGGTCAGCGCGGACAGCGCGAGAGTGGGATTGGACGTCTGGAGTCGCGAGTCGACGAACTTGACCTGCTCGACGGCCACACCGCTTCCGGAAATTGTCGTGTCTCCCGTGATCCACAGATCTCCACCGGTGGCCGCGTTGAGTCCGCGCTGGGCCATGATCGTCGCAGCGGCCGTCGAGTACGCGTGGTTCCCCCGCGTATCCGTAGGCAACGAGATGCCCGTGTTCTCCACGGGTTCGGTCTGGAAGACGACCCTGGTATCCGGATCGTTGCCCTCGGTGCCGACCTTCGGAGCCAGAATGATAGAACTACCCGCGGCCAAACGCACCTGTCCGGCCGGCTGCGAATCTGCCGACACGCGGACCTGCATACCGGATTTGAGTTCTAAATCGACTAGTCCCGTTTTGATCATGCCCCTCCACGCGGTCAAACCGGTCGCGTTTGCGCCAGCGAAAAACCCGGCCGGGGCGTTTCCGTTGGTGTCGTTCACGAATCCGAGCGCCATCTCGTAGTTCTCGCCGGTCGATGCGGTAAGGTTCTTTTCGGCGCGCACGCACAAGATATCGGGACTCGCCTGGGCCATGGTGGAGGCCAACACGGCGGGGCGATGCGCCACGAAACGAGAGTCCTGCACGATCACTTCGTACGCCGCGTTCGACGTGTCCTGCGCCTCCAGCAAGAGGTGTTTGGCGGACGACTTGAGGATCGTGTTGCCCGTCTGCGTCACCCCCAGGTTCTTCGTGTAATCCTTCGTCTCCGTCATCCCGCCTTTGGTCGCCGTGAGCGTGCCCATGATGTCCATGTCGCCGTGCACGACGACCTTGTTCGTGGACTGGAGGGTGGTAGGGGGCGGATTGCTGTCGACCGCGTTTCCGCTGATCACGTTCGGGACGAGATCGATCTTCCCGTTCGAAAGGATGGTGACCGCGGACCCGGCGACCGACGGGTCGGATTGGATCTCTTCCGTGAACAATTTCTTCATTCTCCCCGTCCCCATTTGCGCGAGGACGGACGTCATGGTTCGTAGGATATCTCATAGCGGAGAAAAAAAAAGACGCCCTCGGACCGACACAATTATCTGCGTCCCAAGATATACCCGGGATGACCAGTTGGGTGTCGGCCGGCAGATTGAAGAAATTGTACACGGAAGGGATCGAATCCGATCCGTCGGCCGAGACGTCCACCGTCAGCATCCTGTCCGGCGGGACCATCGATCTCGTTCCGAACGTGACCAACGGCAACTCGGCCGCGGCCACCACCCTGCCGACGTCGGGCGTGTCCACGAACAAGGTCGTGGTTCACGGCGACATGGACGTGCTGGGCGCCTGGTCTACCGTAGGAGGAATCGGGACCACCGTCGATTACACGATCAATTCGGGGCAAACGCAGTCGAACAACACCCTCCTCGCGTCGTCCAGCAACCACCTCGTCCTCCAGGCGGTCTCGAACAACGTCATCGTGCAAGACTCGCGGTTCGTGGCCCACCGCCCGGCGGTGACCACTTCGAGTCCGTTGGTGCCGACGCCCACCATCCTCACCGTCCGGGGCGAGAACGCGGACGCCAATCGAGAGTTCACGCTCGGACTCGTGTACGGCGACGGGGCGTCGACGTTCACGACCGGGAACTCGAAGACATCTTGGCGCGGCGTCATCGATTCGGGCGCGATCGACGTGGAGGTCCGATCCGACAAGCAAGTCCGTCTGTCCGCGGACGGGGCGACGACGGGCGAGGTGCGCGTGGGAGCGGGAGGGACGATCACGCTGGCCCCGAAAATCGAGAACGAGGGGACCGACCCCGCCAGCAAAGTCGTCGTGCAGTCCGCCGCGGACGAAACCGGGAGCGTGTCCTTGCCGACTGACACGCGTCAAGCGCACGCGTACTCGACCAGCGCGGTGACGATCGCGGGGAAGAAAGGCATAGGGTCCGCGACGGGGGGGAACCTGTGGATCACGGGGGACCCGGCCGTGAGCGGCACCGGCGTCGCGATCGAGCAGGTCAAGTTCGTCGACTCGCGCGTGTCGACGACCAACCCGACGCTCGCGTTGTCGGGAGCGACGAACGTGTCGATCGCGAGCGACCTGGTGCTCGCGGCCACCGACGGGGACGGCGGCAAGATCTCCACCGCGAGCGGCGACCTGTACCTGAACCCCGCGAGCGGGACCGTCAAAGTGACCGGGAACCTCCTCGTGGACGGAACGATGACCACCACGAACACCACGGTCACGAACGCGGTCGTCGCGGGGAAAGCGTTGAGTCTCGCGAACCAGGACGCCGCGGTGGTCGCGTCGTGGGCCTTCGACAAGGACTCGCCGACGAGCGCGGCGACGACGACGATCCCGGCCGGCGTCACCATGACGCTCGATAACGCGGCCATCTCGGGGGGCGTCCTGACGACGCAGACGGCGTTCCAACGCGCGTCCGCGACGGCGACGCACTCGGATTTCCCGAAAAACACGGATTCGTACGAGGTCTCGTTCAACCTGTACTTCCCGGCCCTCGTAGCACCTGCCGTCCAATTGTTTTCGTACGGCACCGCGCTTCCGTTTGCGAACGGCCCTGTGGCCGTGGTGTGGATATCAGACGGATCCATTGCGATCATCGCGAACGGTGATAGCGCGTCCTCGTCCGCGTCGACGCTCGTGTCGGGGACACACAGAATCGCGATGAGACGAGTTTTCGTCACGGGGTCGCCAGCACTGTCGGCGCTCCAACTGTTCGTCGACGGCGTGCAGTGCATCGGGGTCACGGGCGCCGCCCCCCTCGCCCTCCACGATCTTGGCCCCACTCCCGATCTCGTGTTGGGCGGGGCCGGCATGGGATACGACATCCCGGTGTCGTTCGACGACGTGCGCGTCGAGTCCGTCGCGCCGCCGACGAACGTCCTCGCGAACGGCGCGGGGATCGTCGTGCAGGGCGACGCGCTCGTGAACGGCGCGGTGGCTCCTCGGTCCATCACGTGGAATAAGGGCACGACGCAGGAGAAGGGCGACGAATCGGGGTCGTAATGGCACGTGAAAGGGGGGCAGCTCATGTTCTCTCGGATCATCGGCGTCGGCGAGAGGAAGGCGCCCGGTTCGTCCGTGTTGCTCAGCTCTCTCCCGGTCAAAGGCGCGTCGACCGAACCCCACCTGTGGAAGATGACGACGTACGCGGGGACGGCGCCCACCTACACGACCGCCGATTCGGTCGGGTCGATACCCCTAACGTACACCGCGACTTCCTCCCAGCCGGATGCGTGGATAGGCGAGTGGTTCAACGATTCCGGCGCTCCTACGAGCAAGGCGAACAACGTGGGCGGAAGCAGCGGCCTGCCGGCCTTCACTCTCCCCGCCGGCGGTGATCCCGTCGGAGGCATCGTAAGTGTCCCCGCATCGTCCACCGCGAATACGAGATACGTAACCTTAACATCAACGAATACCGTGCCAGCATTGAATACTACCGGGTCCACTCTCGACGACGGGTACGGCGCTTGGACGATAGAGGCACGCGCGGCCTTTTCCGGGTCAACCAGCGTTACCGTTATGTGGATGGGCACGGACGACGGCAACCGGCGTATTCAAGTGTATCCGATGAACGGGGGGGTACTTTTTTCCACGGAGTCAAAGGTGTCCCCGAACTACGGAGATCGTCAATGGGCCATCCCATCGTCCGTTCTCGCTTCTTTGGGACTCTCTGCTAGCAACGACGGGGCGTATCACAAATACCGTCTGGGTCGAAAGTCGTACTTGACGGTATCAGGAACGATCAGCAACCCTGACCTCTTGTTCGATTTTTGGTACGACGACGTGAAGATCTCTTTGAAATTACCGAGCGATATCGGAGTACAATGGGCGAATAGTTCAACATACATTGGAAACATCCCGATCCAATTTGCGAACAGCTCCAGTACCATCCGGATAGGTGGCACCACTAGAAGCGCATCCGACGCATTCACGTTGGATTACATCAGGGTAAAGAACGGGATAACCTTTGCGGATCCTAGTTTGCTCATCCCGCGACACGTGAACGGATACTTCCAAACATCGTACGGGGACACTCTCACATCCTACTACAGCGCCACGGGGTTCACGCGGCCTGGGGGGACGCTGAGTCCCGGCACCGGGCTCCTGTTCACGGGCGTCGTGAAACCCGTCACCACGTCCTTCGCGCTCGCGACCGGCGGGTCCGTCGGGACCAACGCCGGCGACGCGATGATCGCCCCCTTCGCGTGCAACGTCAACCTATCCGTCAACACGAACGAGAACATGGTCGAACTCCTCACCGTGGGGAACATCGCGACGGCGGGGGCGTACGTCAGCGTGTGGGTGTGGCGCGGCGGCAAGATCCTCCTCTTCAACGGATCTTCCTACATCGAGACGGCCAGCGCGGTCGTTGCCGCGTCCGAGTTCACGCTGGGAGTCCGGTTGACCACGAACGAACCGATTTTGTACATCAACGGCGAGATCCCGATGATGACGACCGTCGGATGGCGAGCGATGAGCACCAACCTGTTCACGACGCTGAACACGAGCGTGACGTTGAGCCCGACCGCGAGTCTTAACGGGATCTATCTCGGCGCTCGCACGCCGTACGCATCCGGCACGGCCATCACCGCGGCGTTCAAGAACTGGCGCGTCGTCGACACCACGATAGGGTCCGGGATGACGGTCGGACAGATCGGCGCCACGCAGATGTACAGGTACGCGGACGAGTACGACTCGGAACCGATCACGGTGACGTACGGTTTCCGCGTCGGAGACGACGAGACCATGCAGATCGTGAAGGCGAAAGGGTCGGCGTCCACAGACGCGCTCTTCGGAAAACCGTACCCCGCGAGCGACTCCGGCACGGGTCTCGGAGTCAATTATCTCGGGACGGCACCGAACGCGGCCGCGGATGTCGTGCGGGGACTACTAAACACGGTACCGTACTAATATCTTCATCCCAGGTATACAGCGACAGCCATGACGAGCGCGCTCTCCTCGCTGGGAACGGGGAGATTGAAGAAACTGTACACCGCGGAGATCGAGTCCGACCCGGCCGTCCCCACATCCGGCGTCAGCATCCTTTCGAGCGGGAAGATCGACGTCGTGCCGAACACGGCGAACGGAAACGCGGCGGACGCGACGAAACTCCCGTCGTCCGGGGTGTCGTCCAACAAGGTCGTGATCCACGGCGACCTGCAGGTCCTCGGAGCCTTGTCGGCCGTCGGTGGAGGGACTTCGGCCACGGTGGATTACACGAGAGACTCGGTTTCCACGGAACCGAACAACACCCTCCTCGCGTCGACCAGCAACCACCTCGTCCTCCAGGCGGCGACGACGTCGAAGGACGTGATCGTGCAAGACTCGCGGTTCGTCGCCCACCGCGCGGCCGGCGTGACGACGACGAGCGCGGCCGTGCCCACGCCCAACGCGCTGACCGTCCGCGCCGAGTACTTGGCCACGAACGCGGAGTTCAACCTCGGAATGGCCTACGACGCGTCGGTCGGGAACGTGTGGTACACGGGTGGGACCGCGAACAGCAAGACCGCGTGGCGCGGCGTGATCGATTCCGAGGCGAACGATATCGAAATCCGGTCGGACCAGCAAGTGCGCGTGTCCGCGGACGGCACGACGACGGGCGAAGTGCGCATCGGCGCGGGCAACACGATCACGTTGGCGCCGAAGATCCCGACCGAGGGCACGGAACCGGACAGCAAGGTCGTCGTGCAGGGGACGCTCACGACTCCTTCCGTCCCTCTCGAGAGCGTGACCGCGACCGTGAACGCCGTATCGGCCACGACGGACACGCGTCGAGCGCACGCGTATTCGCTCGACGGGGTCACGATCCTCGGGAAGAAGACCGGGACGAACGCGGGCGGTAACCTGTGGATCACGGGGGACACGTCCGTGGCCGGCAGCAGCGTCGCGGTCGAGCAGGTCAAGTTCGTCGACTCGAGCGTGTCGACGACGAACCCGACGCTCGCCTTGTCCGCGGGGACGAACGTGTCCGTCGAGAAGGACCTCGTGATCAAGAGCACGGACGGCGACGGCGGCAAGATTTCGACGACGAAAGGGGATCTGTACATCAACCCCGCGGGCGGGACCGTGAAGATCAACGGTAACGTCCAAGTGGACGGGACGCTGACCTCGACGAACGCGTCCGTCGTGGACACGGTGATCACGGAAAAGGTGGTGAGTCTCGCGAACACGAAGAACGCGGTCGTCGCGTCGTGGGCCTTCGACAAGGACTCGGCGGTGAGCGCGGGGACGTTGGCCGTGACGATGACCGTCAACGCGAACGCCTCTATCTCGGCGGGCGCCATGACCACCAATACGACCGGTTCTGCCACTGGGACGGCCACCTACGTCGCGGGGTTCCCGACCGGCACGAGTTCGTACGAGATCTCGACGAATATCGCGTTCACGGGCGTGCCCAATACCGCCGACAAAGTAATACTGACGTACGGCACAGTCATCGTGAAGTGGAAATCGGACGATTCCGTTCGCGTCGACGTCGGCGCCGCCAACGTCACATCCACGACGTTCCCGCTCGTATCATCGACGGGGGCGAAGAAATACAAACTCGTCATCCGACGAACCTACAACACCTCCAACTCCGCCCTGTCCACGTTCGAGGTGTTCGTCGACGGCGTGAATTGCATCACCGCCGTCGGATCGGGGACGAACGCCGCCGTCGCGACGCACAGTCTGAGCAGTCCGAACCTCGTGCTGGGCGGCGACACGTACGCCGCGGCGCTGTCGTTCGACGACGTGCGCATCGAGTCCGTGACGCTCCCCACGAACGCGACCTCGGACGGCGCCGGGATCGTCGTGGAGGGCGACGGGCTCGTCAACGGGGTCGCCGCGGGGCGGTCCATCACGTGGAATAAGGGCACGACGCAGGAGAAGGGAGACGAGACGGGGTCGTACTGGCTCGTGAAAGGCGGACAGCTCATGTTGTCGCGGATCATCGACACGTCGCTGAGGAAGGCGCCCGGGTCGACCGTGTTGCTCACCTCGTTGCCGCAGACGTCCGGCGCCACGACCGAGCCGCACATGTGGACGTTGAGCGCGTCCGTCGGATCCTCCTCTCCCTGGACGACGGTCGATTCGGTTGGCACGAACACTCTCACCTACACGAACTCGACGACCGCGTCGGCGCCGGACCACGCGACCGTGCCCGGGTACTTCAATACCAAGTACGGGAGCGCGGGATACCTCACGTCGAATTACGGGAACACCGGGTTCACGTCCACCGGGCCGAGGTCCACAGCCATGAATTCCGGAACCGGCCTCCTGTTCACGGGCGTCATCCGACCCCAGACGTCCTTCGCCACCGCCACGGGCGGGTCGATCGGTGTCGCTGACGCGACGGGTACCCTCATGACCGCCCCGTTCCAGTGTTCCGTCGGCGGATCCGTCCAGACGAACGCCAACATGGTCGAGTTGCTCACGATCGGAGACACCGCGACTGCGGGGGCGTACCTCAGCGTGTGGGCGTGGCGCGGCGGCAAAATCCTCATGTACAACGGAAAATCGTACACGGAGACCACGACCGCCGTCGTCGGCGTGAACGAGTTCGTCCTCGGAATCTATCTGACGTCCACCGAACCCATCTTGTACATCAACGGGACCGCGGGCACGATGATCGCGTGGCGCACGTTCGCAAACGCCACAGCCACCGTCGGTTCCAGCACCACGGGCGTGATCATCAGCAGTACCGCTTCGGCTCGTGGAATCTGGCTCGGTCCTAGGACCGCCTGGGTGTCAGGAACCACGATCAGCGCGGCGTACAAGAGTTGGCGGATCGTCGACACGGTCATCAACAGCATGACGGCAGCGCAGATCGGGTACACGCAGCCGTACCGTTACGCGAACGAGTACGACGCATCCCCGCTCACCGTGACGTACGGGTTCCGCATTGCCGACGACGAGACGCTCCAACTCGTCAAGACGGAAGGCTCCTCGTCCGCGAGCGCGGTCCTCGGCAACCCGATGCCGGCGAGCGAAAGCGCCGGCGTGCTGAACGTCAACACGTTGGGCACGATCGCCGACTCGTTCTCCAACGTCGTCTTGTCGTTGCTGAACACGGTGCCGTAAAAACGAGTCGACGGAACCGTCTAGACCCTTCCATCGCCGTCAACTCGAGTCGACGAACCGCGTTGGAAAACGGGTTTATTTTGTGGATCCCACTGGTAGCACTCCCATGCCCGAGATGGAGGTCCATCCCTCGGACCGCGCGACGGCGATCGCGCTCAGGACGTACCACCGCCCGCTCGACGACGGGTCGGGAGGGCTGGAAAGTTGGGACCAGGTGGTCGCGAGGGTGATCGACCACCAGCGCTGGCTGTGGATCCGGGCCAAGGACGCGCCCTTGTCGCCCGGCGAGGAGAAGGAGCTCGAGGAACTCGGCCGGCTCATCCTCAACCGCCGCATCGCCCCCGCCGGGCGGACGCTCTGGTTGGGCGGTACTCAACTGTCCCGTCGCCGAGAGTCGAGCATGTTCAACTGTAGCTTCACCCAAGTAGAGACCGTGTACGACATCGTGGACGTGTTGTGGCTCCTACTACAAGGGTGCGGTGTCGGTTTTCGATCCGTCGTCGGAACGCTCAACGGATTCGCGACCGCGATCGACGACATCCAAATCATCCGGTCCAAGCGGACGTGCAAGGGAGGCCGCGAAATCAATCAAGAGACCTACGACGAGGCCACGCGCACGTGGACGATCAGCGTGGGCGACTCGGCGATCGCATGGGCGAAGGCGGCGGGAAAACTGATGGCCGGAAAGTACCCTGCAAAGACCCTGGTTCTCGATTTCTCCGAGATACGTCCAGCTGGAGAGCGGCTGTCAGGGTACGGGTGGATGGTGAGTCCGTTTATTGTTTCAACAATTCGGCGAGGAACTTGTCATCTTTATCCTTCCTCCTCTTGCTCCCGTACAAGTCTTTGATCGCCTTACTTGCGCTTTTGTTTCTGTCGTCGGCTCTGACCTGATCAAAATTACGCTTTCGGTCCCTCTCCCTCTGCTCTAAATTCACCATCTTTTGCCGTCTAGAAGCCAATTTAGGATCCGTGAACAGCGTACTCTCCAACATCAATTTGTGCACGTCGCGTTTCCCTTTACTCTGCGCTTTCGCGATTTCCGATGAGGGGAGCTTACCCAATGCGGACTTTGTGAACAATCCCGAAAGCCTGTGAATCTCCTGTTCGCGGGCGAACGCCTTGTCGATATCGTCGTTGGACAGATCCAACATTTCCGTGAAGCTCGCCACCCTCGCCTCGCCTGGCGGGGGGCGGGGGATGCGGCCGGTGTGCTTGGACTTGGCCGCGCCGGAGGACTTGGCCTCGCCGCTGCTCTCGTTGTCGGCCCGCACGCGATGTTTGCGCGGCCGGCGCGCGGGTCGTGTTCGTTTGGCGCGCTTGGGGGCGGTGCCGGTCTTCATGCTGCTCCTAATCGTTGCGCATATATTTATTTGCATCTCGCAGAGCTCCGGCGACTCTCAGATCGCGGTGGCGTTCAAGAAGATCGCCCAGTTAATGTCCAAGCGCGCGGACCAGCTGCTCAGTAAGATGGACATCATCGACGTGGTCAACCATCTCGGAACGATGTTGAGCAGCAGACGTAGCGCCGAAATTGCGCTGTGCGACTTCGCCGATCCAGAGTGGCGAGAATTCGCCTACGCAAAGAAGGATTGGTGGCTCTCCGACAACGCGCACCGCCAGCAGTCGAACAACAGCCTCGTCTTCTCGACCAAGCCGACTCGGGCGCAACTCGAAGAGATCTTCCGGATCATGCAGGAGTCGGGAGGGAGCGAGCCGGGAATGCTCAACCTCGAAGCCGCCCTGAAGCGAGCGCCGTGGACGAAAGGGGTCAATCCCTGCGTGTACGTTGGCATAATTAGCCGGTGAACCGTTTTTCCTTGCGCATGTTGTCTGACTTCCAAAGGGGCTGCGTGTTGATATCCACTAACTTATGCTTACATCCGACACATTCTGTCACCCCTTGACACGCGCAGCGAGATCTTGCTCGGAAACAGGTCTTTCTGTAATCTCAGTGAAGTCAATCTCGCCGCGTTCCGGTCGGGGGACAAATCCGGACTTGAGCGCGCGCTCGTCCTGGCTGCCAGAATGAACTACCGCCAGACGCTCGTGGATCTTCGCGACGAGATCCTGCAAGAAGCGTGGAATCTCAACAACCAGTTTCTCCATCTCTGCGGTGTCGGGCTCACCGGGGTCGTGTCACGGCCGGACTTGAAGACGTACGACTACAAACGCCTCAAGAACATCGCCGTCTCGGCGGCGTACTCGATGGCGTACGAGCTCGGGAAACCCCTCCCGAAGAACGTGACGTGCATCAAGCCCAGCGGGACATTGTCGAAGATCATGTCCACGCGGGAGTGGGGCGAGGTTCCAGAAGGCGTCCACAAGCCCCTCGGCCGTTACATCTTCAACAACGTCACCTTCTCGAAGCACGACACGATCGTCGCCCGATTCGAGGAGGCCGGGTACAAGATCATCGACAAACCGTTCGAGCCCGACTCGGTCCTGGTCACGTTCCCGGTGTCGTACGACTCCGTCCCGTTCACGAAGAAGACGGTCACGCGCAAGGACGGGAAGGTCGAGGAGGTCGAGGTCAACACGGAGACGGCCGTCGAGCAGCTCGAGCGGTACCGCGACCTGATGAACTCGTATGTCGAGCAAAATGTGAGCTGCACGATATCGTACGACCCCGACGAGATCGAGTCGATCCTGGACTGGCTTGAACGGTATTGGGACGAGTACGTCGGCGTGTCGTTCCTGCTGAGATGCGACCCGACCAAGAACGCCGCCGATCTCGGGTACGCGTACCTCCCCCAGGAGGTGGTGACGAAGGCCCGGTTCGACGAGTACGCCAACTCGCTCCGTCCCGTGCGGTACAAGGGCATCATGCATCAGGACGAGCTGCCGGACGCGGCGACGTCGGATTGTCAGGGAGGAGCTTGCCCCGTGAAGTGATCACCCCACAGGAGCCATCCTGTTAAACGACATAGGTTGAGGGGGTCCATAGTATGGCATGTTCGTAGGATTGTACGGCATTGGTTCGAAATTCGCTTGCACTGTGACGTTTGTTCCGGATCCTGTAGAATTCGTTTGTTTCTTATAATAATAATAAACGACTCCGATCACGATGGAAAGCACCAGCAGTACGATCATGACGCTCTTGAGTTTCTCCGCGAGGGAGGTCTCCTCCTCCCCCGCCCCATCCCCTCCTCCCGCTTCCTTATCGTCCTTCTTGTTGAACACGGAGTTCACGATGAGCATGCCCGCGACGGTCGCGAAGGCCCCGCCTACCGCTTCGACCCCGTACTTCTTCATGAAAGCGACCGATCGTTCTTTGAGACTCTTCGAGGCGGCCTCGCTGACCGAATCGGCCGCTTTACCGGCCGTCTTGCTCGCGTCGGCGGCTTTCTGGACGGCCTGAAGTTCCTTCGCGACCTCGGCCGCTTTCGTCGCGTCTTTGGCGGAGTCGGCCGCTTTGGCGACGTCCCCGACTTCGCCCAGCGCGTGACCCAAGGCGGATACGTTCGGCATTCTTACATACAGGACACAATTTTATCACGACGCGCCCGGGAGCGAGGAAAAGGTCGAGTCGTAGTCGCCCGAGAGCATGCCGCTCGTCACGCCGGACGCCTGGCCCATTCGGAACGCGTTCGTCGAATGCGTCATCCCGCCGACGTCACCGCCGCCGCCGAACGGCGCGGTTTCGGACCCGCACACCATCCCCGTGACGCACTCTCCGCCTCCGCCGTCGCCGGGACGATTCCACGGCTTCCAGATCACGAGCGCGATCACGGCCACCGCGGCGATCGCGAGGAAAAGACCGCTCGACCACCCCGTGGCCGCCGGTTTGGCCGCGCGAGCGCGGGCGGAATTGCGAACCTGTTCCTCGGTCACGCCGCGCGTCACGGTCCCGGCGCTGTTCATCTGGATCCTTGACATGGTAGCAGAAGAAAAATCGGCGCCGCTGGACTCGGGCGGGAGCAGCACCACCATGATGATGTCATGAGCGCAGATAATTTATCCCGACCTGACGGCCACGATCACGGCGATCAGCGCGAGGGCGATCCCCATCACGGCGGCGATCGCGATGTTCGTGTCCGACCAAAACGTATCCTCGTCCTCCTTCTTCGCGTCGGCGGTCGTCGTCGGCGCCGCGGCGGAGTCATCGGGTGCGGCGACATCGTCGCGCGGGGGCGGTTCCGACAACCCCCACAACTCGTCCGGACTGGCGAACAGTCCGACCTCCGCGAACCGGTCGCGGAATTGTTTGGCCACCTCGAGATCGTCCGGTCTTCCAGTGACCCTCAGTCCGCGGACGTAATCGACGATCTTTTTCTTTCGGATGGCCTCAGGGACCCCGCTAGCGGGGTCCTCGAGTTTTGCCTTGAGCACGTCGGAGTTCGGGTGACATTTGGCGAAGGCGAACGAGTAATTCGGGACCGCCTTGAATTCGTCTGTTTTCCACTTGTCGACGAGATAGTCGGCCATCACGGCGGGGCGTCGACATTTCACGTCCGAAACCGTTCCGTCCCAATTTTTGACGGATACCTTGTCGGGATAGTCCTGCGCATTGAGCGCGGCTTCGACCGCCTCTTGCCCCGTGGTCGCGACGTCGACCGCGGGCGCGGTCGTCGCGGGGGGAGCGGGAGACACGGGAGATGGACTCGCGGTCGTGACGGCAGACAACGGCGGATGGACCGCGTAGTTCAGCGCCCACGCCATTTTCGCGACGTCCCTCGATCGCGTCTCCTCCACCTTCTGGATTCTCTTGCTGAGGGCGAGACCGGGGATCGCCGATTGCTCCATCGTGCGCCACACCCACGACGGCTGCTTTATGCCTCTCGTCACGCCCCCCGTATCCGGGCTGAGGATCGGGACCGTGGCGGGTACCCGGTCTGACATGAGGAGATCCATCGCGTCGGACGTGAGTTCCTTCTCCTTGGTCAGCGCGTCCACGACCCTCGGCGCCAGCCACGCCTCGAGCGTATCGCGGTACGTGGTAAACATCCAGACGCTCGGCTGCTCTCTTCCGTCGATATACCCCAGCATCGTCGCGGTGGTCATGAGCGCGCGAAAATCGGACATGTATTGCGGTCTTTGGGAAGCGACCCACGCCCCCCTGATAATGGTATCCCTGACGGCGTCCTCCCTCGCCTTTCGGGGCATCTGGGCGTCCGCGTCTTTATCGTTCCATCGATGCGTCTTTTTCCATCCGTTTTCGGCCACCAGGGAATCGTACAATCGCGCGGGGACTCGCGAGGAGAAACCGGACGCGTAGTTCGCGTAATCCGGAGTCGACGCGGGTGGCTCGGCGGGCGACGCGGCGGGCGACACGACAGACGGCGGGATCGGAGTCGTCGCGACGGGCGAGGGCGCGACGGGGGGCGGAGCGCTCACGTCGTAATTCCTCGCCCACGCGAGCCGCCTGGCGGCCGTCGCGTTGGAGGAGGACATGGTCGCCGCGTACTCTTGCATCGCCTTGACGCGGGCGTCGAGAACCAAGGACGGGACGCGCGCCTGTTCGAGCGCGGTCCACACCCAGAACTTCGGCACCGTGTTGCCCGTCTTCGATCCGTTCGATCGATCGATCTCGGGAATGACGGGGACGGTCGCGCTCGCGTCCCGCGGACGCATGCCGTGATTCGCCTCGGTCGTGTCGAGATCCCCCTCGTACGTCAGCGCCCTCTGGATATCCCCCGTCAGAAAGCTCGCGCTCATGTCGCGGAACTTGTCCCACGCCCACACGGGCACCTGGTCCTTCCTCGGACCCGATGACCCCCTTGGCATTCGCGGCGTTCCTCAGTCGCTCGTACACGACTTGCGGCCCGCCCGACTCCCTCTTGTTCGCGCTCTTCTCCACCGCGGCCGCCGCGGCCGCGACGATCATGAACTCGCGAACGGCGAACACCGTCGTTTCGTCGGGCGCCGCGTCCTTGGAGTTCTCGAGAGAGATCGCCAGCATCGTCAACTCGCGCGATCCGACGTCTGTCAACGCGGACATCGCTTTCTACTCTGAGCTCGGAAATAAATGCCGCGCATACTTCAAACGATGACCGTTCACCCGTTACCGTCTCGATGGCCGGACGCGGAGACGGAACGGCCGTCGACGACGCAGGCGTTCATAAGAGACTATTTCGAGGGGCGCATCCGCGGCGAACCGCCCCCGCCTCATCGCGCGGTAGGAAAGAACTCGTGTTCGATCGCGGATTTCAAGCAGGCACCGCAGCAGGCCGTCGTGAACATGTACCTCAGGTACGTGGCCCGACACGGGAGCCAACACCGCGGGTTCCTGGCGTGGCATTCGACGGGGTCCGGCAAGACCTGCACGGCGCTCGGCGCGATCGACGCGTTCTGGGACACCGATCGGCCGATCTACCTGGCCACGAGTCGCGAGAACGCCAGCAACAACTCGATCGAGGAGTACGGCAAGTGCGCGGCGCTGTTCCCCCGATTCGGGGGGATGACGCCGGCGCAGGCGACGACCGCCATCCGGTCGCGAGTCGGCAAGGGCAAGATCTTGAGTTTCCCCCAGTTGGCGCACGAAACGGGCGCGCATCGTCCGAACCGGCACGCGGACCCCGACCTCCTGCGCGACGCGGTCCTGATCATGGACGAGGTGCAGAACCTGTTCCGCCCGCTCCCGGGCCAGGCGGGCGAGCACGACGCCCTCCGCGGATTGCTGGACAAACCGTCGAAGCGCACGCAGGGACTGTACATGGTGATCCTGAGCGGGACGCCGGGGGACACGGAACAGGAGATCTCGTGGCTCTTGTCCATGATCAAGGGTTCGCGCGTGGGTCCCGACTCGCCTCTATCCGCGTACGCGGGCCTGTGTTCGTACGTCGACTACGCCGGCGACGCGTCCGTGTACCCCGCGCGGAAACCGGACGCCGTGCACATCACGGAGCCGAGCGCCGAACAGCGGGCGGCCTTGCGCAAACGTCTTAGCACGGCCAAGGATACGCCGAGCCAATCCGAACGGTTCCTGTACGAGCCTCGCAGGGTGACGAACGGCTTGAAAATGTCGCACTTATCGGGCGCGCGACTCTTGCAATCTCTCCCTAAACTGTCGCCGAAGATGAAGGAGATCGCGCTCACGATCTCGAAACACCCGAACGAAAAACACTACCTGTACTCCGCCTTCAACGCGGGCGGGATCCGGGACGTGGCGCGCGTGTTAGACGCGCTCGGATACGCTCCCCTCCCGATGTCCGGCGCCCTCCCGACGACCGCCCACAAACGGTACGTTCTCCTGGGATCGGACTCGAACCCGACGACGGACGCCGGGTTGCGGAGGATCCGACAGGTGTTCAACGCTCCCGACAACGCGGACGGGCGCATATTGCAGATCATCCTGGCGAGGAAACGGTTCAACGAGGGGTTGGACCTGAAGAGCGTGCGCCACATCCACATCATGGAGCCGCTCCTTTCCGTCAACGCGGAACGCCAGACGATCGCGCGGGCCGTGCGGCACTGCTCCCACCTGCAAGTGGACAAGAAGAAGTGGGACGTGACCGTCCACCGGTACTTGACGCGCGACGGGGTCGACGACCGCGTGAAAAAGGAGGCCGAGAAGAGGGACCGCGACGAGGCGGTGTCCCGCATGCTGTCGAACCTCCGCATCACGGCGATCGATTGCCGCCTGATGAGCCGATTGCACAACCAGAAGGAGTGGATGCGCGCGGGCGACCGCGAGCCCATCGCGTGCATGCCGACGCGGGCGGAAGAAATGACCCGCGCCGTCGTGAGCGGCGCGAAGACGGCGGGCCGCGCCGCGGTCGCCGGGGCCGGGGCGATGGCTCGTATCGGCAAACGCGCCGTCTTCGCCGCCGGTCGGAACATGATGAGCAACGCGCGCGTGTTCGCGAGGGACGGACGCGCGGCGGCCAAGAAGGCGGAGACGGCGTACCGCATGCTGAAGACGCCGCTCGGACAGCTCGTATACGACCCGGTGTTCAACCGGAAGAGGTAGCCGGCGCGGAGGGCGCGGCGGTGGAAGGGGGCGGCGCGTGGCCCAAGCCGTGCGCGATCTTGGTCATGGTCGTCGTTTTTCCGACGTTCGTGATGAAGACGCCGTACGACGCGACGAGCGCGGTGCACTGGGTGAACAGACTGACCGAGTCCTTGAAGTCGGCGCGGAAGAGGATGGCGCCCGCGGGGACCAGCATGAGAACGAGGGCGCAGACCAGGAGGAACGAGGTCTCGAGTCGATCGGACTTGGCCACCGGGACCAGCTCGATCTTCCCCTCCGCGTCGAGCCGCACGTCCTTGCGCGACCAGTACATGTTTTTCGCGTGACTCGCGAACGTGTCGATACCCAACGTCGCCTTCTTGCCTTCGAACAAGACATCGTTGAGCTTTTCGATCTTCGTCTGTTTGTCGTCCTTGCTGGACACGACGAGGGACGCGTTGTGCGCCGCCGCGACGACGTGATCCATCGGCACCGCGATGCCTTTCATCAACCCCCACGACGCCAGTTCCGTGACGCCCGTCAAACACGTCATGAGCGCGGACATCGCCACGAGTTTCCAGCTCGTCGACCGGCGGCCCAGCATCGCGGCCACGATCGCCATGGAGAACGTGATCAGGGTGGGGGAGAGCAGTTTGAGCGTCACCTTCCACTCGTCGTTCTCCAATCGCGGGACCGGTTTCTCGGCGATCCTGTTGTACGTGTCCGCGTAAAAGGGGACGACGGCCAGCTTGACGAACACGTACTGTCCGAGCAAGATCACGCCCAAACTCCCGAGAGTGGACACTCCCACCGTCCACTTCCCCTCCTCGATCGGTGTCCTGACCGCCTGGCCGCGCAAGGCGTAATACGACCCCCCGGCGCCCAGGATCGCGATCAACACGTACGACACCATCGTGAGCCACATCAGACCGGTCCCGCCCATATCGTCGTACACCTTCTCCGCCCCCCCGTCCTTGGCGGCGACCCCCTTGAACACGCTGTCCGCGAGCGCGTCCATCCCGACGTCGCCCGGTTCGATCGGATCGTTGGCGCCCTCCCCCAATTGAGACGCCACCTGTCTGCGTATGGCCCGTTTCGCGGCCGTGTTGATCTCTAGCCGGATGTACAAAAGGAGGAGGAGCATCTCCACGCCCATGACGAAAGAGGACATCACGGCGGTCGCGCCCCACAACGTCAACGGTCCCCGCGCCATCTTTATAAGAGTAACGTGCGACATTTTCCTCTGTCGCGCCACGTCCGTTTTTCGAGCGCTGATGCTCTCGGCCGTCACGAAAAACTCTTTTTCGGAAACTGCTGCTCTCGACCGTCACGAAAACTTTTTTTTCGGAAACTGATGCTCTTGACCGTCACGAAAACTTTTTTTCGGAAACTGATGCTCTCGACCGTCACGAAATTTTTTTTTTCGGAAACTGATGCTCTCGACCGTCACGAAAAACGTTTTTTTCGGAAACTTATGCTCTCGACCGTCACGAAAAACTTTTTTTCGGGAACTTATGCTTTCGGACGTCACGAAAACTTTTTTTCGGAAACTGATGCTCTCGACCGTCACGAAAACTTTTTTTCGGAAACTGATGCTCTCGATTGTCACGAATTTTTTTTTTTCGGAAACTGATGCGCTCGACCGTCACGCATTTTTTCTTCGCGAAACGGTCCTGCCGTCGCGTTCCCGGCCGCTCTTTGAGTCGACAAGTCCGTGCTGGACTTGTCGACCAAAGAAAGCCCGCGAACGCGACGTTTATTTCTCCGATGGTACTAAATGGACTGCGTGCTCGAAGGAGTCGCGCGACCCCATCCGAGTCGCGACAAACGGACCCAGGTGCTCGTGTGCGGGACCAACCTCAAGTACGACACCACGTTCCGACTGCCGTACCCGATCACCTCCGTGAAATCCTGTCGCCTCATGTGGGCGTCGATCCCGGGCGTGTCGAGCACGACGACGGCCGCGTACGTGAAGATCGGCGGCCAGGTCATCAACAAAGTCCACGCCGCCATCCCCGTGAAATACGTGCATGGCACAGCCCTCTCCTTGCCCGAAACGTTTTCGACGCTGAACCCGTCCGACTTCGCGGCGGGACGGGGCCACTTCTTCGTCATCCCGAACTCGGTGGAGACGTACATCCCCGTGAACGACACCGACGAAACGGTGCTGTTCTCTCCCGAACTGTCCAACGTGACGGAGATCGAGGTGGAACTCTACGCGCTGCCCAATCCCACACGCGAGTTATTGTACCTGAACAAAGACACGTTCTCCATGTTATTAGAGTTCGTATCCTCCCATCGGTGAATAGATATCCTCAAACTGCCCCGTGAGGAGGATGGTCCGCGGCTTGTCGGCCGCGGCGGCCTTCTGTCGCTCTTCCAGACGCATTTTGATGACGCGCAGGCGGGACTCCTCGAGTCTCGCGATCTGCGCGGACCGGCGAGCCTCCGACATCGCGAACATCTTGTCCAAATCGAAGTGGGTCAGCCGTCGCGACCCCTCGCGATTCCAGTCGTCCGTGTTCGGAGACACGAAAGGCATGGCGTCTATGTCGGCCGCGCGAAAGTCCGCTTCGTACGGGTACTCGGACCGGTTGACGGAACGTCTCTTTCCCGTGCCGGGAGCGAACACGAGACCGCGCACCAACGACTTGTCCATCCTATACCAAGTACCATCACATATTTCGGACGGACGTGGCCTTTTCGATCGCCCGGATGGCGTCGGCGATCTTCAGACCGACCAACTCCGCCCCCTCGCCCCTCCCGCTCGGCCTCGGGATCGGGTCGGCGTCCTTCCTCTCCCTGCCCGTCAACCTCTGTTCGAACCGGTTCTCCAGACGAACGTCGAATTCGAGAGGAACGAACGGGAGGATGAGCGGCGGGGCCTGCGGCTCGCTCGCCGCCATGGCCCTCGCCGCCGTCGCGAGGTCAAGACCGTAATCGGCGCCCCAACCCATCGCGGTCAAAGGACCGGGGTCCGCGCCCACCTTCGTGGGCAGCGTGCTCTCCGCGGGAACGGGTGCGCTCACTGCCGGCCCTGTAAACGGAGCTCCTTCAAAGTCCGCCATTCGTAGTATTACAGAGAGATATTTAGCCCCCGCCGAAGGGCATCATCAGGACGGACGCCCTCGCGTGGTGACGGCGGCGGCGGTGCGCGGCGCCGGAGTGACCCCTCTTCAGGAACCTCCCCGTGATCTTGCTTCGGATCGGCATGAGACGTATAGTGAAGGGACAGATTTTTATTTTGGGAGGGAGGTTTATGGAGCGACTTTGGGTCGCGTCGATCGTGATCGTCGTCGCGGTCCTGACGTACTTTTTCGCGATCCGCCGGCGGGGATCCGACAGCGCGCCGACCGTGACGCCGGACAAGATCGATCCCACGTACGCGGGGACGGACGTCTTCCCCGCGTCGCGCATGACCGCCGAGGAGTTCTCCGGCCACAAGTTCCGATCCAAGTCGGTCGGCGCCGGCGGGATGCGACTCGTGTCGACGGACGACGGAAAAGTGGGCGTCGTCGAGATCGCGGAGTCGAACGGCGTCCCCTTCGAATTGCAGAGGCCGAGCCACGTCGGCATGATGGACGCCGCAACGGCCGTGCAGAAGATTCGCGAGAAGAACTCTCCGGAATGGACCGTGACGGACGGCGGGTCGGTCGATAACGACACGATGTACGTCGGCATGAAACGATCCGATTCGCCGGGCCAAAAGGTGGTGCTGTTCCGCCCCGTCGTCGTGAAGGAGAACAAAGCCTTCAAGAGGCCGGAGGCGTCGTGACTTCCGAGCAAACGAGAATGACTTCCGCGTTCCTACCCTACCGACGTCCGACTTCGGCGTTCCGGCCTTACAGCCGCCCGGCTTCGGCGTTCCGACCCTACAAACGCCCCGCGCCCGCGCCGCGCTCGAAACCGCCGTGCGTCCACGGCCGAAGCAAGAGGTGGTGCAGAGTGTGCTCCCCTCGCTCGTTCTGCCCGTGCGGGACGTTCCGATACAACTGCACCGCGTGTCGCGGCTTGGGCATCTGTCGACACAAGAGGGCCCGCTCGCGGTGCGTCTCTTGCAAGTTGGAGAACGCGGGCGGAAGCCAATTGTGCGAGCACCTGCGGGTGCGAGGGGAGTGCCTCCTATGTTTCCGACTCGGACGGGAGTGCACGGGTCTGTGCGGGTGCACCCCCCCAAAAAGGAAGCGGCGGTGCAAGACCTGCCGCGCGAACGACCGCGGTGTCGACGCAAAAGAGGACGTGCATGAATTGTCCTAACGCGAACAGAGACGCGAATGTAATCATAAAGTTTATTTGAAATAAACGACTTATCAACAACGCCATCAACAATGTGCCCGCCACATCCACGATCGCTAGACCCATAAAACGGTGCGCGTGCGCGCCCTCTCGCGGCACCCCGAAAACGTGTCTCCACTCGCACGCCATCCTATAGACAGCGAAACTATGCGCGGAGTTCCACTCCTTTCACCCAATCTCCTTTCACGCCCTTGACCTTTTTGTTCGTCACGAACTCGATACCGCGCGCCTCGAACAGCGCGCGCAACTCCTCGACGGTCGTCCTTCCCTTCCCGGCTTGCCAGAACGGCTCTCCCAGGTACCGCCCCAGGTACGCCTGTCGAAAATCCTTCACCTTGACGTAGCCCTCGGGGGACAGGACCGCGAGACCGGACGAGAGAAACGCGGCGGCGTTCTCGGGAGTCGGCGCGGCCGCGTCGGACACGCCCTCCGTGCCGACGGACTCCGCGTCGTCGTCGACCGTCGACGCCGGCGGCTGGACGTCCTCGAACGCGCGCAGGGCGTCCCACGCCGGCCACCCGGCCCTCTCCTGAAAAAAGTCCATCCGCCCGCGCTTGAAGTTGGGATTGGTGTCCCACACCTTGTCGCTCAGCCGGCGCCGGTGTTCGATCATCCACCTCTTGATCTCGCGCGGCACGCGGATCTTCTTCTGCACCATCACCAGGAAGAGGGCGTGCAGGTGTCCGGTTGTTTGAAAGGTAGAGGAAACTAATGGGTTTTACACAATGCCTTGTGCTTGGCCTTGCTACCCACACACCTTGCAGGTGCTGAAAGAAACTCTTAGAGAGGTTGAAGACAATTTACGTGGAAGAATAAATGGCTTTATTAGAATATAATAGTTGGAGAAGAGCTTGAATGGAGGTTGAATGGAGGTACCTGCCCTTAGGGGGCAGTTTCCTTTTATACCATTTAGGCTAGGAAGGATGACATCAGCAATGACATCATCACAGAAGCTTGTAGAAACATCCTAGCATATTCCTAGCATATTCCCAGCATATTCTCAGTATATTCCAGGAATATTCCTGGCATATTCTTAGAACATTCCTAGAACATTCTAGACATGATCCAATGAGCTGGCATAATAGCTAGATGCCAAGTGTCTACGTAATAATGTGCCACATAACATGATTAATAAAGTGACACATCTCTTCTCCTTGGAGTGACAAGTGTCATGCAATGAGTCTACCCACTTGTCATCATGTAAGTCATAACATGTGTCATCATGAGCTTCCAACACTTGTCAGCTCATGGACCAAACACTTGTCCAATAGGCCATAGCACCACTTGTCAATCAAATACGTGATGCTACTAGGCTGACTCAGGTTACAAGTCATCCATGTCCAAGTATAGGACTATGGCACATGAATATTGATCAGCTCATTGAGCCTGTTCCATCTAGCTCATCATAGCTATCAAATTCCCAGTCCATATGGAATAAATCCAACAAGAAACAAATCAGGCTGGGATATATTGTGGCCAGGTGGATATAATATCCCTAACACCCCCCTTAGCCACATGGGCACAATGCAAAAGATGTCTGGGTAGGTGGAATCTCAACACCCCCCTTAACCACATGCTCGTAGCATGCCGTCCAGTTGCTAGCATGGTGCAACTGAAAATGAAGATGCCGTCCTCGTGAAACGCTTGAAGCTCCAACATGCGGTCATGAGCCGCACTACCGCCACTGATCCCCCCCCCGGCAACGCGAATGAGTGTCCTACCATAGCAGCAACGCACTAGCTGCCCATCCTGGATGGCTGTTACCCAACCCTTAGTTGGAAAAAGTGCTCTAGATGCGACATTCCCCCCTCACTCAAAGCGGCTGCCCATGGACACAATAGGGGCACACAGTCCCACACATATAATACGGCAACACATGCCAACAAAGAAAGTCCCTATGAGCTAACCCAAACGGTATAGAGGTAGGGTAACGGCAACAACACGTGCTGTACACACACGGAGCAACATAACATACGCCATCTCACAAAAGAAATGACACCAACATCACGTTTTACGCCAAATAAACGGGGTGAGCAAACAAACATATTGGCAACAAATGCCACACAAACAAGGTACAATACAACCTTCAACACAAGACACAGTGGCCATAACAGATAAACACGCTTCATAGCAAAGAAAACAGGACGTGCAAAACATTACCGCCACAAAGGCGAACACAAGTAACGATTACTTCGTCACGATTCACAAATCAGTGCCCGAGAGTAAACATTACGTCCGACATTACAGGCTATGCCGAAATGCAAAGCCGAATTCGACACAAAGGACGTAAACACTTGCATAAAAGCAATGCTCTCAGCACAAAAAAAAATAACACACGCGTCACAGGCACTTTAACTCACGAAAACAGGTCGTAGACGACGATACAACGGCGCTTCACTACGCCGCATACCAGTGCCACAAATAGCGTGCAAACACTCTGGATATACACTCCAGGTACGTAGAAAACGTCTCGTGGGAACAATACCAAAATGCGTGGGCCATTGCCACTGAACGCATGGCAAAATAAACACACAATTGCTGGAAGAACACAAAGAAAGAACCAGAAAACGCACGCTTACGGCGCCTCACAATTTCCAGCAAGCACGACACAAAAGTCGACATACAAGTTAATTTCCCACAGACAAAACATTAGGGCAACCTTGAGGAGTGGGGTCTGTGCATCCTGGGCGACAATTTCCAAGGGTCGTTGCAGCTAGCGCAGTTGCAAATGCCATAGCCTGGCCGAACACCGTCAACTGACCGACGTGATGCCTTGGCAGCATTTTGCAGTCGACCTGACCGTTGGTGTTTGACAGTAGTTTGGCTGACAGGTCGCTGTCCACCACGTGGTCGGCTCGCTCGAGGTCTAGTTAGCATATTGGGACGCCAATGTGCTAGTTGGATGCAGGATGAGGAGACCTTTCTAATGCCGTGTTGACCGCCTGAAACAGACAAGGGACATGAGAGTTATCAGGTCCCGAAGTACTGCCGACCGGCGGCGGTGGCAGTGCACACCGAGGTCGCCGTGGACAGGACACGTGGCAGGCAGGGCCTGCACAGGCTTAGCCTGGACCATCACGTGACTAAGGTCCACGGAGGCTGAGGACGCAACGGTCCTGTGGCTAAGTAGAGACCAGTAGGCCAGTCGCGGGCTCTGCAAGGATACGCATCCGTGCAGAGCTGTGACAGGAACTGGTGATACCTAGTCACGGGATGTCAGAGGTCCTTAACGCTGCCTGCAGCAAGGATGCAAGGTAGCGGTAAGCTGAGCTCTGGCAAGGTAGCGGTGCACTGTGCGAGGCCGACGGGAGATGCCTTAGGGCACCATGGAAATGAGGTAACATAAAGCTATGGCCTAAGGCAGGTCAAGGCAGTTCTTTGCCGACGCACCGTGGTTGTCACTTGGAGTGAGCAAGCCAGCGAGAGCGTTACCTGGGGCGAGGAGCAAAGGTTGCAAGCTACGCGACCTAGGTCCTAACAGTTGCGACAAGGACCAGGAGCTCACAGCAGCTGCCTGGCCGGCGTCGCTAAATCGTATTATTGTTCCGGGTTTTTGAGAAGAGCTCCGGGAGCAGTGGTTTCTGCTCTGCGACAGGCACGAGAAGCAATGACGCCAGGCGAGCTAGGCTGCAGGCGGTTATTTTCCTCGGTGCTCGGCAGGGCGGAGACAGTGTTATAATATGATGTCGAGACGGCCTGATTGACGGGTTTGGTGGTCTTGCTACGTGCTCGGGACTTTCTTGGGCGAAGTTGCTGTGATGTCGCTAGGTGGCGCCAGGTGTTTGCTTGCGTCGTGGCTAGTTAAAGCTATGGCGAAGGGGCTTTGGTGACGCTAGCGGTAGTGAAAGCGGCAAGCGAGACAACCCGTGCGTTTCGGCAGCCAGATCTGTCCAGTCGGCGAGGAATTGAGCTTTGCCTGGACTGGTGTGGGTTTGAGGATTTACAGTCTGTGCCCTCGTTGCTTGGCAGCATTTCCGGATGAGCGTTTTGGTCGGCATATTCGTCAGAGCCAGGAGCAGCCTGTCGTTTTCCCTGCCACGCTTGAGGTGGTAGAGGTCTGCAAGGGCTGGACGTCAAGGACGTGTATTGCGGCTTGTAGAACGACTGAGACCGGAAAGAGCAACTGCAGCTGTCAGAGTGGCAGCAAGCGACTGGTAGCGGCATCGTCACGGCAGTGGTCTACAAAGAGAGCGGTGGACATTGTGGCGAAGCTTGAGACCTGTGCGGGGAAATCATGCAGGGTGCGTGGTTTGGTATGAGCTCCTTCTGAGGCTTTGTCAACTGTCGAGCGCCTGGAAGAAAGGCGACCAGTAAGCCGGTGTTGGGGCTAGTTCCTCTGCTTGCAGGATCAGTTCGGCCTACGTCTCTTCGGTCCGGGCGTTGCTTTCATTGCTGCCACCTTGTATCTGTGTCCATAATGCTTAAGGGCAAGAACGGGGTCGGCGGCGGGAGCAAGGCGGTTGCGACGGAGGGTGAGAGGCGGAAAGCGTCAGTGCCAGCAGTCGGCCAGCCAGAAGGGGAGACGATTCCCACGATGGAGGGCGTGGCGGGGCAAAAGACGCGGTACCGGAAGCGAAAGGAGGAAGCACGGGGGAAGGAGCGCGCAGAAGGGCCATCGGACAGCTTTGAGCTGGCTGGAGGAGGCCAAGGGGAGGGGATGCAGGCCAACGGTGGTAAGACGGCCCGTGTGGCCGAGGCAGTCGTTCCTCCTCATGTTTCTGTAGACGCTTGGGCTGGGGGTGCTGGGGCTTCTGCTGTGGGTAGTGATGCTCGCGCGTTGCCAGGAACTAGACCCCACATAAGTGCTGTAGCCGTGATGAACGGCCAGAAGCCTCTGAAGCCACCCGTGAGTCAGGAGGAGTTAGACAAGTGGTTAGAGGATATGGAGCTAGTCACCTACTCCGTAGATCCCACTGTCAATCTCGTCCAGGTGTTCCATGCTTCCTCAGTGAATAGGGATTCTTCTGAGCGTGTGAGGGACAAAGCCAGGTCTGCAGTGAAGGATAAGCTCTCTTAGGAGCAGTTTCTCCTGGGCCTGCGTCAGGAGTTTTCTGACAAAGTCCTCAACCTCACTAATCACTACAAGCTGGCCTATGATGCGTTTGAGATCAGGGGCTCAGTGTGGATGGTCGCAATGCAGCTAGGCTGTTTGCAGATCAGACAGATGGGTCGCTGGCTGCCTTAGAGAGGGTAGTCTTGAGCATTCGCCCATCTGCCCCTGCTTGTAAACCCATTCAGACCTCAGGTGCTTCAGCCTCCGCTAGCCAGGTGCAGGGGGATGCCCCAGGGCAGGCAGCCCAGGGAGGTCCTCATCCTAGCAGGCGTCAGAGGGCTGGGAGGCGCAGGGGGGTTGGAAACCAAGGTGGCAAGGGCCAGCAGCAAGGGGCTCAGAACAAGGGTCAGAAGCAGGCTGGTGGTCACCAAGGGGGGCAGCAGGGGGGGAGGTAGCCAAGGGCAAGGCAAGAGCCAGGGCCAAGGCAACCAGAATAAGCCAGGCAACCAGAACCAAGGGGGGTCAGAGGAAGGCCCCGGCTGGGAAGGAGGATAAGTGCTTTGGCTGTGGTAAGACAGGTCACTGGCACCGTGATTGCCCTGATCTGGCCAATGCTGCAGGAGCAGGTGGTCAGTCCAGGAAGCCGTGACTTAGTGCAGTGCCCCATGTAAATAGTCAGTCACCCCAGGTGGGGCAGGTGGCACTTGTAAATATGGATGATAGGGGTGCACCTCCTGTTCAGCAGCAGGGGGTTGGGAATACTGATGGGTTTGTTCTTCCACATGATTGCAATGTCGCTGCTGCAGCAGTGCAATTCCCTGGGCCTGTGGCAGGTACAGGGTCTTCAGTGAGTGTTGGCTCTGGGAGTCAAGCAGCTCAGCTGGAAAGTCCTGCTGGCGCCGAGGGAACCACTGTTGGCTCTGGGAGTCAAGCTGTGGAGGTCCCTGGTTCCAAGGAGCAGGAGGTGGGTCGTGCGGTCCCGCGCACACAGCCAAGTCCTAGTTCCTCCTTATGCAGTGAGACTGATAGGGGGTTGAGCTATGCAGCCGCTGGGCATACTCTATACCATGTATTTGGGCGCTCTAAACAGGCAGAAATGTTTGCTTGAAAGCTAGGTAAGCAGCCTCTGTTGGAGTCCTGCACTGCAGCTGCTGAGAACTGTGTCTGTCAGGAGAATCAGATTCACCCACCACGGTCCCACGCTAGAGAGCCTGCTAGAGAGCGGGGGATATCCAAGTAGATATACAGCACATGCGTGGTTTGTATCTGTTGGTGGGGGTGGATAGGTTCAGCCGGTATGGGCTGTTGACCATCCTGCCTGGCATGGATGAGCATCACTTGTTGTTGGGTCTCCAGTCTTTGTTGCCATGCTTTGGGGTGTACACCTTGGTGCAAGCTGACTTGCAGTTTGACTGCTTGAGAAAGCATGCTGATCAGCTTCCGTGTAAGCTGGTAGTGGTCCCTAGAGAGAGTCATGGGCAGCAGGGGCTGTAGAGAGATCTATCCGTGAGGTAAAGACAGTGGTGCTAGCAGCAAAGACTGTGCCAGTGGTAGCATCTGCTTTGGAAAAGGCAGCCTGGTGCAAGGGGATTGAGGAACAGCTTAACCACAGGGTAAACTATTACTATGATGGTGTGGCAGTCTCTCCCTTAGCAGCGCAGTTTGGGTTGTTGTCCCCAGAGGTAGTGGGTGCCTGCCTGAGAAAGGCAGATAGAGTGTTTGCTCGGCTGAGGCGCAAGGACAAGGGCTGGAAAAATGCTGAGGCCCCTTGTGGGAATGGGGGTCAGGATGTGGAAGGAGCCATCAATACCAGGCAAGCGTGGCAAGTGGCAGGATGGGCTGGTAACCCAGTTGGATGAGGCCAACCATTCTTGTCTGGTAGCCTTGGACAGGGATCCTAGGCGCGTGTACAGGTTGTCCTGGGCTCACATCCGAGAGAAAAGGCCAAGTGCAATCTGGCCTGTAGACGGCCCTGAGCCTCCCTTGGAGGTTGAGGCTCAGGAGGAGAGCCAGGCAGTAGATGCTAACCCTCCATGCTTGGATGATGGTCTGTCCTGGATGGACGAGGGTGAGCTGGAATCTGCTGCATCAACTGTCACAAGGCCAGTAGGGGGCCAGGGCTGGACCAAAGCCCAAGGGGCTCCTCATGGCGGACGTCATCCGGGCATTGATGAGCGGCAAGCGTGATCCCAAGGTATCTAAGCTCACGGGGTGGGGGTCATGCTGGGCAGCAACATTAGAGGTGGATACCAACTCGCAGGTGTCCATTCTGAGGGCTGAGGATGCTGCAAGGTTGCAGATGTCTGTAGCCGGTTGCCCAGCCGTGTCTGATTTCTCGAGGAATGTGTCCATGAAAGTTCTGGGGGAGGTGAGTGTGCCTATTCTGGGGGTGCCCACGGTGTTCTGTGTGGTAGAGGGCTATGAGGGTCCAGCCATACTGGGGCAGAATTTCTTATGCCAGCCGGAGGTGACGATAACCTCTGAGGAATTGGCACTAGAAGGGCAGGGTAGTTTACCCCTCCAGAGATATCGCTACTCCCAGGGACTTAGTGTGGCTGTAAGGGCTGTGAAGGGTGTTGCAGTGGAGGGGCCTGATTCTAAGGAGCCCATTGCTAAGGACCTGCTGATCATCCCAACTACGTTTGACCCACGCCAGTTGGGGGTGCAGAGGTACCAGATCCCTGGAACGAGTCCTGTACCTTGGCGCAAGCTAGTGGAGATGATGCAAAGCCCCAAGATGGCTAAGGCATGGACTCCTGGCTTCGTTGCTTCTGGGCATGAGTGGATGATTGCCAACTGTGCAGAGCCTGTAGAGGTCCTCCCTGAGGATCACCAGCTGCTCAGATTGATGTTTGTCCTCAAGCTCAAACAGGTAGATGGTGTCGAGGTGCCACATGTCAGACCAATTGCAACCGAGTACCATGGCACTAGACAGATAGCAGATGAGGAGCTCTATACTCCAGGGATGCTGCATGACACGTGGAGAATGTTGTTGTGTGTTTTCTTATCCTTCCTGGTCAAAGGCATTGCCTATGGCTCTGCTTTGATAGATTTCAAGGGGGCTTTTCTCAAGGGTGACCAGGAAGAGGCTAGGGAGACATGGCGAACAATACCACCTTTCTTTGATAAGTGTGCCTGCTGTGTTAAGTGTCCCTGCAGGAGCCCATTACCCGGCCAAGAGGTGCTACCATACGCGGTATGTTGGCATGGTTGGCTAGCATTTGTGCGCCTGACCTGCTGGTCTTGAGTCGGTTGACAGATTCCCAGCTGGTCGAGGTGGGTGTTGAGAGTGTGATGCAATCTGTGAGGATGTCTCCACCTCTCATCTTGGGTCCTTTGGATTAGTACAGGCCCTTTGACATGGTTCTCTATGTGGACAGTTCTATGGATAGTAGGAAGGTCACAGAGGTCAGGGGGCGGGCAGCAGCATTAAACACCCTGGTGCAGGAACAGTCCTCTCTGGTCTGCTGGTACAGTCGGTTGCAGAATAGGGTAACCCCCAGCAGTGACATTGCTGAGTGCAGAGCAATCTGTGAGGGGCTGCACACAGCCCTTTACTTGAGGGAGCTTTTCTACCAGCTATGTAAGGTAGCTTCCTGTCGGTTGCAGATGCACACACTGGTGAAAACTGGCAGCATGGGCATGGTGCAGTTCGTGCACAGGCAGCTGGCCAGAAGCAGGGACCTTGATTATCTGTTGCTCAAGGCACTGTCCTGCTTTGCTGACATTGAATATGTGGCTGGCGTGGACAACCCTGCAGATGCTCTCACCAAGCTTGAGGAGAAGGCCGTGCAGCAGTACCCTCTGCTCCGTGGGCTCATGGGCCCCATGGTGGGGTGCTAGGGAGACCAACGCCTTGCTCTGAGGTGGGATGTGTCCCGGTGGGCTGGGTAGCCAGAAATGGCTGACAGCAGGTTCTTCAGGGTTCGTACACCCTGCTGAACAGGGGTCAGGGTGGAGTCACTCCCCTGGCTGAGAATATCGCCTGGCCCTGTCATGGGGTTGCAGAAGGGTCTTAAGGACCTTGTAACCGGCCTTGGGTCTTCATGGAATGGACCCTGAAAGGGCAGCCCAAATGTTGGCTCTTACAGGTTGCTGTACATTTGTTTATATTCTCTGTAACCAACCTGTTGCATGCTAATAAAACCCTGGTTGTGTGACCATGTTGGACGTGGTTGCCAGGGAGCCTCATTATGGGTTATTCTCTCTATATTAATAAGTCATAATCGTGTTATCTCCATTTCATGTTTGTTTGTAATGTACAGTTCCAGGAGCTGTTCCAAACCTGGAGGATATGGGGTGGGGTTCGATTCCCCAGCTGACCACAGCCTGGCATGTGTGAATCCTGAGTTTATCCCTCAGTGAGGACATGGGCTCCCCAGTTTGGCAAGCATTAACTGGGCTCTATCCGTGTCTGTTGAATGAAAAGGAAGGGGAATGGTTGTGAGCGGGCGCCTCTGATACGGGCGCCTGTGATAACTGGAAAGGACCAGGAACTCACAATAATACGTATCATAACTTCCTCTGTCCAAGTTCAGCTGCCTGGATGTAGAGACCTCACTTTTCTCCTCAACCAGGTTCCCAAAAGAAAGGGTTGGGGGCTGACATCTGGGTCAGGGCTGGGCCTTGGAACCAATGTTGGCTGTGGACTAATCTTTGGGTAAAACCTCAAGTTCCAAAAGAAGGGCAGCCCTGGCCTCTGGGAGAGGTCAGGAGTCTGTGGCATGAGTGAGCATGGCTGATTGGAATCTCAGGCTGGTCCAGCCTCCAAAACAAGAAAGGGTTGGAGTTAGCATATTGGGACGCCAATGTGCTAGTTGGATGCAGGATGAGGAGACCTTTCTAATGCCGTGTTGACCGCCTGAAACAGACAAGGGACATGAGAGTTATCAGGTCCCGAAGTACTGCCGACCGGCGGCGGTGGCAGTGCACACCGAGGTCGCCGTGGACAGGACACGTGGCAGGCAGGGCCTGCACAGGCTTAGCCTGGACCATCACGTGACTAAGGTCCACGGAGGCTGAGGACGCAACGGTCCTGTGGCTAAGTAGAGACCAGTAGGCCAGTCGCGGGCTCTGCAAGGATACGCATCCGTGCAGAGCTGTGACAGGAACTGGTGATACCTAGTCACGGGATGTCAGAGGTCCTTAACGCTGCCTGCAGCAAGGATGCAAGGTAGCGGTAAGCTGAGCTCTGGCAAGGTAGCGGTGCACTGTGCGAGGCCGACGGGAGATGCCTTAGGGCACCATGGAAATGAGGTAACATAAAGCTATGGCCTAAGGCAGGTCAAGGCAGTTCTTTGCCGACGCACCGTGGTTGTCACTTGGAGTGAGCAAGCCAGCGAGAGCGTTACCTGGGGCGAGGAGCAAAGGTTGCAAGCTATGCGACCTAGGTCCTAACAGTTGCGACAAGGACCAGGAGCTCACAGCAGCTGCCTGGCCGGCGTCGCTAAATGGTCTCGCGCCAGCACCGGACTTGGCAGTCCAGGACTTGGAAAAATTTGGCAGCTTGGTCGATTTCGCCCTCGCGTCACGAATTTGTTCCCCCTCAGTTAGGCTGGCAGCGTTCGAGCGCCGCGCCTTTGGTCTGGTCGCCGGACTTGAGTTACGAGCACCAGTGTCACCTGGTATGCTGGCGGCGACAACGCGCTCCGCCTGCACTGGGCTGTTCTGGACCGCAGTTTCTGGAAGTACTTCAGCGTCTGACACGGACTTCTCCATTGCGCTGGAAACTTCTCGAATTGGCGTGAACTTCCACTGGGCCGGCGCAGAGTATATAAAGCCACGCAGTGTGCGAGTAATGCCCAGTAGGCCGCCCCCGATCCCGCATACACGGGCAAGCATGGCCAGTATGACCGTTAGGCCCACGGCCAGCCACTCCGCCGCGTGTCCCGAGGCACGTGAGATGCTGCGCTCGCTGCTCGCCATTTTCTGCCCTTGACAGGCAGCGTCGACGTCCTTGAAGCTCGTCGCCGAAGATTTCAGCTCTGGGATGGCGTCCATCGCTGCGTCCGCACCGCGCGCGGGCAAAAAGTAGGCGTTGTTCCTCGTCACGATGCTGCAGTGCCTGCTGTCCAGCACAGCAACCCGCCTGACGAGGTCGACCTTGTGGCCATCCTTGACGAGCTGGCCGACTGATAGAAGTCGGGTGCTCAGCCTGGGAACGAGCAGCGCGTTTTGGAGGTGCACGTCTGCCTCCTGGCCCGGCAGCTTCAGCTTGACAGTCCCGATGGCTGTCGCCTTCAGTTTGCCGCCTGAGCCGGCGATTTCCCTGTTGTGAGGGTGCAGGCACACGAAATCCGACGGGCATGGCGTCATGTGACAGCTCGCTGCAGAATCCAGCACCCAGCTGGTCGGTGCTTTCTTTTCATACTGCGTGAGTGCAGCAGCATCCGACGGCGATGGCGACTCGGCGATGGTGGCGAAGACGAAGCCGGACCGCTCCGCAGCCTCCTCGGTGATACGCGCCTCGCTGGCACCTGGTGAGTGCTCCTTTCTCGCTTGGTTCCGTCGCGTTGCCTTGTTCTTGCGTTCTTGCTTCAGCTCCGGATGCTTCTCCCAGCACTGGGTGTCCACGTGCCCGGCCTTCTTGCAGTAATTGCACCGCCTCTTTCCTCCACTTTTCTTCGTAGTAGTGTGGAAAACCTGGCCGTTAGGGGAGCCCTCCTTCTTTGCTTGAGCAGAACGCCTTCCGTGCAGTAGCTCCTCCGCCTCCAGCAGCGCAGTCTTGACCTCCTTTAGCGAATCCTCCTCTCCAGTTAGGACCTTGACCAGGTCACAATAGGCCGATGCTAAGGCCTTCAACACAGCCTTGATTTCTTCCCATTTCCTCAGAGACCGCCCATCAAACGTTGTGATGGACTTGCTTGTTGCCCGGAATTGCTTGTAGCACGCTTCCTTGGTAGCCATGGTGTCTTCAGTCGCCAATGGAACTGGATGTCTCTGGGTTCACAGTGGTCTTCTTGTTCCTCAGTAACAAACCTCCGATACCATGTTTGGATTGGGAGAGGAGACTAATGGGTTTTACACAATGCCTTGTGCTTGGCCTTGCTACCCACACACCTTGCAGGTGCTGAAAGAAAGAGAGGTTGAAGACAATTTACGTGGAAGAATAAATGGCTTTATTAGAATATAATAGTTGGAGAAGAGCTTGAATGGAGGTTGAATGGAGGTACCTGCCCTTAGGGGGCAGTTTCCTTTTATACCATTTAGGCTAGGAAGGATGACATCAGCAATGACATCATCACAGAAGCTTGTAGAAACATCCTAGCATATTCCTAGCATATTCCCAGCATATTCTCAGTATATTCCAGGAATATTCCTGGCATATTCTTAGAACATTCCTAGAACATTCTAGACATGATCCAATGAGCTGGCATAATAGCTAGATGCCAAGTGTCTACGTAATAATGTGCCACATAACATGATTAATAAAGTGACACATCTCTTCTCCTTGGAGTGACAAGTGTCATGCAATGAGTCTACCCACTTGTCATCATGTAAGTCATAACATGTGTCATCATGAGCTTCCAACACTTGTCAGCTCATGGACCAAACACTTGTCCAATAGGCCATAGCACCACTTGTCAATCAAATACGTGATGCTACTAGGCTGACTCAGGTTACAAGTCATCCATGTCCAAGTATAGGACTATGGCACATGAATATTGATCAGCTCATTGAGCCTGTTCCATCTAGCTCATCATAGCTATCAAATTCCCAGTCCATATGGAATAAATCCAACAAGAAACAAATCAGGCTGGGATATATTGTGGCCAGGTGGATATAATATCCCTAACACCGGTCCTGTACTTCTCCTCCGTCGACAGGTTCTCGACCCCCGTCCTGTCCAGTCGGTCGATGATATCGTTCGTCAGCTCGTCCTTGACGCCGTCGCCCGCGTAGTTCATGAGCGCGTTCGTGACCATCCCCAGCCGCGTGCGGCCTTTGAACACGGCGAAGTCGGACAGGTCGACGTCCGGCAGGATTCCGTTCGAGACGACCGCGCGGTCGCCGGTGACCAGGAACCCCGACGACCGTTTCGTCCCCAGCCCGCCGCCGCACGAGTACCCGTGCCTCTCGAACAGCGCGATCCAGAACCACTTGTCCCGCGCGAACCTCTTCTCGTGGTCGTACCTGTCGAACCCCTTGTCCTCCATGAAATCGGAGAACGCCTCGAACACGTGCGCCGTCTTGGCGGTCAACTCGGGCCCTTTCTGGACGCGCGACGTTTCCAGGAACTCGTGAAAGAGGAGCGCCCAGCGCGTTTCCTCTCCCGTCAGGGGCCTGTGAAGCGGCTCGTCGAGAGAGGCGAGCAGATCATCCTCGGATGACGAGCGATTGTCCTGTGCGACGGACGTCGGACGGGGCGACGACGAGTCCATCCTCAAAGGCGGCTTCCAACTTTTTTATGGCGAGAGCGAGGAACAGGATGCGGCGGGCGATTTCCTCGGGGAACACCGAGGACTTGGGCGCGATCTTCTCGACCGCCTCGTCCGCGACCTCGACGCACGCTTCGACCACGTCCCTGTACTGCTCCGGCAGAAACTTCTGCTTGCGGAGAATTTGACCGGCGACCACGACGTTCCTTCCCGCGACGTTTTCCTCGTTCTTCTCGTCGTCCGCCCAGACCACTTCCTCGATCAGTTCGTCGCGCGTGCACAGGAAACGCGTGTGGAGGTCCACGTGCCGCAGGGCGAAGTCCATAAAAATGGGGGAGATGGTATAGCGTATGAAGAGAATTTCGGCACGGACACCACGTCGAGGCGCTTTTCATCACGCCGACGTCGACATAACGACATCCCGCGCGCCCCGCGCACGTCGACAAAAAACGACATCTGTCGGAATGACGGACGAAGGCATAAGGACCGTCGAGTGCGGCTCGGCGCCGTCGAACAACTGTTTCTACCGCAGCGTGCTCGCGAGTCTGTGGCCGGACCGGTACCCGGACCCGGCGACGAACGCGCGGCTGACGTCGGACGCCGCGGAATTGCGCGCGCGCGCGGCGCGCGAGATCGCGAGAGACGCGAAACTGTTGCGGCTCGGGATGGCGTCGGCGTCGGCGCGCTCGCCGCAAGAGTACCTGCGCGCGCACGCCGCGGACGAGATGGCGGACTCGCCGCAAATCGAGGCGACGGCGCGCGCGCTGGGGTCGCGCGTCCTCGTGTACAACGACTACGGCCGCGGGGAGGTGCGCGTGCACGAATTCGGCAAGGGGGGCGGCCGCGTCGCGCGCGTGTACTACCGCTTCGACCGCGACGGCGGAACGGACCAGACGGGCCACTATCGCATGGTCGTCCCCGTAAAACGCAAGGCCGGGTTTCTCGCGTCCATCGGGGCCCTGTTCGCGGACGACGGAGAGTACGAAGATTACGGCGATTTGGAACAGAGTTTCAAGACGGGGCTCATGATACGAGGGTTGTGATTCGCTTTATTATTACGAAAGTACGGCCGTTTCCTCGTACGCGTGCACGTGTTCGCGGTCCAATTCCGACCACCAGTCCATGTTCCATACGGGGAGAGGGAGTTAACGTAAAGGATTTACGTTAGATGGATAGAGATTGTTACGCTCTTTCCAACGGCACCTTGAACGCCTCATTTGGTTAAGGAACGTAAAAGTTATGACGTTTCCTAGGCTGTGCCGACAGTACCCGGCGCGCCACTGTGGGCGCGTACGGACACAGGATGTACAAGTGTCACTTTGATAGTCCGCAGGACGTTGACAGGACTTGTACAGGACTTGATGGTCAATTGATAGGTAGGCGCACTGCAGCGCGCCAGGACCTATGAGACAATTGATGCTGACTAGTGTACGGATAGGTCCACAGGACTAGCCGTATGGACAATTGATAGATCTGCGCGCCAAAGGCGTGCCAGAGTCTGTGTAATCAATTGATTGACAGTTCAGCTGTGACAGTGCAGCTGAATACTTGGACGCGTCCCTAGTAAGCTATATGAGTGACTTGGTCACACCGGGACGCTAGTTCTTGCGTGCACGTTCTCTTGGCACTGCGACCCTGTCGTCTGTGCTGCGTGCAGTCTTGGAAGTGACGTGACTTACGTCTGTGTTTCCTAATTGTTAATAAAGGCAACTTCCTGCAAGAACCATGGCGGAATTCGTGGCATTCTTACCCTCACAACTCGTATTACACGCTCTGTCAAAAAGATGCCAAATTCGGAAGAATTTCGGATTCCGGACGATGAGGAAATAGCCGCTCCGCCGGCTGGTTCTTCGTCAAGACCGACGGTGCCGTCGTGGCAGCAATTGCTCGACGAAGTAACGGTCTCGCTCGACGAGCTTCATCGTCAGCAGCGTGCAGCTCACGCATTGCTCGGGGATAACCCCGAGGACCCCGATTTGCCAGCACTGGTGCCGGCAATCCGCAACCTGTTGGACCAGATTCGAAACATTTTATCGACATTTACGGTCCAGGTGCGGGGAGGTTTGCGGTCGGTGACCGAAGTCACGACTGCCATTGAGGAGTTGGACAACGTCCTCTCTTCACTCACCGGTTACCAGAGAAACCTGCAAAACTGGGCATCGCTACGCACGGGGGGCGCGCCGGCGGTGTCGACAAATTTGTTTCAGGATCTCGCGCTGTTATCGCTGCTCACTCGCGGCGTACGCAGTCGCGAGCGCCAGGTTTTAATTAACCTGGTGGCATTTCTCGCCTCTGTGCGAGAGTGGATTCCCGCGGGGTGGGAATTATTGACGATCTTTACACATCCTCTGCGCCTCGTCGCGCGTCGGCGCGTCGCAACTTACGCGGCGGGGAGCACGCCGGTTTTAATTCATACCGGTGCAGGTCCGGAGCTGGATATGGAGGATCGTGAGTTCGTATACACGTACTGCGACTTCAGGGGCCTTGACTACTAGTCGGCCTAATTTTCTTCTGCAGTACTCGTCGACATTTTTTTTGTCGAATTTTCAGCGGCATTTCGCGGGGCGGCAGCGACACCGGCGCAGGCGGCAGTGGCGACACAAAAATTTTGTACATATTTTCTGCTGCTTTGTTAAGGTGTTCTTTGAATAGCTGGTAGTGCAGGATGGCTGAGGGACGCCGTAGCAAGGGTCCAGCCAGTGGGAATAATAATGGGGGTGCTGGTAGTGGAACCGCTCACGTAGATGACGTGGGGCTTACCGGAGAGATTACCAACCTTCCTCACAATAATAATAATGCACAAGCTATTCATGGCTTTGATCTTACCACACAGGGTCTTTTAATTGTCAATCAGTTGCAGCCTGTAACCTCAGACTCCAAGCCTAAGCAGGCTGAAGAGTTTGTGGAGGGATTGGAAGGGTTCCCTAGCTTGTACGGTGGTACAAATTACTATCAAATCTGGATAGGCAGTAGCACTTTTGGCAAGTGTACTGACCAGATTAAGGACCTAACCAGGGAGTGCAAAAAGGCCAATAAGGCCTGGGCACTGTACGTGGCTGAGCTGAAGGAGCTGCTGGAGGACCAACGCAAGAAGGTCGGCATCCATTGGCAGGACAAGTATCAAGGGTGGGAGGTCAAGGGGGACCTGATCCAGAACTTTCTCAACTATTGTAAGATGGTTGAGGAGGGCAGGGCTCACGGCTTTAATGTCGCTGATAACATAGCCCTAACCAACTGGCTCAAGGTTTCTGGGCTGGATAAGGCGACACGTGGCTCCTTAAAAGTCATGTGTGCCCCACACTCTACCCTGAAGGCCTACAAGGTCATCATTAAACAAGCTCTCGAGGCAGAGGAGCTGTTTGAGGGTGGAGTGCCAGCAGTGAAGGCTACCCAGGCAGGCGGGCGTACCCAGGGTGGCTCCAAGACGTCTGAGGCTGACCGAAGCCAAGGAGGGCGTAGGGGCAACCATCACAAGCGCAAGGGAGATCATTCACCTGATTCTGACAGGAGGTCACACTCCAAGTCGGTGTTCAGGCGGGTGGGTGGTCAGCCCAAGCAGGGCAACGCGTCTGACAATGGGGGCAGTGGCCAGGGCAAGTCCAAGATACAATGCTACCTGTGCAAGGGGTGGGGGCACATCAAGAAGGAGTGTCCCAGCTTCAAGAAGTCCCAGGGCCAGGGCAGCAACAAGAATAACAACAACAACAAGAAGAACAACAACAAGTCCCAGGCAGGCCAGCCTTCAAAGGGCAGTCAGCAAGAAGACAACAAGGAGCAGTGACTGTCTGAGGCAACCCCTACACACCTTAATTCACCCAAGGGGGAGGCCAGGTGCTCCAATGCAGATTTTATATCTGGGCAACAAGAGGGTGATCTCCAGGTTCAGTGTGGCCCCAGGTCACCTGGAGAGGTACAGGTTCCTATGAAGACGTCCTTGACAGCTGATGCAGCTGTAAGTATGTCTGACCCTATGCATCCTCGTGCTGGGCACGAGGGTGGACCTCTCATTTTGAGAGAAACCAATGTACAACCACAGAGGGGTGTGAAGGCCTCTGGTGGTATGCATGTGGTCCCTGCTGGCGGTCCAGGTGTTGGGCATGAGCAGGGTGACTCAGGCTCTGAGTCAGAACAGGATGGAAGTCAGCATGGTGATGCTGGACAATCTGACAGCACAGTCCTGACTGTGCCAGGGACTGCTTCCTCTGTGTACCAGGAGTTGGGTGCCCGAATCCACAACATGTTTGGGCATGCCACTTCTCTGTCAAACAACTTTGCCTTCCGTATGGGCAGGGCACCCCTTCTTAAGGCGTGTCAGCAAGCTGCCTCACGGTGTAAGTGCCAGTTGTCCCTCCAACAAGCCCAGGAAATCACATGCCAAAGCTCTACCTCAGAGCATTGGTGATCTGCAGTGTGATATCCAACACATCAGGGGCATGCAACTGTTGGTGTGCGTGGACAGGTACACGAAATACAAGGTGCTGGAGCATTTACCTTCTATGAAGAACAGGTACTTGCTGGCTGCCCTGCAGAATGTAAGAGCCAAGTTTCCTACCACAAGGATCCAGGTGGACATGCAGTTTCAGCATCTCAAGGGTGATCCTACCCTTCCTGAGTTGCTGGTTACACCTAGGGAGGCTCATGGGCAGCAGGGTGCTATCGAGAGGGCAATCCAGGAGGTCAAGAAATTGATCATCTCTGAAGACTGGGTACCCTTGTCTGCACCTGCACTTGTCAGGAGTGCATGGCTGAGGAACGTGGAGCAGCAGCTGAACAGCAGGGTTAACTTCTACTATGATGGAGTTGCTGTCAGCCCAATGGGTCTATATCATGGCCTGTGCCCACCACATGTGCTGGAGGGCTGGAAACATGCTGCACATGTCACCTTTGCCAAGCTGAGGGAGAAGGACCGGGGTTGGAAGATGCTGGAGCCACAAGTGGGTCAGAAGGTCCTAGCTTGGAAGGAACCTAGCCTTTATGGCAAACGTGGTAGCTGGAGTCCTGGGGTGGTTACCCAGGTTGATGAAGCTAGCCACGCATGCTTGGTCAGCATGGAGGACGAACCAAAGCATGTACACCGGCTGAGTTGGTCATATGTCAAGCCTAACCTGATGAATGAGGGCAGTCAGGCACAAGGCTCACAGGATCTGCAGGATTTTCAGGTCCCAGGTGACATCACTGACGCAACGACCACATCTGTTGCAGGGGAATCTGTCAGCCCTGGCCAGGTTGCAGAGGTACTTGTTGAACAGGCTGCAAGGTCAACAGCTGGGGAGTCAACTGTCAAGCCCAAGGCACTAACCAAGCCCAGGGGGACAAGTTTGGCTGGATTGATTGGGGCTCTACAAAGGGCCAAGAAGCAGCCCAAGGTAGCCAAGCTCAGGTGGCATGGCAATCTGGGGCTGGACACTGCCTTAGAGGTAGACACTAATTCTCAGGTCTCCATTATTGGGACCAGGGCTGCAGCAGGGTACAGCATGTCTGAACCCAGCTATCAGTTTGTGTCTGACTTCAGTGGCGGGGTACACGTGAAGGTACTGGGTGAGGTATCCATTCCTATCCTTGGACAGGACACTGCTTTTTGTGTCTTGGAGGGCTATCAAGGACCTGCTCTTCTGGGGCAGAATTTCCTATGCCAGGATGGGGTAGTGATCACGTCCTCTCTCCTGACTAAGGAAGGGGCTGGTCAGGTCCCACTGATTAATTTCAGGACCACTCACCTATCACGTGCAGTAACCAGGACGGTTAAGCGTGTGCAAGTGTGCCAGGGGCAGGAGCCCTTGGTTGATGACCTCATACTGCCAGCTGCTAGTCATCCAAGCAGTTTGGGCATTGGTCCTCACTCACTTGCTGGACACAGCCCTATCAACTACCAAGGCCTGGTGAAGCTCATGTCAGTTAGAATGCGGTGGGATATATTGCTTGAGAACACTGAAAGCTTGGAGCAATGAATTGCTTGGTTCATTAGAAAATAGGTTTACCCTTTATCAACGTTCCTCTCACCGGCTGCGCCGCCAGTGACCGTTGGGTGCAGACCGTTGGCCCGAGGCCACACGATGACAGGTAGCCGTCTAGTCACTGCATCGTGCGATCACAGATCAATGCACGCTGCAGTACGGTCCCTATCTAGGATACTCTAGTACCGTCCAATGACAGGACACTACGTATACTGGGTACTGACATCTGTCACGTACCTCAGTACCCAAAGTACCTATCTAGGGAAACGTATGCGACTCGACTAGCATTCCTATCTGCATAGCCCACGTGGTATTTATATTCACATACCAACGTAGGTTTACAAGGCTTATTCATACGTTGTATTCACAATGCCTTTGAGACTTAGTCTACAGCAAAGCATGGAGACTAACTCCAGTATTGTTTTATTATTTATTTCTTAATGCAGGTCTGCACCCCCAACATTATTGTTATTGTTTTTAAGTTGATTAGGGGTACAAAAGAGACATGGCTGGTTGAGCCAGGTTGGTTACAGCTGGCTGTTCTGGCCAGGTGTTATATTGCACATTAAATAAGGTGTACACAGCTGGCTGGTTTGGCCAGTTACTGAAGCACACATTAAGTAAATGGATACAAAGCTTGTGTCCTCAAGCTGCAAATGGATACAAATCTGACCTAGCCAGCACTCACACCCCACAACGAATGTGTTGAATTTTATGGCGCCCAGCAGCTATCGCTGTGGTAAGGGGGTGTGGTGGTTGTGTACTGTGCTATGGCCAGTCATTTATTCAAACACTGACTCTGATATCATAGGGGTTCATGTTCTGAAAGAGGAGCTGGTACTGTTGGCCAGCAGCATCCCGCAGCTTCGTGAGAGCGTCTGCTGGGTTGTCCTCATCATCCACATGAGTCCAGCTGGAAAAATAGGTGGCCTCCTGTTTGAGGATCACCCAATCCAAGTCAGTGTGGACAGCAGCAGAGACAGATTTCTTGGTTAGAAAACTGATCACAGATTGGCTGTCAGTATAGAGATGTGAGATGACATTGCATGTGCTGCCTGCCTGGGTTTGTAGCCAGGTGAGCATGTGCTGCAGGGAACGAGCATGCAATGCAGCAGACACCACAGCACGACATTCAGCTGAGTTGCTGCTGCCAGGTTTTCTGCGGTGTAGCCTGCTGTACCAGGAAGTGAGGGACATGTAATCTGACCTGTTGGTGAGAAAAAACAGCCCTGATTCCCGTGCCCCCATCTGATTGATTGTTCTGCTCTCCATGGAGCTGTCCATGACACATTGGATGTGGATGTCTTCCATCAGATTCAGGCCATGGAGGATGAGGGGGGGACAGTCATTGACCAACTTCCTGATGTGACTGCATTTGATCTTGACTAGAACATCATGGGTGACCCTGCTGATGACAGCTAAGGGAGCCCCACAGATGGCTGACCACCACCCCAGTTTGCCCTGAACAGTGGCACACATATGTAAGGGGAGGTAGTTGTCCTGCAGCAGATCTAGACAATCTTGGATATATTCTGCAGGAGGGGAGAGAGAGCAGACCCACTGATCTGGCTGCCTATGCAGCTGCAACATGATGCCACAGAACTGGATGGGGGTTGTGCTCAATTCCACCTGTTTGCCAATCTCATATGATTCCTGGACCTGCTGAATAAAGGTTTCCACCTCAGCTCTAGGCCCACAAATGAGTTGGTCATCTCCATGCCACACAAAGAACAGCAGTCCAGAGGGGGTGGGTACAACAAAAAAGCATGGGTCCAGGTCATCATACGTGGCCTTGAGCTTTTTGAATACTTCCTCTGCTGAGTCTCTGAAAATTTTTGGGGCACTGACAAGCCCTTCCACCCCAATGTTGATGATAAGGTGGGGCTCATCAATATAAGGTTTCCACACAGCTGGGGTGTCTACCACGTACACCTTCCCTTTCCACACAGATTCAGCCTTTTCTGGGTCCCCCCTGAGGAAGGCCCTTTTAATATCAGTGGCTTTGCAGACATAGTCTTGGCCTGCATTGAGGTTGTGGAGGAAGAGGGAGAGCATGATCCTGAGTGAGGTTTGTTGCAGCCCAGGTGTGTATGTTTCCCCTTTTGGCAGTGTGGAGGTCCCCTTTAATTCTGTGACACATGGTCTGGCATGGAAGATTGGGGAGCCCACTTTTTGTGGTTTTTGTTTGAGAACAAATTTTAATCTGAGCTTTTTGGCTCCCTCTGGCACGTCCCATGAAGGGGTGACAGGCGGTTTGTATTGAGGGTTTTTGGGGTTGGGCAGGACCCATTCCTGCCTGGCTTGGTGGACAATGGCCATCAGCCACTTGGTAAACCCTTTTTGTGTTTTGCATTCTTGTATGACGTGGGAGATTTGGTGGGGTGAGTGCATGGCTATGTCCCACTTACCCAGCCCAAAGGCTGAGGGATGGAGGAACTGGCTGTGCACTAACTTGTCCAGATCAGGGATCTCCCCTGGTGCATACTGAGTGTTGACTGCCTTGATGACAGCATCCATACCAGGGACAATACTGGAGAGAGGGATTTTAAAGTGGTCCAGAGGAACTGCACCCACCCCTGTGACACTGAGCTCATTAGCTGAGATAAGCACCCCAGGATAGGATACAAAAGGTTCCCCCAACAAGGTGTTACCAGAGTACCCCTCCACCACCTGGAAGGGTGTCTGAATACCAAGTATAGGGAGCATCACTTGTCCCACTACATCCAGTGAGCTTTGGCCTGAGAAATCCTGCACCCGTGCCCAAAATGAAGGTGCAATCTCAAGACCAGGGATGGCTTGTGCACTGATCACACTGACCTGTGCCTGAGTGTCTATTGCCAGGGTCCAGGGGTCCTGACTAGTGCACACAGCTGAGACTTTTGCCAACCCTGCGGCCACAGCAGCTTGTTGCTTATGTGACCTGTGTAATGCTTGCAAGGCGACTGCCAATCTTGACCTCAGAGCGGGAGGGTTGGCAGACAATTTGGTGCCTTGGGGCTGAGCTAATGCTTCCAACCCAGCTACCTCGTGCCTGGTTAAGCAATCCCCAGGTTGTGAAGTGGGCCTGGCTTCACTGAGGGTGGAAGGGTTCACAGAGGGTGCTGTGGTGCTGTCAACAGCAGTAATTGGTGGCTCAGAGCTACTGCTGGGCATGCTGGAGTTGCCAGATAGAAGTAGTGAGTCCATGCTTAAAGACTCTTCCCCAGGCACGTCTGCCATGGGAGAATAATACTTCTTAATTCTATGACAGCTCACCCTGTGACGCTTCCCATTGATATTGTGCTTGACCTCCACGGTCTTGCTGTTTTTGGTAAATCCACGGATGGTAACTGGACCTAGCCAAGTTCCAACCTTACCAAAGCTGTTTTCCTTGTAATAGAGAACTTGATCACCTTTTTGGAATACTGGCCTGGAATGGGTTTTATCTTTTTCTGCCAGTTTTGCTGAGGTTTGTGCACGTGCAGTGTTGTACAGTGCTATCACCTCTGGGGGATATACACCTGCCTGCAGGCCTGCTGGGATTACTTCACCCCACGTGGCATGCAAGACAGGTCTCATGTTTAGGGTTGTGCACATTTCATGACACCAGAGTGCCCTGTCACAATAGACCCCTGAAGTAGCATCCTTGGAAGGATTTTTGGCTAGTAGGGTTTTGACAGATCTGATGGTTCTTTCAATGACCCCCTGACCCTCATGATCTTCCAGCCCAGCAATCTCTATTGCTTCACACCCTTCCAGGTCAGTCAGACAAGAAAATTGTTGATCAAGCAAAATTCTGTCAACTGGGTAGAATCTGGGTAAAGCAATCATGAGTGCAACACGTAGCTGCCCTGCAGACATGCCAGGTAGGGGTTCCATTACTGTGAACCTGGACCATGAGTCTTTTAGGATCAGGTAGGGTTGGACATCTTTGTTGATGTGCATCACATCCCCCACTATCATGCCCCTATTGGTGGAAGGAGTTGCAGTATGCCATTTTTGAGGTTTGGGGCTATTGAACTGACATTCTTGACAGTGTTGTCTAGCCAGTTTTACTGCATTCCTGAGTTGTTTTCCCATGCTACTACCCCCCAGCCGTCTGGCCAGTTCCTCAGCCACTGTTTCATGACCCATGGCTAGGTGCAGCTGATGAGCAAGCTCCTTGATATCTATGGAGTTGTCAACAGTAGGGGTTAGTGCTTTTATGTAAGGTTCCAGAACAGGGTGTTGGGAGGACAGTAAGGTTGCTGCCTCAAAATCAATTATGCCCTGGTTGCCATCCCCAATGGTAATGAGATCATCATCCTCAGAGTACATAAGGTGAGTGAACTCACATTGATTTGGGTAGCGAGGCCTGTTGCAACGGCTGCCTGGAGGCCCCAGGGGATGACGTGCGTGCCAGCAGCCCGGGCAGAGATCCACCCCGTTGGCCAGGGAGTCGTTGTTGGGGCAGTTGTGCCGTGCGTGCCCTCGTTGGAAGCACCTCAGGCACCTTATGGACCCCCCAGGGTTGCCAGGCTGGTTGTTGTTGTTGTTGTTGTTGTTGTTGTTTCCCTGCTGGGACCGGTTCTGGCCCTGCTGGGACCTGTTGTTGTTGTTGTTTTGGCCCTGTTGGGACCTGTTGTTATTGTTGCCCTGCTGGGACCTGTTGTTGTTGTTGTTGTTGTTGTTGTTGGGGTTGCCATGCAGGGGCACACGGTGCCACGTGTTGCCACGCCCCTGAGAGCCACTGCCCCCTTGGTGGGAGGACTTGTGGGTCTTGGGTGCCCCCCCTGGCTGGCCTGCCCCTTGCGTTTGTGGCCTTGGACACCCTGGACCTTGGGGTCCTGGGCCTGGTTGTTGCCAGTACCCAGGGGGTCCACTGCCTCCTCGATATAGAGCATGGCAGCTCTGAAGTTGTCCCAGAGGGACTTGAGGCCTGTAAGCAGGGTAGCCAGGACAGAAGGTTGCAAATTAGCTTTTGTTAGCCAGGTGTGGATGAGATACCTTGGTTGGAGCTTGAGAAGCTCAAGGTCTTTCTCAATCATTACCCTGTATGTTTTTGCATCCCCAGAGAGGTTATTCTTGTTCACCTTATATGCAGCAAGCCAGTTGAAACGTTCTACTGCTTCCATGTGGTTATTGGTAAGCACTAGCTGTTTCAGATCAGTGATAAAGGTAGGCCACTGTTCAATGGCTGCTTCAGGTGTCAGGGTACGTTCCTGATAGGTTTGAATCAATGCTCTGATTGCAGGAGATGATTGATGGAATGTGGAGGAGGCCCTGAGAGCCTTAAACTGATGTCTAAGGTTAAGACCTTCCATCCCATACTCCAAAGCAAAAACAAATTGCTTAGCTTGTTCAACAGTGTGACCCTCAGGCAAGCCAGCAATATTGATTTTGGATTCCTTTTTATGAGGGTTAAACACACCTGTGAGAGGGGGGTTGGCCCTCAAGAAGCTGTCGGTTGCTTGTTGCAGGCGGGTGGGGTCCAGGTTGATGGTCCCCCGCTCATACCGCGACATCAGGGCGCGCAGGCCCTCGACAGTTTGCAGCTGGTTAGCTGTTAACTGCTGATCTTGCAACGAGGCCAGCTGGGCCTGGAGAATGGCGAGCTGTTCCAGGACATCCCCGCTCCTTGGGGGGGCCTCAGCAGGCCTGTTGGGTGCCTGTGGCACCTCTGCACCTCCCCCCAGGGCCTCCTGGGGTCCTGGCCACCCCCCCTGGTTTGGGAGGGGGCCCCAACCCACAGGGCGAACCTGGGGTGGTGGGGGAGGGGGAGGGGGGTCATGGTGGCCCTGGGGGAGCCCGGGGGTGTCCGGGTAACCCCACTGGGTCCAGCCCCATCGGTGGAGGGGCGGGCAGGGGTGTCTGCCTCTGCTCTCCTCCTGGCCTCCTCCCGCATGAGACGCTTCATCTCCTTGCGTACCTCATGCTCCCGGAGGGCTGCCTGAAAAGCAGCCTCATCCTCGGGTATGTCAGGGAGTGGTTCTCCCATGATCATAGCAGGCCGGACTGGACAGTCCGCCTCTTTGCCCTTCCTCGCGCCCAGGGCCAGCAGTCCCTCCTTGTACTGCAGGGGTTGGGGGGGAGAGGGTTTCTTGCTGGTGGTTTCCAGCGGGGGGGCTTCTGTTGAAAGAACTAATGGGTTTGCCTTCTACAATGCTTGTGATTGGAACCCAAATGTGCCTGTCCTTGCAGGTACAGGCTATGGAGGATGGAAGCAAAGAGACAGAGACTCAGTTTGAGGCAGAATGATAGTGAGGAGTACCTTTGGCAAGGCTCCTCAGTTGTTTTATTAACTCGAGGAAAAAACACAGGCAGAAAACTGGAATGACCTGATTGGCTGGCTAGGAATGTGCCTAGGAATATTCTCATGTAATACTCAGGCCACCAATCAGGTTAGGTCAGTGTACAGGCTACCAATCAGATCTAGACAAGAATAAATCTTATCTTGTAACTGCTGTACAGCCTTATCTTGTAACTGATGTACAGTCTTAACTTGTAACTGCTGCACAGTAATCTAACTATTTAATAAAAGATCTCTCTGTGTGTGATCTGATGATGATGAAGTAAATCTGGCGTGAACATATCAGCGCCACATCTGACATGCACAGTGTACATGTCAATCAGTCAACTGTCCTGTCATAGATTCTCATCTGACATGTCATAGGTCAGCTGACATAGACAGATTTGTCAGCTGCCTATAAGGATCCACTTGGCATAGGTACTAATCCCTGATTACTAAAACTGGCCACAACTTTCTCATTTGTAGGCCAAATCCAACGGGATAAAAAACAGTGGCTCCTGTACAAGAGCCTCTATCTATCTAGCCAGGTCAGGTGGGTACAAATACAAGGACCATGTCCTTGACACCCCCCTTACAACACATGACCTTGCTCTAGTGCTATCCTGTCAAGTATAACACTTAGAGCAAAAAAAGCTCTCAGCCCCTGTGGGCATATACAACTGCATATCTAAGTAGACACCAGCAGCTTGTCCCGCAGGGTGATGAACCGTGCCCTTCCCAGGGCCTTGGTGAAGATGTCAGCCAGGTTGTCCTTGCCAGGGCAGTGACGCATGCAGATGGAGCCCCCCTCCACCTGCTCACGGATGAAGTGGTAGCGCACGTCGATGTGCTTGGTGCGCTTGGGGTGCACAGGATCCTTGGCCAGGGCCACCGCGCCAGTGTTGTCGCACAGCACGGTCGTGGGCCCCTCCACCGGTGCACCCAGGTCTCCCAGCAGGCGCCTGAGTGGCAGCACCAGCTGGGTGACGCTGCTCGCAGCAATGTACTCTGCCTCGCAGGAAGACAGAGCAACAATGGGTTGCTTGCGGCTGCACCACTCCACGGGCGCACCCCGGAACAGGACCAGGTTGCCCGTCACAGAGCGTCTGGACTCTGGGCAGTTAGCCCAGTCAGCGTCAGTCCAGGCCTCCAGCCCCCCTTCCTGACCATACCGCAGACCCTTGTCCCTCGTGGTGTAGAGGTACCGGATCAGGCGGTCGGCAGCCTCCATGTGGGCTGCCGTGGGTGCCTGCATGTGCTGAGCCAGTTGGTTGACAGCAAAAGCAATGTCTGGACGTGTCCACAGCGCGACATACAGCACGGCACCGGTTTTGGACTGATACAGCTGGGTGTCCGGGGCATTGAGCTGCATTCCCCCCTCGCGTTGGGGACTAACACGGGACACACTGACCGGGGTGCGTACAGGGAAGGAGGGAGAAAGCCCAAAGCGGGCAGCCAGGGCCTCAATATACACAGTTTGGTGCAAGGAAAGAGACCGGGAAACAGGGTCGACATGGAGAGAAACACCGAGGAAAAAAGAAGGGTCATCGGACTCGGTGATCTGAAACTTGCTGGCCAAACGATGAGACCACGAGGCCAGCCAGGAAGAGGAAGGACTGCCTGCAATAATGTCGTCGACATGGACAAACACAAACGTACGAGACGTGGGATACACGTACAGGCAGGAATCCGTTGGGCTTTGTACAGCACCATCGGAGAGAAGATAGGCACTAAATGTTTTGTGCCAGTTACGTGGTGCCTGCTTGATGCCATAGAGGCTGCGTTGCAGCTTCCACACCAGCACATCACCAGCGGCATCACGCTGCTCAAAGCCAGCAGGAGGACGCACATAGACGTCCTCAGAAAGTGGGGCGTACAAAAACGCAGTGCGAACATCAAGTTGCTTCAGCACATACCCAGACGAGACACCAAAAGCTAGTGCCAAACGAATGGTGGAGGAACGAACAGTAGGGCTAAAGACCTCAGTGAAATCTATGCCTTCCCGCTGAGCAAAGCCCTTCACAACAAAACGGGCCTTGAAACGGCCATCGCTTTTGACAGCAAACACCCACCGAGATGGAAGGACCTTGGCAGTGCGAGGAAGAGACTTGGAAGAAACGAGTGAATATACTGCATGTTCGCGAATGCTAGAAAGCTCACTATCCATCGCAGCACGCCACTCAGGGCTAGCATGGGCCTCAGCAAAAGAGGAGGGGATGGACGTGGAACCTGAGCTAGTGTGGAGTGAGAAAGTATCAAACAGATCACGCACACTCATGTAGTCAGGGTAAAAACGAGCCCATTTAGGGGAAACACGATCAAGAGGGGTTGTGGGTAACACCTGAGCGAGGGGATCATGTGCAACGCCGTCGGACACCAGTGCAGCAGTGGCCATAGCGGCAGCCGGTTGCTTGCCGCGGAGGGCCTGCACTAATTTGTGTAGCTGGGACGAAGAAGGAGATTCAGCAGCAGGTGTGTCTGCCGTCGACACGTGTCCAGGTGGTGTAGAGGTAGAAGCCGACGACGCCTCCAGCGCAGGACTTGGTGCGAAAACAGGTGCAGACTCAGACTCAGCGGGTTTGGGCTCAGGACTTGGCGCTGGCGCCTCCTCCAGTGGCGAGCCCCCCTCACCACTGGCATCCCCCGACAAAGCCTCCAGTGGCGAGCCCCCCTCACCACTGGCATCCCCCAAAGCAGTGCCCCCACTGCTGGCAGCGCCCACAGCAGCGTCCTCACTGCTGGCAGCGGCGCGCCGCGCCATGGCTCTAGTCACAGGACCAGAGGGCGGTAGGGCCAGAGTAGTATCAGGCCCAGGGACAGAATTCTCAGTGACCGGTGGCAGCAGAAGCTCGGAAGCCTCCTCCCCCTCCACCAGTGCCGGCAGCAGCTGAGGTGATGGCAGGGCGTCGTTGCGCCAGGCCTCATTGAAGGCCACGTGGCGACGTTGCACCAAAGTGCGAGTGGCGGAGTCCAGGATCAGATATGCCGGCGAGTCGGGAGCATAACCGACAAAAATGCCAGGCATGGCCTTGGCCTCCAGCTTGCCACGATGCCCTTCCACACGATGCCAGGCTGGGCAGCCGAAAATGCGCATGTGCGACAGATCAGCGTGATGACCTGTCAGCAAAAAGTGTGGCGTGGCATCACCAGGATTCGAGGAGCACGGCAGGCGGTTCACGATATAAATAGCACACTGGAGTGCCAATGCCCAGTATGCCTTCCCCAGGCCGGCGTGTGTCAACATCGCTAGAGTCATGCCCATTGCCAGGCCCCAGAGCCGCTCCGCTACGCCGTTCTGCTCAGGGCAGTAAGGCGCGGAGAACTCCTGGTGGACGCGGTGTTCAGCACACACCGCCCGCCAGGCTTGACCGGTGAAGACCGCGTCATTGTCGGTGCGCAGCACGACAGAGCCGGCGTAGAAGGGGCGAATATCGCGGACGAGCAGCTCTGCAAACCGCCCCACCGCCTCGTCCTTGGTCTTGAGCGCAAACCCCCATCGCCACCGAGTGGCATCGTCAGTGATGCCCAAGAAGTAGCGGGCTCCCCCCAGCGACTCGACGCTCATCGGGCCCAGCAGGTCGCCATGAAGCTTGGCGCGCGGCACAGTGGATCGCCGCTGCCCTGGCGGAAATGGCTGGCGCTTGATGAAGCCAGCCGGGCAGGATGGGCAGCCAGGAGCAGTTGGACTCCTCGTCGTCAAGTTGGATGCAGGGATGGCAACCAGCTTCTTGATGCGGTCGGCACCAGCATGGCCCAAACGCCAGTGCAGCAGCAGGTTAACCGGCCGCTCCACCGTCACAGCAGCCATCGCTGGCGCTGTCTTCGCCGCAGGTAACACGTAGATGTTGTTCTGCATGGCGATCTTGTGATGCTTGTTATCCAGCACCACTGTCTCTTTGTGGAAATCCACCTTGTGACCTGCCTTTGCGAGTTGCGCGACTGAAAGGAGTCGTGCATTCAGGCCAGGTACAAGCAGCGCTCCTTGCAAGCGCACGCTGTGGCCAGGAAGCTCCACAGCGATGGTGCCCTGGCCGGTAGCGTGCAGCTGTCCGCCGGAGCCAGCGATTGCCCTGCTGTGGGGGGTCAGAGACACAAAGTCAGAACGGCACGGGGACATGTGGCTGCTCGCAGCCGAGTCCAGCACCCAGGTGAGGTTGTCGCACGTATACTGCGTGAGAGCAGCAGCCTCCAGCGGCGTCGACGGCGACTCCTCGGCGATGGTGACCATGCAGAAGCCAGGCGGCAGTTCAGCCGCCTCCTGAGTTGCGTTGGCAGCGGATCCAGCAGGTGCGTTGCGTCCCTTGTTCTGGTTCCCTCGGTTGCCGCCCTTGCCCCCCTGTGCTGGTTGGGGTACCAGCGTGGGGCCTTCTCAGGATGCTCCTTCCAGCAGTCTTTGTCCTTGTGATTTGACAGGCCACAGTGACTGCATTTCTTGGTCCCCCCGTTCCCCTTGCTGTTGGTGTGGTAGGCCTGGCCAGTGCCAGCACTCTCCTTTTTCACCACAGCACGTCCCCCCTTGAGCAGATCCTCCGCCTCCATGAGTGCCCTCTTCACCACAGGTAGTGGGTCCTCCTCGTTGAACCGTACAGACACCAGCGCAGGGCGGTACTCGTCTGTCAGTGCTCCCAGTAGAATGGCAGCAAAATCACGGTCCTGGATGACTCCCCCTGCAGCCTGGTAGTCAGCACGTAGAAGCTCCGCCCTCCTCACAAGCTGTTGCATGGTCTCGTTAGGAAGCTTCTGTAGGCGGTGCAGCTTGCTCCTCAGCTCAAACCTGTGACTCTTGGTTAGCCTGGTTTGCTCATAGTTCTCCATGAGACACTGCCATGCTTGGCTACCAGTTTTGTTGGCCACAGTGGCCATTAGGCGTGCAGCTTCACCTGTTAGACAGGTGAGCAAAGCTGCCCACAGGGCCTTATCAGCCCTGTCATTCTCCTCAGTACCCAGCAGGACAGCATCCAAACTGAAAAGACTGACAACAGCCAAAAACAAATTCTTCCACTCCTCCCACTTGCTGTAATCATCACCAGCTGCACCAACAAATTTCTTGCAGCTCTTGGCAACTGTTGAAACAAGAGAGGTGTAGTCAGGCTGTCTGGTAGCAGTTTGGGTGTCTTGATCCTCCATGGTTGATCTGGGTCTGGGTGTTGTCTCTGGGGTAGTCAGATGAATGTCTCTGCTCCTCAAATGCAGGGTAGGCATCAAACCTCCGATACCATGTTGAAAGAACTAATGGGTTTGCCTTCTACAATGCTTGTGATTGGAACCCAAATGTGCCTGTCCTTGCAGGTACAGGCTATGGAGGATGGAAGCAAAGAGACAGAGACTCAGTTTGAGGCAGAATGATAGTGAGGAGTACCTTTGGCAAGGCTCCTCAGTTGTTTTATTAACTCGAGGAAAAAACACAGGCAGAAAACTGGAATGACCTGATTGGCTGGCTAGGAATGTGCCTAGGAATATTCTCATGTAATACTCAGGCCACCAATCAGGTTAGGTCAGTGTACAGGCTACCAATCAGATCTAGACAAGAATAAATCTTATCTTGTAACTGCTGTACAGCCTTATCTTGTAACTGATGTACAGTCTTAACTTGTAACTGCTGCACAGTAATCTAACTATTTAATAAAAGATCTCTCTGTGTGTGATCTGATGATGATGAAGTAAATCTGGCGTGAACATATCAGCGCCACATCTGACATGCACAGTGTACATGTCAATCAGTCAACTGTCCTGTCATAGATTCTCATCTGACATGTCATAGGTCAGCTGACATAGACAGATTTGTCAGCTGCCTATAAGGATCCACTTGGCATAGGTACTACTCCCTGATTACTAAAACTGGCCACAACTTTCTCATTTGTAGGCCAAATCCAACGGGATAAAAAAACAGTGGCTCCTGTACAAGAGCCTCTATCTATCTAGCCAGGTCAGGTGGGTACAAATACAAGGACCATGTCCTTGACAGCTTCTTCAGCTACCACCCCATGTTTGGCCAAGATGGCCTCCGTGACCCTGGCTTGGGTGATGGAGGACATGGTTTTAAAGTGTGCTGACCGAGCAAGCTCGGCCAGGTCTTGACTGTCCGCATAGTCCATGGGATAGTCAGCATTTTTTAAGAGGTCACGTAACCGCTGGGTGGCCTCGCGGTACGCGTCCGCCATCGCCTGGTGGGTAGCCAGGCGACGGGCGGCTTCCTCTTCATATTCTTGCCGCTTAGCGGCGAGCCGAAAAGCCGCCTCTCGGCGGACCTCTCGGTCCCGCTGCCGCGCTCGGCGTTCTTCATTTGCCACCAGCGCGGCCTGCTCGACCGCCAGGAGCGCTGGGGTAAGATTGATCTCAGTCTCCCCATCGGGGAGACTGGCAGTGTCGGATACCTCATCGTCGGACATTGGTTGTCCGGCGATGGGTTCCACAGGTTTTCGCACCACCCGTGCGAGTTTAATACTCTCCATGTCCTTCTTCTTGCGAAGAAGGGACGCAGAGGGTCGCCCAAACGTTAGCTCAATGTGGTTATGTCCCTGGGCGAAAGGGACATTAAGGTTTGATGTGGCGGGACGAAAGGTAATCGTCCCGTCCGGTGCCACCGAGGCCGTCTGACGGGGCATACGCTCCCGAAGAGATGGCAACGTGGGGCCGGACTGTGGAGCCTCAGTGGGGTTTACCACCGAGGTCTCCGCAGCCATGGCCGCGCCAGCCGTGGTTGCGGCTGGGGCGACCGCCGGAGTCGAGGGTAAGCCGGTCTCCCCGGGGGAGCCGTCTCGGCCTCCGGCCTCGCAGGGGAGGGGGGTAGGTCGGTCGGCTTTGCAGCCGCCGTCCCCTCGTCCTGGCAACCATTGTAAGTCTTTTTGTTCTTTTTCTTTTTCTTGGAAATGGCCGCATCGCCAGCCGGCTTCTTGTTGTTGTCTCTGGGCATCCGCCGATCCTGCCCATCATCATCCTCGTTGTAGGTAAGCTTCTTAGCGACATTCTTGTTCGTGATAGCCATGGTAGCAAATAAAATTCAAGTTAGAATGCGGTGGGATATATTGCTTGAGAACACTGAAAGCTTGGAGCAATGAATTGCTTGGTTCATTAGAAAATAGGTTTACCCTTTATCAACGTTCCTCTCACCGGCTGCGCCGCCAGTGACCGTTGGGTGCAGACCGTTGGCCCGAGGCCACACGATGACAGGTAGCCGTCTAGTCACTGCATCGTGCGATCACAGATCAATGCACGCTGCAGTACGGTCCCTATCTAGGATACTCTAGTACCGTCCAATGACAGGACACTACGTATACTGGGTACTGACATCTGTCACGTACCTCAGTACCCAAAGTACCTATCTAGGGAAACGTATGCGACTCGACTAGCATTCCTATCTGCATAGCCCACGTGGTATTTATATTCACGTACCAACGTAGGTTTACAAGGCTTATTCATACGTTGTATTCACAATGCCTTTGAGACTTAGTCTACAGCAAAGCATGGAGACTAACTATGTCCTCTCCCATTATGTGTCCCCAGGTAACACTGGGTCTGATTAAATCTGGGGAGGACTGGATCTCCAAGAAATGCGTGGAACCTGTCAATGACCTGCCTCCTGCACGACGTCTACTCAAGCTCAAGTTTGTCATCAAGATGAAGGAGGTGGACGGGGTCAAGGTACCACATGTCAGGCCAGTGCTGAATGAGTTCAAGGGTACTGGTGAGTGCACTGCTGAGGAGTTGTATACCCCTGGCATGCTGCATGATACTTGGAGGCTGCTGCTGTGTGTCTTTCTAGGCCTTCTCAACAAGGGCTTGGACTATGGCTCAGTGGTGATAGACTTCAAGAGGGCATTTCTGGAGGGTGATGCAGATGTGGCACAGGAAAAGTGGGAGGGCAAGACGCCTTTCTATGTTAGGGTGCCTGCTGTATGGAAAAGGGACATCCACACGGAGTTCCTTAAAATCCTCAAGGGCCTGGAGGGCCTGAGGTCAAGTCCAATAATCTGGAGGGAGACTCTCAACCGTTTCCTGAAGGAGCATTGCAACTTGAAGGTCTCTCCTGTAGACCCCTGTCTGTTTCTGGGGCAATGGGAAGGCCTGCCAGTGTATGCTTCGCTGCACGGGGATGACCTACATCTGATAGCTCCCACGTCGTGGCTTAAGGAGCTGATCACCATCATTAAGTCCAAGTTTCCTCTGGGTAGGGAGCAATGGCAGGTGGAGAATGAGCCTCTGCTGTTTGTGGGCATGGAGGCCACACTGGTGAAGAAGGGAGGGGAGTGGCGTATGCTGCTGGTGGGGGGCAATGACTATCAAGAGACCCTCATTAGCAAGCTTCCTCCAACCATCACACAGGCACTGTGTCCCATGGTGAGGGGCATGGTTGCTTGGGTGGCAGGCATTTCCAGGCCAGACCTTATGGTCATAGCCAGGTTGCCTGATGACATGCTGGTGGAGCTAGGGTCTGCCAAGGTGGCTGATCAGGTCAGGGCTTCATCTGGCATTCTGTTGTCTGCAGTGGATTTATCACAACCCATTTGCATGGAGCTGTATGTGGATAGCTCAATGGACAGCAGGCAGGTCTCCAAGGTCAGGGGCAGGGCTGCAGGGCTCTTTGTGCTCAGACAGGAAGGCCTGGGGAGTTTGGTGAGCTGGTTTAGTCGCCTGCACAAACGGGTGGCTGTCAGCAGTGATGTGGCAGAATGCAGGGCTATTTGTGAAGGCATTCACACAAGCCTTTATCTGAAGGAGTTGCTTCATCAGATGACTTCTAACACTCCTTGGCCACTTCAGGTTACCACTCTTCTAAAAACAGACTCCATGGGGATGGTGCAGTTTGTGCACAGGCAGATGGCCAGAAGTAGGGACTTGGATTATCTCCTTCTTAAGGAGTTGTCCTCCTTGGCCAATATTGAGCATATCCCTGGGGTTGACAATCCTGCTGATGCTTTGACCAAGGTAGTGCAGAAGGCAGCAGTGCAATACAAGGTTCTTCAGTCTCTGATGGACCCATCTCAGCAAGCTGTCTAAGCTGGTGCATGGTTATAGGGCATTGGAGAGCAGATTGTGTGGTAGTGTCAGCATTGTGACTGGCATAATACCTGTATTTTAGTCTGTACTAAGGCTCATGGACCATGGTACACTCACTCTGATTTTAATCAGGATACAGCCAGGTTTTGGCTGGGGTTCATGCTGTTGACTACACAAGGTTGACAGGTCCATTACAGACCATGTATTCTATTTTAAAAGAAATGTATATTTGTACATACCTCTCACAATGGTCTGGGAACCTTTATTCTGGGGTTTATAGGGCGGGGTTCGATTCCCTGGTATTATGTTTCTACAAGCTGGCCTGTTCAGGTGTTTGCCTGTTCAGACTTCCCTAGTTCCCCAGGGCAGGATTTAATTGTTGCCTATGTGTTTCATTTTGTCATTTGTTTGCTGTGGCAGTTTACCATCTGGCAAGTAGACGGGCGCCGTAAGACGGGCGCCAATAGACCCCTGTTGAGAGAATGACAGGCAAACTATTGTAATACGCCTTACTTTGTCAAGTGGTATTTTAATTGTCATGGATTTATTGTACTTATATTGAATATGTACTGGGTTTTATGGGATTAGTATCTGGGATTAATGTAACTCACCGCCAGAAGGTCATTGTACTGGAGGCTCTACCGAGGTGATGGGATTAATTCCTGGAGAAGACCTCATAGAATTAACCTGTATGTATTTAATTTTGTGTGCTTCTAATATCTGGTGGTACTCTGTAATGCCACTTCCATAGGTTTTCTCCATTTCTCATGAAATGGTTTTCCCTGTGGCAGATCTGTTTCTTTTCCAGTTCCTTAAAAGAAAGGGCTGGGGGAATGGCATTGGCCATTAAAGACATCTGTTCAAGCTTCAAGCTGGAGTGAAGGACATTTCAAGCTACTTCAAGGGTCCCTGGCAGGGGATGTGACCCCTAAAGAAAAGAAGGGATTGGAGTTAACGTAAAGGATTTACGTTAGATGGATAGAGATTGTTACGCTCTTTCCAACGGCACCTTGAACGCCTCATTTGGTTAAGGAACGTAAAAGTTATGACGTTTCCTAGGCTGTGCCGACAGTACCCGGCGCGCCACTGTGGGCGCGTACGGACACAGGATGTACAAGTGTCACTTTGATAGTCCGCAGGACGTTGACAGGACTTGTACAGGACTTGATGGTCAATTGATAGGTAGGCGCACTGTAGCGCGCCAGGACCTATGAGACAATTGATGCTGACTAGTGTACGGATAGGTCCACAGGACTAGCCGTATGGACAATTGATAGATCTGCGCGCCAAAGGCGTGCCAGAGTCTGTGTAATCAATTGATTGACAGTTCAGCTGTGACAGTGCAGCTGAATACTTGGACGCGTCCCTAGTAAGCTATATGAGTGACTTGGTCACACCGGGACGCTAGTTCTTGCGTGCACGTTCTCTTGGCACTGCGACCCTGTCGTCTGTGCTGCGTGCAGTCTTGGAAGTGACGTGACTTACGTCTGTGTTTCCTAATTGTTAATAAAGGCAACTTCCTGCAAGAACCATGGCGGAATTCGTGGCATTCTTACCCTCACAACTCGTATCACAACTGAGGGGGTGGGTGCTTCCCCTCGCGCCTCCACTTGGCGGTGAGGACGTTGTAGCACTTGACGACGAACGAGAAGGACCGGTTCGCGAAGTTCTTGTTCGAACCGAGACAATCGTACAGTCTGTCGCGGACCTTCTCGGCCTCCCACCAGTTGACGCGCCTCCCGCGCTTCTCGAGCCCCTCGCGGATCTTCTCCCAGAGGATCCACAGCTTCTCCTCCTTCCGCGCCCGCGGCGTCTCCAGCGCGTCCACGCACTCCTGGTACCGCGCGCGACAGATGACCTTGAGGACGCCCCGCAATTGCTCGTCGGTGCGGTCGTCGAAACGCCGGCGGTCGCCCTCGCTCTTCAGGCGAAACTCCAACTCCTTTTTCACGTCGCTCTCGAGCGACTTCATCGGGAACATCTCCCAGTACATGGCGTCCATCTCGGGACATATTCCGCTCCCCGTCGGCCATATGCGGTCCATGATCATCTCGAGCGCGTTGGGCGGGAGGAGTTGGAACATGACGGGCGAGCGAGGCGACTCGGCCCAGGCGGCCCGCGCGTGGTCCGCGGGCGTGGTCCACTCGACGGCGGGCTGCCACCCGGTCTCCGCCATGACGAGAATGGGACGAAGGCGGAGGGAGAGGCGATTATCAACCCTCCGAAACGACACCCCGTGTCGATCCGTGTCGATCACTTGCCTTTCTTTCCGTCCTCCTGCGTCGGCGCGCCCGTCTGGCCCGGAAACCGGGTCAGCCACGACAGACGGACGGCGTCGGCGACCGTCGCGGGGGCGGACGAGATCCCCGTCGCCATGTCGTCGTACTTGCGCTTGACTTCCTTCCCTCTCGCCACGTGTCCCTTGCGAGAGTGGACGCCGCACGTCTTCCGTCCCGGCCGCGCGTCGTTCCTGCACTGGCCGCCGTGCGTCTTCGCCTTCCGCGTGCACTTCATCGTTGTCCGTACACATACCCGGGATAAAAAGCGCTGGGCGGAAAGGCCGGGCGCGGCGCGGCGACGGGGCGGTACTGCGCGAACGGGTGGACGGCCGGCGCGGGGCGGTACTGCGCGAACCGGTGACTGACCAGCGTCGGAGGCGCGGCCGGCGGGAAGCGGTACTGTGCGGGCGCGTGACGGACCGCAGGCGCGGAGTGGGGCCGCCGCGACACCGTGTCGGCGAACCGCTCGAGCGCGTACGCGCGCTGTCGCAACACGTGCGATGCGGTCCCGGGATGCGCGCGAGTCGCGCGCCTCGTACTCGTCGCGGCATCCTGACGAGCGAACGACGCTTCCACATCATCGATGAACAGCAACGCGTGGTAACGCTTCCCGTCGTACAGGATGCAATAGGGAAGGAGCGACGGGGACGCGGATCCGCTGTATTTTAAGAAGTCAGCTTTCTTCGGAAACAGTTCCGACCTTTGCACGAGAACGATATCCCTTTTCAGCGCTTCCGCCGCGAGACGGATGACTTGTTCCGTCGGAGGGACGTAGGGAGTTTCCAAACTCAATTTGGTCCGTTTATCGGTGGACCCGGATTCCGCGAATGAACGTAACAACACCGTCTTAAAACGAGCAAGTTTCTCTCTCAACTCACCCATGTCGACCGGCATCCCGTCACGGAAATAACCGATGAGATTGATCGCGTTATAGAAAGAATCGATCTCCGTCCCGGGAGTGTGACGCATGTATGCCACGGTACGCTTGTCGGAAATCGATAGCGTAAACGGAACGTCGACCGATGGCATGGTGGCCGGTTTGTAGAGACCGCCAGGAGGGGCATCGGTATTCCAAGGTTCGTCCGGCAGCGGGGGACCCTGATGACCGGTGAATCCCTCATATTGGCCAGGCACGCGTGCGAGCGACCCCTCAACGGGCCGATCAAACGGCGATCCGTCGACAGAAGGAACCGGTTTATACCGTACGCGACCGTTCGGTCCAATTTCTCGCCATGGCGGTAAAGCGGCAGGTGGGCGTGCCCTTTCTTCCAACTGCTGTGCCTTTTTGCCACTTTGCAAATTTCCAAACCTTCTCCCGATGCTCGATACCGGATTTGTATTCTTCCCCCTCCCCGCGGCGGGAGCCTTCGCCGACCCTGCCGCGGTCGTCGCCAATCTCGTGGATCTTCTTTGCGGCTGTTCCGCGGCGACTGGCGGTGGCGCCCTCTCAACAGGTGCGGGGGGGGGGATCGTACGCGCGTCGTCCGGCGGCGTCGTCGTCATCGATCTCGTAGATCTCCTTTGCGCCTGTTCCGCGGCGACTGGCGGTGGAGCCACCGGTGGCGCCACCACGGGCCCCCCGCGCCTCTCGTGGGGGGTCTTCGCACGCGTGTCGGCCGGCGGCGTCGTCGTCATCGATCTCGTGACTCTCCGCCCCGCGACGATCTCTCCGCTCTCGGGCGACGATGCCGGCGGCGTCGACGGCACGACGCGCGCCGACGGCGGGGGCGCCGCACCCTCTCCCGCAGCCGGGCTCTTCCGCACGCCGGACGCCGTCGGCGGCGGGGGCGTGGTCGGCCTAGGCGCGGCCGACGCGACCTCTCCGGCCGCGGCCGACCTTCGGTGCGACGAGGACGACGTGTCCGAAGTCGTCGTCGTCGTCGTCGTCGACGTGTCGGACTCGCTCGAGCTCGTCGCGCCCTTGGCCCTCCCCGCGACTCGCGGCGGGTCTTTTCCCCGCTTATCGCGGTCGCCTTCAAACGGCATGTCCGTCGGATCGATGAAATATCCGGCTCTCTTGCTCGGATCGTACACCTCCTCTCCGCCTCTACTCCTGACGAACCCGATCTCCTGTTCGGCCGCCAGTTTCGCCTCGTCGCGCGCCTCCAACATGACACGACTCTTCGCCTCCACCTCGTCGCCCCCGATCGCATGAAACAACCTCATGCACGCCATCACAAGATCCCTGCTGGCGACGACGCTCTCCACACCGGCATCTCCATTCGCTCGTCGCGTGTCCACGTCCAGGTGATGGGACGGAAACAATTCGTTCAGCTCTTGGACCTTTTTGATGGCGTCTCTCGCGCCCCCCTTGAACGACGCGTTCCCTTTCGCGCTCTCGAGCGCGTCGACCATCGCGCCCTGAGCCTGGATCATGCGTTTGAGATGGTCCATCTGCGTTTTCGAAAGACCCGACAACTCCGGAGACGGGGGCGGGACGGCGGGCGAACGACGCGCGGGGAACGAATCCGCGGTGCTGTCGCCGCCCCCCTCCTCGCGATCGCCGACGTCGTCGTACGGTCCCGCGCGCCCGCCGCCACCGCCCGTACCCGACGCCGCCGGACGGGCGATCGGCGATCGCGACATGGCGGCGAGGACCGCTGCCGCTTCGTCCTCCGCGCCTCGCGCGTCGCCCGTGCCGGGGCTGGGCGCGCGCCCTCCGACCGACGGCGCGCCCGACCCCGCGGGACTCGCCGGACTCGCCCAGCCGCCACTGCGCGTGACGACGCCTCCGCGGCTCAAAGTGCCCGAGGTCGCGCTCGAAGTGGAGCCGGATGACGCACTCGACCCCGATGCAGCGCTCGACGACGTAGCCGAACGACTCAATGTCGCGCTCGACGACGTGGGCGGGCTAAGCGAACCTTTGGAGATCCGATCGAACGGTCTGTTCGCCCCGTCGCGGGAACCCCCCCCGACAGACACGTCGGATCGCTCGATCCCATCCCCGTCGTAACTCCTCGTCTGACGCGGGTCCTTGGCGCCACCGTAACGCGACGGGATCTGATCGGACGCGGCCGCGCGGCTGCCAGCGCGCGCGATCGGCGTTCGCGGCATACCGGCGAGGGCCGCGTCATTCTCCTCCCTTCCGGCTCCCCCTCGCGCAGTTCGCGCACGCTCCTCCGCCTGCTCGACAGCGGCGGGGTCCCGGGCATTTTGCTCGTTCCTAGCGCGTCTCAGTTCCACCTCCCACCTACGAACCCTACCGCTCGCGTCCGCCAAACTCCGGCTCGCGGATGCGTTGTTGACGTCGTCGGCCAGGACTTCCCTCCACCTGTCCACATTCGCCCGCTCTTCCGCCAGTCTATTCTCGGCATATTCGACTCTGTCGAACGTGGCGGGGGACGAAGGCGTGCCCGCGGAGGGGCTTCGTCCGGCGGACGCGCCGCCGCCGTTCGATCCGACGGGGTCGTGGGAACGCGTGCGTTGGGACACGTCGGAGTTCGATGGCGAACGGTGCGCGGTCGTCGACCTCCTGATCGCCTCGGCGTGCACCTTCTTCGCCTTCTCGAGCGTCTCGGTCGCGTTCTTCCAACGCCACTTCGCGAACGTTACGTCGCCTTCGTCGCGGCGAGTTTCGTCGATTATCCGCCGTGTTCGAACTACCATCGCTTCCGCCTCCTCCACTCTCGCGGCGGCATCCTCGACGCTCACATCCCCATCCCCGGCCCGGGCGGGCGACGAACGGACTTCGTCGCCGTCCCCTCCGCCTCCGGACGGAATCCGCGAAGGCGTGCTCGCGGCGGGGCTCCGATCGGACACGCCTCCGCCCCCGTCCCATCCGCCATCCGACACGGCGGCGCCGTGCGAACGCGTGCCACCGGACACGGCGGAGTGAGGAGGCGTGGGTGGGCGCGCTGGCGGGGGCGTGGAGACACGTGCTGGAGCGGGGGCGACGGGCTGACTAACACGAGGCGTGCGAGTGTTTCTCGCTCTCTGGACCACAACATCATACGTCTTCTTCGCCCTCTCACGCCTCGCGACCGCCTTCTGCCAACGCCAAGTCGCGAATCCGGCGTCACCTCCGCGACCGCGCTCTTCATCCACGGCTCGCTTTGCGTCGGCCTCTAACGCTTGAGCCTCCTCCAACCTCCCCGCGGCCTCCTCGACGCTCAACGCCCCGTCGCTCGTCGCGACGGGTGCCGAACGCACTTCGTCGCGACCCTCGTCGTCATCCAACCCACCGACCGCGCCGCCGCTGGAGGAAACCCCCGTGTTCGCGGCTGGGCTCCGATCGGGCGCACCTCCACCTCCGTCCCATCCGCCATCCGACACGGCAGCGCCGTGCGAACGCGTGCCACCGGACACGGCAGAGTGAGGGGGTGCGAGAGGGGGCGGAGGCGTGGGGGGGCGAGCTGGCGGAGGCGTTGGATCCCGCTGCGGTATGGGTGCGGGCGCGGATCCGATTCCGTATTTGCGGTTGTACTCCTTCCTCATATCTTCCGCTATCACCCCCGCGTCTTTCGCATCGATAAGAACTCTCGGGTTCCTGTTGCCGGCATTCACGATAGCCCACGCTTTCCTCGCCTTCAATTCCTGCCTTTGGACTTTGATAAGCGCCTGAAGTCTCCACGGCAGCCGTTGCATCTGAACCGTATCGGACGGATCTAATATCGGGACGGGAGACGGCGCGATCCCGTAATCGGTACGCAGAATTTCGATCGGGGTCATCGTATGCTCTTGAAATTTGCGGAACGCCTCGTTATATCTTTCCACGTTCCTCTTTAGGCGGCCGTGCATATCGGCGATCCTCTTTTTCGGTTCTTCCCTGATTCGCATGTCATAAAAATCGTTAATCCGCCGCTTGAGTTCCTCGTACGCTTCCCGAATATCTTCGTACCCCTTTTGAATCTCATCATCGTCATAGTCGTCCTCGTCAAAAGCCTCCCTCCCGCGCCCCCTCCCACGCCCCTCTGCCCTCGCCACACCCGCCCCTCCCGCCGCCGCCCCGCCGCGCCCTCTTCCCGCTCCCCCCGCCAAGCCCACCAACGCCTCCGCCGCCCCCCTCGCCGGATCCGCCCCTCTGCCCGGAGCCGGCGCTCCTCTCCCCCTCGCCGGCGCCCGCGCGGGCGGCGCCCCTCTCCCCCTCGCCGGCGCCTGCGCGGGCGCCGCTCTCCCTCTCGCCGCCGCCGCGCCTCTCCCCCTCGGCTCCCGAGCCCTCACCTGTCGCTCCACGGCATCCCCTGTCGGATGGGTGCCGCAGACGGTCGCTCTCGTGTAATACCCCCACCGCCTGAGCTGGGATTTCCCCGCGCACTGTTCGTACGTCCCCGAATTGCGCCCCGCCTGCCCGCCGCAGTACGGCGCACCGTGCGCGGGGGCCGCCGGGAGGGGAGGTCGGTCATCAGGCGGAACATTGATCGCGTGGCGGCCGTACATGCGCCACTGCCGTTTCGACCGACACGTCTGCTCGTCGCCGCCGGTTTGCAAGTCTCTGAAGCCGCAATAGGCCATGCTATACTACACGACGCGAAAATGTATTGATCGAATTACGACGATTTGAAAACACGCGCGATTTATTGCAAAATAAAATATAAACAACAAACAAGCGCACGGTACTCCTCAAAAGCTACTATGGTCTCGCGTGCCCGGTCGAGGTCCCACCACGTCAGGACGAGGTCCCACTCACACAAGTGGGACATGTCAGGATCGTAACGACATCCTTTGCGCTAAACAGCGATCCTCCTGATCTGAACCCGGCGCAGCCCGCGCTCGGACGCGACCTCCTCGACGGCGCGCTCCATCAGGTCGCGCACTTCGGGGACGTCATCGTACGAGTTCACGAGACGAATGCCGCTGTTGACATGTTTCTCTTCTTTCGGGATGTCCACGCCCGGAAACTTGTTGCGGAACGTCTTCACCATCTTCTTCCCGACCGCGCACGCGTCTTCATTATTCAGGCGATAGCCCAACTCCGCCGCAACGGTGCTGATCTCCAAGGTCTTCCTCAGCCTGCCCCCGTCGTCCCTCTTGTCGAGCGCCCCGTACAGGATGTTCAACTTCTTCTCGTTCAGGAAGAAGCGGTCCTTGTCGGTGAACTTCAGAACGCCGTCGCGCGCGTCGAACGTCTCGTGCATCTCTGCGAGCTGCACCAGCGCCTTGCGGCGGTACGCGTCCTCGTGCAGCCGCAGATCCGCCTCGGTCTTCTTCCGCTCGGCCTCCGCCTTCTCCAAACGCAGCTTCACCTCGGCGATCTCGGCGGCCTCGTGGAGCTCTCGCAGGGCCTCCTTCTGGGCGACCGGGACCGTGGTGAAGACGGCGGTGGTCTCGGTGCCGTTGATGGCGTCGTGGCGCTGTGCGATCTCGGAGCACAGGGTGAGATCACCCGCCAGGATGCGGGCGACCCAGTCGAACGCCTTGAGGGCGAACTGGATGTCGACCCACATCATGAACGCGGTCAACAGCTTGGGATGGATCCACAGGCCAGAGAGAGGATTCAGGCCGGACCCCTGGATGGTAAAAAATGGGGGCTGGGCTTCTGCCAGTTTCCTCCCGGCAGTCGAAACTGAGGAAAATTTTTCCCCGGCAGCCTGGTGCTCTGCCTCGAGGTCCTTTTTCACCTCAGCGATCAATGTTTTTGTTTCATTATTTCTAAACCACGGTTTTGCTTCCTTCTTTCCGTTCGCCATAACGTCGCAGACACTCTGCGCGTGCACGTATCCATAGCGCGCGTCGTCGTCGAATACCCTGACGAACTTGTCGCGACAGAACATGGGGTCCGCGCCCGCGCGCGTTTTGAGGTAGATCACGTCGCCCTCCTGGCGGTCGAACTCGAAAATGTCCGTGACCCCCATGGTTGCAGTCGTTCTGTCCCGTGATGCCCTGTCGATTGCGACTATATACCCGCTGAGGCCAACGAACGGGTCCGACATGCTGTCGATGTCGTTCCGTTCATTCGACATGACACGACGCGACGTCGCACAAAAAAAAACGTTTCGCTCGAACCTTCCGAATTTTTGTTTTAATCCCCGCGCGCCCCGCGCCGCCAGGAGGTCTCCCGCCAGAATGCGGGCGACCCAGTCGAACGCTTTGAGAGCGAATAGTTTATCTACCCACATGAGGAACGGGATCAACAACTTTGGATGAAGCCATGACCCGGCACGAGGGCCTGACCCGTCGATGACCAAGACGATCGGATGACCTATCTCTCCCATTGTCATCTCAGCCGGGGCCGAGCCCCCTCCTGACATGGACTCAGCCGGGGCCCCCCTCCTGGCGTGCCACGAGGATCAAGGTCTTTCTCGATCGCGGCGATGAGTGCGTCCGTCACGCCGCCCTTCCGTCCGTCACGACCCGCCCTGCCGTCCGTCACGCCGCCATTCTGCTGCCGTCCGTCACGCCGCCCTTCTGCTGCCGTCCGTCACGCCCCACCCACTTCCGCCGCCTGTCACGGCCTTCCATACTTCTGCCATCCGTCACAGCGTCCCCCACTTCCGCCGCCCGTCACGGTCCCCCGCCGGCCGCCCTCCGAATTTCGGTTACGACCCTGATTTGCGGTTACGACCATATCCCCGAATGTCGGTTACGATCCCGAACGGCGGTTACGGTCTTATCCCCGAAGTTCGGTTACGATCTCATCGTTGGCGTCCAGGAAGCCCATTGGCCCGGCGCCGGAGCGCTCCCATTGGCCCGCGTCGGCGGCCACCGCCATAAAGGCGGTCGGAGGGCTACCAGACGGTCCTCTCGCCTGCCTCCAAGCCGAACAGCCGAGACGAACCCCGCCGCGATGTCCTCCCCTCCCTCTCCCTCCGACGACGGCGGCCATAGCCCGCTCGCCGTCGAGTGCAAGCACTGCGGGTGCCACCGCCCCCCCTCCTCCTTCCTGTCCGCCAAGAACGGATCCCCCACCGTGCGCTGCGAGCCGTGCCGCGAGCGCGACCGAAAACTCACGCAGAAGTACCGCCGCCAGAACGCGGACAGGCTGAGACGCTGTGCCGGGCGGCGCGCGTGGGACCGTGGCGCCTGCCCGAGTCGAGCGCGTCGTGCCCCGGCCTCATCGACACGTCGCGCGGGCCCTCGCCGTACGCCCGGCCGTCCCCGCCCCCCGTCCGCATCCTCCCCCGCGCGCCCTCGTTCGAGTTCGGCGCGGAGATGACGCTCCCCGATTTTCCGGATTTCGGACAGGAGTCCTTCGGACCTTTGACGGATTTCGCAGAGTCCTCCGGACCTTTGACGGAGTCCTCCGTCCCTGCGGCGGATTTCGCAGAGTCCTCCGGACCTCCGACGGAGTCCTCCGCGCAGGAGCCCCCCGCGCCCCCGCCGGCGCCGGCGTGGACGTTCGACCCGAACCTGGTGTCGAGCATGCTGGCCGGGTGCGCGGCGGGCGCCCCGTGCCCCCTGGGCCTGCGCGCCGACGCGTGGGACCGCCTGGGCGCCGAGATCCGCTCGCTCGCGGCCGCGAAGGACGCGCTGCCCGACCTGACGCACGAGGAGCGCATGGACCTGGACCTGCTGGGCCTCCCCTCGTTCGACCCGTCCGGCCCCCGCCGCGAGCTGCACGTCTTCGCGAAGGCGCTGTGCGACCGCGCGATCGTCGCGCGCGTGACGGGCGCGGGCGACGCGCTGACGGCGCACCTGTGCGCGCTCGATCTGCTGGGCAGGTGGACGGGCCGCGCGGCCGCCGACCCTTTCCTGAACTTGTAATAAAGAAAAATTTCGCGCCATTTTCGTTCCCCTCCCATGTGCACTCTCGCGGCCTCGCGGACTCCGGGCGGCGCGGCGCCCCCGTGGGAGACTATATCTCGCTTCTGATTGGTCGAAATTTCGGCCTGAACATTTCTCTCGCTTCTGATTGGTCGGCCGAAAAGTTTGAAAAGTTTTGAAAAGTTTTGAAAAGTTTTGAAAAGTTTCAAAAGTTTCCTCGCTTCTGATTGGTCGGTTTGAAAAGTTTGAAAAGTTCGTGCTATCCGGATAGCACGAACTTTTCAAGATAGCACGAACTTTTCAACTTTTCCCACGGGAAAACGCAAACTATTGAAAAGTTTCAACTTTTTTTCCCACGGGAAATGAAAAGTTTGAAAAGTTCGTGCTAAGGGGAATGCTATGGATTTATAGCATTCCCCCAAGTTATTTTTTTTTTGGCCGAGGATGCGCTCCCCCTCCCCTCCCTTCCCCTCTGTATCCGCCATTATAATCTGATCAGACACTCCGCAAAGGTGAAAACCTTTGCGTTCAGTGCCGGGCCGCGGAAAACGCGGAAAACGCGATCTGCAAATGAATCCGACCGGAATCGAACTGGGGACCTCTCGCACCAATTTTGCTGACTATAGGACGGACGTCTCCGGTTACCATGGCATCGCCAACTTACACCTACAGTCATCCGCAAAAGTTCTCCTGTCCGGGGAGTGATGCAAGCCTTTCGGATTTGGTACTAGATAAATCACTCGAGATCTGTGTGTAGGAGTACTACACACGTGTCTGCACGCGAGACTTGTTCAGTCTCGCACCGTGAGACGGGCTGAACACGGCTGAATCCTTCTTTAGAAGGGGGCGTAGCCGGTACTATCGAAATCAGCCAAGCGTATATTCTGATCAGACACTCCGCAAAGGTGAAAACCTTTGCGTTCAGTGCCGGGCCGCGGAAAACGCGGAAAACGCGATCTGCAAATGAATCCGACCGGAATCGAACTGGGGACCTCTCGCACCAATTTTGCTGACTATAGGACGGACGTCTCCGGTTACCATGGCATCGCCAACTTACACCTACAGTCATCCGCAAAAGTTCTCCTGTCCGGGGAGTGATGCAAGCCTTTCGGATTTGGTACTAGATAAATCACTCGAGATCTGTGTGTAGGAGTACTACACACGTGTCTGCACGCGAGACTTGTTCAGTCTCGCACCGTGAGACGGGCTGAACACGGCTGAATCCTTCTTTAGAAGGGGGCGTAGCCGGTACTATCGAAATCAGCCAAGCGTATATTCTGATCAGACACTCCGCAAAGGTGAAAACCTTTGCGTTCAGTGCCGGGCCGCGGAAAACGCGGAAAACGCGATCTGCAAATGAATCCGACCGGAATCGAACTGGGGACCTCTCGCACCAATTTTGCTGACTATAGGACGGACGTCTCCGGTTACCATGGCATCGCCAACTTACACCTACAGTCATCCGCAAAAGTTCTCCTGTCCGGGGAGTGATGCAAGCCTTTCGGATTTGGTACTAGATAAATCACTCGAGATCTGTGTGTAGGAGTACTACACACGTGTCTGCACGCGAGACTTGTTCAGTCTCGCACATTATAATACTAGGTTTGCTAACACATATTATTTAGACACAGTTGCTAACACATATTATTACGGCTATTGCCAACACATATTATATAGGAGAATTTGCTAACACATAAATATTTATGTGTTAGCAAAAAATATGTGTTAGGAATATGTCCAAAATAATATGTGTTAGCAAACCTAGTATTATAACGGCGGGTACAGAGGGGAGAGGGGGCGCATCCGCGGCCAAAAAAAAAATAACTTGGGGAATGCTATAAATCCATAGCATTCCCCTTAGCACGAACTTTTCAAACTTTTCATTTCCCGTGGGAAAAAAAGTTGAAACTTTTCAATAGTTTGCGTTTTCCCGTGGGAAAAGTTGAAAAGTTCGTGCTATCCTGAAAAGTTCGTGCTATCCGGATAGCACGAACTTTTCAAACTTTTCAAACCGACCAATCAGAAGCGAGGAAACTTTTGAAACTTTTCAAAACTTTTCAAAACTTTTCAAAACTTTTCAAACTTTTCAGCCGACCAATCAGAAGCGAGAGAAATGTTCAGGCCGTTTTTTCGACCAATCAGAATCGAGCGTTTGTCTCCCACGGGAGAGCCCCGGCGCGCCGAGTCGGCCCGCGCGCACGCGGATCCCCTGTCGAGCGCCGCGCCGGTCCTCCGATCGGTCGCGACCGGTCCGACGGTTACGAAAATCCGCGCTCGCTCCTGATTGGTCGAAAAATCGGCCTGAACATTTCTCTCGCTTCTGATTGGTCGGCTGAAAAGTTTGAAAAGTTTTGAAAAGTTTTGAAAAGTTTTGAAAAGTTTTGAAAAGTTTCAAAAGTTTCCTCGCTTCTGATTGGTCGGTTTGAAAAGTTTGAAAAGTTCGTGCTATGCGGATAGCACGAACTTTTCAGGATAGCACGAACTTTTCAACTTTTCCCACGGGAAAATGCAAACTATTGAAAAGTTTCAACTTTTTTTCCCACGGGAAATGAAAAGTTTGAAAAGTTCGTGCTAAGGGGAATGCTATGAAATTATAGCTTTCCCCCAAGTTATTTTTTTTTGGCCGGGGTGAACCTCCTCTCCCCCCCCCCTCCCTCGCGCATATACAATAATCCTAGGTTTGCTAACACATATTATTATGACATAGTTGCTAACACATATTTTTCTGGCTATTGCTAACACATATTATATAGGAGCATTTGCTAACACATAAATATTTATGTGTTAGCAAAAAATATGTGTTAGGAATATGTCCAAAATAATATGTGTTAGCAAACTTAGTATTATAATGGCGGGTACAGAGGGGGGAGAGGAGGTGCACCCCGGCCAAAAAAAAAATAACTTGGGGGAAAGCTATAATTTCATAGCATTCCCCTTAGCACGAACTTTTCAAACTTTTCATTTCCCGTGGGAAAAAAAGTTGAAACTTTTCAATAGTTTGCGTTTTCCCGTGGGAAAAGTTGAAAAGTTCGTGCTATCCTGAAAAGTTCGTGCTATCCGCATAGCACGAACTTTTCAAACTTTTCAAACCGACCAATCAGAAGCGAGGAAACTTTTGAAACTTTTCAAAACTTTTCAAAACTTTTCAAAACTTTTCAAACTTTTCAGCCGACCAATCAGAAGCGAGAGAAATGTTCAGGCCAAAATTTCGACCAATCATAATCGAGCACGACTCTCCCACGGAGCGCCGCGCCGACCCCGCTCCCGTGGCACGTCCGTCCGCGGCCCTGCCACGCGAATCCGGGGCGTCCGTACACTCCGCCGCCTGCCCGTCCGTCCACCCGGCGCGGCGATATACGCATCCGTATATCAGCACCCACCGCGCGCTCCTGTCCAGCGCCGCGCCGGGTGACGGACGCCGGCATTACGGGTGACGGACGCCAGCACTATGGGTGACGGCTGGCAGCATTACGGGTGACGGCTGGCAGCATTACGGGTGACGGACGGCAGCATTACGGGTGACGGACGGCAGCACTATGGGTGACGGACGGCAGCACTATGGGTGACGGACGGCAGCACTATGGGTGACGGCTGGCAGCACTAGGGTGACGGACGGTGCCGAAATGCCGTGGGAGATCCGTTACGGATGCCAGATCTCGTGGCACGTGGCATAGCTCGTGGCACGTGGCGAAATCGCGTGGCAGCGCCGCGCCGTCGACGCGCTCTCCGCGGATTGGCCGGGGTCGACACGGAACGGGTAGAAAGGGCTCGCCCGCGCGGGACGAGGGCACTCTCGCCTCAGATTACACGAACAGACATGGATGCCGGCAAGCCGAACAGCGCGTTCCGCCCCATCCTGCCCGCGCCGCCGGGCGGGGTAATTAAACCCACGCCCTCCCTGATCGCCGCGGCGGCCGCCTCGATCAGGAAAACCAAGCGCACCGACCTCCCCTGTCTTCCCGGCGCCGCCCCCGTTTGGCACTTCCGCGCGGACGGCACGCGCGTGTGGTCGTACGCGCCCTGCCCCCCCGCGAAACGCGCGAAGAAAGCGCGAAAGGCCCCCACCGCCGCGGAGATCGCCGCCATGCAGCAGCAGGCCGGGGCGGAGATCAGGAAGGCGGACCCCGGTTTCCGCCCCGCCCCTTCTGGAACGGCCGCCCTTGTCCCAAAACCTCTGCAGCCTCCTCCTCCGCCGCCGCCGCCCAGGGTGATCGAGTACCCTCCCAAGCCGCTGCCGCCCACGAACAAGTACAAGCTCCTCCCCCGCCATAGCTGCAGGGACCCGTCTGAGAGGCTGTTCCCCGCCCCCGGCGGCGTGTGGGCCCGCTATTCCAAGCTGTCCCTCGTCCCCTACGCCGCGGATTCCGCCATCCCCGAAGCGGAGAAGATCGACCCCGCGGAGGACGCGGCCGGCGTGTATCCCCTGGTGGTGGTGACCCCCGCGACCCAGTGGGGCCAAGTCGCCAGCGCCCGCCCCTTGTGCATGATGCGGGAGGCGGACGAGAACGGGACGATGTGGAAATTCATCAAGGCCGCCGGGATCGAGGACGGCTGGCGCGCCCCCTGCGAGCTCAAGGGCACGAGCAAGGCGTCCAGGGGGGACAGGGAGACGATGGAGGAGCTGCTGTCCCGCGTGGTGCCGGACAGGCCGGAGGTGGCCGCGCAGTTGGACCAAAGGGCGGCGCTGAGGATGCAGTCCCTCGCCCTGTCCGCCCTGCACGAGCGGCTCCTGCGCAAGTTCATGCCGTCGGTGGAGGCGGACAAACGCGAGAGACACATGGCCGTGGCCCGCGCCTTCTCCGCCTTCGCCATGGAGACCGTGATCCCCGCCTGCGCTTCGGCGGGCCGGGCGGGCAAGGCGGCCATCGCCAACCGCATCGCGGGTCTCAAGGACAAACTGAACGTTGTGTTGTGATGGTAATAAACCCCATTTCTCATGCAATCACACATGTCTCATGCACACAGTCCTAGTCCTAAGTGGTCCTAATCCGCGGCCTATCTAGTGGACTCATTTGTAGGATGCATGCAAACAAGTAACTTTATTCATCATTTACGTAACGGCCAGAGTCTTGTCCATGGAGACGTTCCAGCGGTGCAGGCACCGGACGGGCACGGGGCCTTCCCCCACGTCCATGGCGTGGTGGACGAGGATGGCCTTGTCGATGGCTCGCCGGAGTCCCGCCACCTTGCCGCACTCGTGGCTGGTGACTCCGCACACGGCCGAACAGAACACGGCGTCCTTGCACTTGCCGCACACGCGGACGTTCGCGCCGTCGACCATCTTGACCTTGCAATGGTGGCCGATGCAGAGGGGGGCGAAGGGCCGGTCCTTGTGGTCCAGACGCACCCAGGAGCGAGAGGGGACGGTCCTCCCGGCGGCGGCCTTGAGACACTTGGCCACGTCGAAGATGCGGGAGACGAAGAACCTCTTGTTCGTTCGCCCGACGTTCGGCTGGCGGAACACGAACACGGCCGCGAACTCCTTGTCCTGGTTGTGGGAATGGACCGCCCAGTAGGTCTCGTAATCGATTTCCTTCATTTCCTCGGCGGTGACCCAATCGAGCACGACGGACTCGTTGGCGTGGGCGAGCCTGTCGACGCGGAAGAGGACGGCCCCCCGGCCGTGCTCGGCCGCCATCTCCTTGCACTTGGAGTGCACGTAGTCCGCGCGCGTCTCCAGATGCCGCATGAGGTTTGGGACGCCGTGGCGGAGGAACCGGGCCCTGGCCGCCTGCAGCGTCCGCGTTTCGTCCCCGGTGTCCGTGGAGTTCATGTTTTCCTGGAACCATTCGTTGAGGAGTTCCCTGGCCTTGACGACTTTGGCCATGGAGGCGGCGACTTCGCCGCGAGAAATTTCGAAACAGGGAGCGACGTCCGCCGCCGTGTACCTGGGCACTTTGGGTTTCCCATCCGTGTTTGGGGCTTTGGGGAAGAGACGGCCCCCCGACTTGACTGCCTGGCGCTTGGACTTGGCCATTCTAGAGTGGCTCCTCCTGGCCGCCCTCCTCCCACTTATGCCCGAGGGCGTCGGCACCGCGCGCTCCCATTGGCCCGAATCGACAGCCTCCCATTGGCCCCTAGTTGGCGCCGCGCCACGGCCGCAGCGGCGCCGCGCCACCCACGGGCTAAAAAAAAAGTGGCGCGCCGCGTTCGCCTCGACGCGTAGAGCAACTTTGGTTTTTGGCTGGGCGCGGCGCGCGCCGCGCCGGCGCGACGCGGCGCGGCGCTTGGAGGTGGCGCGACGCGCGCCGCGCCCGCAAAAAATAAAAAGTGGCGCGGCGTGTTCGGGGCGGCGCGGCGACCGACTTTGGTTTTGGCTGGGCGCGGCGCCGGCGCGGCGCGGCGCGGCGCTCCAAGGTGGCGCGACGCGCGCCGCGCCCCGCCAAAAAAAAAGTAGGGGCGCTCGGCGTTTCTCGGCCGGCGGACCAACTTTGAAAATTTGTACGGTTTCCGTACCTCCGTCCATCCGTACGCCACGTGGCACGATTTCGTACCGTCTGACATGTCGGGCGTGCACCTGGGCACGGGACTTGGCGGATTTCGCCGTGCCAGAGCCAAATTTCGCCCTGACACGCCAAGTCAGAGGCGAATCTGGCCCTGACACGCCAAGTCAGAGGCGAATCTGGCCCTTGCGCCCGAGGACCTTGTCAGAAATCGGCGTAAGGGCCGTTGCGTATCGCGAATTCGACAGGGACCGGTCCACGGACACCGATTTATTTTATTTTGGATTTGTTTACGACACGTAGTACCAAGTCCCTCGGCCCGGTGCACGGTTTCGACTGCACTTTGGCTGCAAAGTACCGGCGCCAGCGGCGCGCGCCTGCGAGCGCCAGGCCTGTCAACCCAAAAGTGCAGCAATGTAATGAATTAATTCACGTGCAGGCGATGGATATGGCCAGGCCCGGCATCGCCAGCCATGCAAAAGGCACCTTAAAGTGCACGAAAAATTCGGGAGATTTTTTCTAATCGTCGTGCGTGATGTCAGGAATGCTAGGGCCGATTGTAGCGGCCGGTAACGGTGGAACGGCGTTAGATTTTTTGCGATCGGCGCAGGGGGTCAAACCAGGTGAGTTTGTGAATAAATTGCTTTGCATTCGCCTTTTCGGTCACCATTTTCCCTCGCATCACCCGCCATGGTTACTCGACCGAGTCGTGTGGGCATTAGTGCCCGAGATATGGCACGAGCCAACGAGCTCATGACCTTGGCGAATCACATTCTCATGGGCAAGGGCCGCCTTGCTCCAGGCGACGAACGCAGGGCGACTACGTTTACCGTCAAGAAGTTCGTGGATGCCTTCTTCCGTCGGTCCAAGAGGGACGGGAAGTACTACGACGACTTGTACCTCTGCGTGCAATGGCTGTCGGGCGAAGTCACGGAGGAATTCGTCCTCAACGTCGACGACAACTGCGAGCCCGCATTGTTCAAGATGTTCGACGATGGGTGGACCTCCACCCTCGCCCCCGCACAATGGGGCTACAACAGGGCCACTCGTAAGACCGTGAAGAATGCGTGGTGGGGCTTTCGTCTTTACAAAGACAGGTGCACCGTGTTTGCTGCCTGTTTCATGCCCGAGCGTGAGCGTCCTCGCTTCGACGACGTTTTCCAGGACGACATTACCTTTCTTCTGGTCAACGCAGGCGAGTGGCCATCCACCATGTACTCGGCGACTCGGCCACAGGAGGCCCCTGATTCTCCACGTCCATTCGACAACGCCCAGCACAGGCGTCTTCCTGCTCCACCTCCGGCAGCATCGGGCAGCAACGCCGGACCGTCGAGCCGCTCTGTCCCCACCAGCCCAGCTGTGCCTGCCGCCAAGCTCAAGCTCAAGGCCCCCATGGCCCCTCCCCCTGTCACCGTGACGTTGTCCACCTCGAGCAGCAGCGAGGAGGAGGCCATCTCCACGTCCAGCAGCGACGACAGCGAGTACACCCCCCTTGCCAAGAAGAGGTTTGCTGGCAAGGGGGTACGCAGGGAGGAGGAGGAGGAGGAGGAGGAGAAGACTGAGCCAGTGACTCCTCCCCCCCCTCCTTCCATTGTCAAGTCCCAGGAGGTGGTTGTGGAGACCCCTCCCTCCTCTCCCCTGCTCCCCTCCCCAGCCCCACCCAAGAGCAAGAAGCGTGCTCCCAAGCCCCCTCCCTCCCCAAAGTGGCAGCTGAACATGGAGGAGGACGAGGATGATGACGATTTTTCCCTGCCCATTGTGTGAAGCCATCTGTTTCTGGGCATACGTAGATGGCAATCCATGGATGCACCCTAGCGTGCTGTACGTACTTGTGCTCCCAGGTGCAGCTGGGATGCATTGCCAGTGGCAGCTGGCCTGAATGAACTGTTTTATTGATATATTTTAATGAAAATGTGAACCTTGCATGTGTCTCCCATGTCCATTAGACGTAGTTGTGTGTGCTGTTTCCATGGGTGCCCATGCCAGGGTCCCACGAGTGCTGTAAAAAAGGGGTCAGGCTAGGAAAAAGTAGATATTCACAGCCGAAATCGGCTTGCCCAAACGTGAAAGTTATGAGCTCCGCCATCAGCCATGCATGGCTACCTCGTGGCTCGTATTCCTTGCATGGTTCAAGCGTATTCCTTTATTCATGAACTAATGCATGACACAATGCTATGCCATCTCGTTGGGCACACCCCGAGCTTCTCGAGGAGGATTCTGGGCCAAAACCGCGTGTGAATTTTGGAACGTACGATGCTAGACAGAAGGGATATGGAGAAACAATGATTGAAGCCATGCAGATTAAAGACTGACGACAATCTTTAAAAAGCAAGAAAACATGAAATATTCGACACATGCTCAATAGTATTTATACAACATCTGGTGTCTAGAGTCAATAATCGCAGAGCTAACCACCAACAAAAGCGATCGTCATCTGAACGCGAGCCCAGCCAAGCCATCAGCCGGCCAGTGTGTTCACAATCGGAAGCTGCCCTATTCTAAAACGATAACATGTTCAGGTCAAATCATCAAAAGTTCAGTAAATCAATCGTAATGAAAGCTCAAACTGCTAAGCTAGCGTGCACACTCCGGACGTTTGCTGTTCAAGGGACAGTCACGGTGACTGGCGGGCGGCCAACGGCCGCCTCCATTTCCTTGTCCCAGAACTCAAAGCTGAGCTGGAGCACGACCAGCACGTCATTGGGCAGCAGAAGGCCGGTGTTCATCAAGATATCACTGCTGCTGGGCACCTGGCAACAGGAGGGCGGAGCAAGGGCAGGCCAGGGCACGGAAAAAGTATCGCAACGTCAAGCCTGTGCAGCTTGGCTCATTGGTATCAACCGACCATGGGCAGATACCATGGCCAAGGAGCCACTGCCTTGGTTTGCCAGGTTGGCTGTAGGGGCGCTAGCACATAGATCTAGACATCAGAACAACGCATTAACTAGGCACCTCAAGAGAACAGCTGCCCGAGACAACATAGGACCGGGTCATTTCCGATCGCGCAGTTACCTCAGCATGGCCAACAGGAGCAAAAAGATGTTTTGGACTTACGACTTGTTATTTGCAGAACTTAGTCCTAACCAGTTGAAGACAAGTGGAGAACTCGGATAGGTACGTAAAACGGTAAGTTGACGGGGGGGGGGAAGAAGAAGTACACATAACCTTTAGACATGACACCAGGCTGTTAGCCGTCATGACTGGAATCTCAGCCGTAGAAGCGCGAAAATCCCAGTAAAAGATGGGAGGCATGTAGGAGTTGAAATTAGAAGTGCGTCTCGCGCGTGACTCGAGATCCTCCGATCTCACCAAGGAAGTGGCGCAGCGCCACTGGGTCCATAGTCCCAAACATCTTTTTTAGGCACTTGCACTGTACACTGGGAAGTTGGGCTTTTTGCCTTTGGGCGTACGCTTGGGACTTGTACTATTAAATTTGGCATGAGGTAGGTTAGTTTGTAAAAAATAAGTCTGAAGGTCGGAAGAAAGGCTAACAGTAAAAACAAGAGGCCAATTAGAGGACCCAATTTTGGACCAACTGATGCATTTACAGCCCACAAGACAATGTCCTTGTGGAGAAGAACACCGCGAAAGCTTACCCTGGCGATGCCGACGACGGTGCAGCGGCCCTCGGCGTCCAGCCGCTTGCCGCGCCCACCGCGCAGGTGTCCCTGGGAGGTTTCCGTGGTGAACGTGGTGGTCAGCTGCATCGGCCCGCTGCGGTACACGGAGCCGATCACCAGCTGGAAGGAAGCCTCCAGCTCGAGCTCAACCTGGCAAAGGGGGGGGGGGGGCGGATTAAATCAAATTTTAAGAAAGGCGTGTTAACAGGAGGTGCAAAGCCTCATCATGAGGTATGGTGGAGGGGTGGCTAGAGGAGGTCTATGGCACGCGGAGAGTGTGGCATGTTGCGGGAAGAAAAGGGAGTGGAGGGGATGCCGAAAAGGCAGGGCATAGTAATGTGACAGATGAAAAAGCTATACCTAGGATCGATTTGTATGCATACAAAAGGGCCAAGGAAACTCGAAAATATCACCAGGCATTGCACATCCCACCCCTCGTAGGAAGTCGTATCCTGTTACACGCAAAATCCCCAACCAGTGAAACTATAATACGAACAATGTGGAAAGTCCATGCCCACAGCGCCATGCGAACGCTTCTATAGTGTTGCCATCATGACGCTAGAGCATGACTATAATGAACATCGTGTGTACTTGAGGGTACCGAGACTTAACCAACGAGGTCCTGCTGGCTCTTGGATGTTGCACAGCGTGAATAGCACTTTCTATGGGTAGAAAAGACAAAAGTAAAGCGCAAAGCCATATTTCAAAGCTTGTGCTAAGAAAGCTCCACTATGCTAGACAGGCATGGTGATTTTCTTTCCCTTTACAGCAAGCCAGACAGCTATTGACTAGAAGCACACTAGGATACAGCGCCAGGGAAAAAGAAAATCTTCCTGCGATAAATGTGAAGCACGCGCCCATGGCATGCTGCACAGATTATTTAGCAACCGTGGAAGTATAGCGAAGCAACTGACAAACACAGTACACAAAGTGAGGGTGATTTGTAGGATACATGTGTGGGATATATTGCTACCAAGCTGCAACTATTCGCAGCTGCATTGGTGCCACCGCCATTTACTATAAGGTAAACGAATCCATAAACTAATCTGCACGGTGTAACTGTCCAGACATAACATTTGCCCTGGGAATAGCCATCAAAGCCTTCCCTCCTGCTACCAATGTATAAGCCGGAAAGGTTCGAAGTGGAAGTTCTCGTTAATCATAGATAGAAAAAAAAAATGACGTGCGAGGTACGCACCTGGCCGGTCTGCTTCTCGATGAAGCCCGTCAATCTGCTGGGCTTGATCTCGACACGAGGCGGGGTCAGGAAGTACGGGAACTGGATCCCCATGAAGCTGAAAGTCCGCACATTGATGGGGGGGACGATCAGCGTGGTCGGGTTGAACTCGATGGGAATACGACCTTGGCTGTCCTCCTTGTTGGCCACACCCCACCCACCGCCACCCTCGGCATTGTACGCGAAATCTGGGTACAGGGAGATGCCGACGACGCAGTCCCTCTCCGTGAACAGGCGGATGCCCACGCCCTCGTGGGGGATATCAGGGATCTTCAAGGAGAAATCCTTTTCCTGTTAACCCCATTGTAAAAAACCATCAGAAGCACACAGGCCAACGTTGTCAGCACAAGGCGAGCGCGACACTTTTCATCCAATGCTGGCATGGTATGGGAGCGGAAACAACGCGATAATATGTCTCACTCGCTGCTCTTTTCCAATCCTTCTAGCCCTGCGAGTGCCCCACATTCCCGGTTCCAAATCCCACCATTACAAGGACACGCCTCACAAAACCGTGCTCTAAGAATATACCAATGGGGGTATCCTGGACCTCTAACGTACCCTGGCTGCCCGCTTCTTGGACGCGTACTCAAACGAGGAAAACGCCATTTTGGTAACGCGCCGAGACTGAGTTGCTGGCAAGCGAACGGGGCCCGAGCTGATGCCCGTGGCAAGCCGCTCGCCAGCGAAGGCAGAGCGCACGCATTCCTTAGGGGCAACTGCAGAAGGAGCTTGAACAGCGAGCAGCGCAGATCGACCAGCGCAAAGACTAGAGGCAGCCATTGTTGAAACTCCTTATTGTGACTTGCGACACACCTCAAATACACCGACTGGTCTGGAATTCTACCCTCAATGCCACCCGACTTTTCGTCCTTGCTCCCAGAAGCGTAGAGGCAACAAAGAACGCGACCAGATTGGCTCCTCCGCGATCGTTGTGGGTTGCCGCGTGGTTGCGGAACGACGAGGTCAGCAAGTCCAACGGACAGGAACAACGACTAAAACCCTGCAAATCCGTATTGTCCGTTTGGCATTCGTACTTTGTGCAGCTACGATGTCCACTGCCACGCCTCACGTTTCTCTTCCGGACGTTGTCCGTCAGATCTTGGGGAGGATTGCTTCGCTGACGGAGGGATCACGCGGAGAAGAAAGTGCTTGCATTTATATCTTTTTTCGGTTACTTTCTCAAAATATATTGAAGAATGAACTGGAAGCCTGACAAAAGCTCACAACCAGGCAACGGGCCAACGGCTACCGAACGGCCCGCGATCAAGCCTTGGTAACATAACCGCCGCTTCGTTGACGAGGACCCTCCCACAACCCCCCCCCTTAACCCCCCCCAAAACGACCCCCACAACCCCCCCCACAAACCACTATTTATAACCCTGTCCGGCCACCGGCGCGGGAATAAACTCAACTCATCTCAACCCCCCCACCCCACCTCCCCACACAAACACCGCCCGACCTGATGACAGAGGTTGATGACTTGTGTGGGTGGTTCCGCTTACGGTTGATGACTTGTTGTTGTTCCTGTACCCCCGCTGAACGTTAAACACCGCGCTTCATGTAAAGAATACAACTACAGTTTTAGTACAATCCAATAAGTACAAGAGGTAATATAGTGAAGTAGGTATTTCCGGAACAGTTTAGGTGCGTAGGGTGGGTTGAGTTGTGGAAGTTTGTCGCCACACGTGTGTGCCCACCTTCATTAGGATTCGCTGATACTCATTTCCCCTCTCACCTCTTTGGTCCATAATTGGCTAATAAAATATACCCATTTCCCCGAAAAAAAAAAAGTTGGCCCTGACGGCGGACGAGATAGCACCTTACGTAGTAATCTAAACGCGAAACAAAGGGCAGATTCGGATTCAGCACGAAAAGGTACGTCTAGCCATCTCTTTTGAGGGGCGGAACAGCTAGCCGTCACTTGAAACGTGTGGGTAGAAGGAGCAGGCCTTACGAAATTCGTAAGTCCGCCCCTCGCCTCACTGTTTCTCGTGACGGCTACCCCATTATGGCATTCGGTCAGTGAGCCACGGCTCGGATTCGAAAACCCATCTGCAGGATGGACTAGGCCTGGGCCCCTCCACCTGGGTGGGCGAGTAGTCTCCTTGGAGCGTGACCTCCTGTACCCTCGGTTACCCTTTCACAGGCGCAATGACTATGGAATAGTTATCGCCACACTAGGTGATCCGCTATCACCAAGACACCTCCATAACGACTTTTCTCAATACCTGCTGCCATTACCCAAACGTGGGTGTAATGCAGCCTTTCCAATCGCTTTGGTTCTGCTCACAGCACACTGCACAGTAGGTCTCTCTTTTAATGACTATCTCACGCCCACGCCCTGTGCATGTTGTGCCGTGTCTTTCACCTTTCGCAGGTCCAATCTCACCACGCCATGGGGACCTACATAGATCCGACGACTGCTGACAAAGTATCCGGACGGGTCAGATGGAGCCCAGCCATGGATGAACTCGCAAAATCCATGCAGCAGAGACTCCTGGTAGTCCTCATCCACGGCCGCGATGTATCCGGTCCTGATCGACGCACCGTCGAGCAGACCATGAGCCAAATAGGGGGCGTCATCTGCGGGGGGGTCAAGAATCAACCTAACATTCACGTCAAATTTTCTACAGCAGAGGATGCCACAGCAGCACTTACCAAGCACACGGAAGCGGGGAAGAACGAGGCGTTCGTCACGGTGGCGGGCAAGGCACTCCGACTCCGTCGCTTCACGCCAGCAGACCTACCGTCGGCATACACCTTAACCTTAAACAACGTTTCAGCGCTCTACCGGCACGAGCACATGCTTCGACTCGTCGTCGAGACGTGGGGGACTGCCTCCAACATTGTAATCATAGAAGATACCGACACACCCCTGCAAAGGACTGCAGGCGACGACCGACGGCGCGTACAAACAGCGGTCATGGGTTATACCCCCCACTTCGACCCGGCCATGGGAGTCGAGGACAAGGGGGCTGACCACATCATTGGCATGCCAGGCGGCTACTCAGGCAACGCCCCCCGCTGCATCCCCGACATCATCACAGTACCTCAAAAGTACGCCAATGCCAGGGGTATTAACTTCATCACCACTCAAGTGAATTACGAGGATCCCGTCTGCGTCAGCTGCTTTGCCACGAGGGAACACATCAGCAAAGAATGCCCAGAGCGCTCTCGCGCAGCCAGCGCCAAACAGAAGCGGTACGCAGACGCCACCGGTACAGCCTCCTTAGGCGACAATCGCACCCTCGCCAGTGACCGCGCCAAGACAATCACGGCATGGCTTCTCACCGCCCTGGCCCCATGGGACGCTGTCGCTGCATTGGAGATTCCGCGCACCGCCCAGCTTGGTTTGGAACTGACCATGCTGATTTCCTACCCGGCGGAACAGGAGACCGTCCTGTGCCCTCTCAATGAGGCACAGGAACCATATCTTCCCAGATGGTCACCCACGGGGGCTGTCGTCAGACGCGGCCCCGCCATGCCGTTAGACATGTTTGCGAACGCCACCACGAGGCTGCGAGACATGGGCATGAGCGCGATCGTGACGGTAGACAGCACCACCACGTCCCTGCGTGCGCGGGCCATCGAGCCCACTGCTGCCATCAGATGGCACACCATCCAGATCATTATCCCCTGCACGACCACTCACAAGAAGGGTGACGCGCTGCCCCTTACCGGCTGCCGCTGGGCCCCGGTGCAACTGGCCAAAGCGCTGGCCGTGTCCGGCATCGACATCGACCGGTTCAGGTCCCTGACCCGCCCCTCGACGGGCGCGCCAACGCCTTCAGCCTCAGCCCCACCCACCAGCGACCACGCTCCCAGGGGCATGCGGGAAGCAGTCCAGGACTCGGACAGCCTGCCAACCGACCTCGACCTCACTGATGCGGAACTCGGCACCTCTGCGACAGTGGGCGCGGCATCAAAAGGCAAGCGCCCTCACCCCGACGCCAGCCAGGTACGCATGCTCCTGCCCTTGTCCCCCCTCTTCCCTATATCATAGCCATGAGCCAGCTCACACTAGTAACGTGGAATGTCAGGGGGCTGAACACATACGGAACAAACACAGCAGGGCAGGGACAACGTATACCCCGCACCCGAGAGTTAGCGAATGCGTTGCACAACTTGCTCGAGCGTTACGTGGGCCCCTCGCATGAAATTTGGATAGGACTGCAGGAACATAAAATCCAAGAAGCTGCCACACGCACAGCCCTTAGAGCTGCTAGAGCACTTGCACCTAGGACAGTTCACCGTTGGGCATGGGCACGCGGTACACAAGGGGGCACTGCCCTCATTCAATACCGTAAACCTCCCAACCCCACGCTGACATGCCAGGACTGGGCTATAGTTACCGACACAGCGGAGGCTAGATGGCAGGGCCGTTGGACGCGGCAGTCTATTACATGGGCAGGAAATAAGGGATACATTATTAGTGTATATGCCCCAACCGAGCCAACGGATCAAGCCTCATTCTACCCTTCCCTTTTCAAAATGGCCGCTGACCTTATCTCACAGGGTTTCGAAATTGTGCTGATGGGCGATTTCAATATAGACCTGGATGAACACCCCCCTATACGCACAGCGGCCTTCAGCAAACAGATCATGGACCTGAACTTACAGGATGTCATCCGCTCACGAGACCACGGGCCCACTTGGCTGGCCACACGTTTAAATGTACGCACTACTCGTCGTCTTGATAAAATCTACATCACACCCGCATGGGCGGACCTAGTTTGCTACGCATCGGTCGACCGTTCTGTTAATTTTTCGGATCACTACCCACTCATCGTTACCCTTGCCCATCACACCAACTCCGCCCGGGGCCCCGGCATTCCCCGCTTAAACAAACAACTACTCGCGGACGATAAGTACTACTTTGAGATCATGACACGCTGGCAGTCGTGGAGAGCCAGCAAGGGTAGCTACACCGACTGCTGCAGCTGGATGCAGGAGGGCCTAGCTAACATTCTAGAATTTTCCCAACTGTATTCACAAAATATCCGCCGCCAGAAAGGACAGGACTATCGGTACTACCAACGCATAGTGAATAAACTCCAAGCGAAGCCTACCCTGTATCAATCGGAACTAACAAAACTTCAAAGAGCTCAGACCGAACTCGACAAACTACGTTTCGAGCGTCACACATTAGCACTAGACTCAGAAAATCTGTGGTGGCACCAGGTAGGAGAAAGAATGACCAAAGAGTTCTTTGCTCTGATTCCTACCCCTAAAGCTCACTCCTCTATCACGGAAATCCAAGACGAACACGGCAGCCACCGAGACATCACCTCCATACTACAGAGTGGTCACCGCTACTACTCAACTCTCTTTCTAAACGAACCCCATCCTGATTCATCTGCCGCCATGCAAAAAATCCTACATGCCATTCCCCGTCGCCTTACACCAGCTCAACAGCAGGAACTCGATCAAATCCCCTCCATGGAAGAGGCCACCACAGCTATGGAACACATCAAAACCGGTAGCGCCCCCGGGGTCGACGGTCTGCCTATTGAATTCTGGAAAACGTTCTGGTCCCTTCTACACATAGATTTTTACGAATGTATTCTTGAAATTTGGCGGCACGGTAAGGTGAGCGGCAGATGGGCTGAATCTGCGCTTATCTTACTGTACAAAAAAGGAGACAAGACTCTATGGAAAAACTACCGCCCAATCCGTCTCCTTACGGTAGCGTACAAAATCATCAGTAAAATAATCCAACGACGCTTATACACCGTCCTAGACTTCCTCATTGGTCCGGAGCAAGTGGGCTTTAGGGCCAATCTCCACATCAACGACAGCATTACCCTCATCATGGACATTGTGGAAAAAGCCTGGCGCGACGATATAGAGGGTTTCATATTGTTCTGGGATTTTGAAAAAGCCTTTGACCGTATGTGCTGGGAATACCTAGAACACATTCTAACCGCACTAGGATTTGGCCCACAACTCATGACCGTCATTATGGGTATGATCAAATCCCTGGCTTGGTATTTACTAATAGACGGACACAAGTCAGCGACCGGCGCTAGCTCACGATCGCTACCACAAGGAGATTGCATGTCCCCTATTCTATTTCTCCTGGCCCACGCAGGACTCTACTGGCTACACCAGAACGATCCTCGCATTCGGGGCTTCCCGACAGGTAACGGTAAAGGTATATTCCAAACGGCTTATGTGGATGACACAACAAATGTTTGTATCTCTCTGCCTGAAGTGCATGCTGTCATGGATAATATCACTACCTATTCTGTTGCCACACAACAACGATGCAATGTGCTCAAGTCCACGGGACTGCATATCGGCAAAACCAACACCCTACGCTACGCCCTCCCCAACCTGGCTGTGACCTGGGTCAAGCCGGGGGATCACCACCTTTTGCACAATTGTCCCATCGGCTGCACACCCGAGGGACGCTTGGCTGAACAACGTTCTTTCATGTATGATGAAACCAACCACGTGGGCAAGCTTGCAGGTGTCCTCCTTACCGCAGGGCGCTGGGGGGCCGTCCACCGCATGAGCCTACGAGGGCGAACCCTGATCGTCAACCAACTGTTGTTCTCTAAGGTCTTGTATTATTGCCAAGCACACCCACCCAATGATGCCACCACACAGCTCATCCAACGCCTTGGCAGCAATTTTGTCTGGAAACAGAAAGGCTTAATCTCCCACACGGTCCACGGATGGATCAGCAGAGAGATGTCCTTCATGTCATGGGTGCACGGGGGCCTCGGGCTCCACAACATACAATGGCGTCTGTGGTCGCTGTATGCTAAACAAGTGATATCCGCTTTTATGGGAGTTAACACACACCCTGGCTGCATGCTTGCACGTGAAACGCTAGCCTCTCTTTCCACCCATGCTAGTGGCACCTCGTGGCAACTGGGGGCGGGCATACTGGGCAGCACCCTTATTTCGTACAAAGGACTCCCATGGTACTGGCAGCGCATATGGACAGGTTACAATAAGCTCAAGCCGGGTCGCCTAGTCTTTCCTACTACTAGGGAGGAGGTGGCACGGCAGCCACTCTTTTTTAATGACTTAATCACAGACGCTACTAACAAGCCCCTCGGCACTCTCCACGGACACAACCCGTATGATGGCCTTCTGCGCGCGTCACCGCCGATTGTCAGGGTGCTGGACCTCTACCTGGGGCACGGCGCTGCGTATCGACGGCTCAGCTACGACGAGGTCAGCACTTGGGTCTCCCACATGCCCTCCCTGCAAGCGTGGCAAACTCTTATAAGTGCGATACCAGCTGCGTGGCATGCATTGATGACTGCCCCACGCAAGCCAATTATAACCGGCGACTGGGTTAGCTTCTACGCCGACGGAGTCACGCCTGCGTGCAAGGGTTTAGTCGTGACGGTTCTGCCACATGAGGGGCTCCAACTACAGCTGCTGGACGCTATTTCTGGCCACAATGGGTGTCTGTATCAACTATCCACCTTATATGCGTACACGCCAGCTTCCCAGTGTCACCGCATACGCGTAGTCCCATGGTCTGTGCCAAGATCTTGCATGATCCAGCCGGACCCATTATCCCCGGTTGAGAGCATTACATGGCTACACGTGGGCAACACACGGCTCGATCTACTACATCTGGACCCGGTTGAATTTGGATGGGTCTTAACCAAGGGGGACATCAGAACCAGCAAATGTATCTTTGAGTACACCGCAGATTGGGGTTATGATATCTTGTTGCATACGTACCATCAGCCCCATCCGGGCCGAGCCCGCTGGGGAATACATTGGCCGGGCTACACTTGGGTTAAGATGATTACCCTGGCGGTAGACCACCCTCTCGTGGACCGCAGGGCCACTGATGTACAACACCTTTTGATGCATAGGGCGATAGGGGTCTGTGCTACGCTCCACGAGCGTTTTGGTCATGATGCATCATGCCTGTGCACGCACCCTAGTGAAACCATTGAGCACAGGTTTCTTTATTGTAATCTCCCTGGGGTTTGGACGTGGCTCATTAACATCTGGGCCGCATGGACGGCATCGCCACCCACTCTCCCAATCAGCGTGCGTACCATCATTTTCGGTATTGCTGGCACACCAGGGACCGAGCTTTCAGTTTCCCAAGCAGAATGGATATGGCTACGCACTACTATGCTATACGCGATATGGACCATACGCAACGAGACCGTCTTTAAGGTCCGCGAGGAGTATACCCGCGGCGGCGTAGTCCGGCGCTTTATATACCTATGGAATGCGGCTATGCGCCGCTACTGGCTGTTAGCTCAGGAACAACACAGGGTGTGGGACCCAGGGCCCAATAACGACAAGCCCAGCCCGCTCCAGCTTTTTCATGATCTACTGGGCCGTAATCAGGTATTCACCAGTATGCCTCATGGCGACATTACTCAGGTCCAATGGCTTCCCTGGTCTAATAACGCGCCCTATTAGCCTTTCACCTGTCACCGCCACACGTGTGTGTGCCCACCTTCATTAGGATTCGCTGATACTCATTTCCCCTCTCACCTCTTTGGTCCATAATTGGCTAATAAAATATACCCATTTCCCCGAAAAAAAAAAAGTTGTGGAAGTTTGGTGTGAAGTGGTGACACGACCAGGCCAGGGAAGTGGTGACTCAGCATGCCACCTAGGCTGCAACGTTGAAACACGCGTGCACACTGCACATCTAATAAAGCATGCAAAAGGCGGTGCTGCGCACATGCGACTGGATGAAGGAGGATACGAACAAAGATGAGCCTCGTTTCTACTTTCTAGGGTAAGGTTCTAACACATTAGGCATTTGCAACAGGCCTGTATTTCCTCTTGGCAAGCGGCTTGCTGTCGTGGCCAATAACTTGTTGTTTAGTGTCGGAACCTGCTTGTGGGCTTCTACTCTTTGAATTGCATAATCAAGACTCTGGGAATGTTGCCCAGAATTCTCGTAGCTCTGGCAAGGGGTGCAACCTTGAATACCAAGAATCAGGTTTGCAAATTGACAGGCAGTCGCTCAGCTTCGTTTCTCCAGAAGTCCCCCTTTGCTTCCGCCTGGGTATGCGGAATGGTGTGCTAATTACTGCTTGTAAAGGATTTTGGTTTTGCGGATGAATCCTCGAAACTCGAAGCGAAGTCTTTGATCTAAAATTGCATGAAGAGTATTCCCGCCTCACATCATGAACGATGGCTTTTCTTCTGGCTTTGGTTCGCGCAAATCCGTCGTTCCCGTGGGATCGCAGCCCACACGCGCAGGATGTGGGCTGATGACGTCGGCCTCCGCGCTTCTCGACGAGACGACGCTGCAGGTAGGCTCAGTTCTGTACGCACGGCGTGCCCTCCCGCATGCTTGTCTAATTCAAGCCTGTGGCAAGGAACCTTGCGGAAACTGACGACTGCATTGCTCACTGCAGCGTGTGAATTCTTCATATTCCGCTCGTCCTGTGCATGCACGCGGATGCATCGCCCAGCTGAGGCGTGCCGTGGGAGCCAGCCGTTTGTGTCATATCAATCATTTATCTGTTGAATCTAGTAGTCCCTGGACTGGCACTAGTCGTCCACCCCTCGCCTGTCCCGTGTTTGACCTTTCTCGGTTACTTCTTGCCACATTAAAAGTTGGACTGCCTGCTGATTGGCAGAACATGATACCTACTTGTCCTCAATTCCCATATACACCTCAATAGCTTCCTATACTTGGAAGAACTCAAAACCGCCTGAGCAGCACTTTAGTGTCCCACAAATTCCACCTTGCGCACTCTACAAATTCCAGACTAGCAAGCAAGGCTAGGGCAGTGCAGTGCAACAGGTTCCACGGTACTACAGGAGGCAGAACATGGTAGCAGCTATGCACAGCGTTCTAATGTGATGATGCAGAGAAGGGGAGTCTGTGCATGGCTGCCAAGGCCCTCCTTAACACAAGTCGCTGTTTATTGGCAGTTGTTGTTTATTGGTTGTGTTTGGAGAAGTCAGCAGCAGCTGGCAGCTGGCGTGCCCATGCTTTCCAGGACACAGACCTTTGTGGACCTTTGCAGGACACACGATTCTGTGGCCCTAAGCAGCTTTGTTTCATAATGCCATGCTATTGACACAGCTCTGCTTGATAAAGCACGAGTTCTGACGAGTGCAATAAAACAGTAATTTGACATATGGTGCTTAAGCTAGGTCGCATGGTCGGTGCCACTCAGCAAGTCCTTAACTGTGCATCAAAAAGTACACCGGTGGAACGATACACAGGCATGGAAAGTGGCTGTGATTGGTTTTGCTTCAATTTGACATTCAATTTGTAGCTAGCCCCCCAAACCCCCTCGCCACTCGCCACTCGCCACTCGCCACTCGCCACGCTGAAGCGTGCACCACTTCCCCTACGGCCTCTCACATGCCTGTGTGCGATGATTCTGCCGGTGACTCGTGAGCGACAGAAGAAGCACCTCAAGGACATCACAGCAGATATCCATAGGCCCGCTAGGGGGGGGCAGCTTTCCGCGCACTTCTTTCGCTCTATTTTTTGCCACCGTTGTAATTGCCTCCCTCGCCAGGTGTCATGACCGTCGGGTTTTTGACTTGGTCCTTTCTGGTGCTTTGGCCAGTGGGACAATCTTTGCATCCTCTTTCGTTCCCATCCCCCTTCCCCCCATCCTCAACCGGCCAACCCCCACTACTAACCCCACAGCCTCACCGCCACCCACCTGTCAAGGACTGCATTGTAGCTCTGGTAATGGCAGCAGCTAGTGTGCACTCGACAGCGAGACTGACTCTAATTACTATGTTGATCCCTGACAGTTCTAACTGTGTCCATGGTGGGTGGGTGTGGGTGGGCTGGGGGCGGGGGGGGGGGGGGGCATGCGTGCGGATGGGGGACATTGGGGGTTGACGGTACGGATGACAGCTTCAAGAGAGCGTGAGGCGGTTCGCTGAGGAGCATCTAGCACCCAGGGCAGCAGAGATCGATGCCACAAACTCGTTTCCAAAGGTAGGGTTGTTTCCAAGGAAGGGCCGTTGCCTAAGGTAGGGACGCCTTCCACGGGAGGCCTCAGGCGTGAGCGTGGGTGTGCCGGTGTGCGTGAGGCAAGCAAATGGCTGCAGCCTATCTTGAAAGGAAGGGGTGGATACGTCGGGGAGACCCTAACGAGATATTTAGGAATATCCATTGGGTTTGGCAGCTAGGGCCTAGGATGGGTGGGCAGGGCAAATCAGATGGGGGAGGGAGGCAACAGGGGAAGGATGTGGGGAGGGGAGAAGACAAGGCTTAAAGTAATCTTCCATTAGATCGCCAACATTGTACAATCATGCTCGATGACCATCAGTGCTAGATGGCCCCTGCTGTCCTCGGCCTCTTTGGAACGAACATGGCAACTTTCTGACATTGTTCTCCATGGTTCTCACGACTTTCGCATCTTCGCAATAAGTCCTAGGAGCACGATGCGTCATTATGAGGGGATGGCTTGAACCGAGCATCGTTGTCATGCCTTGCGAGGGACAATGTAGTATTCCATGGACAAGTCTTGCGGGCTTCGCCCGCAACATTAGAGCTTGTACTTTTTGTGGCCGGTCCCCGGCCAGGGAGCCCCGGCTAGGGAGATGCGTGACACCACCTACCGCCACCGAGGGCAAGGTGGCGCTAGCCCCGCCAAGGAGCGCGGGTTAGCTTTAGGGGTTCGACCACAATCATGGAGGTTTGGCCAAAGGGTGAAGAAAAAAAAAGAAAAGAAAAAAATGCGAACCCTGGCGAGGGTCAAACCCGCCATCTGTTTTGGTCGCTCAGTTTGATGTGTGCATTGGTGCCTGAAGTCTACGTAAACATCTTCCCATGAAGTTGCAGAATATGTACATTGCTGCACAGGGACAAACCGTTTGTTAGTTGGACTGCGCAACCGCGCAGTAGACGGAGCTCGCGATCTACTGGCGGAGTTCAGCTCCAGATTGACCGCTGCGCCTGCACGGGAGCACGATGCGCGGGGGGATGATTGACCTCGCCAACCCCGCAGACAGCAGGGAACAACCCGCTTACAGGCTTACAGGCGGTTGAGCAGAGGAAAATCCACGTGTGAGCTGCCTGCGCATTTGTAACTGGTTCGTTAATGGAAAGTTTCGTCCAACAGCCCAAAAGTTTGCGATGGTTATATCTGGAGCTCGCGAACACAGGACATCGCAGAGTTTGGCTCCTGCCGCAATTTGCGCGTACGGACCTCTGCCAAATGGCTCAACTGGATGTAACGCACGAAAACCCTGATAATATGGACGCCGTGTTTTGACCTTTTGGTGATTGGTCGTAATTAAGTTACGCGCAGCTCATTCGTCAAGCGGACTGTAGGTCGCGCCGCTTAGTGGCCGAAGCCGAAAGCCGTTCGAAAGAGTGTTAGCTAAGCTTGTGCCAAGGTTGCGTTTTACAAGTTGTAGTTATATATGTTGATGCAATTCAGTATCTGGCCAAGCGCATCGTACGCCTTGGTGAGCCTCGTCCACTGTCAACTGATGTTGAACGTCTGCCTGGCCTATTCCTGGGCTGTCTGCCCTATACTTGGGCCGCCTGGCCTATTCTTGGGCTGTCTGCCCTGTACTTGGGCTGCTTGGCCTATGCCTAGGCTGTCTGCGCTATACTTAGGCTGTCTGCGCTATACTTAGGCTGTCTGCCCTATGCTTGGGCTGCCTGGCCTATTCTCGGGCTGCCTGCCCATACCTAGTGCTGGCTGGCTCATCATTGTGCTGCTGCTACTGCTTCTGCCATGTGGCAATCCTTAAACCGGCCACAGGACGTAAATCTGTGGAAGTTGATGGGTGACTTCAGCCTTCACGGCATCACAGTACCAGGCAAGTTACGCGCTAAAATGCATGCCCTAACGAGCAAATGACCCGCAAACAGGCATGCATACGCTAAAAAGTGGGTCCCATCCCCGCCAGCACTATGCCATAACCCTGCAAGTCGCATACTAGCTCTCGCATCGGTACCATAGCTACACATGGAGGCCCTACAAAGCATGGCGCTGCTCACTCTTTGCTGGATGGCATGGGCCGGTTCGCCATCCAGCTGGTTGCCGGGGGGCACCATTCAGGGGCAGAGCAAATACCTGCCAAAGGTGCGTGTTTCACCGTCCTGCTGGCATTCCTGCCATGCCCATGACATGCAGCTGGCCACTGTGCATTACGCCACTCGTGAAAATGTCTGCGCGCACAATTAGATGTCTGCGCGCACAATTAGATGTCTGCGCGCACATCGACGCTCGTGAAGGGTGATCCCAGGATCCAGGGGGAAGGGGGAAGGGACACCTTGCGTGTTTATATTGTCAATAGTGTCCTGCTCTTTTTCATCTTGGTCCATGGGGTCCCGGTTCACATGTCCTAGCGTCTTTTTCCCATGCACGCACGCTATAGCAGCTATAGCATATGGTGCCCCCTCATTCTAGTCACCGACATTTTCTCAGCTTTTGCTATTTGACGGATCGCTCACCCCCATTTACCTTTCTCATGGCTGGAAGCCTTGGATCGCCCTGCCCCTTCTCTTGCATTGGGGACCACCCTGCCCCCTGTCTAATTCTGGTTTTTTATCTAAATACCATGCATTGCGGCATATTCGAACCCTAGGTATTGTGCTATGGCCTATGCGCATGACACGCTAGTACTTACTTACGTACTTTCACGGTGGTATGGCTTATGCGCATGACACGCAAGTACTTATGTACCTACTCGGTGGTATTGCTGTTGAAAAGCTGCTAACCCTACCATCACTGCCACCCGTCGCTCCCCCCCTCCCCCACTTCCTTTCTCCCCACGGCCCCCCCATGAACTCCAGAGGCGGATGGAGGCCTTGGACTGGGCTACCTCCACCACGTGATCGCGATGGAGGAGCTGAGCCGAGGGTCTGGCAGTGTGGCGCTCTCCTACGGGGCGCATAGCAACCTGTGCATCAACCAGCTGGTGGGCGGGTGTATGCATGGGGGGGGGAAGGGGGACATTTTGTGCTTGTGCATCTCGTTGTTTGTGCATCAACTAGCTCGTGAGGGGGCTGGTGGGGAGTGGGGGCGGGGGGGGGGACAGTTCCTGCTTTTTGTCTTTGTTGGTGCATTAACCAGCTGGTGTAGGGGTGGGTGGGTGTGGGTCGGGGGGGATAATGCCTTAGATTTAGCTTTCTCTGTGCGAAAAACCAGCCGGTGTTGGGATGGAGGTGGGAGTGAGGGAGAGAGGGGGAGAGGGGGAGAGGGGGAGAGGGGGAGAGGGGGAGAGGGGGAGAGGGGAGAGGGGGAGAGGGGGAGAGGGGGAGAGGGGGAGAGGGGGAGAGGGGGAGAGGGGAGAGGGGAGAGGGGGAGAGGGGGAGAGGGGGAGAGGGGGAGAGGGGGAGAGGGGGAGAGGGGAAGAGGGGGATTGGGGAAGAGGGGGAGAGGGGAAGAATGGCATTTATTTGTTTATTTTTTGCATCAACCAGCTGGTGCGAAGGGGCCGACGGGAGTTTGGCTTCCTCATTCTAGGTTCCAATTTTTTTTTTTCATTCACCAGCTAATGCGTGTACCGGCAGAAATTCATGCCCACTTTGCCCTGTTCTAGGCTAGCTTTCTCTTTCTTTTCCTTATCTTTTCCTTGTGACTGACAGAGTGCCTCTGCTTGCGGCGGATGGGCGTGTGCCTCCAGGTGCGGCATGCCAACCCTGACCAAAAGAGCAAATACCTGCCGCAGGTGCGTGTCTCACCACTCCACCGCCGTAGGCTTGGCGGTGGAGAACATCAAGTACCCTGTTTCTGGCGTACGTGTTTTGAACTTGTGTCAGTACAGGAGTGGAGTATTAGACCCCGCTCTGGCGGTTTGTGCCAGTTGATTGGTTCGTCTTCATCTACCCGGACGCTTCCTTGACTGTGCAGTTCATGGGGAGAACTTGGCTACTTGCAGCCCTGTTGTCACATGATTTGTCATATTGACAGGAGCCTCACTTAGCTGGTAGAGTGTAGACTGAACTGACATTTTTCCCTGCCTCTGTCGTGTTGGCTGCTTGTAAACCCCCCTTTTGCCTCTTGTACCATTTGCCCCTGCCACGTGCCCCTGCCCCTGCCACATGCCCCTGCCACGTGCCCCTGCCCCTGCCACATGCCCCTGCCACGTGCCCCTCCCCCTGCCACATGCCCCTCCCCCTGCCCCTGCCCCTGCCCCTGCCCCTGCCCCTGCCCCTGCCCCTGCCCCTGCCCCTGCCCCTGCCCCTGCCCCTGCCCCTGCCACGTGCCCCTGCCCCTTCCACGTGCACCTGTCAACTTTGTTTGCCTGGCCCACCTGTCATCCTGGCCCTATGTGGCATCCTCGCCTGCAGCTTTTATCAGGGGAGTTTGTCGGCGCGTTGTCGATGAGCGAGCCCAACGGTACGCGTGTGCCAACATCATACGGCAACTAAAGTTGGACATCAATGTGATCCTATTGACTATCATTCTGCCTGTTCTGCACTGTGCTTTGTGTTGCCGCTCTCCACGCTCCCCGAAACTAAATTTGTTCCAATCAGCACTACCTGTGCATATTCAGGGGCATGCATAATAATGCCCTCCAGTCTCCCTGTCTGCGAAACCTTATGGGTGCGTGTGCCAACCCTCCCAATGAAAACTGGGCTTTCCAGCCGGGTCGGATGTCGTGAGCATGAAGTGCCGTGCGGACCGTACGGCAGGCGGGTGGGTCGCCAACGGGAACAAGATGTGGTGCACCAACGGGCCAATCGCAGATGTGCTGGTACGTGGGGGAAGAATTGATTGTAAGCTCAGCACTGGTGTTTGATGATTTGTCAGCGTTGTGCTTATAAGCCACATTTTCTATCGTTTGGGGATTGGCAGAGCACCCGAAGTTGCTTTCCAGCCCTGGTATCCACATATGCATTGGGGATGTGCATTGGGGATGGAACTGGCGTTCTGTCCCCGACAATGCCCTTTTGTCGCCGAAGTGGCAAGATCACTGCAACAGCAATTGCACAGTGTGTGAAGCGCTATAAGGGTCGCCTGGTTTCCTGCTGGCTGTCTGCTTTACCTTTTTGTGTGTGTGGTTGCTTGCTGCTTGCTGCATTCACACTTTGTGGTTGTCCATACGCTCGTCATCGTATCCAATCCTTATCCACATTTCATCAACCATTCATCCACGGTTTTCCCCATGTCGTCCTCCTATGTTATGTTTATTATAACGTCCCATGGTCGGAGACAGCGGTCCTGTGGATACCGCGTGACTGGTTGTAGATGATGAGTTGAACATCCCGTGCTTAAAGCTTATATATTTACAAGGCCAGCACGCAAAGTGCATCTGGTTGGTCAGTGGAATCGGTCAATAAATTTTATTATTTATTTATTTCTCGATGTTAGTAAACTTTTGTTGTCGATGTTATTAAACAAAGGTCGATTGATGAACATTTGAAGACTATGTAAGGTGCCTCGAGGGGGGGGGGGGGGGGGGCTGTGGTGAACTGACAGAGAGGGAAATGTTTCATCCACGACTTTTGGTTTCGAGCCGCAGTCCATCATTTGCAGCAACTGCGCCTTGCAAGCAACCTCTGTGACCAGGGTGGCCGTCTAAATCAATGCTGGGTGGTGGAAGGAAAGGCACAGGTCGCTAGGTTATTCAGGGCCATCTGTGTAGTTTGGAAGGCATTTTTTCCCTGCAAAAGTTATTCTGATGCCGTGCACGTCGATGTACCTTCTTTTGCCCCTTCCTTTCTTTCCTTGACCACCTTTCCCTAAAGCCTTCCTCTTATCTGACGGCCATCCCCTCGCCTTCCCACCGCCCCCTTCAACCTGTGGCCAGATTGTGTACATGAAGACGGACATGGCGGCGGGGCCCCAGGGGATCACCGCGTTTGTCATCGAGAAAGGGATGAAGGGGTGCGTGACAGGGAGGAGGAGACGAAGGGTGAAGGACGTTAGATTTAAAATGTAGGGGATGCCAGGAATGTGGGGACTGGGGTGGTAGAGGGCTGGTATACCGGACTGTGGTAAGATTTGGCCGCTGCCAGAATGTTGGATGGCAGCCATGCCCTAAAGTTCATGTGACCCAGGTTGGCGAGAGGCATACTCGGAGGTACTTTACTGGATTGGCGTTCATCTAGAAAGCTGTGCAGGCCATAGTATGACTTTTCCTCGTTTGTTTTCTGTTTTGTCTTTTTTACATGGACCCTGTGCTTTCTTTGATTGTATGATGGCGTGGTGCGTGAACATGCTTGTGCCGTTTGCCATCAACCATGGCATGGCCTTGTGGCCATTTACTCTCCAAGGACCTGGCAGTGCCATAGCTAGCCTGCTAGGCTTCTCGAGCAGGCTGTTTCTGTGGGCTCACATATATGCTGACTCGAACCCTAGCTGCAGCACTGCCGTGCTTACAGATAGGCATGCACCGTGCTAAGAGTCGTCTGGCATGCTTGACATATCGCCCTGACCGATGTTGCCAGCGTGCCAACGCACCGAGTTTCTTTTCAACAATGTGCCTGCTGTGCTTAAAGGGAGACCTTAATCTGACACCTTTAGCCGTCAAGAGTGCCCAGGAGAGGGCGTTTCCGTGGCCCTCGCTGGCAACCTGACACCCTTCATCTCCGCAACCCTTCCCAATGGATCGGAACGTGGCCTGTGGCAGTTTTTCAACGGCACAGAAACTGGACAAGCTGGGGATGCGCGGAAGTGACACGTAAGTGCACAATGGATCATAGACGTCAATAGATATTGATCATAGACTAGTATCGGTCATCGTTGGTAGGGCAGGACTCCATGCTATCACATGCCAGCCATGGTAACAAGCGGGGGGTGGGGGGAATGACATGTACGTGGACTCGTTGCGTGCTGGTGTTACGAAGGGGATGCAGGCTGCCCTCACACGTAATCGGTTGCTTTCCTTGCATTGCCTGCAGAGGCACTGGAAAGGTGTTCAGATTTGCTGGGTGATCTTTTCCCGGCCAGTGAAAGTAGAAGCAGCTTGGAGGACTCCACACTCCAAGGCATACTACACAGCAAGCAGATATATTAACAAGAGCCGTCATGACGTCTTACTATCTGTCCATGACTTCACGAGGTTTTGGCAGCCATCCCCATGGCAGGGTCACTTGCGAGTTGTGATCAGCATCCCTGGTACCAGCCCATCCTCCTGGTTTCCCATGGCCCTTCTTGCCTCCCCTTGACCACGCATGCATCCGTTGGCCCATGTGGGGATGTTTGTAAGGGCCGATCATGTCACCTTATTCCCCAGCCGCTAGCACGACAGGATCCAACTCAACGTTTCGCTTTGCAAAAGCGGTGGTATTCGTTCCATTCACATGGTGGTGGATGTTGAGGTCATTTTCGATGCACTGGAGGGTCATGTGGGGGGGGGCGGCGGGGGGGCTAGAGGGTCCGCCTTGCTGTGTGAGAGGTTCACGCTGTGTGAGCTGGTTTGTTGCTCGGTGACGCACCTGCACATGTAGCTCCATGGCCCCTCCCTCATCCTCCTGCCCTCGGTGCCCTCACCTTTTCTCTTTCTTCTCCTACGGTATTTTATTCCATCGTTGCGCAGATGCGAGCTGGTGTTCCAGGACTGCTTCATCCCGGACGAGAACGTCCTGGGGGAGGTAGGCAAGGGTACGTACGTTCTTTGTAATGCTGGCACCTCCCTGCCTGTGCATCTGCTAGGGTGCGCGTGGCATGTCTAATGCTGGCACCTCTCGTGTGCGAGTTCTAGGGTGCGCGTGGCACGTCTAATGCCGGCATCTCCTTTTGTGTGCATAGCGGGCTAGGGTGCGTATTTTGCTGCCGCCTACTGATACGGGTGTGTGCTGCAGCGGTGCAGGATCTACGCTAGTTTACGCAGGTTAATAAAGCGCTCCTTGTTTCAACGTTGCATCCTCCACACCCAGGCGTCTACGTGCTGATGAGCGGGCTGGACCTGGAGCGCGCCGTCCTCGCGGGTGGCCCCCTGGGCCTCATGCAGAGCTGCATGGACGTGGTTCTGCCCTATGTGCACGCGCGCGAGCAGTTTGGCGCGCCCATCGGCACCTTCCAGCTCATCCAGGCCAAGCTGGCCGACATGTACTGCCAGCTGTCGGCGTGCCGCGCACTCGTCTACTCGGTCGCACGCGCGTGTGACATGGGCAAGGTGGACCGCAAGGTGAGGGGGCGAGGGCGTGCCTGGGTCCTCATGCATTGTTATGGTTCTTCTTGGGGCTAAAAGTATTGATGGATGGGGGGGAAGGGGGAAAGCGGCCTCCTGTTTAATTTGTACTATCGGAGCGGAAAGGGGAGGGAACACGTATGGGTACGAGGGCTTTGGTGTGTGTGTTTTTTTACAATTTTTTCTTATGTCAGGTGGCAGGGGGAGGGAGGTGGGGGTTGTAAAATAGGTCATTAATTAGACACACATCATCAGAAATTACGGTGCATTATGACCCCTTCAATGGCCCACAATGCCTCTAACCGTGTTATTTACGCTCATTGTGGAAGCATGCTTAACATATGCTGCATTTTGTCAGGCACCTGCTTGCTTCAAAACTCGTTTCCCCCAATCGTTCACCCCTTCAGTATACAGTATGGTATACTCTGACATTTTAGAGCATGCACACGCAAGCTCTTACTGACCTCCGTACACCACCACATTCCTGTACCGCGCTTCACAATCATCATGACCACTACCGCCACCGCCACCACCGCCGCCACCAACACCAACACCAACACCAACGACACCGAAATCAATAACCATGGATTTCACTTTGTTACTATTGATCCCCCCCCAGGACTGTGCGGCCGCCATCCTCCACTCGGCCGAGAGCGCCACGCAGATGTCCCTGCAGGCGCTGCAGCTGCTGGGGGGCAACGGGTACATCAACGAGTACCCGACTGGTCGCCTGCTGCGCGACGCCAAGCTGTACGAGATCGGCGCCGGCACGAGCGAGATCCGCCGCATTCTCATTGGCCGACAGTTATTCAAGGAGACCTCGTGAGGAGCATGCGCATTTAAATAGACTTGGGGGGGGGTTGGCGGCACGAATTCAGGAAGATGCTCAATGAAATGTCCTCCACATTGATCAGAGACACTCATCCTTCATGCCATCAACGCATGAATGATATGGGGTGCGGTTGAGACTGTCAGGTGACAGGCTGCCAAAGCGGCCGTGCCTTCGTGTGCCTATCATCCAATGGGTGTTGCTCACTGTCCCAGCTTGAGGATGCTCATACAGTGTGCCTTGCATTACTGATGGCATGACAAGGGATTGTGATCAGCCAATGTACGATTACCTCCGGTTGTTTAGAATGCTGCAGTACCCAGCCTTGGCTGTGTCGTGCCAGGCGGTCAAGGCGGCCCTTTGTATATTACTTTAAGGACACATGCTCATGCATGATGTCGTTTATCGCGGAGTGAAACCTTGGCTCTGCTGGCTGCTTTTGGTGTTGTACGCCCTACCATGGAGGAATATTTCTACTAATTGGGATGTCGTGGGGGCCTCGGATTCCTCACTTGGATGCAGCCTGCATGTGGGGATGATTTGCATGATTGACTAGCATGCATGTATGCAGCGACCTGGTTCTGAGGACTTGCAATTATTTGGTGCCTGCATGCTTGCATGTAGCCACCATACATGCAGCCTGCTACTCCAGTCAGACACATGGGGCACCACAAGCATAGTTAAGTGCCCCACCAGCGACTGCGCATGCGTGGAGCGCCTGCATACGGAGCGCCTGCATGTACATATGTACATGCACTTCTTATGGATCAATATTGAGTCTTATTAAACACTTGAGCAGTACGTACCAACGTGACGCATGATTCGCACGTAGACTGGCAGTCCTCAGCTAGTGGGATGGAAGTTTGTGAGCAGTTTAATCGAACCTGTACTGGCCTGCCTTTCAGGGCAATGAGAGAAGGGGGCCCGTGTCCCACGTCACTTTCTTGCTGTGCATCAAACAGGGATGAAAGGTACCTACTCAAGAGTTGGTGCCCCGTGGCTCTCGGGAGGACCAACGGAGGCGTGTGAATGAATGAATAGCCCTTAATATTTGTTGCGCATGGAAGATAGTTTGAGTTGGGGGCCAATGCATGCAGGCCAGGACTTCACATGAATTGCTTCTAGAGATCTCATTTCCTACCCCTGCGTTTGGCATTCATAGTGATGTGCGGTCCGTGGTGCCCACAACCCTGTAACTAGGACCTAAATATCTAGCATCAACCGTTCCATCCCATGAATTAATTAATTGATAAGCACATGATATTGCGTCACGTTGGTGCCAGTACAGAGTAAAGGAACCTTCAACCCTATATACACAACGAGGAGGGAGGGCGCCCTAGCTTCTCTCACTGCCGGAAGTGGGAAGGCCACAGAGGGCTCTCTCCACAGCATGGTGCCGGGGCGCAACACTGTGGACCCATGCAATACAACCAATGCAATACCATTGGTAGGCTGACTTATATAGCTTATGCTACAAAGGTGAGGTGGGCCGGCTCAAGACGTCGGCTGAGGCGCAAGCTGATGCATAGCCACAAGGCCTGCCAGCTAGAGCTAATCGACGGTACTATAACGCTGTGCGCTAATATATATCATTTCAGGTGCTGTCTAAGCTATCCCATAATCGATTGCCCCCATGTAGACAACTAGCTTGAGTGCTCTATCCCGGGGGAGCTCGGGGGGGCTTCCACAGTTTCTTGTTGACGTAAAGGTCCCCGTTGTTGACATAAAGGCTCCACCCCATGTACCCGGCCCTTGTACTGAGGACTTATGCTCACATGACTGCGTCACGTGTATATTGATTAAGAGTTAATTAATTAATCTCATTTCCTGGAGGCATTCTAGGCAAGCCGGCCACGTACAGATAAATGAGATATAACCAGCTGGCGCATGCATGCGCACCAGTTGCCAGATCCAAATCTGGAGAATCCGGTCGGACCATGGTAGCTCGAGCGCCCCTGCTGTTACCCTATCCACGCGAGGTCATGGAGGCAGTCCAGCGCCTGCGTTACGATGCAGCCACGTACAGGCTCCAACGAGATTCGATCCGGCAGCGGTCGTGAAACTCGTCGCCGAGTTTGAATACACTGGTGTCATGCTGCAGCTCTTCCGGGACATCTGCAAGGTGCATTCTGCTGCCGTCGCAACCGCCCGCCCAGCGGCCTGGCAACACAGTTTTTGCGGCGATGCTGTCACAAGAGTTTAAGGCCGGGGTTGCCCGCCGACCCCGGCAGCTACAGAGGGCTGTGCATCCAAAGTGCCCCCCTCAAGCTTCTCGATGCGGCTCATCCTGAACCGCCTGCGCACTGCCCTGGACTGCCACCTCAGCGAGACTCAGCTCGGCTTCCGTCCAGGCCGCAACACCGTACAAGCGCTCTTCGCTACTCGCCGCCTCGTGGAAGAACTGCACCGCCTCCAGCCTGGTGAACTCGTCCCCTCCGCACCTTGTAATGGTGGACTTCATCAAAGCCTTCGATTCGGTTGTCTGCATGGTCTGCGCTGTGGGACATCCTCGCACTGTTCTGGATCCCCCTCCCCCTTATTGCTGTCATCCGCAACCTGTATCATCCACCACCTCGGTGCGCACTTCCTACGGGACCACGCCACCATGCCCTTTACAGAAGGATGCGTGGCAGGGCTGCATGCTCTCGCCATACCTGTTCATTATTGTGGTCGAATACGTACGTATAATGATTCAGGCGCGCAAACGGTTTAATTCACCGGTTTTGCAGTCGCAATGCGGTGCCGGGTAGGGAACCAGGGGTGCAGGTCACCAACCATTTCTAGCATCATGGAGGGCGGTGCGGAAACGGAGATTCGGCTAGCCGACATCATCTATGCAGACGACACCTCCCTCTTCGAGGACTGACTGAGCAAGTGCAGACATGGCTTTACTGCCTCGCAATCAAGGCCCGTGTGGTGGGGCTCGAGGTCAGCAAGAAGACTGAGGCTCTAGGGACTGGGCTCACTCAGCCACCGCCTGACCTCTTTCTACTTGATGGCTCTCGAGTCCTACTACGCATCAGTCGGGACCGCGTCAAGTTGCTGGGTAGCTTTTATATACTCCCGGCAGCCCAGCTGCCAGGCCGACGTGGACCACCGTATCTCGATCCCTCGCCTGGCACGCTTTACGCCAATACAGGGCCGGCCCTGTACGTGGCACCAAGCCCTTGGGCAAGCTAGAGAAACAGGACCTGCACATAGGTCCGGTACGTAGGTCCTGGTCCTCCCTGTTCTTACGTAACTTCTCCCGGCCGACTCAGATTGACGTGGACTCACACCGCCGACCTTGCCAACAAGCTGGACGGCCGGCGGTCACCAACATGCTGCGGTCATGCAATTTTCGTGTAGGATACGCTGCTCATGTCCGCAAGGAGAACTCAAACCTCGGCATGCCACTTTATATCAAGGAGACAACCAGCGCGCTGGCCATGCAGAAATCGGGAGAATCCGGACCACGGTAGCTTGAGCCTGCCGTTATCTTGTCCGCGTATTCGAGTCGCTCAGGATGATCGATGAATATGAATGGAGATGGAAATGTGTATCCTAGTGCATTGAAATTATGGCTGGCTGACGTGTATATAGAGCGACTAGATGACCTAGACGGTGGAGCCGGAAACAGCTTGCTTGATCAGGGCGTGTGTTTCGAGCCTAACTGGCCGCCCGGAGTGTCTTGGTGGCATGAGCACTGGTCATTGCTGCGATCGCTCTCCCACCATTTACGAGGAAGTACCCGCAAATACATGCATTTACGAGGAAGTACCTGCCATTACAGTAGAGGACAGCTCGGATGAGGATTACATCCCTATCTAGTGCTTAACGGTTGGGGGATGATGCAGACGATATTTGTTTAAACTTTTGTGTAATTATTTTTCTAATGAGATTAGCATAGTACTCCGTGGCATGCCTTTGCGCATGACACGCAAGTACTTACTTACTTACTTACTTACTTACTTACCCGCAAATGGAAATTGGAAAACCACTGAAAAGGTCAAGCTATTCAGTCATTACGTCAGCCATGCATGCATGCCATGTTTCCAAAAAACGTCCACTAACTGCACACGGTGCGAAGGCAAAAATCCGGATCGAGGACATGCACAGGTTTCAAATGTGCGGCGGGGACCAAAAGCCCGCGTATGCCAGAAAACATCTTTGCTGCAGCGACTTATCACCAGCACCATCAAGCAGCGGCGCCTGCAGCTAGCTAGTAGGGCACTTAGCTTGCACCATGAACCAGGTAGATACCTCACGTGGCCCCTCCGCAGGGCTGCGCCCCGCCCAGCCGTGGGCAGGCACCTCCTCACGTCATGGGCCGGGCCCAGCCAGGTTAGACGCCGCAAGGCCCACACCTTCAAAGTGCAGCGCTCGTATCTAGAGGACATGGGGGGCCTAGGCCCGGCCTCTCCGTGATCTTTTTCCAAAAGATTATGGACAAGGCCAAGTCAGGGCTCAGGTCATAGAGGACAACAACCCCCCTGCAGCTAGTGGGGAAGCCGCGTGTTTGCACACGTGAGAAGTATTCTAGACAACCCCTATAGGGTCGCAAGCACCATAGATATAGAGTACGACTGTTTTTGTAGATCGATAGTTTAGACCGGTAGGACTGCTTGTACCCATCCATCCATCCATCCATCCATGCGTCGGGGTAAATGCTCCGTGACTCCGGGAGCACGAGTTTAATTATATTAATTAATTAATCCACGCATTTGTCAAGTTGGTCAGGATGGTGGAAATTAGTGTCCAGAGGTGGATTAATGTGCAGCCTAGCTTGTACGTGCACGCATGAATGGCTAGGACTTCAACGTTCAAGATCTAGACGGTTTAGCCAATTAATTAATTCACACGTATACTGCGTCACGTGAGCATAAGTCCTCAGCCCCAAATGATCGTATGTGTATGGGATGGGCTGGATGGTGTAGCTTATCAAGCTAACTAGTTCCTAGTTACAGGTTTGCGGGCACCACGGCCCGAATCGCTATGCATTAATTAATGAAAACGCGTGCTCCCGTGGGGGATCGAGTCACTGAGCACCCGGAAGTGCTTTTGACCCCTGTATATGCACAGCAGAGAGTTAGCTTAGTTAGGTTTCGCGGCTTTGCCCATGCACCTCAATCCATCAAGCAAAGGAATACGTGCTACATGATCTCCCAACGGATCGGTCATGTTATAATTTAATGTAGTTTTAAGTTAATGCACAACGGGGAACGGGAGGCAGAGACCCCCCTTTTCTTTAATCATGCCACATACATCTGCAACATCGGACCCTATCACAATCAAACGATCCAGCCGATTCTGCGGGTGCAATAAGACCCGCATATAAGCATATAGCACAACAAGTAGAGCGTGGGCGCAAGCAAGCGGAGAGAAGCGATGGACATAGCGCGGCTGGCTCATGCTTTAGCGCTAAGCTATCATAGGTATGGCCGGCTGCATGGTTGTCTCATCGATCTCATCGCTATATGCATGCCAAACTTGGCCACATGCGGATCGCGAGCCCCCACCGACTGGGCCGGGGCGGTGTCCTTCACTACTGACTGCCACCTACCCAGTAATACGTCATCTGCGCCTCCATATTACAGACAAAACAGGGGGCTCCCTGGGCGTGAGCCCGCCCCGTCTAGCTAGGGTAACACACATTTTGTACGGTTCTAGCTAACCAGAAATGCAAACAAAGTACTCGCATGATCAATGCGCTTGCGTTTTCCTGTCATAGCGGCCAGGAGTGTCCAGTTGTAACTCTTGTAAGCACCGCTGTTTGAATGATCGCTCTCCTGTGTATGGTATTAAAAAACCTCATCAATTCAAAGCTAGAATGCATGCAAAAAGAAAAAATCTTCGGTCTTTCGCCTAGTCGGACAGGCGTACATACGTCAAGGACACACGGACGTCCGCAGGCGAAATGATCCCTGCCTTGACGCCATGGAGCACTACATGATTATACTATTGGTGTACTATATGATAAGTTATGATTATAAGATACAGAAAGTGCGCATTTGCACTAGGGACGGCGCTCCGCGCCCGTGTCTCCTATATAGTACACCAAATGTCTCTGCCGGTATGGCAGCACAGCCAGAGAGCATGAGGGCATAAAACAGGGACAGAAAACACTGGCTGGCATATGAAGAAACCAGACAGAAGGGCTCGGAAGGTGTGCCAGGGCACATGCCGTCCCTGGATGGTTGGTGCAGCTAGTCCGGAAGAAGGGTTCCTTTTAAAAACAAAGAATGGCCCATCAGCGCATAATAAAGCGCAGGTAAATACTGACCAGGAGATAATGGACAACTGCCATGCTCCTCTTATGACGCCCACACCGCCAGCCAGGGCTCAACCACAGTGCTAGGGCCATCCGCCGTCTAAGCAATATGTACAACGGCACCCTACCACAATGGCCCTACCACGGAGTATTCCCCTGGGTGATTTGGTGGGGCAACTCTCAGGTAATCTCAGAAGCAAAGAAGGTTATTGAAACCTACCGCCCTTCTGGGCACCTCCGCTGCATATCGGCAATCAGGGGCACCACAGATGCTGGGTTCACAGAGGGAGGCACAACACCTCAATCGTGCTGCTGGGAGGAAATAGTCAACGGGCGCAGGAACTGGCCGTGGCATTCCAAACGCGCGCCCAAAAGCTTGGCGATGCCACATCTACATTACCTACCATGCCTCCTGCCCAGGAAGCTTCTTTTCATGAGGCCACGAGCGCACAAACCTGCAGCAGCCAAGTTACGGCATCTAGCAAGAACCCATCCTTGCCATGGACCCATCCATGATGGCCAGAGCAGATGCTCCATCAAGGTGATACGGTGCCCACAAAAGAGTCTAGCCGACCCCAACCCGCTATCAGGGCCGCAGAGCGTCTGAAGGGGTCAGTCACACAGTCTGTCGGCAAATATCTCCGCCCTCCCTTGCAGGGCCTTTGGTTGGCAACCCCCGCACTCACACCGCGTCTTTCCCTGCACGGCTAGGGGCGACCCCCCCTTTCCCTGACGCCCCTTTCCCTGCTGCTGCTTTTAGTCGCTTGTTTCCCTGCGAGACGCCGTCTATCCCGCCATCACCCGAGGATGATGGGGCTGGGGATGACAGCACGCCGACGCCCCCCGCTGCCCCCTCGCTGCCACTCATGCTGCCCGCTGGTGCGTCTCGCACTGACGACACAGCCGTCGGGGACACGGCGGCCACCACAGGTGTAACCACAGCGGCTGCCTCTGCGGCAGCCTCTCCAGCCAGAGGGCTCCCAGGGAGCCCCTGTGACGGCCCCAGGGATGAGCTTCGCAGCATCCCAGGAGAAAGCACTGTCGTGGGAGCTGGAGCGCCCCAGTTTCTCGGCTCTTCCAGCCTGTTTCTGCTGGCATCCGCCCAGCCCACGTCGGTGCGCTCGATGTCGCTGAAGGAGCGCCGCTTACTCGACGAGGGGGATGAGACGCTGCTGTAGCTGGCGTCCGCTAGCGCCCCTCCACTGCTGGCACCTGTACTTACGGCACCTAGTGTGCAGGCACCTAGGACGGCACCCGCGGACCCTCCGGTGCTGGCATCCGGCCCCACGCCCACCCCAAGCCCTGCGCTGGCAGTAGCTGCGTGATGTGCGGCCGCGGCCCGAGCAGCCAAGGCGATCTTGCTGGGGGGCGCGCATGCAGTGACATCACTAGTGACATCGCTCGCAAAGACCGCGCGGCGGGCATGCCCTGAGGATGGAACATGCGGCGGTGCGCACAGGTCCAGCTGGGGGGGCGCCCCAAAAGAGGGCGAAGCGCTCCCAGCCGCAGAGAACGGGGAGGAGGGCTGTGACCGGCGGTGCGGTGACGCTGTGGGCGACGCCGTGTGGGTCACGACGGCAGTGAGCGAGGACCGACGGGGGCGGCCGCTACTAGTTGGGGACATGCTGGCGGCTGTGACGCCGCCACCAGGAGTGCTGCCACCGCCACCAAGATTATAGCCGCTGCCAGCAACGCCATAGCCGCTACCAGCAGGACCGCCACCAACAACTTTACTGCCACCGTCACCAAACGGACTGCCGGTGAGGGTATGCTCATTTAGGGAGGGCTCAGTACAGGAGGGCTCATTAAGGCTATGCTGGTCATGGCTATGCTGGTTGAGGCCATGCTGGTTAATGCTATGCTGATCAAGGGTATGCTGATCCAGGGTGTCCCCAGGATCCTCCCCCTCGGGCACATCGGTCTCGTCCACGATCTCAAACCCCAGCAGCGCCTCCAGCACGTCCTCCAGCGTGACCACGCCCATGACCGAGACGCGGTCGCGCTCGTCGAGGACCACTGCCAGGTGGGAGCGGCCCACGCGGAACACGGACAGCGCGTCCTGCAGGAGGAGGCCCGCCGAGACAAAGGGGACCTGGCGGATGCTCATGGACGCAATGGGGCGCTGCTCGGCCCCGTTGAGGCCTCTGGTGGGTGGGGAGGGGAAGATAGCCGATGATGTTGGACGATGGCGGGGGGTAATCGTGGACAATGTCGGCGGTGGCAAGGGGGAAGCGAAATCAGTATGGTGAACGGTTTAGGGTTATGGTTGAACGGTGCCCTTTGCAGGAAATGGGGGCTGGGAGGCACCGTGAGTGAGGGAGCATGCTCCTGGTGGGAATGCGGCGGATTCTTCCCACAGCAAGGGGTGTGCCGTACCACCGAGGCACAGAAACCCACCGAGGCTGAAGCTCTCTCAAAATGCGCCCAGACACGATGCCCTAGAGGCAGAGGATGCACAATTCACAAACAAATTGTGGGATTCAGCCATTTGGACTGGTTGCCATAAAGCAAGGGTGAGCTCCGTGCGATATGGCAGCTGTGAGTCATTGGATGTTGTCTATCAAACAATACCTCTTATCAAACAGAAGCAGCAGTTTAAATTGAAACAGCGCAAAGCACCCTGTGGCGGTGGTGGCAGACTGGGTGCAATGGGGTGGCATCTATCTACAAGGGGGTGGAATCAACTGGTTTGGCGGCAACTGACGTAGACAGGGCGGCATCATCTGATTAATAGGCTGGTGCCTGGCGCCGCTATCACATTGACGGATTATGGGCTGAAGCCTGTGACTCACGTGGGTGACTTTGCAGCCCAACTCAGATGAAAGATTGTGAGTTGATTGCTATGACTTACATGAATGACTTTGCGAGGATGACGCCAACAAAGTTGTCAGGGCGACCCAGGTAGACCGGCACGCGGCTCACGCCCGAGTCCCTCACCAATCGCACACACTCAGGCGTGATGTGGCCGTTGATGGGCAGCGCGAAGACAGAAGCCAGGGGGGTGTACACGTCGCGCACGTGCTTGTTGTGCATGTCCAGCACGCCGCGGATGATGGACGCCTCAACCTGTTGCATGGTGTGGTAATGGTGGATGCCGGGTTAAAGAAACCATCGCCGGTATAAGGGGGTCACGGCTACGGATGGACGCCTCCACCAGGTGGTGATACCACATTAGTGGGTGGTGCTATCATTGAATCGAGGGACATGTCAAGCTATTTTGCAACAGCACAATGGAGGGTTCAGTCTAAGCAATGATGGACCCCTTCACCTGACGGCATATATCATACGCGTGCCGGATGCAACAAAAGGGCAGGTCATTCCAAGGGATGCGGGGCGCATCCACCATGCACGGAAACAATGCGCCAATCGACATCGTGGGGGGGGGATGCCGGGTTTATCCATCAGCAACATTGGGAACGTCCACCTGGCGGGGAGGTTGATGGATATCAACAACATTGGGGGAGACCAATCTCAAGAGATGGTGTACGCCGCCACCTGGTGCATGGTGGGATGGTTTACGTATCAACAGGAGGAGGGGGTGCGGCTAAGTAGAAGTGCTATGGGAAACCGAAGGGAAGGAGGAAGTCAAAGGAAGTCAAAGCAAAATGGGCGGCTCCACTTGCATGTGTTGCGTGGTGTACGGCTGGGGGGTAGAAGAGACAAGTTTGGGGTTCTGTTTCAGAATGATGGACACCTGCGCCTGTGCGTGAAATGAGAGAGAGAGAGAGAGAGAGAGAGAGAGAGAGAGAGAGAGAGAGAGAGAGAGAGAGAGAGAGAGAGAGAGAGAGAGAGGGAGAGAGAGAGAGAGAGAGAGAGAGAGAGAGAGAGAGAGAGAGAGAGAGAGAGAGAGAGAGAGAGAGAGAGAGAGAGAGAGAGAGAGAGAGAGAGAGAGAGAGAGAGAGATCGTTGAATAAGATCGACCATCAACAGCATTGGAGGTGGGGGTTACTGAAAGGACAGCGGCCACCTCTACCAGGAAAAAGTTGTATAATGGGGAGAAGGGAGGAGGCTGTCACGCACAACTAAAGACGAGGATGATGGATGCCTCCAACTGGTGCGCAATGTGGTCGCATAATCCCGAGGCAAATGAGAGTCAGAAAGTTGAGGGCTTGAGGCAAGTGTATATAGACCCATCATCGGGGGTTAAACAATAGCGGCGGGGCTAGCATGGTGGTGGTGGTGTGTGTGTGGGGGGGGGGCAGACCATAGGCTCACCCAGCAGGGCTTTAGACAAAGGGGTCAGGTCGTGCTCGGCAGCGCAGCCGAAGAATCCGCAGGATGGGGGGATTCCTCCTTCTGCCCACCAATTTATAGACACCACGGCTCACCACGGCTCTCATCCACCATCCCTGGCATGTCATACCCACCATGTACGCCCCCGCTCCACCCCGGGCAAGGCACACCCACCATCCACCCCTCACACGCAGTCCCAACCCCAGTCCCACCCCCAGTCCCACCCCCCATCCCACCCCCAGTCCCACCCCCAGTCCCACCCCCAGTCCCACCCCCAATCCCACCCCCAATCCCACCCCCAATCCCACCCCCAATCCCACCCCCAATCCCATCCCCAATCCCATCCCCAATCCTATCCCCAATTCACCCCACCTGGGTTAGGATGGCTTCGCCCGTTCCCCCCGCGGCGCCCCCTGGACCCCCCGGTCCCTGGCCATCCGCGCTCATCTGGGACAGGTCGCGAGGGACGACGACCGCCGAGCCCCCCGGTAGTGCCAGCGCGAGTAAATCGGGTGTCCATGCTAGCGTGCCCTCGTACGCGGCCCGAAACGACAAGAATCGACGGATGAAGGACCACTTTCGGGACAGCTTCCCCCGCCGGGTGAGGCGCACGCGCCCCTGCCCTTGCCCCTCCATCTCCCCTTCTCTGAACCCGCCTCCCTCGGCGTGGTCTTCCCCGTCCTCGTCCATGTCAACGGCCATCTCGGAGACGTAGGAGTGGCCGAGCAGCGACACACTCGTGCTGGCGTCGTCACCATCTCCATCCTCCGGGATCACCTTCTGGCCACTGCTGCCGGCACGCACAAACTTTTGGCTGCTACTGCTACCAGCCACGTCGGTGACGGCGGCAGGGACGAGCTTGCGCCCACCGCCGCCAGTGCGGCCGCCACCACCACTGCGACCATCGTGGCTGCTTCCACCCGCCGTCACCATCGCGCCGTTCAGCCCCTGCTGACCCGCCTCACCTGCCGTCGCGATGGCCACAGCGGAGGAGACCGCCAGCTGGCGCCCGCTCGAGCTGGCGGTCGCAGGGAGCTTGCTGCCATCGGCCGCAGCATCCGCGTGGGCCTGGACAAGGGCGTCAAGTTCCCGTCGTTTATAGAACACCCGGGGCTCCTTGCCGACCACGGCCTCCAGGATGCGCGACGGCAGCCACGCGGCCGGCAGCAGAAGCAGCACCAAGGGCCAGACAAGCCAGCAGAGTGAGGAGGCAAAGGGCAGCGCGCGGCGGGCGCAGAGCGCCTGTGGCAGCATCTGGCCGAAGAGGAAGAGGAATGCCACCGAGAGGATGAGCGCGATGGCGTCGCCGAACAGGTCGGTTAGGAAGAGGGGCAGCTGCACGCATACCATCGCGTTTGCCAGCATGAGCGTCACGAGGACCAGGTGGTGACGCTTGACCTGGGGCAAGGGGGGGGGGAAGCGGTGGGTACGTGGGTGGTAGGGTTATGTGTGGGCGTGAGTTTGGGTGTGGGTTGTGGTTGTGGTTGTGGTTGTGGTTGTGGTTGTGGTTGTGGTTGTGGTTGTGGTTGTGGTTGTGGTTGTGGTTGTGGTTGTGGTTGTGGTTGTGGTTGTGGTTGTGGTTGTGATTGTGGTTGTGGTTGTGGTTGTGGTTGTGTTTTGGTTGGTGGCTTGAGGTTTGGGTGAGGGAGGTTTGGTTGGTGGCTTGAGGTTTGGATTGGAGTGGGGCTTGGGGTTTGGCTTGGGGCAGTGGGGTTGAAGCCTTGGGAAGTCAGCTCATTCGTGTGGTGGGGGCCGCACTAAGCCGACTGTAGTGAGCGTTGGTACCACCATAGCGTACCACCGTGTTTCCCGTCCACATTGTGGCATTCTCCATCCGATGGACCCGTCCTCGTGCGAGCGTGCATGGCAACGTGCGCACACGGTCAGGGTGGGAAAGTGAGGAATGGCCAGAACTGCCTCTTTGGTGCGGCCAAGGTCCTCTCCTCCTGGGCAGGCCCCCCAAAGAAACAAGACTTCTCGCCCTTCCTCCCCACCCCTGTACTCTGTACCCATTTCAAGGCCTGCCCTCCCTCCCCCCCCCCTCCCTCCCTCCCTCCCTCCCTCCCTCCCTCCCTCCCTCCCTCCCTCCCTCCCTCCCTCCCTCCCTCCCCCTCCCTCCCTCCCTCCCTCCCTCCCTCCTCCCTCCCTCCCTCCCTCCCTCCCTCCCTCCCTCCCTCCCTCCCTCCCTCCCTCCCTCCCTTCCTTCTTCTGCCCGTCCATCTTCCCTATCTTTGCTGCCCCTTCGCCTACGTCCCTTTTTCTCTGACCCCACTTCTACATGATAGATGCAACCTTGAATGCAATTGCTTTCTAACGAGTAAGCCGTTTGAAACATCGAAGGACAACAACCTTGGCAAAACCATGTGAGGAGATGCAAGATAAATGGCGTACGCACCAAAGGCAGGATCATGGACGCCTGCGTCTTTTCCTTTCGGCTGCCGGAGCGAAGAACGATCTGGAGCTGTAACGGATCCAGCTCGTTGATGGCGAGCGTCAGCCCGGTTAGGATGAACGCCAACGTCAGCAAAAGTAATGGGAATCCTACACAGAACAGGATATGGCCTCTCACATTGGAGGTGAAATGTACCAGCGAGGACCGCCACACCGAATCTGGGCCGAAATTAGCCAGGAATATCGGATCCACGACTTTCTCATACACATCTCCACCGCAATAGACGCGGCCTTGAGCGACATCCACATGTTCGCAACCCGGTGAAATGTCCTGTAGACCATTTTTTAAGAGATGAAGCCTTGGCGGCAGCATTGTAAGGACTACTGATTGTGAATGCTAGTTTTTAGCAAGAAGAAGCACAATTCAAGGATAGTTCCATGGATCCCGACGCCCTGGAATTGTTTAAGTGTGCTGCGTTTTACAAACTTACACGGTTTTTCCGCGAGACTATTCACAATGACATTCTAGGGGTAACTGTTACAACAGCATACAGCAAATGCATTTAATGAGCTCGGCAGCCATAGCTGACCTGGGCTTGCTCATTCGTGAGCAGTTCACAAAACATCATTTTCCGGTGAAATGGGTGTTTTTTTATTTCCATATACCAGTTAAGTTAACCCAGGTCCACAAAAACACTACGTGAAATGGGGGTCAATCGACGTCATGTGTCCCAAGTCAAACGTAAGTGGCTTGAATACCAGGTATACCAGGAAAGATCTGTGACGTGGAGCGACTCAGCGCGCGCACAGAATCACCTACCACATGGCATGGCCAATGGTAGCGACCTTCTAAACCAAGTGTCCTTTCGATACTCGATATGAGGACGGACATCGCCGTCATATGCGCTGTTTCTACAGCGGCTTGGTTCAGTTCGTAGCCTTTACCATCTCCATGATCCAAGGAATCGCACGCGGGAAAAGCCAAGCATTGGCACTTGGCCTCTCGGTTATAGCTATTTCCGCAAAGAGTTGCCAATGTACGAGCGTCAGGCATTCAAGAGTGCTCTGGCCGCCACGTGGCCGTGCGAGGTTGCGAGTTATAGTGCGGTTGCTAAAGAGAGGATGACAATTTCCAAGGTAAAATTAATGGAGTCACACATCTAGTGTAGGCTGTAACGACATCCATAAATCATAATATAATATATCTTGGTTCAACAGCGGATTATCCTATCTATATATCACATAACTTCGCTCCATGTCATTCACAAATACTATTCCCCGCTACCTGACTTTGAACCTAGGGCTCGTATTGTCAGGAGCAGCTTCTGCTCGCTCTGGGTCAGCAAATTCCTAGTAGTTCGCGCTTCTATCGTTACCAAGCAAAGCTACACGACGAAAAAAGATCCAATAATTTTATGAATTGCCCGCTTAGTGGAGCATTATTGTGAAGGCCCAAATATCGTTCAAGGGTTTTCTGTATTTGCCCACAACCTCGGAAACACGCGCGTGCAGGTTTGGTGGTCCATCCGCCTGGTGAATGTTCCATTTTCATCCTATCCTGCCATAGCCAGTTTACCGCGGCTATGGAATTCGCGGTAGCAGCCCCGTCAACGTACGCCATGCGCGGATGAAGGCGCTGTCACTTTGCCGGATCCTGCTGCCATGGGGCGCAGCTGCTCCGGCACAAGCCCGCTGTATCTCGCTGCCCACGCGGGAGTGCTTAGACAGCCGCCTGCTTGCCACCCATGGCACACTGCGGGCTTATTATCGCTTGCATGAACATCCGCCTTCCCGAAAATTTAAGTCTACGAGCAGCAGTTCGCCCTCGCCTCCGCGTATTCCCCAGACGCCCGAGCCCGTCACCCTGCACGGCGTGCGCTGGCGAGATGAATATTCCTGGATGGAGGACAGGGAGGATCCGAACGTGATAGCCCATTTGCAGGCGGAGACGGCTCATTTCTGGGAGTTCATGCGCTCGTGTGGCGCAGCGCGGCTTTCGGGGCAGCTCTACAAGGCAATGCGCGCGCACCTGCAGCCGATTATCAGGGGCAACATTTACCCGGAAAGGTAACGAAATGCTAATTCTAGGAATGGCCAGTAATTACCGACTCCATAATCTAGGGGGGGCAACATTTACCCGGACAGGTAAGGGAGAGCTAAGTCTTGGAGTGGCCAGTATTTATCGCCTCGATAATCTCTCGAGGCTGTCGCCACGGAAGTGGGGTCTGGAAGTGGGCCAGGGTAGCCACCTCGTGCACGAGAGGTTGTCTAAGTGGTTGGTTGAGAGGTTGGTTGAAAGGCTGGTTGAGAGGTTGGTTGAGGTTGATTGAGAGGTTGATTGAGAGGTTGATTGAGAGGTTGGTTGAGAGGTTGGTTGAGAGGTTGGTTGAGAGGTTGATTGAGAGGTTTATTGAGAGATTAATTAATGCTGGCAGGGGCAATCTTTTGATACTTGATGGTGTTTGGCGCTCCCACAGGCTACCTGAAGCGCGTAGTTGTTGCACACTTACTTCTTGCACCTCACTCACAAGCATTCACTACTTGCACCTCATTCACAAGCATGGACTACGTGCACCTCAGACGCCTTATTAGTGGTTAACTGAGCAGACATTTGATTCATTGTATAAGGGTGTAAATCCCGCAGTGCCAACTTTTTGCCTGCGCTGTCTTCGTCAGCAGCACCTCCCTCTGCTTTTCCCAACCACCACTGTCCACAAGCGCTTGCCACCACTTCCACTGCGACTATCCGGCCTATGTGTATAAACGTGACATTGATCATTGTGTGGGATGAGCATGGAATGGGCAGGTTCGTATGATGTGGTACCCTGATGAGCGGGTGCATGGGATGGGCAGGTGCATTTGATGAGCAGGTGCATGGGATGGGCAGGTGCACGGGATGGGGTACCATTATGGTCTGCATGGACAGCCAAAGAGTGTTCTGAGTTTGTGTTGACGACACCCTATGGAACAAAGGCTGCGCACGCGGCTGGCACTTACTTCCGCCCGCCCACCATCCACGCTTTTGTCATGTTTGCCCCATTTCCTCTGCCTTTGGGCTGCTTATGCTATGGTGCTCCCTCCGCACTCGGCACTGCCTCATTATACACTATATACTGAGGGGGGTGAGAAGGGCCAGTCGGCCCGTGACGGTTGCCAGCATCTTGAAGCACGTCCGAAGCCCAGTGACCCCTGAGCCAGGGTTGGCTAGGGTGTGGAAGGGCCAGTCGGCCCGCGACGTGTGTCAGATAGTAGCAAGTCTAATAAACTCGAATATTTCATCACTCAATGATCATCAGTCAAGGAGGGTTCCCCGGTACCCTACAAGCCCTCCACTCAATAGGGGATTAGGGGTTATTTATCGAGGGGTATTAAACTTTCATTTGTCACTCCTTTGGTCACATTCCTTGTCTGCCTCCATCCCTCATTCGCTCCCCTCCCCGTTACTTGGTCCCATTTGCTCCCCATCCCTCCAGGTCGGGTGACTTCCTCTATTACAGCGTCGAGGGCACCGGCAACTTCCCTGTCTTGTGCCGACGCCACGCTCCGCGACCGCTGCTGCCGGCACCGGCCACCTCCAGCGGGAGGCAGCACGTCTCCATGGCTGCTGCAGTGGCAGGAAAAGGTCTCTCGGGGGCGGATGCAAGCAACGAGGCAGCTGGGAGAGAAGATTTGATCAATACTGGCAGGGAGCATTTGAATCCTGGTGTCAGGAAAGTTTCCAATCAACCTGGCAGGGAACGTGTCAATGTGGACAGAACGGCGGGTGACGAGCTGGTTGTGTTGGACCCAAACGGGCTCTCGGAGATGTCCGAAGACGGTACGTGCTATTTTTAGGATGCTATGCGCATGTCGTGTCGTGCACACTGCCTAGCGTGAATGCCGACAGGATTATCCCTGGGCTTGCTCGGATATGTTTGAGGAGATACGTGCGTGTTGTATCATCCATGCTGCCTGTATCATGTACGCGGTTCCTTTTTTAAGATGTCCTGGTCTGAGTGGCACTATGCCGCCTTCCTTAGCGGCACTGTCCCATACAGTTTTGGTTACTCTTGGTTTGCTTGTGAGGACATCCTAACTGTTTGCGGTGGTTTCGCAGTGATACGGTTTCCCACATTGACACCACTGGCATGCATGCATGCCGCCAGAGAGGAAAGGGAGGGGTATCCTTGCGTACCCTTTGGTCTTGGGTGCATGTGCTGTGACGCGAGTGGGCATGTGCACACTTCCAAGGCATCCATAGCCATTCCATAGCCTAATCCCTATCTAATGCATAGTATAATATTGACTACTTATGTTGTCACACCTTGGACCGCAGCCGTGTTGCCGTGCATGTGTCGCCGGGCTGCGCCATGTCCTGCCTCCTGACTGGCTATAATCTATCTTGCTTCATCCCACCTGGCTGCATCACCCTGGTCGACTCTTTCCTGGCGTTGTCTTACCTGGCTTTATCTTGCGTGGCTACATCCTGCTTTGTTTTTCACTATCAGGCTTTATTCAACCTGGCCATGCCTTACCTGATATATACTACTCATACACTCCACCACACACTACACTCAACACAATATATTACTATGTGCGCTATAATGACCACTCTATGCACTGTAATAATCTGCTGCAGGCTACGTGCATGTGGGCCGTTGCGAGGTGTCTCCCGACCACCAACTCGTCGCGTTCACCCTGGACACCACGCCCAGGGAGCTCTTCTCAGCCTATGTACGCCAGGTATCTACCGGTAAGCCTTGCCAGCACCCTGGGCTTCCCGCACTCCAGGTGTTTGTTGTGGCACCTGTTGGGCCATGTTTTGCCGCGTGGGACAGTGGGATGTTTGCCAGCAGTCACCGTAGGTGGCAACTCTCAAGAAATCGAAACGGCCTACAACGATATACAACGATATCAACTGTTTCTCGACCTAGTGCATCCTGTCCTGTTCCTTTTCTTGCACTTTATTTACATAGAACTTTTATGGCGAGCTTTTTTTTTGTTCTGCTGGATCCTCTCCTGAGCTTGAAGTTGGCGCTCTGGTTTCCCTCCTGTGGTTGAAGTTGGCGCTCTAGTTTCTTTCGTGTGCTCGAAGTTGGGGTTTGCTCTGGCGTCGGTGGGCCCTATGCTACTTAGGTCCGCCATTGGGCACACGGTCACGTGGACCAGCTACGTCTCGAGTCTGCCTGAACCCGGTGATGATGCAAGAATCGCAAGGCCTTGGATGCCTCCAAGCATGATGTAGCACGAGGTTGCACAGACCTGCCATTTCGTGTGTGGTTTGGTGTCCCACGCATCTCTGGAACATGGTCCATCGCGCATCTCTGGAACATGGTCCATCACGCATCTCTGGAACATGGTCCATCACGCATCTCTGGAACATGGTCCATCATGCATCTCTGGACTATAGTGCGCAGCCAGGACGTTGAGTCGATTGGGGCAGTTTCTGAGCGGCGACTACATCGGGAACATGCTGCATTGAAGAGGATGTTGTGTGGCGTGAAAAGAAGCCGTGTTGTGTAGTACATCTTTAAAACCAATTTGATGACCGCAATCCTCTAGGTATGTCCTAGAACAGGGTTATCAGGGCATCAACTTTGATGGTTTTTTGCATCCAGAATGGACAGTCACACATTTACCAACTACACATGTGGGAAGGTCACAAAATATTAGTAGAATAAGGTTTTTCCCAATCTGGGAACGGCCATTTTCTCCACCCCTGATAAGCCCATTTCTATTTTTCGACTGACTTGAGAGGGGGTTTCTTCGGCAAGCTGCCTCGACAGTAGGTTAGCATGTGGTACATGCAGTTGGTACTTTGGAAGAGAGGGCTCCTGTCGCTGGGGTATGATACGACTAGCGCGATGTGCCTCAAGTTCTTACATGACTAGCGCGATGTGCCTCGAGGTCTTACACGACTAGAATGATGCTCCTACAGGGAGCCTCTACAAGGCGGGGTTGTCTGTATGATGATCATCAGCACATGTCAGCTATCATGTGCACGTGTCGATGACAGGTTGGCACGATGCTTATTCTATCATCTAATTTGGCACCATGCCCGCTCTCATGTTATTGCATCCCTGCATCCCCTTTTGAACTCATAACCCAACCTAATCGGGTGCCAGGCGACATCATGGGCGGGGATGACGTGATCGCTGACGTCGTGGGCATCTGCTGGGTGGCCGAGGATGAAAAGTACTTGGGCCCGCGGCGCCTCCTGTACACATCTCTCGACACACAGGCGCATCGGCCGTCGCGCGTCATGCTGCGGACACTTGGCACACCGCGCTCGCAGGTGAGGCGCTCACAGGTGTATTGCTTGCACTGAGTAAACTGAGATAGAGAGTCCTATGGATAGCCTGCCAGATGGGCTATTCTAGGGCTAGCGGCATGGGCCAGACTGAGCTGTGGACCGGGCCACGCAAACATGGTGAAGCCCTGAATCATATACGGGCCTCCCACCCACGCTTGCCTATCCACACAACCCACCATCTACCCACCCGTGCAAGATCCAGTGCTGAGTCCTTTGGTATTAATACTCCATTTTTGGTTTCATTCAATCCAAGCCTGTCCTCTGCCATTGTATCTGTCATTTTACTGGGGTGCGGCACGCCCTGGGTGCCCTCCCTTTGTTTTTTGTCTTCCTGTCCTTCCCTGATCATCCCTCCCTTGTGACCCTTGCGTGTGATTCTGCCCTCCGGGTCACCCCCTCCTTGTATCTCCTTTGTTTCTTTCTCCCTCATTTTTCCTCCTCGCTCCGCCCTTGCCACCAGTTCTCTCTTCTTTTTCTTTCCTTCTTGCCCATCCCTTCTCGGTCCCCCTTTGTCCCTCCATTGTTGTGTTCCCCCGTCCCTGTCACCTCTCTCTGCTCCCCCCCCCATGTGCTCACCCTCTGCTCTTTTCCTCCCTCCCTCCCTCCCTCCCTCCCTCCCTCCCTCCCTCCCTCCCTTCCTCCTCCCTCCCTCCCCCTCCTCCTCCCTCCCTCCTCCCTCCTCCCTCCCTCCCTCCCTCCCTCCCTCCTCCCTCCCTCCCTCCCTCCTCCCTCCCTCCCTCCTCCCTCCCTCCCTCCTCCCTCCCTCCCTCCCTCCCTCCCTCCCTCCTCCCTCCTCCCTCCCTCCCTCCCTCCCTCCCTCCCTCCCTCCCTCCCTCCCTCCCTCCTCCCTCCTCCCTCCCTCCTCCCTCCCTCCCTCCCTCCCTCCTCCCTCCCTCCCTCCCTCCCTCCCTCCCTCCCTCCCTCCCTCCCTCCCTCCTCCCTCCCTCCCTCCCTCCTCCCTCCCTCCCTCCCTCCCTCCCTCCCTCCCTCCCTCCCTCCCTCCCTCCTCCCTCCCTCCCTCCCTGCCTCCCTCCCTCCCTCCCATGTCTCTGTACCCTCCATTGCTTCACCTGTGCAGGACGTGGAGCTTCTCCACGAGGACGATGGCGCCTTCTTCGTGGACGTGAGCCGCTCCAAGGACTGGGCCCTGAACATGCTTAACAGCAACAGCAAGACCAGCTCCGAGGTGTGGCTGCTGGCGCCCGCACGCGAGGGAAACACGCAAGGGGAGCCAAAGGGAGACGCTGGGGAGGGACACACAGGACAGCTACGGAGGGAATTGAGGGGACACACACAAGGGGAAGGAATGGGGCAGCCGCGAGATGAAGAGAATGGAAACAGATTAGTGCCCGAACGGAGGGACTCACAAGGGGGATGGGAACCAAGGGGAAAGCTGCAACGGGAGCCGATTGCAACCCAAGGGCCCAAACCCATGCCAGCCAATGACTGCAGACTCATGCCAGTCCATTGGCACGGTCCCGATGGAAATGGTGTAGGTGCGACGGCTGTACCTCCGGCCATGGGGCTCCCAGGCCTGACCCTGACCCTGGTCCAGCCGCGGCGCGAAGGGCTGCGTTATTTCGTGGAGCATCACGCCGGGTGGCTGTACATACTGACAAATTGGGTGCCTCCCCCAAGGGGTGACATAAATGGTAGCAGTAACGGTGACAGCAAGGAGGGCACCCGGGCGCCCCTGACCCACAGCAATGATGCCCCGGATGTTGCTCAACCCTGTCACAGTGCAAGGGAGTCTGGAAAGAATGTGGGAGAGAAATCGGGCTGGGAAGATATGGGGGGCGAGGGTTTTGTATTCGGTTCGGGGTCGAGGGAGGGTCCGTCCTTCCGGCTGCACGTCGGTGACGTCGGCACCAGTTTCCGGGTTGTCCGTGCCCCCCTTGCCACGCCGGGAGCGTCCCATTGGGAGGTATGGCCAGGGATGACCAAGAGATCCCACGGGACGTTTATGTCTTTTTTTTTTCACGTGGATAACCGAACTTGCCTCGCAAGTGGCATCGGGCAGCACTGGATGTTTGTCAGGGGAGTCGTCATTTATCAGGCTATCTGGGTATGAAACTATGTGGGTGTAAAACTGTTTCACATATTGGAAATGGCGCCGTCTGCCGCGCATGCAGGAGTCTCCTCTGATCCTGTAAGTGGCTACCAGGAGGGGTGGTTGCCTTGCACAGTGTCACCCATGGCTGCAGGTGCTTGGTTATACCCCCAGCTGCGTTTTTTCCTTGACCTCCACCTATCAGCTTTGTCTTTCCTAAACATCCAAATAGTCCTCCGTGAATGCCCAGGGATGCCTGCAACTGTACGAGTCCATTCTTTGGCTTCCTTGCGTAGTTACCCTGAGACATCCCCCTCCCCGCATTCCTCGCTCCCCTTTCCCTCCTCCCACCTCCGCCTGCCCACCTGCCCACCCTTCCCTATGCAGTTTTGTGCAGATTGGGCTGCTGTCCTGTCGATCCCCGCTTCTGTCCCCAAATTCCGCTGAAACAGCCACCCACACATGCGCTTTATCTTGCCCTGAGCCACATACCAACCGCCACTGTTAGCCACATAACAACCCGTGGTCTGCCTGTTGGTGGCCTGCCGGTCGCCGACCGGTTGCCTGCTGGTTGCCTGCTGGTTGCCTGCTGGTTGCCTGCTGGTTGCCTGCTGGTTGCCTGCTGGTTGCCTGCTGGTTGCCTGCTGGTTGCCTGCTGGTTGCCTGCTGGTTGCCTGCTGGTTGCCTGCTGGTTGCCTGCTGGTTGCCTGCTGGTTGCCTGCTGGTTGCTGGCTGGTTGCCTGCTTGGACCGGTTGGCTTGCCTGCTCGCGTGCCCCCAGGAGGTGGTCCCTGCACGCCCTGGCGTGGTGCTGGAGGACCTGGACATGTTTCAGGGACACGCGGTGCTGAGGGAGAGGGCGGGGGGCATGCCCCGCCTCACCGTCATGCCCATGCCGCCGCCTGCGCTGGTAAGATTGTCAAACAAGATTGACAGGCCAAGTTGTTGCTGGCAGCGGTCACCTCTCTCACGTCATGGAGGTGTCACGCTTGTTTGAACTCTGGTGCCGCTCGCATGGTAGTGCCATAACAGCCTCTTGTTCTTGAGCAAGGTGGCAAATTACAAGCAGAAGAATCGTAGCTAGCGGCAGCTATGTAGCGACTTGTGCTACCGACGCGAGGTACAGAGTCAGCGCTATGGAGGAGTCTGAGCGGAGGATCTTTCTACAAGTAGTACACACAAATAATAATAATAATAATAATAATAATGATAATAATAATAATGATAGTATAATGCTAGTCCACGTGAGTATTTACCATGGGGGTACATACAAGGCGCTGCTGTCTGCTGTCCCCGGGGATCTTTCCCTGGCGCCATTCAGCTCATCTGTACTCGGTTCTTCTCAGGTCACTCGCATGCTCACATTGATGGAACATAGACGAGGCGAATTTTCGATGTTCCTTGCTCATCGTTCTATTCGAACGCTGGCACTTTGTGCAGGGTGAGGCTCTGCTGCCTTATCTGAAGACCGCCCGCATGCCTTTCTCGGGGGGCGATGATGGCGATGACGGTAACAAAGAGACATCAACGCCACTGTCGCTGCAACCGGGCGCGAACGTCTGGTCGGACACCAAGCTCTACCGGTTCGAAGTCTCGTCACCGGTGGTAGGCCCTTGTTGTCTTTCCCCTGGCTGCCCCCTTGCTGCCATCTGGCCTTGTTCGGGGCTGGGCGAATGCCATGGAATACCACATCTCAGCTTGAGTTACTAGGAATACTGCTTCTGAGTTTTTGTTACGCCGACTCCGTTTGCACGCACATGCGTGTGACACCTGAGGTATTGGATTGCACATGCCATGGACCGTGTTCGTGCTGCTTATGGCCCTGTGTGTGCCGATTGCAACTGGCTGCATGAACCCACTGTGTACTTCCATACCCAGCAGATTGTTTTACTTTGTTGCCTATTTAATCCTGTATTTTATATTTTTGCTTTCGTTTGTTTACATTGGCTTGCTTGCTGGTCCCAGGCCCCTCCGCGGGCGTTCGACCTCCATCTGGACACTGGCGAGTGCACGCCGTGCGCGACCCTGGACGAGATTACCGCTGGCGCCAGTCACGCCGTCAGTGACAAGTCCCCACGTAATAATGCTACCGCCCATCCCGAACAGAGCCAGGCATCGATCGCGCCCACGGAATCGGCGGCATTTGTCGACGACGCATCGAAGGGGGACTTGAAAGGCAATGCATTTCATGGGACCACAATGGGTAATCCTGCGTCCAATGGGACTGCTAGGGATCAGCACCAAGCAGATCATACAAGCAGTCGGAAGAGCTTACCCAAGGGCACCCCAAGTTCCATCCCAGGCTCGTCCCCAGACACCGCCACCTCATCGGCGCCGCGACAGCAGCATCTGTACATGTGCCGCGTCGTGCAGTGCCCTGCGCTGGATGGGGCCAGCATCCCGATGACTTTGGTGCATGCCAGGGACATGAATCTCGATGGCAACAACCCGGTGGTGCTCAGCGCTTACGGCGCGTATGGAGAGGTGCGTGTTATATGAGGCGGGACATGGAGGGTGCGTGTTATATGAGGCGGCGTATGGAGAGGTGCGTGTTATATGAGGCGTGACATAGAGGGTGCGTGTTATATGAGGCGGGAAATAGAGGCTCATATGAGGCAGGTCATAGAGGGTGCGTGTTCTATGAGGCGGGACATGGAGGTACGTATCATCCAAGGCGATGGAGTGGTGGGTTCCACTCACCTGATGAGAAGAAGGTGCCCTTGGGGAGGTGGAGGTGGATGGAACGTTTTTTTTTAGGGGGAGGGAAAGGTGGGCAGAGCTGGGATTCGGGGGAAGGTGGAGGTGGATGGAACTGGGTTCTTGGGAGGGTAAGCTGGGGAGGGGGGGGGGGGGGGGTAAATGGCCGGTGGGTCCTCACCGACTTGTTTTGTGCGACTTGGGATGATGTTGTGTTTCTCAATTGCTTACCACAGCCGTATTTCAAGGTCTAGGCGTTTGTCCACCTCATGTGTTAAGAAGATTCATTCGTCTTTTGGGAGGGGACTTATTTTCTAGCATACTTCCGGCATTTCTGAATCTGCTTCTGTAGCATAGTGTCAGCGGATGGAGGACAAGTGTCTCACGGACACGGAGTGATCCCGTATGGGTTTTGGTGTGGGGATCAGAGCGGCTGGGGTTTGCGCTCGGTTTTGTGCAGGTTGCAAACAGCGTCGTCTTGTCTATTGCTTGCTGGGGGAAGGGCTTTTTTTTTTTGGCCAACTTTTAGCTGTGACATGACTTCCTTTGCTCCTGATATAGGGAAATCGGTTTGGTGCGAGGTGACTTCATACTTCTCTTCCCGCTTTCTTCACCCCCTCGCCACATGTGTTGCTTGTATGCAGATCATGGATGTTGGATATGACGTCTCCCGACTCCCACTGTTGGAGCAGGGCTGGGTGTTCGCTTTTCCCCACGTCAGGTATGGTTCTGCATGTCCCTTTTGTGGCTGGCTTGCCTTTTGGGAGCTTTCCTGCCTGTTGTGTGGCTCGTTCAGGTACCGCCCAGACAACCATATTGGTCTAAGCACGAGCATGTGAGGAGCGGCAAAAGTACTTATCCTGGCGACACCGCATAGAGCCTGACTCTCTGCGCTTTCCATGTGCATGTTCCATGTGTGAGTGGCAAGAAATATCTACGGTAAATCAGTTAGTTAACCTTTTCCCAGAAAGCTGGTGCGCCAGTGCCCCAGGTGTCCTGGTCCCAGAGGCGGCAACGTTAGAGCCGCAGGATCCACCGGAGCCCGAGTCTGCGACACAACGTCATGGGGTGCTCCTGCATGCCATGGCACTCTGCCCCTTCAGTTTTCTGACCATGCCTTAAGCTTACTTGCGGCGATGCCACCTGGCTAATTATCAACAATGTCCTGGCTCTGATGTTCAGGGGTGGCGGTGAGCTGGGCCCGACATGGCACGCGGCTGCCATCCGCCACCAGAAGCCACGCTCCTGCACCGACTACATCGCGTGCGCCGAGTACCTGGTGCGCGCGGGCATATCGCGAAGGGGGTTGCTCACGGGCCACGCGCACAGCGCTGGGGGCCTCCTGCTGGCTGCCGTCATCAACATGCGCCCCGACCTGCTGACTGCTGCGGTGGCCCGGGTATGACTTGAACGTCTATGTATCATCTCTCGATGTTTTCAAATCTAACAGCTGCATTCAAGCAGAGCTAACGGATGCATGTATTTTTGCATTTTGCATGTTTTACTCGTGCTTTTTGACTGCTTAATGGACGCGGTGGCGTGGGTGTGCCCTCATCGCTTGGCTTTCAGTTCGTATCTTGTTTGACATTCTGTGGATCTTGTCGTTGCCCTAGTACGTGTTCAATGTGATGCACGTTCAATGCCTATGAATGTGTGGCGGCCACATCATGCGCGCTGCTCAGGTGCTCATTGAACACTTATCACCAATCGCCAGTAGCATAGGTGATAACTGCACAGCTATCAGGAGCCATGGAACATGGCATGCAGGGGCCAGGAGATCCGTTCACAAATCTGATGGCGGGTATTAGCTGTGGCTTAAATAAAGCATTCTTCTTCGCACCATGGGTGGATGGCTGGGTGTTCTCACTGTGCACAGGGAGTTGCCCCAAGCTACCGTGCAGATTTGCCTGTTAGTAGGGCTGGCTTGAATAACCCCCTTGTCTTGGATTCACGAACTGCTGTCTGGGGTTTCGCGTCAACCTCTTCACACCCATCCCCCTCGTTCGTCCCCGATCCCCCCATCCATCCCGGTGTGCTGGGGGTTGGCCCGTGCGTTTGCTTCCCTCGATGGCCTCCCACCCTGCCAGGTGCCCTTTGTGGACGTGCTGGGAGCGATGATGGACCCCCACCTGCCGCTGACGGCGCACGAAGTCGACGAGTGGGGCGACCCGGGCAATGCGGACGACTTCCAAGCGATGCGGTCCTATTCGCCGTATGACAACATCCGGCGCGCCGAATACCCCGCCATATTCGCCACGTGCAGTCTGGACGACACCAGGTAATGTTGAACCTGTGTGCTCTAGTATGTTCTATGTTCTCTGCTAATTACATACTACTACTTAGTAGTAGCTAATCAACTGATTCTACGGTGATGGCAAATGAGCGGCATTGCCCTAGTCTGCGGGATGACTCCAGGTATCAGTTGCCCTCAACCAGGTATGCCGCAAGCTGTCAATTGATCATATAATAGTAGTACCGCAGGGCCAATGCTATCGGCCGTATCAGTGGCCTACATGACCTCATGTACTTACCCTCCCGGTGTGAGATCTGGAACCGTATGGAAACGCCGCTAGAACCAGTTAGCGAAAGATGGATTGCATGGCTTTTCTTGGTGGGGGTGCTCAAGGGGTGCATGGCGAGGGACCTGCCTCCCTGCCAGTATTTTCCTTGGCCGCGTATGTGATCATTTGTGGTCAAATCCGAACCATGGGCTGCATGAGTCCAGTAAATGGTCAAATGCACACGTGGTAATCATATGGAAGTGCTTTCATAGTAAGTAGCCACAAATCGTTAACACTTGAAGCACCCATCACTTTCTTTCATTTTCCTGGAAATGCTGTAGTTCGTTAGTGTGACCTTCCTTGTTTAGCGGTTATGCATTGCATGTCGCGGCATCGTATTTGGGGAGCAAGTGCAACAACTGGTGCTCCACCACTGGTTTTGGCCCTCCGCATAGCCCCTCTTCACTTGTGTTTGGGGAAGCCTGGCATGACAATCCCAAGGCACCATGGACTAGGGTAGTTGTAAGTAGCTGGTTATATTTTTGGAACGCATATCCCAGGTCTTTTGCCGGCGTGACCCTCGCGTCTTCTACCGCATGATGCAGAGCTCGAGACCTTTGTGCTCCTGACATGGGTGTGAGCTGTAGATCGGTGCATTGGGCTATCTCTGTGGTTTTGTAATACGGGAACACTTTGTAAAGGCCAATCGTTGCCCATGTGTACTTAGGGCTCCTTCACAGCTCTTGATTTTCTTTCTTTCCTCGGCCCATTCCTGATAACTGACCATGTCTATCCTGGGGTGGCTTTGTGCACAGGGTGCCATTTTGGCAACCTGCCAAATGGGTGGCTCGGTTGCGGGCGCACACGACGGCCAGTCATGCGGAACGGCCCATCCTGTTGCTGGCCAGCATGGATGCTGGGCACTTTGGGGATGGAGGGACGTACGGCCAGCTCAAGGAGAAAGCCGTCGATTACGCTTTCCTATCTCATGTTCTGTCACAGTCGCGGTGACGCTTCCTGCAATAAACATGAAATAAACATGAATTAATTAATTGATTAACACGTAACAGCGATAACAATGAAATAAATTGCCATGAAATAAACATGTGCCTGAGCATGCATACTGCATGTAGTTTGAATTAATTGGCTTTTGCCAAGACACCATTTATATGTGCACGAGTTTGGGATCCACTGCTGTCTAGTGGGCTAGCTAGTCCAATTTACAGCAACACCGCATATGCCTATCCCAAGGCTGTCATTTAGTACTAGCATGTGTGGCCCGCGCGCAGCTAGCGTCGGGCCGCCATCCGCCGGACTTTCCGTGATAGGCTAGCTAGGTATGGACATGTTATACGGGCTACCGGCCTTAGACGGGACAGGCTCACGCCCGGACCGCCTCCTGGTTTGTCTGTATTATGGATGATTAACACGTATAACGGCGATAACAATGAAATAAATTGCCATGAAATAAACATGTGCCTGAGCATGCATACTGCATGTAGTTTGAATTAATTGGCTTTTGCCAAGACACCATTTATATGTGCGAGTTTGGGATCCACTGCTGTCTAGTGGGCTAGCTAGTCCAATTTACAGCAACACCGCATATGCCTATCCCAAGCCTGTCATTTAGTACTAGCATGTGTGGCCCGCGCGCAGCTAGCGTCGGGCCGCCATCCGCCGGACTTTCCGTGATAGGCTAGCTAGGTATGGACATGTTATACGGGCTACCGGCCTTAGACGGGACAGGCTCACGCCCGGACCGCCTCCTGGTTTGTCTGTAATATGGAGGCAGATGACTTGTAAAGACAGGTGGCAGACGGTTATGAAGGACACTACGTACCCCAAGTCGGTGGCGGCTCCACGCGTGACCCAGTTTGGAAACCATCTAGGTAGTGATTCGGGCCGTGATGCCCGCAACGTACGTCCTGTAACTAGAACTTAGATAGCTATAGATCCATCCGCCCCATCCCATGCATATCCATCCCATTGAGGACTTATGCTCACGTGACGCAGTCTACGTGTAAATCAATCAATTAATTTAATTGTGACATTCATTCATGCACAATCATTCATTCACGCGCCTACATGGTTGGGAGAGTCACGGGGTACAGAAGCCGAGGCCTATAGGTCACCTGAAACCTGCTGTTTCTTGGAACAAGGGTCGACAAAGTAGAATATATGAGCTCATGTACATGATGTATGTGGGGGCCATGCTCCTAGTAGCTCACGAGCCGCCCACTATCCCCGCCCCCGCCTCCTTGACCGCACCAGCCACCCTTGTCAATACTGCTGACTTGGCCTTGAGGAACGTGGCATCGGACACCCAGCTGTTGGTGTCCACGAGCACGAGCAGCTCAGGCCCCTGGGGGGTGATCCCGTTGAGTGTGGCCTGCACAAGCATGGCATCGGATGTGAAGTCTTTTTCCGAGGGCAGTGCGTGCAGCGAGGCCTCGATCGCGCCGCACACGTGCTCCACCTTGTCTGTGTCCTCAGGTCTGCATGTGTGCATGCATGACATTTAAATTATCGATGAATTTCCACAAAGGATGCCAGATCGACGTCAAGAAAACAACGATAGAAATCAGATGTCGTGCCACATGCATACGTCACACATGCAACGGAGCCACGTGATTTGAGAAGTTGATGTCCATGTTCTCCGGCCTGTCCAAATTGGTCACATGAATTATGCAACGGTTGCCTTTTTATAGCATAAGCTACTATGCATCAGCCTACCTATTGTATTGCATGGCTGTATCGCGCCCACAGTGTTGCGTCCCGACACCATGCTGCGGAGCGAGCGCTCTGTGGCCTGCCCACTCGTGGCAGCGAGAGAAGCTAGGGCACCCTCCCTCCTTCTTGTTGTCTATAGGGGTTGAAGGTTCCTTTACTCTGTATTGGCGCCCACGTGATGCAGTCACGTGCTTATAATTTTTTAAATAGGTACTCTACCATGTCTGCTGTCCACAGTGCCCACTTTGCATGGGCCAAAAGGCTCATGCATTTCTGTGCCGTGACGTGGCCGCGCACCTGGACACACAAGTGCAGGCTTACCGGGCCCCACCTCAAGAGACGTAAAGGTGGGTAGCATTCACTCCTCCGACCGACCAGGGGTGAGCCCTCGATCCAGGTCCCATGCTGATGCATTATAAGGCATCATAATGATGACACGCAACAGGGTCTGATACCCTGCAGGCGCAGGATGCAGGCGTCGTGACCCCATCCACCTGCTCAATGACTGGCGCAGGGCTGGAGATGTCCAGGGGAACACTTGGCCCCATGCAATAATGGCCAACATTCCGGTGGTTCAGTCTTTCTCGACCCCAGCTAGGGCCGGGAATGACAAACTTCTTCAACCCTGGAGCGAGACAAGCACCCACCTCAGCTTGCAAGGAGAGCCCCTGATGAGGTCACTGTAGTTCCCCACTGATGAGGTCACTGTAGTTCCCCACTGATGAGGTCACTGTAGTTCCCCACTGATGAGGTCACTGTAACTCCCCACATGCCCACCCACGTGTTGACCAGCCCACATGCACATTGCCTTTGAGGGCACATGGACAACTCACATGCCGTAGCTCCCCCACCCCCAAACGCCATGCTCCCCACCACCCCTGCACCAACCCACAAATGCACCCACCCGTACCCCGCCCGCCTGGCCCCCCACCCTCCAAACCGGCGCCCAGAATTCTTACATGCGTTGGGCTCGACGATTCTGCTAGCAGAAGGACATCAGGGCCGGATGTGGAAATCCAGCAGACACTGCCGTGTAACATTGAATTACGCAGAATGCGCACACACAACTTACAGGCAACCACAATAAATGTAAAGTGTGTCAGCATTCACCCGCCCCCCCGCCCCCCGTCCCGCCCCGCCCCGCCCCGCCCCGCCCCGCCCCGCCCCGCCCCGCCCCGCCCCGCCCCGCCCCGCCCGCCCGCCCCGCCCGCCCCGCCCCGCCCCGCCCCGCCCCGCCCCGCCCCCCCGCCCCGCCCCGCCCCGCCCCGCCCCGCCCCGCCCCGCCCCGCCCCGCCCCGCCCCGCCCCGCCCCGCCCCGCCCCGCCCGCCCCGCCCCGCCCCGCCCCGCCCGCCCCGCCCCGCCCCGCCCCGCCCCGCCCGCCCCGCCCCGCCCCGCCCCGCCCCGCCCCGCCCCGCCGCCCCGCCCCGCCCCGCCCGCCCCGCCCCGCCCCGCCCGCCCCGCCCCGCCCCGCCCCGCCCCCCCGCCGCCCCGCCCCGCCCGCCCCGCCCCGCCCCGCCCCGCCCCGCCCGCCCCGCCCCGCCCCGCCCCGCCCCGCCCCGCCCCGCCCGCCCCGCCCCGCCCGCCCCGCCCCGCCCCGCCCCGCCCGCGCCCCGCCCCGCCCCGCCCCGCCCTGCCCCACCCCCTATACATACCCGTGTGCCAGCACCCACCGCAGTGTGACCTTTTCCTGCACGCGTCGGAAGTGGCGCCGGCTCTCGTTGACCACCGCCGCTTTGATGATGTTGTTGCACGGCACGAAGATGGTTGCACCTTCCGCGGAACGGATGACGATCTGTTGCAGCGACAGGAAGTCGACTGTGCCCTCGAACATGCCATCTGCATCACACGGGGAAGGGCGGAAGAGAGTGATCGATTCATTCGCTGATCAACCTGTTGCAGGGACAAGAACTTCACTTCGCCCTCAAATACGCCGTCCGCGTAACAAGGGGGGATGCATCAGACGACATGCTGGTTGCACACCAGGAGTGGCAGTGGCGGAGGTCGTTCATAAGAAAACTTGCGCATAACAAACTGTGCAAGAAAATGTGCAAGTTGCTTGATGCCCATGTGCAAGCAGACAGGAAAAGGGAAAAGTAGTAGTACAGATGTCAAGAGACGGCAAGAGCCAAGATGCGGCAGCTCATTGTGGTCGGCTTCGGACATGTCCGTAAGGGCACTACCCAAGGGCACTATCCATGTGCAGTGAACAGCCAAAGGTCCCTCCTACTGAAGGATTATGAGCATATATACTGTACCCAGCCATATATAACCCTACCTGGTTAGCATATTAAACTTATGCGTGTAAATCCCACGAGCGTACAGGAAATAGCCTCCCATGCGTGAGAACACGTCAATAGATAGCATCATGCTGCTCTGCAGCACGGCCATGGCACCCACAATTATGTTGGATCATCAATAGATAGCATCATGGGTAGATAGACCAACATAGATTTTTATTAATAGATAGACCATCCCGCCTGTGGACCGATTGCAGACCCCCCACCTGTGGAGCGGATGTAGTCTCCCACGTCAAAGTCCTTCTGCAGCATGATCATGGCCCCTGCCATAATGTTGGCCACCACGCCCTGGGTGCCGATCGACAGCACCACGCTGAAGAACCCGGAGAGGGTAAGCAGCATGCGCACGTCGAAGCCGGCGATGTGCAGCGTGGCGATGAAGGAGGCGACGATCGTGAGGAAACGGAGGATCTGGAACAGGTTCCTGCGTGCAGAAAGTCGCAATCAATGAGACATGCAGTATACAGTAAGGGTATGGCTTACCCTAAAGTAATCCCATGCTCACACGGGTCATATTGCACCCGCAGGGGATGCCGGATCGTTTTGACGGGTCGGATTGTGCACCCGGTGGCATGCCTGAGGCATGAGGGAAGGGGGGGGTCTCTGCCCCCCTGCCCGCTGTGCACACTCATGTGGTGCTCCGTGACTCCCCAACGGGAGCACGTGTTTAATTCATTCAAATTAATTAATCAAGTATTGATTGATTTATTAAGGATATGGTTGTGGGTACATGTGTGTGTCTGTTTTTGGACATGAGCGCATTAAGCGTGCATGGGTGTGAGGATGCGGAGGATCGGGACGAGGTTCCTGGACGGTATAGATCATGCAGGCATGGATGTGGCGGCCGCATCATTGATATGCGCAAGTGTGGTCAAACGTGCACGAGAGTGAGGACGCGAAGGACTTTCAAGGGGCTCCACAGGGAACATCCATGGCAGCCTATGCGTGGTGTGCGGACCGTGAATGATTATCGACCTGGATTTGTGTGTCCGAGCGGGCATGAGTGCGGGGGGGTGAGGAAGTGAAGAATCGGGAACTATTAGTTTACTGTGTGCATGAGGGTATGATGGATTGTTTCTTCATTTGTGTGTGTTTGTGTGTGTTTGTGTGTGTTTGTGTGTGTTTGTGAGTGTTTGTATGTGTTTGTGTGTGTTTGTGTGTGTTTGTGTGTGTTTGTGTGTGTTTGTGTGTGTTTGTGTGTGTTTGTGTGTGTCCGTGTATGTCCGTGTGTGTCTGTGTGTGTCTGTGTGTGTCTGTGTGTGTCTGTGTTTGTGTCTGTGTGTGTGTGTCTGCGTTTGTGTCCGTGCGTGCGTGTGTGGGGCGCATGAGGAGGCAACGACTTGTGCATAGGCTCCTAAGCATCCACCCACTAGATAGCCACGACATTGTTCTACCACAGCGCTCCCACCCACTAGATTCATTCCTTGGCGTGGTCGCTTAAATCCACCACCGCCACTGACCCACTTCACAAACACGACCCCACCCACTTGATGGTCAGGTCACCATGTTGCTCTACCACCCCTCTCAATTGATGGTCAGGTCACGGTTGTTGCTCTACCGCCCCTCCCACTTGATGGTCAGGTCACGGTTGTTGCTCTACCACCCCTCCCACTTGATGGTCAGGTCACGGTTGTTGCTCTACCACCCCTCCCACTTGATGGCCAGGTCACGGTTGTTGCTCTACCACCCCTCCCACTTGATGGTCAGGTCACGGTTGTTGCTCTACCACCCCTCCCACTTGATGGCCAGGTCACGGTTGTTGCTCTACCAACCCTCCCACGTGATGGTCAGGTCACCATGTTGCTCTACCACCCCTCCCACTTGATGGCCAGGTCACGGTTGTTGCTCTACCACCCCTCCCACTTGATGGTCAGGTCACCATGTTGCTCTACCACCCCTCCCACTTGATGGTCAGGTCACGGTTGTTGCTCTACCACCCCTCCCACTTGATGGTCAGGTCACGGTTGTTGAGCTACCGCCCCACCCACTTGATGGTCAGGTCACCATGTTGCTCTACCACCCCTCCCACTTGATGGTCAGGTCACGGTTGTTGAGCTACCGCCCCACCCACTTGATGGTCACGATGTTGTTCTTCACGGCCAGATCGCCCCGCTGCGAGCGCCACTCGATGGTTTCGAAGTACAAGTTCTCCCACGTGAGGAGGACCCAGGAGGCAAACGCGCCGGCCGCCAGCTTTAGCCCCACACGCGCATATTCGCCAAATGCGTGCAAGGGGCTCTCCATCTGCGGCACCGACAGCAATCAAGGGGAAAGAGTGCACATGGACACAAGTACGTATATGCTAGAGGCGTACATAAGATGAGTAGTGCAGGGGGCTCTCCATTGCCGGCATGACATCACAAGGGACACACACATGATCAGGACTAAGGGTGGAACGCTTGCTAACAAAAGGACTTGGACCCCAAGAAATAAGGATGGGAACTAAGGATGGAAACTAAGGATGGAACGCTTGCTAACAAAAGGACTTGGATCCCAAGAAATAAATATAAGAGGGGGCTCTAGCCGTCTGCCAACCGAAACCCAATAGGGAAAACCATATAGACTGATTGAAGGTTATCATTCAAACAGATACGTGCACAAACAGAAACGATTATATCAGGGGGGCCCTTCACCTGCTACATGAGACGCGGAAACATAAGCACAAATACAACCACACGACAACCGTTTTAGACTGAATACACAGAAAAGTTATGAAGCACGGACCCAGCGATCTGGAGAAGCAACCTACGGAAGAGCTCTCTCCATCTGGCACGCAGCGCAAGGTATAACGGCACAGGCTACTACGTGTTTGTGCACAAAGGGATGTCTTGAACAAATACGCTCCATTCGAAACAGAGGGTGAGAGGCGTGAATGATGGTAGAATGCACAGCACGAACACAGGAAGAGGATGTTTCAGAGGCAAGAGGGTTGGAGTGAGGCAAGAGGGTTGGAGCGAGGCAAGAGGGTTGGAGTGAGGCAAGAGGGTTGGAGTGAGGCAAGAGGGTTGGAGTGAGGCAAGAGGGTCGGAGTGAGGCAAGAGGGTTGGAGTGAGGCAAGAGGGTTGGAATGAGGCAAGAGGGTTGGAGTGAGGCAAGAGGGTTGGAGTGAGGCAAGAGGGTTGGAGTGAGGCAAGAGGGTTGGAGTGAGGCAAGAGGGTTGGAGTGAGGCAAGACGGTTGGAGTGAGGCAAGAGGGTTGGAGTGAGGCAAGAGGGTTGGAGTGAGGCAAGAGGGTTGGAGTGAGGCAAGTGGGTTGGAGTGAGGCAAGAGAGAGGGTTGGAGTGAGGCAAGAGGGTTGGACGGTCAGACAAGAGGGTTGGAGTGAGGCAAGAGGGTTGGAGTGAGGCAAGAGGGTTGGAGTGAGGCAAGAGGGTTGGAGTGAGGCAAGGGGGTTGGAGAGTGGCAAGAGGGTTGGAGAGTGGCAAGAGGGTTGGAGGCAAGAGGGTGGAGTGAGGCAAGAGGGTTGGAGTGAGGCAAGACGGTTGGAGTGAGGCAAGAGGGTGGAGTGAGGCAAGAGGGTTGGAGTGAGGCAAGAGGGCTCGAGTGAACATCCGATCATATAAATGAGGCAGTGACATACCTTCACTCCATGTAGACTATTTATAGCCATAAAGACCATCAACGAACAATACCATGGTGCTCATGCCCACGAAACCCCATATTTCCATGAAATCATTCCCATGCAGAATCAATTCTACGAAGTCCCTGAATATTCCCCTTAACTACCACTAGGTCCCTCACTAACTTGTCAGCCAGCCTCATACAGCATCATAATTATATGTGGGGAGGTAGGGATCAAGGGGGAGATGGAAGTACAGATGGAGGTGGGGGATTGGGGGGGGAGGGGGGCAAGGTTATTGCTCAGTACATGGAGGCAAGGTATATTGAGGCATAGCTGGGGAGGGGGACGGACAGAGGGAGAGAGAGGGGAAAGGACAGGGTTTGGGGGGGGTGAGGGGGAGAGAGAGGCTAAGTTATTACAGCACTCCCTGCCCATCGTAGACAGCAAATAACCCTATGCACGGATGCCAGGCAAGGCTACGGCAATGAGCAATCTCGAAAAGGATTAAGTGCTTTCTTTAAGTGCTTTCTTGAATTTCACATACACAGGCTCCCCGCGACCGCGCTGTTCAAGGCCTTGGAGTAAAGCTAGGTTTAGGCTAGCAAGGAGCTTGTCATATGCCTGGCCATTCATTGAAAATGACCCTTCACATGTGATCTTTCAACAAATCCTTACAACTACTTATGCGTGACGGCCCTTGCCTCGTAGTGCATCGATAAAATGCAGTATGCACGGAAATTGCATCGGACTGGCCAAATTTTAAGAAAACATATCTTGCTTTACATGATCATCATAACATATACAAGGTAGGTATAACTTACACTAGGAAAGGCCTAACCAAAAGAAGCTCCCCTGGCAAGTTTTCATTTGTCTCCAAATTGAAACTTGTCACCAATGGAAAAGAAAACGATGAGACAAAGCACAACGCACCGCAATGCCCGCCGCTGGCAGTATGAAGGCCCGAATAATGTCCTGGCCATAGATAGCGCAGGCGAACCAGGTCAGAAAAAACGCGGGCATCCGTAACCGCCTGCACAGCTTTGCCCACATGACGCTTCGATGAGCCGCGCGGAGAGTTTCGTATTGGGCGGTGCCCGCGGAGGGGTAGAAATCTTCGAGCGTTTCAATGAATTTGTCGAGCTTGTCTTCGTCAAGTGCCACCCGCTTGGAAGATAAACCCATCGCATACCAAACAGCCGCTGCCGGTATCGCAGACACCGCCATGCAGAGTACCACGAGGCTGGCATAGCCAATAGGATCGGGCAGAGGCCTGAGCGCGCTGCCGATATTGCCGGAGGCAACGACGGTCGCACTTGTCACGTTTTCCTTCGCGACCTTCAGGGCTTGTTGAAGGCATCGCAAAGGAGGGAACAACGGCGGGGATGTACCAATGGGACCGTAGGGAGGTTTTGACAACAATACTGTCGAGTGTCCCCATCGCACGGGGGCTGGGTCAGCATTCCTAGCTGCACAAGATGTTTGCGGTACCCATCTCGATGAGGCGGCATGTCGGGGGATGCAAGGAGCCTGGACTTGTCGGCTAGGGCCGACGAGAAAAGAAAGCTGATGGCGCCAGAGAGCAGCCATGGCGGCCCGGATGTCTTGCGGTCATCCCACTCTTTAGGTTTTTTTGTTTTTGCTACGCATTTTTCGGAACGCCAGAATGCTACCAAGCACCAGCTCATCGGGGAGACTGTGGTCACTTGCTACTCCGCGATAGATAAAAACCCGTCTGATCAAGGTCTGATCATTTATTTTGATTTATTCAGTGCGTGCCACGTGGACATGCGTCCCATGCGGGGCACCGTGGAGGAGACACGTGCTATGCAGTGTCCTGAGAGCCAGCCTGAGCCAGCGATGATGCCCTTCCTGGGCAACCTGCACATGTATGCGGGAAAGCCTGCAATGCGCTCTGTGGAATGAACCTGGACAGAAGCCATGCTCGCTGAAATGGGTGTTACTCCTAGGGAAGGCGATTGGACAAAGTTTGTGTAACCGAAGATGCATGGGTGATTTCCCCGGATGAGCGAATGGCAATTGGCGAACCATCAATAGCCGCGAAAGTACGTACGGTGCGTCCACGTCGCAATGCCTATAACGCCAGTCTCACTCGCTTGAGCACCGGTTGGCGCTGATCGAATAACGGGAATGTTATCGCAGGAAATGTTGCACGGTTGCCGTATCCGTAGTGGCAGCGCGACCGAAAGCCACTGCAGTCTAGAGCCGGCCAGCGATCGCGCCAGCTCCCGGGTGGCTTCTCCTTGTTAGGGTAGTCAGCAATTTTACATAGTACATGGCGCTGTCCACGGTTCGCCAACATGTCTTCCAACATTTAATGCAGGATGGATGAAAGTCTATGTCAGTATGTTGAACGTTCAAGGCCCGGTGCAGCACTCTGGACCCCGGAATGCCCCACAGGCTCGGACGTGCGGCAGAGGGCGACTCATGAGCTACAGTAGCCGCAGCTATATGCCCAATGTGGCAGCCGGAGGGCAGGGACGGTACGTACCCTCCGTGGAAAGTTAACGGAAGTTGCGTTTGCAGATGGTATTAAATCATGTCATCCTGTGTACTTCTTCAATTTTTGTTTAGGACGGCCTGGAAGACTACCTGATGGCGCAGCTGTTGTGTGGGGCAATCGACGATAATCATTTCAGTCAAGACTTGCATGAACTGATACACCGCGCTGCCTCATGACAATTCTTTTTGTCTCCACTGCCATATGTCGGTTTAGAAGTATCACGTCCAACATAACGCCTAAGTGGTTGGTGTAACAGATAGCTGGCTGCTGGATCCCTAAATGAAGGTCTGTTAAGGTGCATGCATGCTCGATCCATACATGGCCATAGACCAAGAGGGCATGCATATTCAGGGGAGGTGGCACCCCCAAAACCTTAAAAATTGAACTATGGTAATAACACTTGAAATTCATTTGCACAATGCTGCAATATGATTGCGGGCACTAAATAACATCTCTTGTGAGTTGTCCATGCACTTGTTGGGGGTACTACCCCCAAGTATACGCCAATATTGCGCTATAAATATAAAAAGACGCTAATTAGGGCTGGGTATGCCCCAGCCAATGCACACATTTGTTGGCAACCAAAAATCAACCATTTGTAGTTCCCTGAGTGTGTAGCTTGCTGAGCTATTTACATCATGGAAATGGCAAAACCTTGAACAGTTATTAATTTTCCCGCAAAACAGGTCTTTTTTTACCGGACATTGGGAATAAACATATCATAAACACTTCAGATAAGGCCACAAAATCAAGCGAAAATCCGGCTAACAGGGGGACAGCAGTGGTCCAAGTCCCAGGTCATTCCGACAAGTCTAGCTCAAGTTATAAGGTTTTGCGTGCTAAAACCTGAACATACGCTAAATGAGGTTTTCATGTGTATAAGGCCACCTAGACATCATGTTTTCCATCCAAGAAGCCAAAAAACATGCACAACTCGATCACACAACATAAGAAAAGGCTAGGCACCTCATCTGCCCTCCCCTGCCCTCAGCATGGCCAGCCTTGCCAGCGTGCGCATAGCAACACCATCGCTAGGCATACACGCACCAAGAGAGCATACACTATGCTCAGCCCAAGGTTAACATGTAAATTTATGCCAAGAACTCAGCAAGTATACGTGTAAAAACCTTAGAAAGAATGCCCAAGCAATAGAGGCAACTGCAGCATGCAAACTTGACAGCAAATCATACATGTTGTCTGCCAAGCATTCACATCCTATCCAGCTTGCCTTGCTGCACACATAGAAGGGAAGTCTTAATGGTTATTGCTCAAGGAAAGCAATGGAAACACCTATCTACTGCAATGCCACTCATGCAGTATGGCCAGCAAAAGAACCACTCTCACCTTCCTTTCCAATATGGCAATTTGCTAAGAAGCTGATGCCAGCTTGTTAGCCTCTAGGCACATGCCGGATGTCGTTACTAATACAGGCGTGTCAGATCCGGCACATAACAAAGCGTCTGAGCAAGCTCATGTCCAAAGGATTATGGAAAACAAATGTCAACACGTTACCAAGAACTTGACGTCGGCGCATTTATCATGCCAGCCACAAACTACACGAAATTGTACGAAATTGCTAGGAATCTGACGATGCAACCGAAAGAAATGGAGCGCTTCCTGCGGGGAAACTGCCCGAAAAAAAGGCGAAAGGCCGACGTTAATGCACCTGCCTGCGTGGAAATGTTTCATGCATAAACTGGCACGCAAGCTCGAACAATAAAAGACATCATCCATTGACCAGGCGAACAAGGAAGGTGCACCTTCCGTGAATACGTCGAAGGCGACATGCGCAGGCCTGCGTAGGTTCTTACCTTGAATGCCGGAAATGTAAAAGAAACCGGGAAGCTTCGGCACAAACTCGACAACACCATTAAGCTAGCTTCATAATCGCTCTTGAGAGCCTACGTTGCCTCACAATAGCTGCCGTAAACCTGCATTAAATTTCATGATCCGCAAGAGAAATTATATCCTGGACCCCAGCGCCCGTAGCCGTTCGAGAAATGAGCGATATTGCAAACCGTAAACTTTCCGCCATGAAATGAGGTCATCAACTAATCTTCTGCGAAATTCAAGCATTTTTTCTAGCTGTTTACGTGCCATATCGATTAATATTGCATAAAGGCATGCCGCCATGGCCACCTCCGCGAGGGTTGAGCGGTCCGGGCACACAATTATACACCGTACGGACGGTACCGCGAATTTTTTGGCGCGGAAAATATTCGGCGCGCCACGTCCCCTTAAGTGAGACCCTGAACGCATGGCAGTCCAGCGGTGTGTGAGGCCCGATAGAGCAGTTGTCTGAGATGAAAGCATATGGTAACTTGTACTGGTTGTCTCTTTGATATGGTAACTTGCGCGTGTGGCCGCTCCGCATGGCTCTCAATGCACGTGCGTCTAGCACGCAGATGCGAAGTAGCACATACTTTGTGACATTAATTCATTAATAAAAGTTATCCGAGATGTGCACGCGAAAATGGCTGACGGCGGTATGGCTGACGGCGGAGTTCAGATCTTTTGCGTCTGAGCCCCAAATTCGGTCAGACCACTTGCATTCGATGCGCCTTTCTAAGACGCACTTGCCAGTATAAACGGTTACGGCTGCCACGCAGTATAGACAAAGTTACGCACGTGACCAGCTATGACGACTACCAAAGCAAAACGAGGGCTGGAAAAGGAGCTGGCACAGCTTCCCAGCGCCCAGCCCAACCCTCTCGCCCTCGCCATTGTTCAGCCGCCAGGCTTACCCGCCAAACCCTCGCCAAGCGCCTCGCCTGAGCCCAAGAAACCATGCCACGATCGCCACAAATGGAGCAAATTCTTGCCCGGAGACGGAATGTTCTCCCTCCTCGAGTGGCAGCAGCTGTCGCCGCAGGAAGTCGTCGAAGTTCTCCAGTTCCTCACACAGGAGCGGAAGCTCTTTGTGCCCTGGAGAGGGAGGGCGGCTATCGACTACCGCGACACGTCCTGGCTCTACACCTGTGCCGAATCCCGCCAACGCGAGTCTATCTTGACCAGCTACTACCAGCGCAGCTTCGGCGCCATCCACAGAGAACTTTGGAACGCACTCAACGCCCCAGCCCCCGCACAGCCGGCAGCCCCATCGGCTTCCTCCCTCTGCAAGGATGACATCCGCGCAGTGCTGGAGGAGCACGTGACCTGGCCGCTGGCCGAGAAGATGACCTCGCTGAACACCACGCTCAACACGGTCGAGGCCCGGGTCTCCAACGTGGAAACCAAGGTCGTCCACAAGCTACAACCACAGTTCACGGCGCTACACACCGCGGCGCAGGCTTCGGAAACGCATGCTGCACTTGTCTCTCGCCTTAACCAGGTGGAAGGCAAGTGCGGCGTGCTCATGAAGAAGCTTGAGGCCATCACCGCCCACACCGAGGCCCTGGCCACACAGGTCCCAAAGCTAGCGGAGCAGACGGCCACCATTGCCTCCCAGCCACCCCGGCAGGATGCGGGTGACCTCCCGCTCTCCTACGCGGACCTGCTGCGGACAGCGACCGCCTCCACCACCGACGCCATCGCCACGAAGCTCCAGGAGCTGGAGGACCACCGCCAGGCCCAGCAACGGGAGGTCACCGATCGCGCTCGCCGCGAGTGCCGAGTGGTGCTACGTCGCTTCCCCCAGAAGCCAGGTGAGACGTCAACCTCCCTTGCTGACGAGATCAAGAAACAGCTTCTTACCCTCATGGGCCTGGTAGGTGAGGTAGAACTGCGTGGGTGCCACCGCCTTCCCCACTCACGGGACAAAGCGGCCACCCCACCAGTCCTGCTCACCTTCCTCTCCCCTGAGGATAAGCAGCGGTTCCTCTCTCATCGCAAGCGGTTGCACGACCTCACCTGGACGCTGGATGACGACCTAACCCCCGCTCAGCAACAGCAGCGACGCGACCTGTGGCCGGAATACCTCCGCCATAAGCAGGACCCCCAGAAGCCCAAGGTGTACTGGAGGGGCGGGGACCTGATGATCAACCACAAGATGTGGACGCCCCCAGCGGGCTAGAATAGCAATAGCCCTAGCTTGTAACCATTGGAGTCACTGTCGCTAAGGCAGCCATGCCTAGAATGTTTGCCTAGCTGTGCCAACAAACCTAGTCACGTGCCGCCAACGCACGGTACACAACCAGCCATAGCCTTAGCCTAGTTCTAGTACAGCCATGCCACGCCCTGGCTATGTTCAGATTACTTGCCCACGCTCCTTGCTATGACATGCTCACATGGGTCTTATTGCACCCACAGTTTGCCGTCCGGATCGTTAGCCTGTCCTTTTAGCTAGCCGCGCCCGATTGCAGCTGTGGCATGCCTTTGGCATGAAGGAGACTGGGGGTCTCTGCCCTTTCTCCTGTAGTGCACACACAGGGATTAAAAGCACTTCGGTGCTCCGTGACTCCCCAACGGGAGCACGAGTTTAATTAATTAATTAATTAATTAATAAAAGCAAGCGATGCATGTGTCACATTAACACAGGCATATATATGGATAGTTTTTTCAAGGGTACATCAGTGGACTCGACCGAAGAAGTGAGTGCATACTAGCGCTATAACACGCTAGAGCAGTCTCCAATCTGCAACATCAATCACACTAGCTCCCATTGGTAAGCTGTGGACCAAATTTTCCAACTATTAATTAATTAATTAAACTCGTGCTCCCGTTGGGGAGTCACGGAGCACCGAAGTGCTTTTAATCCCTGTGTGTGCACTACAGGAGAAAGGGCAGAGACCCCCAGTCTCCTTCATGCCAAAGGCATGCCACAGCTGCAATCGGGCGCGGCTAGCTAAAAGGACAGGCTAACGATCCGGCAAACTGTGGGTGCAATAAGACCCATGTGAGCATATCATAGCAAGGAGCGTGGGCAAGTAATCTGAACATAGCCAGGGCGTAGCATGGCTGTACTAGGACTAGGCTATGGCTGGTTGTGTACCGTGCGTTGGCGGCACGTGACTAGGTGTGTTGGCACAGCTAGGCAACATTCTAGGCATGGCTGCCTTAGCGGCAGTGACGCCAATGGTTACAAGCTAGGGCTATTGCTATTCTAGCCCGCTGGGGGCGTCCACATCTTGTGGTTGATCATCAGGTCCCCGCCCCTCCAGTACACCTTGGGCTTCTGGGGGTCCTGCTTATGGCGGAGGTATTCCGGCCACAGGTCGCGTCGCTGCTGTTGCTGAGCGGGGGTGAGGTCGTCATCCAGCGTCCAGGTGAGGTCGTGCAACCGCTTGCGACGAGAGAGGAACCGCTGCTTATCCTCAGGGGAGGAGAAGGTGAGTAGGACTGGTGGGGGAGCCGCCTTGTCCCGTGAGTGGGGAAGGCGGTGGCACCCACGCAGTTCTACCTCACCTACCAGGCCCATGAGGGTAAGAAGCTGTTTCTTGATCTCGTCAGCAAGAGAGGTTGACGTCTCACCTGGCTTCTGGGGGAAGCGACGTAGCACCACTCGGCACTCGCGGCGAGCGCGATCGGTGACCTCCCGTTGCTGGGCCTGGCGGTGGTCCTCCAGCTCCTGGAGCTTTGTGGCGATGGCGTCGGTGGTGGAGGCGGTCGCTGACCGCAGCAGGTCCGCGTAGGAGAGCGGCGGGAGGTCGCCAGCATCCTGCCGGGGTGGCTGGGATGCAATGGTGGCCGTCTGCTCCGCTATCTTGGGGACCTGTGTGGCCAGGGCCTCGGTGTGGGCGGTGATGGCCTCAAGCTTCTTCAGGAGCACGCCACACTTGCCCTCCACCTGGTTAAGGCGAGAGACAAGTGCCGCATGCGTTTCCGAAGCTTGAGCCGCGGTGTGCAGCGTCGTGAACTGGGGCTGGAGCTTGTGGACGACCTTGGTTTCCACGTTGGAGACCCGGGCCTCGACCGTGTTGAGCGTGGTGTTCAGCGATGTCAGCTGCTCGGCCAGCGGCCAGGTCACGTGCTCCTCCAGCACTGCGCGGATGTCATCCTTGCGGAGGGAGGAAGCCGAGGGGGCTGCCGGCTGTGCGGGGGCTGGGGTGCGGAGCGTGCGGGTGATGTCGATGAGGCGGAGCTGGAAATGGCTGGTCAAGATAGCCAGGCGTTGTTGTGCTTCGTTCATAGCATAGAGCCAGGACATGTCTCCATCGTAGTCAATAGCCCCCTTCACGAAGAGCTTCCGCTCCTGTTCGAGGAACTGGAGAACCTCAATGCATTCCTGCGGCGACAATTCTTGCCACCCGGTGAGGGAGAATCCTCGGTCGCCGGGGAGGAACTGGCGCCATTTGCGAGCGTGGCAGGGTTTCTTGGGCTCAGGCGAGGCGCTGGGAGATGGGGCTGCTGGCGGTGGGTTGGCAGGCCCAGACGGCTGGTTGGCGGGTAAGCCTGGCGGCGGAACAATGGCGAGGGCGAGAGGGTTGGGCTGGGCGCTGGGAAGCTGTGCCAGCTCCTTTTCCAGCCCTCGTTTTGCTTTGGTAGTCGTCATAGCTGGTCACGTGCGTAACTTTGTCTATACTGCGTGGCAGCCGTAACCGTTTATACTGGCAAGTGCGTCTTAGAAAGGCGCATCGAATGCAAGTGGTCTGACCGAATTTGGGGCTCAGACGCAAAAGATCTGAACTCCGCCGTCAGCCATACCGCCGTCAGCCATTTGCGTGCATGCGTGGGTGTGGCATTTCCAACTATGTCGTTCTATATAACAGCTGCAATGCTAGGCAACATGAATAGTGGAAGCATTTGTTGTGGATTCGAAAACCAGCGGAGGCGCACGCACCCGTGAACGTGTCACATACACATGATCAAATTAATGCCGCTAGGCCAGATCAAGCTTGCTTGTGTGGCAAGTGGCGCCGCCAGCCAATATAACAAAAATACACAGGCTATAGGGCGTATAATTCAGAACTAAAAATACTATGCCTCTGATAAGCTTTCTTCCCAATCAGGCGACCAGCAGGTAGGCACATGGATTATGGCACCTGTATAATTAACAGGTCGCAGCCATCATGCGTATTAATAACATGAAATTGATCTCTTGCTCACGCAACACCAAAGCAGGACTGGGCGCTGCCCGATGAGTGGAAACTTTGTGTTCTAAATTTACAAAATTAGATCCATGGTACGTATAGTACTCCGCGACATGCCGCTGCAAATGAGCGCGCGAGAGTCCTTCCTTACCCAAGCAAGGTTTGACACAACCTCTTGTGATATTCTCCGGTCACCACCTCTTATGCTATTCGCCCGTAACCTGCAGCTCCCCTTGCTCCCCCTCCGCTGTCACCTCATTCAACTCCAAGTCTCCCCCCTGCCCTTGTTCGCCATCCGCATCACTCGAACTGGCATCCGCCCCTTGGTCCTCCCCGTCCCTCGCCCCATCGCCCGCCCCATCGCCGCTGGCCCCATCATTCACCTCATCATTTGCCCCATCACCCGCCCCATCACTGGCACTGTCATCCGCAGTAGCATCTACACTGGCATCCGCCCCCCCATCACCCCCGCCCCCATCTTCACCCCCCCCCACGACCCCCACATCCTCCTCCTTGATACTCGCCTCCCCTTCCTCCGCGTCCCCATCCGCGTCGCCCCCGCCAGGCGTCCCCGTGGCATCCTCATCATTATCATTATCATTATTATTATCATTATCACCCGTGCCAACCCCTGATGACGTCTCCAACGATCCCAAGTCTCCCCTCTTGGCGCCAATCGCCTCTTCCTCCTCCTCCAAGCCGCCCCTCTCCTCCTCCTCGGCGGGCTCCCCTTGCGTGTCGTCCACGTCCGCAGAGTCCAGATCCACCGCGTCCTCCCCTTCCCCGCGGTGCGCCGCGTCGCTCTCCTCCAGGAAATCCACCACATCATTCTCACCACCATCCCCCCCACCCTCCCCCACCCCATCACCTGCCCCCCCCTCGCCCTCGGTCGCTTCGCCCTCCTTCCCGCCCTCCTCCTCGCCCTCCCAGGACTCGTCCGCGCTCTCCCCTGAGGACCCCCGCTGGCGGCGGATGATCTCAATTAGCCCCCGCTTCGCCTCCTCCGCGCTCGCCTCCACGGACTCCTTGAGCGCGAGGCAGTTGTCGAGCTCCAGCTTGGCCGTCTTCACCTCCTGCTTGCAGATCTGGGGGGGTGAGGGGGTGAGCGATATGTGGCAGATGGCAGTGACAATTTGTACAATTGTGTTTCAGATATTGATGATGTTTTCTGACAGGGATACTTGAGACACACCAATTTCGCCATATCATCGAGATAATGAAAAAAACCGAGACAACACGCACAGGGTCGCCACAAGGTCGGCTTCGACCCAACCAGGTTCCCACCCCCTTGCGAAGCCATCGCGGCGCTGTGGGGATTCGTGCCACAAATATCCCACCAATCACAGGTAAACCTGTTCAAGAAGTGATGGAGCTGTAGCTGTGATGGGAGCCACACCGTGATTGGCGGTTGGGAAACGCCACCCCAGCGTGCTTGTGCTGATGAGGCAACAAGTCGTTGGTGTCCTCTGACTACGCGCTGCCACACGCAATGTGGGATGGCTACCCAGGGGGTTGGCTTGCAATCATGTTGACAGACTGGCAGGGAGAGATGGCGCACAGTTGCATGCGCAAATGGCACACATTGGCGCATGGCACCTTGCCATTCAAATAGTCACAACACGAAGTAGCAATGACAGCGATGAGGGCGAAAAGGAAACACTAGAGAAAAAGACTTAAGGCAGGAAAGATCATACATCCAAAAAATCGATGTAAAAGGTCCGAGCCATTAGTCCCCGCATGAGAAATGGCACGGACGATTAGAAAATAGGACCAACCAGAAGCACACGGATGCCCTGCGAGCACACGAATGCCCTGCGCTCTTCCACTTATTGAAAACTACAGAGACAAAGAATCGCGCGTGGCGTACATGCAACACCATGTTTTGTAATGACTACAGGTATCATCATGACTACAGTATACTAGGGGTATCATAATGACTACAGCATACTAGGGGTATCATCATGACTACAGTATACTAGGGGTATCATCATGACCACAGTATACTAGGGGTATCATAATGACTACAGCATACTAGGGGTATCATCATGACTACAGTATACTAGGGGTATCATCATGACCACAGTATACCGGACCCCTCAACATCGGGCCCACTCTAGGCTCAACGCCACACACCACGCCATGCATGCTCCCCACCGCACGCTCTTGAGTAGCCATTCCCCAACAATTGCCCAATCCCCACCTGGCGTGTTCGCCCACCCACCTGGATGGCCTCGTCTCCCTTGGCCTCGTTCTGGTAGAGGTCCCTGGCCCCCTTGAGCGTTTGCACCGCGTTCAGCATCTCCTGAGGAGCGTAGGGAGAGGGGAGAGTGTGTAGGGAGAGGGGAGAGGAGTGCAGGGAGAGGGGAAGTGACACCCGTGATGCAAACAGACACTGCGGCACCATCGTGCGCGCGACACCCGTGATGCAAACAGCGCAGGCTGGACACTGGGACCCTGGCTAATGCCACCTGGCGCTCACCTCCCTGTCGCGCTCCAGCTTCTGCTTTTCTTCGTTGGCCATGTCCAAATCCTGTCGCCGCATGCATCAGGGCGTATGGAACATGCACGATCATGCACATATATGTGGCAAACCGGGTACAGCATGAGGTTCAACGAAATAAATGTTCATCGGCCGTGTCCAGATCATGTGGCCGACAAGAGGGAGCATCAGGGATAAACTCGTGCAGAGAGAGATATTTAGAAATAGACAACAGTCGACGCACCATGCCCAGGTCCTGCCAACGCCGCCTTGCAGGCCTACAGAGAGACACATGCAGGGGGGAGAGGCGCGTACACTTCTTTGTGTAGCGAAACATAATGGCTTATTACATGAAACAAAGTTATGGCAAAATGAGCCAAGTAACACAGATACGCAGCACACAGCACAATTTGCAGAGCTGTCATGAGAACAGACGCTACTACGAAGCAAAAGCTGGGCGAACGCTGGACATAACATAAGATATATTGCCATGAGAAAAAAGCTGCCATGATACTATATTGATAAACCAGTTGCCAGTTTACCAAAAAAAAAAACAGTAAACAAGCTGCCAGTTTGACTACCGCAGGAAGACCAGGCTGCGCATGAGGCAAAACAAAGGAACAAGAAGAAAAAAAAATGGAACAGGGCAACAGACAACATGGAGGCATGGAGAGTTCACACCAAAACGCAAAAAAGAGTTAGCACGTCGATGCACAGGCTGGCTGACCACAGTTGCTTGGACTTGCCCTACCCTTGCGATTTCTACCATCCGGATCACCCCCCCTCATTCACCCTCTCGCTGGCCCTCCCCCCCCCGTCCCTCCTCTACCAGATATCCTGCCACACCTGCCGGACTTTCTTAAGCGTCTGCGAGATCCCCAGTCGCTCGGCGCTCTCCTTGCTGGCCTTGACTTGGCACTCCTCCAACGTCTGCGATGCAAGTAGAGTACAGCAGCGAGTGCACATGAGGGATGAATGAATGAACCCATGAACGAACAAACGAAGGAAGGAAGGAAGGAAGGAAGGAAGGAAGGAAGGAAGGAAGGAAGGAAGGAAGGAAGGAAGGAAGGAAGGAAGGAAGGAAGGAAGGAAGGAAGGAAGGAAGGAAGGAAGGAAGGAAGGAAGGAAGGAAGGAAGGAAGGAAGGAAGGAAGGAAGGAAGGAAGGAAGGAAGGAAGGAAGGAAGGAAGGAAGGAAGGAAGGAAGGAAGGAAGGAAGGAAGGAAGGAAGGAAGGAAGGAAGGAAGGAAGGAAGGAAGGAAGGAAGGAAGGAAGGAAGGAAGGAAGGAAGGAAGGAAGGAAGGAAGGAAGGAAGGAAGGAAGGAAGGAAGGAAGGAAGGAAGGAAGGAAGGAAGGAAGGAAGGAAGGAAGGAAGGAAGGAAGGAAGGAAGGAAGGAAGGAAGGAAGGAAGGAAGGAAGGAAGGAAGGAAGGAAGGAAGGAAGGAAGGAAGGAAGGAAGGAAGGAAGGAAGGAAGGAAGGAAGGAAGGAAGGAAGGAAGGAAGGAAGGAAGGAAGGAAGGAAGGAAGGAAGGAAGGAAGGAAGGAAGGAAGGAAGGAAGGAAGGAAGGAAGGAAGGAAGGAAGGAAGGAAGGAAGGAAGGAAGGAAGGAAGGAAGGAAGGAAGGAAGGAAGGAAGGAAGGAAGGAAGGAAGGAAGGAAGGAAGGAAGGAAGGAAGGAAGGAAGGAAGGAAGGAAGGAAGGAAGGAAGGAAGGAAGGAAGGAAGGAAGGAAGGAAGGAAGGAAGGAAGGAAGGAAGGAAGGAAGGAAGGAAGGAAGGAAGGAAGGAAGGAAGGAAGGAAGGAAGGAAGGAAGGAAGGAAGGAAGGAAGGAAGGAAGGAAGGAAGGAAGGAAGGAAGGAAGGAAGGAAGGAAGGAAGGAAGGAAGGAAGGAAGGAAGGAAGGAAGGAAGGAAGGAAGGAAGGAAGGAAGGAAGGAAGGAAGGAAGGAAGGAAGGAAGGAAGGAAGGAAGGAAGGAAGGAAGGAAGGAAGGAAGGAAGGAAGGAAGGAAGGAAGGAAGGAAGGAAGGAGGGAAGGAGGGAAGGAAGGAAGGAAGGAACGAACGAACGAACGAGCGAGCGAGCGAGCGAGTGAGTGAGTGAGTGAGTGAGTGAGTGAGTGAGTGAGTGAGTGAGTGAGTGAGTGAGTGAGTGAGTGAGTGAGTGAGTGAGTGAGTGAGTGAGTGAGTGAGTGAGTGAGTGAGTGAGTGAGTGAGTGAGTGAGTGAGTGAGTGAGTGAGTGAGTGAGTGAGTGAGTGAGTGAGTGAGTGAGTGAGTGAGTGAGTGAGTGAGTGAGTGAGTGAGTGAGTGAGTGAGTGAGTGAGTGAGTGAGTGAGTGAGTGAGTGAGTGAGTGAGTGAGTGAGTGAGTGAGTGAGTGAGTGAGTGAGTGAGTGAGTGAGTGAGTGAGTGAGTGAGTGAGTGAGTGAGTGAGTGAGTGAGTGAGTGAGTGAGTGAGTGAGTGAGTGAGTGAGTGAGTGAGTGAGTGAGTGAATGAATCAATTAATGGATGACGGAAGGAAGGAATGAAGGAATGAGTGAATGAACAAATGAACGAATGAATGTATAAATAGGCGCATGCCGCTCATTAATACTGGATATGGGCAACAACCCTGGATATGGAACTAGGCTAAGGAGGCCATCCTGCATGCATGCGTGTGTGTGTGGAAGTATGCTTGGATGTGTGTGCGCTTGTGCACGCGCGCGTGATGTGCGTGCGGGTGTGTTCACCCTGCCTGCTCCCACCAGGCGTGTTTTGCAAGGTCGGAGGGGGTGCCCATACAAACGTGCGGAGCCAGGACGGGACTGGACGGCAGTTCCCTCCCCTCGAAACCTGCCTGGACAAAGACTGCAATTTTGACCTGGTTGGTAGCTCCGGGCTAGCAGGGGGGGTCTTATTCTAGCCGAGTTAGTGGGGGGGTTCTTATTCTAGCCGAGTCAGTGGGGGGGTTCTTATTCTAGCCGAGTTAGTGGGGGGGTTCTTATTCTAGCCGAGTTAGTGGGGGGGTTCTTATTCTAGCCGGTTAGCGGGGAAGAAGGCCCACGTCTGAATAGTGGGGATGTTAAGCTCCGCACTCCCCAGTGTGCAAAAAGGGACTACTGTTGGATAGCCCCCACGCACCTTAAGCCCACTCATCCACTTGTCCTTGGCCGTCGCCAGCTCAGCTTCCAGCTCATGGATCTGTAGACACGCACAAGTGGGCGCATTTAGTGATGCCGCCACACAAACAGCGATGATGGCGCACAGGCATAAAAAATGATGACGGCGCACAAGAACCGAAAATGTGGCAGCGCACGAGCACACAGACATCCACATACCACACATGACAGGCACGCACACACACACACACGCGCACACACACACACACACACACACACACACACACACACACACACACACACACACACACAGCACGTCATTCCCCACATCAGCAACGTTATGGCACAGATATAATTCATCCGTGCCACTGCAACACCCGCCCGTATCTTCCCCTAAATTCCCCCATCATTCTTGCTGTTCAATGATCAGCCCCCCAGATTTTTGCCTCCAACCACTACCTCCCCACCAACCACTCGCCCCATGGCCCATGCCATCACCCGTCACTCACCCTCGCCTCTAAACGCCGCTCCTTCTCGGTGGTGGCCCCCTTGGCGCGCTCGTGCTGCGCGGCCAGGTGGTCATGTTGGGCCGCTTGCTCCTTGAGCTGGTGGAGGGGGGGCGGCCAGACAATGGTGAAATACAAACAAGGGATGGGTGCGGCGACCAGGCAAGGGTGAGACACAACCCACCAGCCAAGGGATATCAGTACACGGACAGGAGCAAGGGTGAAACCCATAAGTGAAGGGCACACACAGGCACAAACGCCATGCAGAAATGTTGAAACACAAGCGATGACAGCGATACAAACCTACCACCACACAAACCCTACCACCACACAAACCCACCACCACACAAACCTACCACCACACGACCCTACCACCATAAAGCCCTACCACCACACAAACCTACCACAACACAACCCCTACCGCCACATGATCCTACCACCACACAAACCTACCACCACACGACCCACCACCACCACACAACCCCTACCACCACACAAACCTACCACCATAAAGCCCTACCACCACACAACCCCTACCACCACACAAACCTACCACCGCACAAACCCACCACCGCACGACCCTACCACCACACGACCCACCACCACCACACGACCCACCACCACAAAGCGCTCACACTTTGTGCTTACAACAAGCCCTGAGTCGCACGCGCGCCTGGGTGCGCAGGGGTTTCCATCACTGAGCCGAATAAGCACGAGACCGATGAGTTTGAAATGATTCCCTAGGACCTGGCTGCCACCCTGCAAAACTGCCTGCGTTACGCTGCTAGATAACTATCCCTTAACATTAATAGCCCATAAATAGCCCACAAATAGCCCATAAATAGCCCTTATTATACCTTGCTGGCCATGTTGTTCGGCAGCGCGGTGGTGGTGGCATGGCGACAGGATCAAGACTAAGGGAGTAAAAGAGCTCTGCAAGTCCCCCCCTTTCCAATACTGGGCCGGGTCCCAATACTTGTGGCCATATCCCAATCATTTGTAAGACATATTCCAATAATGTAGTAACAGAGGACTATACTGGATCGATAGGACTGCAGAGGGGGAAATGGACGGGGATGTGGAGAAAGTGTGGAGAGCTTGGGCAGCGGACCCACAAACTACGTGAACAACACGTCCCCTCAAAGTGCAGCTGAAAGGAATGGGGGCTGTAGAGGATGCGCGGGGGAAGGCTGCACAGGAAAAGGCGGTTAGGTAAGGGACAGTTGATGTGCAGCGGCTACAGTGCATCATAGCATAGATCATCACACGACTGCGTCACAGCACGGCTCATGGGAAGCCTTGCAAACGACAACACCACTTTCCACACCCCTGAATGGGGGGGGGGGGGGGTTTATTAACTTCGCATGCCCCTTGGGTAAGCTATCCTCCCTCATCCGCGGCGGCCAAAAGCTAGGGACGTGATACAAGGGAAAAGTGAAGTACAAGAACTAGCTAGGTGGGTTCTAGTGCGGCCGTGAAAAGTAAGAATGACAAATGACAAGAACACCGCCACGTGTGGTCCATGTGGCCTACGATTCGGGACAGGGGACCTGCTTTCAGGACAGGGGAATGGCATGCAACACCAGCCCACGCCGACTGCTTCCTTTACGTTGAAATTAATTAACCTAGATGGGCTACATTGCATGGGTTTGGGTGAGACAGTGCAAGCGTTAATACTTGCAGGGGTGGTGATGGGTGCGGTAGATTGCGTCATCTAATGGATTGGCCATGCACATGCGAACAGCTCGCCTTACCAGTGGATGAAATCTAACGTCAATTACGCGGGGAGGACCTCGTATCAAAGCACGATGCCTTGCTATTTCGCCACGCGTACCTTCTCAGCAAACAGGCTGCAGCGATGCCGCTGCGCGCTGAGGGAGGAGTAGAGGTACCACGACACTGACAGACCGATCAATAGGGCAACGGCAGGCGCGATGCTTCTGCTCTTGGCGCTGCCAGGCCGCACCATGACTGGAGCGATTATAACGCCCGATTAAACCCAATTGCTATTAGGTCTTTCTGAAACACCAAGTAATCTTCCTCCAAAGGACTGGCCCAGCTGAAAGATAGCCTGCCGTCAGAAATGCGTGCTAATCGTGCCCAGATATTCCAGTCTCGCTAAGATGTTTATCGATCGGTAACAGGTCAAGTGGTCAATAAGTCGACATCTGCATTGTAATCTGGCGCATTGAAGAACGATGAGTGTGTAGCCTAAAAAGCGTTGCCATATCGCAAGCGCACGCTCGCATCAACAACAAAGTTGATAACACACGAACCCTCGCTACGTGCGTGGCCCCGGCGTCTCAATCCTTTGATAGCCTGGTAGAGAGTGGTAGTGAAGGCATCACCTTGTGTCCCGGGGAAGCTGCTTGCCATATCCGAGCTCTGGGGCAGCGTAGCCAAATGGGACAGGTTCGCAAATGCTGACATCGCCATGGCTGCATAGGTAAGCATGAACCTGACTGACTTTGTAGTAATTCTCACCAAGTATCCAGCCACGTTAGTTGAGAGTACTAGTTCGTATATGCCCCTGAAGTGGGGCACGGGAGATCTGAGATCTCCCAAAACTGGGGGCACAATGCCACAATCATGCTCTTGCCGCCCGCCGGCCGCCCGGCCGGCGACCGCACTCGGCTCCCGGCGATCTGGCGTGCAGGAACCTGCTGGCGCGGTCGATTTCGTCCGCGCCCGGCCATTAGCCCCTCACAGTAATAAAACTGTTTAGTACTTGTCTGAACACGTACACGTGATGGTGTTGCACAATTACCAAATCGACCAATGAATGACTTATGCATGTCATTTCAGTCGGTTTACGGTTGTCATAGTGCACTGAACCACTACTAGGCAAAATAAATTACATCAATTTCACGTTATGAGCCTCCGTCCGTCTGTGGTTGGCAAGTGGCTGACACCGACATGATGCCCCACACTGAATTGATGTGGTTACAGTTAGGGTGTACGGCATGTCGCTCAATGGGTCCATGATGACTGATATAGTCAGTCAATTGAGTCGACGTTTAGAAATAGCAACGACAAGTTTGTAATCATTCAGCAGTACTTAGCGGTATTTAGCTTGCGTCATCATAAACATGCAGTCTGTACGATCCGGCAAATGGCGGGCGCGAGACTTCAGCCTTTAGTGCCTGCAGGAGTTGCCATGTAGCAACTAAGTAAGTAAGTAAGTACTTGCGTGTCATGCGCAAAGGCATGCCACGGAGTACTATGCTAATCTCATTAGAAAAATAATTACACAAAAGTTTAAACAAAAATCGTCTGGTAGCAACTAGCTTGCTTGCCAAATGCTTGTTGTATAGTTAGCTATGTGAAGAGACGGATCGGGCTTGCACATAACTACTACTAGAAATTGTTCATTAAACCTGTAAGTACTTGTGTGTCATGCGCATTGATTGATGGGCATGCCACTGAGTACTATCAGCTAATCTAATTAGGAAAATAATTTCACAAAAGCTATAATTAGCGTCTGCATAATGCCCCAACCACGTAGTCACTAGAGGGGCTTAACATAGTCGCTAGAGGGGGATGTAATGCTCTTCCGAGCTGTCGGTGCTCTACTATAATGGCATGGACGAGGCGGTAGCTAGCCGTGTAGCGGCTATCCTCACAGGCAATTACCTGCACTTGTGGACTTCTACCCTGGCTAGCAACGGGCAGCGGGGCCCGTGGGGTGAAAACAGGACCATGCCCCTCAAGAAGGTGCTCATCGCAGATGGCAGCCCATTTCTCCTTCTCTATCATGCGAGCGCGGAGTACAGATAGTCCCAGAACCCCTAAATCCTCAAGCAGTTGTGTCACATAGGTTCGGGCCGCACCGGCCGCGTCGGTGCGGGGCGCGCGCAAGTTTGCCAGTGGGTTGCGACGGGACAAGGGGACCCTGCCATATAGGAGGAGGACAGGAGGAGTCTACCTGTTTGGTCAGTCCCCCCCGGCATCGCCCACATCGATATTGAACCTGCACATGGTATCTGCTCTGCAATATCATGAGAGGCAAATCTTCGATCACAGCCCAAGTTAACGTTATTCATTCGGACTCAAATTTACACCATGTACTTGATCGTGTAATTGTGCAACGACTCTGCCTCCCAACTGACCAGCATTGATCTAGGTATGCAATTCATCCCAAGTAGTTTCATGCACGCAAGTTTACATGTGCTAACTCAGAAGGACCATCCGAACAGACATGCTTCTATTACTGAGTATAACGTGCACTTGCACGTCTTTTTATTATGTGGGAGAAAATAAATAAGTATGTACAGTGAAATCCTAACTAATGTTTGTTTCGGTTTTCATCATGGTCCTCTGTGGTGAGGACTTCATTTGCTGGTCTTAGTTGGGGAGTGCTTGTGCCTCGCCAGTCGGCATGGCAATAGACCATGAACACCATCATCTCAGTCGCCATTTCTTGCCTAGTCTTATCTAGAGGCTTCCACAAAACTCTAGTCTTACGCGCGCGTGATGGCAGCATGGCACGCGCCCTCCCCCCCCGGCAGCAAATTCGCGATCCACCGCCCATACATGCCCTCCACAATTCTTGTCTCATTGGCAAAGCTCATTGGTCTGTGCGCGTAATCCACATAGAATACCCAACACGATCTGTGGCTGTCATGCCCTGCTCCTGCCCTGGTGGCCTTGAAACCCAAAAACCAGTGAGTGACGGCTGACAGCCGCGCTGATTGCATCACGCGGCAGAGTCAGCGGGCTTCCGTCGCACGCAAAGAAGAAGGCATGGCACCAAAACCCGCCCCGCTCGTATCCCCATCCTCCGCGCTTGCACCCAACGTCGTGCTGGCGCCCTCGCTCACCTTCCCGCCCTCCTTGGGCACCACCGGTAGGGACAGGCGGGGACCGAGCCAGGGTTTCGGGTGGCGGGGCACTGGCACGTATGCCCGCGCAGGCAGGAAACGGATGCCACGCAGCGCGGCCACGGGGCGACACGTGGCCTCACCGATTCCACCAACCGCCACGTACCCCGCATCCACAACCCCCTCCTTGTCTAGTTCCTCCTCCCCCAGGCTGACTTGGCCCTCGATGGCCGCCACCATGGCAGCGACCGGCCCCCCGTCCGTGGCCACTTTCCCTCGCTCTAACCCATCAAGCCAAGATTGCTTGCTAGATCTACACCCCGGCACAAGGGGTGTGCTCATGGCCCCCATCACATCAGATATGCCGCATGTGCGAGTGTTCATGCCTCCCCCCACTGTCGTGCCAGCTCTCATGACCCCCGGTACCAGGCCGGCACCCGAGACCCCCCGCATCGGCATCTCAGACACGCCACCTGCACCAGTGCTCATGCCCCCCGGCACATCAACCTCCAGCACGCCACATACGTTGCCCCCCGCACGAGCGCTGGCCTCCATAGCTGCCACCGCCGCAATGTCCGCGACGCGAGGCACCGCCAGGCGCAGCAGCGGGGCGTGGCGCTGCAAGGCGTCAGGGTCCATGCACACCTTCACTTGCTGCGCGCGCGCACTGCCGTCCACGCTGCCCCGCCGGCCCCGCTTTCTCCTGCTCCCCGTCACGCCGTCATCACTGTCCCCACCACCACTAGCCCATGCCCCTCCTTCCCTGGAACATGCCTCTGTGGCAGATGAACCCCCATCCCTGGCAGATGACCCCCCTGGCCTCACATTGGGTGACTCGAACCCCAAGCTCCCAATCCCACACGCCAGTGGACTGTACCCGAGGGGCCCCATCCCACTGGCCTCATCCACCGAATGCCCATTCCCGCTGGCCTTATTCACTGAACTCCCAATTAACCCACCGGCGTCATCCCAGGCTGTCCCTGTTGAGCCTTTCCCCCGGAACCTTGCCGCCTCTGCCTCTGCTTGCGCATGCGCGCGTGAGGTCCACTCCGCAAACGCCACCGCACAAGCCACGCGGCGCGTAGTGGCTGCTGCCGCTCCACCCGCCCTGCCAGGGTCCTGCGGGCGCATGAGGCCAGCAACGTCCCTGGCGCTGCTGCCCTTGCCTTCCAGGTGGGTCGCACCCACGGACACAGAAGAGTGGTCGCCGTGTGACGAACAAGAGAGCTTGACATGGGGGTCCACCACCACGCCCTTGTCGATGCCTCGCGCCACCGTGCCTTGCAAAGGAAGAGAGCAGGCGTTGCGGAGGGCTGACACAATCGTGCCCACGCCCATGCGATCTCGGGAGGACAAGGCAGGAGGGATCCCATTGCCTTCGGGGGGTGACAGGTGCCAGAGCGAACCGGAGGCCGCTACGGCTCCTTCCCTCGGCAACCCCCTCCGCTTGCTGCTGGCCTCCCAGCCATCGTCCCCCTGCTTGCACCCGTCGGCAAACTTGACACGTTTCGCGGCCGACGACGGCTGCGAGGAGCACAGGGAGCCGCACCCACCCTGGCTGGGGCTTGCCATGCTCTGGCTGCTCTCGCAGCAGGCCCCTGGGTCACCGGCGCTAAAGCTGGTGCCGTCACTGCCCCAGAACTGGCCCACCTTCTTGAGCACACCTTTCCGTTTCGGTGGCGGGGGCGGCGGGGGGGAGACGGCCATGAGAGGGGCATCACTCGGCGCGCACACCACCGTCAGCGATGACACCTCCAGCGTGACGTTTCTATCCTCCGGGGCAACCGCTACAGCGTCCATGCTGCTGCCCGCCGCGGCGGCTACAGTGACCGCGCTGCTGCCCACCGTGGCTGCTACAGTGACCGCGCTGCTGCCCACCGTGGCTGCTACAGTGACAGGGATGCCCTCGGCGGCTGCCGCAAGAAAGACCGGGACGCCATCAGCGACGGTCGCTACAGTGACCGTGGTGCTGCCCGCCGCGGCCGCTACAGTGACCGGGGCATCATCGTCCACACCCATTGGAGAGATGCCACAGACCACCTCCGCAGCCACAAGCACGGGCGCGGCGGCACCCCCACCGGGCTCGTCGCTGTCCCTGGGTCCATCACCATCCACACCCCCATCCCTACACCCTGATGGGACGCCACCCTGGGCCGTGGCAGATAGGGCGCTAGCATTATCATCGGTACCACGCCCCCCCCCGCGTAGACCGCCGGATGGTGCACTGTTAGGGACGGCGCTGTTAGGGAGAACACTGTCATGCAGGGCACCCTCATGCACCCCACCACCGTGTATACCACCGTCGTTACCTATGGCAGAATCATGCATGGCAGCATGATGTGTGGCAGCATGAGCTATGGCAGCGTTGCGGATGGTGGCATAATGTATGGCAGCATCATGGATTGCCACCAGTGCGGCCGCGGCCTCCTCCGCGCCCCCCGACGACGACGCCTGCGAGGGCGACAGCTGGCGCTCCGCCGGCCCTTCCCCGTAGCGCTCCTCGGCGACTGTGCCCGCTGCCTGCACAGCAAGGGCTGGATGGTGGCGGTCATCTTTTGGTACCTCCCCCGGACTAGTGAGGAGGCACGGAGGGAACGCAACTCCTGGGGACTTCCAGCTGGCGCCAGGCATGCTCCTAGTCTTCTCCTCGGTGTCCGTGCCCCGCGCATCACCATGCATAGGATGGCTCGAATGGCTGGCCAACGTCACGCCCGGCACAGCACCCCCTCTGCTGCCGCCAGGATCTCTCAACGTCGGGGAAGGAGCTTGGGGGTGATGCAGCACGCCACGGGGCGCCGCCGCCTCTACCACTACGGCAGGTGCGCGCACTCTCACGGTGTCCGCCAGCTCGAAAGAAGCTGCGAGGGCATCCGAAGGGATCATGAGCGCCCGTCCTTGCTGTTCAGCCGACCCCGAAGGGCCAAAAGGGCCACCTCTTCCTTGGGATACCAAGCCGGCAGGGCTTTCCCTTTGTGCTGCCGAGCAGACCGGGATTCCCTCCTGACCATCACCCACCACATCTCCCGAGTTCCTCCCTCCCTGCCCCCCTCCCGCGTCATTTGCCACTGCCACTTGCACCGCCGCTGGTGCCGCCGCGTGCAAAAACAACTCCTCGTGGGACTGTGATTGCGGGGATGGCTGCTGCGACTGGGATGACGCCAGCCACGAAAGTTGTTGCGACCAACCCTCCAGACCACTCTGGCTGCCATCCGCGGCCGTATAGGTGCTGATGCCATGTCTGCGGATGCCAGCAGCCGCCTCTGCGAGCTTCTCCTTCTGGCGGGCCGTGAGTGGGCCGAGGGGCCGCATGACCCCCCGTGGCCGACCCATCTGGGCATCCATGCCGGTGGGCATGGCCGCGTGGCCGCCCGCGTTTGTTGTGGGGTCGTGTGCGCTGACTCGGGGGTTGCGGTCATGGGACGTGGAGGGGGGTGGGATTCTAACGTAAGTCACACCATCCGCATCGCTGCCACCACGGTTGCCGGGTCTGACATGATGGTATGATGATGTGGATCGAAGAGAGGAGGCAGCAGCAGAGGAAGCCGGAGCCGCCGCGGCAGGGAAGGCAGCGCCAGTACCAGACGCAGCAGGGCCAGCAAGGGCAGCCGTAGGACAACGAGAAGCGCCAGAAGCTGGGGCAGCACCAACACCAACACCACGACTGCCACCACCAAGACCAACACCGTGACTGCCATTGCCAGTGGCAGCACCAGCAGCGCTCAACCCGCCCGACAGCCCAGCCGCACGCTGGTTCCCGCAAATGGGACCATCGCTGGATGGAGGCCGGGAATCGTGATCGCCGAGGCGGCAGCCGGCTGCAGACACAGAAGGATGCTGCGGCACCTGGGCGTGGGAGTATGACGATGATGAGCCTGGCGTTGGCGTCGATGATGTCGGCCACCTCAGCCAGGGGGAGCTTGCTACGGGGCGGGGTGCCGCCTTGCCAGCGATCTTGTCGGCGACGCCACGCGGATGGCCCACCGCTTGGGAGGACAGCGCTCCAAAGCCAACGCCCGCAGCTCCCGTGGGCAGGCCGTCGCCCCCGTGGGGACGAGTTGTGAAGGCAGGCAGCCCTCCTACAGGCCTGTGGGCCATGCTTCCGGATTGCTGGTTGCTACCACCCGCGCCCACCCCATTTGGCAGCAGAAACGATGCCCAGACGAATCCCTGCCGCTCGGGTGGCAGCAGGGGCGCCGTGCCGCCGAGATCGGCGCCATCGCTGTCACTATGCTTGTTGGCGCCTTGGCCACTGTTATGGTTGCCGCTGAGACCGCGGCCCGCCCTCGTGGTCCACATGCTCGCTCCTGCTCCCAGAGCGGCCGAGGTTGCTCCCAGCGTGCCACCCGTTGTCCATGAACGTGGCAGTCCGTGCTCGCCCACCTGCAGGGCCCCTGCAGGATGGTTCCATTGGGCACCCTGTGTGGCCGCACTCATGGCCCCTGCAGGGCCGTTGAATTGGGCATCATGAACACCCGCACCCGCGCCCCCACCAGAACCATGCACACCCGCACTCATGCCCAGCGTAGGCGCACAAGTCCATAATCTGCTGGCGCTGGGGGGTGGACCGGACCAATGGCGAGGCCCCCCGGAAGGTGCGTTGACGCTACTTCCAACACCCGAGTACCCCATTGGCCGACCAGCCACCGCCTCGGCAGTAGACGGCTGGGGGTTGGTGGCAAAGGAAGGGGTCGCTGACGGAGGGAACGGTCGCACAGCTGCAGTGGGTAGATCTACGCCAGTGGGTGCGTTGCTGACACTGCCATGTGTCATCGTGCCGACGTGAGCGGGCTGCCTTGGTGAACAAATGTAAGATAAAGGAGCGTTCACTTGCTCGGTTGGCATACCCTCCTCCCCCTTCCACACTCGACCCTCATGCCCCACCCCAAGAGCACCAGGTGCCTCTGTGTCCAACGGCTGGCCGGCCTGCCCCAAAGCCCCTGTCCCAGGAACGCCCTCAAGGGGGCTGTGACTAGGGGGGGGAGGCTGGCGACCCCCTGCCACAGCTGGTGCTGCCACCGCAGGGGTCGTTGCAACAACAGATGCCAGCGCTGCCTCAGCAGGCAGGAACGAGGAAGGATCACGGATGGCAGGGTCACGGATGGCTGGGTCGTGATGAGGGAGACGTTCGTCTGATCTCGGCGCGGCGGCGGAGCGGTTCTCATGCATGACCGATGGGGAGGCCAGGGACCCTGAGTGTAAGGGCACGGCCCTCCGCGTGTTGTCGGATGACGGCATGGCTTCCGTCGGCGTGTCCACATCCATGGGCACTGGGCTGACCGCGGTATTGCCAGCATTACCGTCTTTATTGATGACTCCGCCACCATCGCATCTGGCTTCGCCACCGCTGGCACCCGAGGGAAATAGCGAGAACTTGTCTATGGAAGCCCTGGTCACGCCATCGATGGCCAAACCGTTCATGGCCATGGGGGCCATCCCAGGCTCGATGGCTTGCAAGTGTCCCGGCTGCGAGCACGACTCCGACCATGCGGGGTCCCAGCACCCTGGCAGGGCGAGCGCCACCGTGCGTGCGCGCTTTGCCAGCACAGCCCGCAGTGACACAGGGTACTCCAAGGGCGCATGCTCCCCCTCTTCCCCTCCCTCATCATCCTCATCGCTTCCACTGCCATCCTCGTCATTGCCTCGTTGCTGCAGGCTCTGCCACCCGCCACCAGACTGTGCGCTGATTCCGGGACAAGCCCAGCGGGGCCGGCCAGGCACGGTACGAACAGGCAGAGAGCTGGCCAGCCGGGTGGGTGCCCCGGACCAGGCACAGCTGCGGGCAACAGAGAAGGGCGATGGGCCCGGGAGACCTGCACTGGGCACACGAGCGCCGCTCGCGCCGGCTGCCCCCATGGTCCCCCTCACATCACCTCTCGCATCACCGCTGGCGTCTCCACCACCCCCAAACACCCCCTCCCAGAACAGGACGGCCGCATTCGCGACCGCGTCGCGTGGATGCAGCAGCGAGGCTTCCAGCAGCGGAGACAGGAGGGCAAGGAGAGCCGAGTCCCCTCGAATGGGACGGATGGCAGCAGCTGGGATGGGGGCAAGGCCAGTAGGAAACGACCCCTTCGAGACCGTTGGGGCCGACGCTAGCGGAAGAGACGCCACTCCCAGCCTCCCTCCGTTTGCAGATCCGCACTCCCAGGCCCTGGTGCCCAGTGACGATGGTGCAAGGTTTCGGATGCCAGCACCCACCGCCCCCGTCTGCAAGCCCCTGTTCCCCGACTCAACACCGGGTGCGTAAAAGGCAGCGCCAGGTGTCGCGGGGCCGTTGGTTCCCGCGGGGGTGGGCCCGGATGCCAGCACACACAGGCAGGTCATGAGGTCCCTGGCCGCGAGCTCCAGCTTGGCCCCCAGGGTATTCAGGGTGGCGTCTGGCAGGCGGAGGGAATCGCCCCCGCCCTGCGTGGCCGTGCGCGCCTGCTCTATTTTCAGCCGGCTGGCCCACCATGCGAGCCAGCGTGACAGCGGGGGCGCCAGGTGGGATGATAATGCTGTCATCAGCCACCGGCGCGCACGCCGTGAGAGCAACGTGGGGGCTTGGTCACGGGCGGATTTGATGGGGAACCGGGGGGCAAGGGGGACCGACGGGGAAGCGGCGAGGCTGGTTGATGACCCAGATGGGTTCAAGGACGAGGAGGGCGAGGGGCCGTGCGTCGCGTTGACGTCAGCTAGGACAACCTGCACGCGCTTGGCCAGGGCAGACACGGCCATGAGCGTGCGCAGGGCGGAGCGGCATGATTGCTTGTGCACATGCACGTGCGCGATGTCTGGAGCGCCCGCATGCATGCCGGCCGAAGGGTGCACGCAGGCGCTGGCAAGGACCGGTGCCGCCACGACCGCGGCCTTGCTGGCTGCACCGGGGGCAGGCCATGATGCGGAGATGGCCCCGGCACCGAGTGATGGCCCCAGGGTTTGTCCTAGCGGGGGTGCCAAGGGGCGCGCACCAACCTCACAGCCCACCGAGCCGTGAGAGGGAGCGAGGGAGGGAGGGATCGAGGGAACGAGAGAGGGGGGGAGCAAGGGCGGTCCCGACTGCCCCTGTAGCTCTGCCCTCGAGCGACAAGGCTGCGGCTCTTCCAGCCTCGCGGCACTGCCGCCCTCAAGGGCAGTCGTTGCCTCAAGGGCAGTCGTGGCCGTGGCCCCTGGCAGAGCGAGCAAGAGCAGCCGCGACGCGACACCAAGCATCAACTCCAGGGACCCCATGCCCTCGACCGATGGCGGCAATGGTGACGTGGTGTCAGTGGCGCCACCATGTCCCAAGCCCTTTGCCGCATGTGTGTCAAGCATCCCTGGCACTGCATGGGAAACTACCGCTGGCGCCGCCCCCGCGGCACGAGCAAGGGCATACTTGGCCATGCCGTCACTCGTGCCAGCACCGCTGCTGGGAACGGTGCTTCCGCGTACCAGCGCAGGGGCATCGATGTCAGGGGCCATGGCGAACAGGCAGTCCGAGAGGGTGAGCAGGGACCCTGACGCCGCTAGCGCCATCCCTGCATTATCCCCATCCCTGGTCTTCTCCTTCTCACTCTTCTCCCCATGTGGCGCCTCCTCCCCTGCCTTGTCCCCAACCAGCCCCTCCCCAACCAGCCTCTGCCATATGGCATGATGGCCATCCGGCTGCCAGCACAGTGCCGCCAGCACCGGCCGGCACACGGCCGTCAGCATGCGTTCCGTTGGCCCCACTTTCGCCTTTCTTTTGTGGCTGCTTCCACCCGTCCCTGTGTTGAGGCTGCCACCCCCATCCCTGCCCCTGGGCATGGCACTGCTCCCAGCCACGACCCGTTGCAACTGTCGGTAGAGCTGCCTCCAGCGCTCGCTCACCTGCTCCGCCACCGCAGGGTCCACCCCGTGCCCACCCTGGCCTCCCGCCTCCGCCAGCATCCGCAACGGGGCCGCCAGCAGCGGGCACGACGAGGTCGCCATGGCAGCTGACGCGCGTGCGCCCCACAGGGACACCCTGGCCGCGTTTCGGTCCAGGCAGGAGGACAGGGTGGACGCGGCGATGCACCAGAACGCGAGCTGATGGTGGTTGGTCAACCCTGTGTTGCTGCTGCCAATGCCGCTGCTGCTGCCAATGCTGCTGCTGCTGCTGCTGCTCCTGTTCTTGCCGTTGCCGTTGTGGTTGTTGCCCATGCCATTGTTGTTGTTGTGGCTACTGTTGTTGCCAGCACTCATGGCGGAAAGACCCACCAGGAGGCACGCGTTGCGGATGGAAGTGTCCACATCAGACAAGGCCAGCGAGAGCAACCGCGCCAAGACGCCGCAGGAGGCCAGCTGCCGGGGACTATTGTGCCAGGTCGCATGATTCCGCCATACCGGATCCCCTGGCGGTGAATGCACCCCACCCTTGCCCTCGTCCTCATTCCTGACGGTCATTCCCCCCAGCACCAACCGGGCCACATCCTTGTCCGTGCCCTCTTCGCCTTCCTCTTCTTGGGAGAAGTATCGCAGCAGGCGCAGCGGGGCAATCCCTTCCTCACTAACTACTGCCGCCCGCTTACGCGGACACTCCACGCTCCGACCGCCAGATTTAACATCCTCCTCCATTTGCTTCTCTTTCCCCTTGTCCTTCCCCTCGGCACTCTTCTTGTCCCTCTCCTTGCCCTTGTCTTTCCCCTTGTCCTTGTCATACGACGGCGCATCCGCCCACGCCACGCGGTGCCTCCCCTCACCCACCGGTTCACTCTTCACACGACAACGGGCCACAGTGCGTCTGCCACCATCCTCGCCATCGTCATTCCCATCGGCGGACCCAGCACGCCGGCCTGTTGACGCGATCCCTTTGCTCGACCTCGTGCTCTCATCCCTTGAGCTCGCCCTCCCACCTCCTTCATGATGACCCAGCCTCTGCTGACTCTGTCGCATGCGCCGCACACGCGCGATGGCTGCCCGCGCACCCATAAGATAATGCTGCCGCTTCTCCACATCACCACCGCCACCACCCTGTCCACGCTCCGCGCCACCCTCGCATCGTTTGCCGCAATTCTCCCGCGCGCGCCCCCGTGGCACATCCCGCGCGCTGGTGATGTCCATGGGAAGCTCCGGGTGCCGCAGCCAGGGACCCTGGGCCTGCCCCTCGTGGCCACCCCCCGCAGCCCCCACGACCGCTCCATCCGCGTCCAGCTCCATGCAGTCATCATCATAATCCCCTTGCCCTATGTCGCCGCCATCGCCCTCGGGGCCATCCTCCCCACCACTGACGTTGCCATGAGGCTCCTCCTCGTGAGGACCAGCATCGCCATGCAAGCAACCTGCACCACCATGGATGCGGCTCTGGCCCGTGGTGGTGACGAGGCGTTCATCCCCCACACACATGGCGTCCGCGAGAGCCAGAACAGGCATCCAGCAGGAGGCAAGGAAGACAGCTGCCGGCACCCCCCCCCGGTCCCAAGCACCGTTGCTGGCAGACGACACGGACGACACCTTCCGCTGCTCACCAGCCCCAGGCCCCGTCCCCCGCTCCTCCCTTGCAGTCCCCCCGTGGTCGGCATGGGTGGCACCCTCATCCTTTATATTTGCACGATCCTCCTTGGCATGTTCCTCACTCACATGCTCCTTCTTCCCGCCTTCCTTGGTCGCGCGGTCCTCCCTTGAGGCCCGGGCCTTCTTGTTGGCCCGGCTGCCAGCATCACACAGAGGGGGGGGTCCCCCCCGCGGTTGCCCCACATCGCGATCCCCTAGTGCTGGCGCCGTACCCGAACATCTCTCTGATGTCTTGTCTTCAAGATCCCAAGACATCGCGCGTGGCGGCACTCCCACCAAAAGAGCCCCAGCGGGATGCTGGCCAAAGGGCACACCTTGGGGGACATGGCCGCAGATGATGCCGGCGTCCATGGGTGGAAACTGGGCCACGAGCTTGGTGGTGACATTCGCCAGTGTCTGCGGCGGGAACAGCTCCAGCATGACTGCGATGATCTGACGCACGTCACTCACCATGGTCGGCAACCACGCCTGGAACGCATGCAGTTTGTTGCTGGCACGCGCTGAGCATATAAAGCGCGAAACATCTGCGTTGGGAGCCCTCTCCCTGTCACCTACAGCACCCTTAGGGGCACCCATGACTTGCATTGCCTGGAAGGCCAAGGAAGGCACACCTTCTAGGGCCGCGGGCGGAGCCCAAGGAGCCTGCGCTGCCAGATGGCCAGCACTGCCATCGTCGCCTGCTTCCCGCCCCGCTTCCAGCGTGGCATCACCGCCTGCAGGGCGGGTGGCAGCACGCCGAGGGGGCGCCCAGGCCACCAGGGACCCGTTCAGTACGAGTGAGTAGCACATCTGGTAGACGCACTCGAGCAAGCAGTCCAGGGGAGCGGGCGGTGGGAGGCCGTTGCGGTCGGCGGAAGAAGCAGGTGGCGTTGTCACGAGATGCAGGGATGCCTCCCAACAAGGGGCCTGTGCTCCAGCTACCTGACACTTGGAAGGAACAAGTGCCGGGTCGGACCCGCCTGCACCATGCTGGTTGGACCCTGCAGACATCGGCGCGAAACTGGGGGCATCTTCCCGCTTGACGACATCCCCCCTCCGGATGCTGCTGCTGGCCGGAGTGGCATCACCAACCGCACAAGGGGAACCAACCTCGTGCCTGCCAGGTGCCAGCGCCCCGCCCTGATCCCTGTCGGCCCCATCCCTGCGAGCCAACGTGCCAGGGGGAGCACTCGCAGGCGCGATCGGCGTATCGCTGACCGGCGGCTTGCCGTTCATCGTCGCAATGCTGGCAGCCGCGGGGAGCAAGCCGTCAGGAGCGGCTGTGCCTGCCGTGGGAGCACTCCTGGATACAGCGTCTGCCACGTGGGTGCCAATCGATGCCCACGCGAGCAGCAGGTACTTGCGAGCGAGGGCGAAATCGGGGTTGTGGAATGCTTGCACGCTCGCCTCCCTCTCGACGGCCATGTGCGCCGTTGAGCCCCCCTCCCCTGCCTCAATGCTATCGGCATCCCATTGCTCCTTGCCATCCCCGACCATCCCCTGCCCCAGCTGCCTACCGCCATCCTTGCCACTCTCCTGCTGCTGCTGCTCCTGCGGCTGCAATGGATGCCCCTCACGCTGCTGCGGCCGAGGCTCACCGCCTTCTACTGCCAGACCACGCCCCCCCCGGAGCTCCCCCTCTGCAGCCGCCAGCACACAGCGCCACTGCAGCCAGAAGAGGCGCTGCAGGTGACGGGCAATAGCACCCATGTTGGCTTGCAGCCATGCCGCATGCTTGCGCTGAAACCCGTCACTGGCCAGTGCATTGTGCCACCAGGTCGGCACGGCACGGTAGCCACCGTCATGGCTGCCATTCCTGTCCTTTGTGCTGCCGCCGCTGCCCCCGGCTGGGCTTACATGGTTTGGCCGGTGAACCTTTTCGCCACTTACGGGACCCGCACAGCCAGGGGCGGCGGCGCTTGGCGACGGGGCTTCCTTGCCGCTGTTAATTTTACCACCCGACGCCACGTCTGCCCCGTCCTTCGCAGCGTTGTTCGACCGGTCATGTCCCCGTGTTGCCGGAGAGACCTCACTGGCGGTAGGACCATTGCGAGCACCATCATCTCCACGGGTTGGATTAGGCCGAGGGGTGGCAGGCGGCAGCATGGCCCCCGTGGCCAGTAGCTGCGCGAGGACTTGGGTCGCGGCGGCCAGCACGGAAGGGGAGGGGCGGCGCTGACCCATGCCCCCGCTAGAGCTTCTTCCATCCCACGTCACGCCATGCTTGGAATTCGAATCGCTCGCAACGTCACCCCCCGACTCTCCCAGGCATCCCGAGGGCACGGCATTCCCTGTTTCTGAACCCTGCCGCTGCTGGGGATCAGAGCCTCTGTCCCCCTCAGCACTTGCCTCCCTGCGCCCCGAGTGCAGGTTGTTATCGCGGCCATTGCCGCCGCCCTCCGTACCCGAAAGCAGCAGCAGCACAGGGAACACGACGTGCGAGGAGGCCTCCAGGAGGAAGGGTCCCTGGGATCGCACTAGGCGGCGCCAGGTGTCCACGCATTCGCCCAGCACGCTAGCGTCCGTCTCGTGGGCCAGCGCACTCAGTATTGGTTTCATGAGCAGCTGCAGGCGCCACGCCTTCTGGGGGCGACCGCTGGCAAGCTGCTGCGCGTGGGCGTGGGGGTGAGGGTGGGGGTGGGGGTTGGGGTGGGCTGAAGCGGACGGGAGGGGCATCGGAGTTCCCTCCCCGCCCCGAATGGCTACTATGTCCGAGTCGCCATGCGGGGCGCCAGGGACCGCATGGTTCGTGCGCAGGTGGTCGTTGTCATTGCCGTTAGCGGCAGCGTGGTGGCGATCATGACCATCATGATCGCGAGCGTTGCCATTTGTCGCGCGGGGGTGGTCTGGGACACCCCCCCTGGGCGCAAACGGGACGCACACTTTGGACGTGCCAGGGAGCGGCCCCCGCACATTGCCAGCTGTCGCGCGGCAAGGCGTGCATGGGCTTTCCTTGCACGGCTGGCCGTCACCCCCACCCCCAGCACCCCCCACGAAATCAACAGTTACAAGCTGCCCTTCGTTGGCAGAAGGCTGCCCAGCATGCAAAGGGGTCGCTCCTGCAGACGGAGGCAAAGCAGAGCTTCTTGGTCCTCCTGGCGCAGACGCGACCGGTGTGACTGGCCCATTGCCACCGATCTGGAGACCGTCACGTGGGCCATCCCCGCACGCGCCGTGCCCAGGGTCCCTCTGCAGGTTCTCGTTCAGGGCGTCCACCAGCGCGCCCCACGCGGTGAACGCGGCCGCCCTCACTGAGGCGGGTCGGGTGGAGGAGAAGAGCTCGTGGAAGGAGGAGAGGAGCGCATTGCCCACCGATGCATCCCCACTAGCGCTGGTCTGCTGCTGATGCGGATGCTGCTGATGCGGATGCTGCTGATGCGGAGGATGATGATGGCCCTGATGATCTTGGCTCCCACCGCCATGGTGCTGCTGGCTGCTGCCGCACTCGGCCGCGCCCGCAATATTGCTAGCATCCGCTGGTCGACTTTGACCGCCACCGCCCGCACTAGTGCTGGCATCCGCGGCCACCGCACCATCCCCAGCAGAGAGGTTGCTGGCATCCGCATTTCGCCGTTCACCGCCACACGCAGTGCTGCTGGCATCCGCAGACCGCGCTCGTTTCTTTCCCCCCCCGGCCGTTCCCTCTCTCGTCCCTTCCGTGGGGCAGGGCAGGGACTCACCCGTCCCCACCCGTGCGTTGGCCCCCTCTTTGGGGGCTATATTGGTCTCCGACACTTGCGCCGAACACAGTCGCGGCTCTGCCCTAGTGCCGTCGCCAGCGCCTCGGACAAGCGCGTGCCCTCCCGATGACAGAAGCATGGGCGGGGCCGCTCGGAACAAGTTGGTTCCCAGCAACGTCACGCACACCGTCCACGCACGCAACGCCGCCAGCTGTACACCCACGGGCTGATCCGGACACATCTGACGCACCAGCAGCTGACGAAGAGGCAGCAGCCGGTGCTGCGACGGCAAGGGGAGCGACCCGTCACCAGGTTGCCTTGCAAAGCCATAGTGCCTGGCATCATGGCCATCATCTCCGCAAACACTCGCGCCATTCTTTGCTGCCTGATTGCTGTCGGCCGCAACCTTGCCTGCCCGGCTGCCGGTGTCTACCGAACCACCCGCCTGCCCCACGCCATGTCTGCTGGTTTCGGACGCGGGGGGCAGGGTGCCCTCTCCCGGCCTCCCAGGGACCCTGGGTCCCAGGTTGGCAGCCGGTTGGGCGGAGGAGGCGATCGCCAGCACAAGCGCCTGGGTGGAGAAAGGGTGGGGGCGGGGGTGGGGGTAGGGGTGGGGGTGGGGGGTGGGGTGGGGGTGGGGTGGGGGTGGGGTGGGGGTGGGGGTGGGGGTGGGGGGTGGGGATGGCATCAAACATACCATGGTGAAGTTTATGTCATAGACGCATAGACATCCGGTAGGCACTGACAGCGCTCATGCCAATGGTATGCATGCTGGTACAGGGTACAGGTACATTGTATCCACTGAATATCGATACAAGCCATGGTAGAGCGGATTGTCCTCTGTGAGCAACCAGCAATGCCGGAAATTGAACTGTCTGCCATAGAATGCGGCACTTGCCCATGGATACGCCACTTGCCGCGGTGATGACTAGGCAGCTGGGACACGATGACTTGCTGACTTGTGTGACTTGTTCTGACTGTGCTGATTTGTGGCGATAACTTGTGCTGCCTAAGTTCCCGCGAAGGCCAAGGTCCACGTAGAAGCAACACCTCAGATGGCTGGAAGGATACCATACTCAGGAGGCACAGCATAAGAGCTGGTAGCATGCCTCCAATAGGTTGTGTAGCATGCCTCCAACGGAACAGGCGCCATCTGGTAGGTAAGGGGCTCAGTCCAAAAACCTTAATTGGATCACTGGTATGGGCCATACCCTAGATACTCCAATAGGCTGTGGGAAAAGGCTCCATCTGGTAGGTAAGGGCCATACCCTACCTTGGACACACACACACCCTACCTTGGACACAGCACACACAGGAGACCCTACCTTGGACACAGCACACACACGAGACCCTACCTTGGACACCGCACGTGGCGGCGGACACAGCAACCCTCCCGGCGACATGTGTCGCGCCAGCATGGCATCGGCCCACCCGGGCGCGCCCAGCTGCATGGCTGCGGTGTCGGAGCGGAGCATGAGACGGACCAGGGGCAGTGCCCACGCGTGGGAGAGGGCGCGCATGTCCTCTGGGTAGCGGGTGGCAGCTTTATCCAGCGCCTGGTGGGTGCCGCGTAAGGTCCATCGGGGGGAGCAGCGGGGGAGTGGGATAAGTTTTTATGAAATGGGGGACGGTCAGTTGGGGAAGGGGGCATGTAAAATCAAGGGGCAGGGCGGGACGCATCTGACATGGGAACATCCTTTGAAAATCGTGCAAGGATTACATGCAAGGATAATATGGAAGGAAGACAAGAATGACAGCCTATGGCCATCCTGAGATATGCCCACTGAAGCGGCTCAGCTCACACATGGGGTGCATCACAAGAATGCCGCGCTGCTGCACGTGCGGTTCCTACGTCTGAAACCGAAAAGGAAGACACGAGACGGTGCTGACTTGCAGGCGATACGAAAAAAGGAGGGATATAGCAACTCTTAATGTAGTATCAAGAGTAACAATGACAGCACCGTTCATTAATGGCAACATCGATGACCCTGTGCTGACGCTGCCCCTGGTCCCTGCACCAAATGCTCTGAAGCACATGCACTGCACCAAGCACCCACCTGGACGGCCTCCCTGGTGGCTGACAGGGAGTCGAAGCGGTTGCAGATGGCAGAGGCCACCGCAGAGAGGTATCGGCGGCGCAGGCACGCATCCGCCGCCAGCTGGCGCTGATTCACGCTCGTGAACCACACGGCGGCACCAAACACATGCTGCGAGGTTGCAGGAAGAGCAAAAAAGGGAGAGAGAAGAGGGGAGGAGAGAAGATCGGAGAGAGAAGAGGGAGGAGGAAGAGGGAGGGAAAAAGAGGGGAGGGGAGGAGAGAAGAGAGGAGGAGAGAAGAGGGGAGGAGAGAAGAGGGGAGGAGAGAAGAGGGGAGGAGAGAAGAGGGAGGGGAAAAGAGGAGCGGGGACGGGGGGGGTTGTGTTGGGATGTGGCCAGCAGAAGAGGAGATAAGTCATGACGTTACCATGTGCCGCAGCGTATTGTTAGGGGATGGGAATGTTGCGCAAGAACGACATACAAGATATTGAACAGCGTTGCACACAAGGGATGCATACGCGAGCTTAAAGCATTGCAGAGATGGGGAAATACTGGCGGGGGGCGAGACATGTGACACAAAAGCAGCTTCCGAAAAGGCAGCGGGCGCATGCACGGGCGCACGAGGACGAACGGGGCAGGTGCAAAGGCTGCAGTTTGGGCAACATGCAACCCCTCGAAACACAAACCGATAAGACATTCAACAAGCCGACATCAGTGGCAATGCTACTTGCCAACTATCTCCAATGACGCGCCATTTTCAATTATTGTGTGTATTGTGGAACTAAACCCCAGCACAGTTGATAACACCTGACGCCCCTTGATGCCTTTTCTGCCTCCCTAGCCATGACACCATCTCAGCCATGCCATGCCATGCCATGCCATGCCATGCCATGCCATGCCATGCCATGCCATGCCATGCCATGCCGTGCCACCATTCGTGCCGCGGCCTTACCTTGCTGTCAGTGCTCGCCAGCTGGCGCAACACGGCCGCTGCCATCCTCTGCAGCACTGATGGCGTGATGGGGGAGGGCGGGCCATCGTTGCCTGTCAAAATGGCGTAAGGACAGGACCAGCGGGGACAGACCCGATCAGGGTCGGGGGGGACAGAGCCATGACAGGTATACAAATATACAGATATACAGATGCTCAGATATACAGATATACAGATACATGGTTGTCTCTCTTAATACAGATATACAGACATACAGATACGGATACGGATACCTAGCCTGACTATAGCACAACCATGGCAAGACTTGTTCACAACAACGTCAACGTGTGAACATGACTATGCCAATGCTTGAACAAAGCAAAGCCCACGCGTCAGCATGAATATGAGAACACTTTGGAAATGGCGAGAGCTGTGGTAGTGGATGCATGCTATACGCGATCTCTACATCCATTACTTGCTCATAGCATTCATCCACTACTTACTCTTGGCATTCATCGATTACTTGCTCATAGCATTCATCGATTACTTACACAGCATCCATCGATTACTTACTCATGGCATGGCGGTGGGGACGGTCATTTTTTAGCATACTGCCAATGATGCCTAGCACATGATAATGGAGTTACTGCTTGCATCGTTCACCTGGGCTTCCATTCTCCGTTCTCGCGAGCGCACCCTGGAGGGCGACCAGGGACACTGCGGCCTTGATTGCGTGCCGGGCTCTGGGTGCCAAGAAGGTATCGTGCACATCCATCAAGTACAATGTACATACCATGCATGTCAATTGTCATCCATCTCAAGCATCATGCACACCAACGTCAACTATCATGCATGTCATGTATCGTGCACATCAATTCTAGTTCATCATGCAACTCAATATCCTCATGCCAGGCGCGCAGGAAACCTAGAAAGCCAGCCATTGTGCCAAGGAGTATTGCTTTGCTCAGCGCAAAAGGGGATAAATAACTGTCCGGTACACAAATCTTGTGCCAGGCTGATTGGTACATTTGTCTGGTGACCTGATAGGGACTAGAGGCGCTAATTATGGATCACCTAGCGCCACATAGAAGGCAGACTGCTGCAACCTTGGCCATAGCATACCAAAGCTGCACAATGTTGCGACGGAATTCAACTGGGTATGGACTTGAGGCATCGATACTGACATTTCCGCGGCGGGGGAGCTGATGTCGTCAATCACCACTTTCACCAATGCAGGCAGGCGGGATATCGTGCCAGTGTCCAGGTCGGCCTTCTTTTCCGCACGGTAGCGCTGCAAGACATCTCCCAGTGATTCATAAGAACGCACCCGTGCATGCGTGTCAACCGCACCACTGGCCGCAGGAGATGCAAGTAGCTTATCAAAGACTTCCAGCAAGTTCATCTTCCCGGAAAGCTGTTAGCCAGTACTGTGACCGGACAACCCCCTCTTGGGCGCCATTTTCAGCTACTTTATAATAATCGTTGACCATTCGCCTATGTCCACTCGCCGAGCACAGGCGGACATTGTTGCGCCCGGCAGCATAGGGTGCTGTCACCGCTTGGTATAGCCGTGCTCGCTTGACGCGATAACGAAAGCGGCATCGCCGGTTGTTTTGGGTGCCATTACAAAGCGCCTGTCGGGCGTGGCAATTCGCCATTTGCCGAATCCGAACCGTGGCGGGAAAACTTCGTACCTCGTTATAACGCCGAGCCCCAAGCCATCGACAGGATCGTCATTACTCAACAGTAATTTGAGATCCTCCGTTCTGAACGAGTTGTTGTTGTTGTTGTTGTTGCCCACGCCGCACCCTAGTAGGCAGGAGTTCTGCAAGATACATAGCGAGTCCATTTGCAGCCACAAACACCTGGGATTTTTTACGCTTGACCAGATCAGATCCGTGCCCAGAATGTGGCACCCAAAAACTTGAACTTTTGACATGTACCGCCAATATTTATTACCAAATGACCATGGCATCACGAAACGCCGGCTCAGAATGGGGCACAGAAAGGGACAGAACGGGACACTACGACGTAGGCACGACGCTACTGTACTGTGATTGATGGCTGCATCGGCAAGTGAAATGTCATTTAGGGCTTAACCCAAGGTTAATCTGGCGGAGCCAATTTTCGGAAGAACCGTTAGGTTCGCCAGAATTGGCGAAGCTTATAAGGCCGTACACGTGAGAAAACATAGGAATAGGGGATGAAAATCCGTCAATCCATCCATCCATACATACATACATCCACCGAATTTGTCCCGAATTTGCAAGCATAAGGGTGAGGTTCTTCCGAAAATTGGCTCCGCCGTAGAGTTTCAACGGGCAAGTTGCAAACACGCACGTTACTTGATATCATCCAGGCGCCGGCCGCCGGGCCGCCGGGCCGACTACAATACGATTCCGCGGACACCTTTTTCAGCGGGGAAAGTGCCCCCGGGCTTCCGGGGCAAATTCAGCAAGCGCTGCGGAACTTAGATACTAAAATTTCGTTATTGGTTCGTACCGTACAGCCAATCATTTTGCGCCCGGATCAAATTGTGATCTGGGCACTGAACACGAAAATTTCAGCGGAACGTACGAAATACCAACGCAACTACAGAAAATTTTCAGTGACGAAACTGCAGTACCGTGTACCCAAGCAAAATGTAGTAGGACTTCGCGAAATTCACGTTCGGAATTTTTCCCCGCAAGATTCCCCCGCAAGATTCCCCCGCACGATTCCCCCCGCTAGGTTCAGGCTCCAGTCGATGCTCGCCAAATGGCGCAAAAAAAGAAACATATGTTAAAATCAACGGTGCGAATCCTCGTTACCGCTCAGGTAACATTCTCACTCATTTCGCGTCTCCTACGAACCGTATTGTAGTCGGGCAACGAACGGGGTCGCCTGGCAGAAACCGAGGTTCCTATACTGTACATGTTACGGGAAATTATCGGCCTTGGTCGACCGGCTTGCCGAATTCTGTGGTGAAACCCGGCTGCTACGTCCATGATGTACTATGCCTATGAACTGCCGGTCATCTTGAGTCTTGCAGGCACGTGGATGATCTGAACGGCAATGCCAATCATGATATTGGCGCATGATTCGGCAGGAATTGGCTATGCCGGCTTCTCTGCGTCGTGGGCCGAGGCATCGTATTACACAGGAACACCGTGCTGGTCGTGCGGAGGCATGGTATATTGCGCAAGTTGTCTGCTTGCCTGTCCGACGTCTTTACAGCGACGGTCGTGACAACTTACTCGGTAACGTATAGAGCCTGAGCAACATATCCGTCAAGACCAACATCAAAGAGCAACATGTCTAAAATATTGATTATCTGCACGAGCGCAGCATCGATGGCTGGCCCGGATCAGGCCGGGGCCTGGAGTGAGGAGATTACCGCGCCATACTTGTTACGGCCCAGACCTTTGTATGGGCGTAACAATGCCTTCAATAAATAAGTCGAAAGTCATTTGTTATTCGTTTGGGACTTTCGATAGCTCGCTTTCATAGTCCGCCGGACTATAGGACTCAATTCGGGACTTATTTGGGAATTTGTCCTAAGTTCGGGACTTTGTGTGTTTATTTGATACTTTGTGTGTTCCGGACCAGTTATTTTGGGCCTAGCCAGAAGTACGAGATCTTCTAGGGGCCGGGCCGGCCCTAGACGTCATCCAGAACCTATTGGGGCTTGACGGCAGTATCTGGAAGATCGGCGCGCATGTCGGCGCGCCTGCACACCAACTTGCCAGCTTGGTAGCGCAGCTAGGTGAAATTGGTCTGTGGACGATGGACTCTCTCTCTTTGGTTTGATGATTAATGAAACGAGTGTTGACGACTCTCTCAGACCAAGGGGCACTATCCGGATGCCATTTGCCTCATGACATGCCGTGTTATATAGCTAGATTAATTAATCATGCTATAAGGCCTAGCTGAGGACAAACCGCTGCTCAGTTAGTCAATTTACTGCGATCTTTGCTTGCTATCGCGGTACGCGGATGCGCGGCTATGCCGGCTTATTAAACTGCACCTTATACTAGATTAGATCTTTCGCACCGTCCGGCACAGGACGTAACACTGGATCGGAGGTAGTTCTAGAGGTTTTCCACAGGTGCTCGCGAAGAGCCCTTGTGTTTAAGCCGCTAGGTGCATTCTTAATAGCGCAGGGCCTGCGCTGGACCGGCCCAATATTTAGTGAGATAGAAAGCCGAGTTCGACCCGCCAGCCTGGGCAGCTGGCTGTGGTGAAAGGCGGCATCGTCTAGCTGAAAGGGCGGTCATAGTGTAGGGCTTAGAAGCATCACCTGTCGACTGGGCACCGACGGGGAGCTCGGCTCTGCACCACTACAAGGAATCGGCGCCACAAGCTAGGGAGGAAAGTCGGCTGCGCAACGCCAAGGTACGTTTTGTCATGCAGTATGTGGTAGTAGCTTGCAGCCAACCGCTTTGCTCCGACTCTCTTACCTGCAACGCGTAGGATGTGCGCCCATCCTTGTTGTTTTGTTTGTGAATTTGTCGTTTCTGTGACGTATTGTGACTAGCGTCCTGGCTGCGAAAGCTGTGGGCGCTGGTAGGGTGGTTTCCGTGGCTTCGTCCTTGCGAAAAGGCGGGCAGTTATCACGGAGGCTACCCTCTTGTATGGAATTAGGGGCGCGAAGCTCCTGATTTCTGTGATAGTGATTAGATTAGAGCCAGTTGGCATCCCACCCCTGTGACAGGTCACACACTAGAGGTAAAAAGGTTCCTTTCTCTTTTCTATCTCTGTCTGCTGGCAATAGACAACGTGTGTGATGGCTAATAGTAATAATAGAAATAATAATAGATATAATAATGGACTTGGGGGTTGGGATAGTGATGTATCTAGGCAACTTTACTATGCTGTGGCACATGATGGAGGCACAGGGAAAGTAGGTATTTTCTATAGCTGGGTAGACTGCAAGAACTATATAGTGGATAGGCATAGGGCTATCTTTAAGGGATTCAAGACAGCATGGGAAGCAGATAGGTTTATCCAGGAATACATGACACGTCCAGTAGGCTTGCACGTAGAGGCACCACCTCAGGAGATTAGGACTCGCCCAATGCCTAGGGGCCGTAGCTGTGCACCCAATAGTGCAACAGTAGAGAGCAGGACGGGGGACACACAGGCTGTCACAGTCACGTTCAGCCAACTCACTGTCAGCACCCCACCTAGGCAGCCACCTAGTTTCTAGAGGAGTAGAGTACTAATTATAGCTTACTATATAATAGCTACATTAGCAGTATAACGTAGGGCAGTCGCTTGGTTGATTGCTTGTGGGCATGTGCATGGCATTTTCCTCCTTCTTCCTCTCTCCTTCCTTCCTTCTCTTGTGGATGTGGTACTGGTAAACATGCCGCGGGGTAAAAAGAAGATACGCGGCACGCTAGGAGTCATTCCGAGGAGGGCGGTGTAGACTTGGATAGGCAGGGCAGCCCAGAGTACCAAGTACAGGAGGTATCACAACAGGGCTCGTCCTACCAGCAAGGCAGTCCTATAGGTCACCCAGGTGAGCTGGCTAGTACCTCCCGTGAGCCGCGAAGGCCACGAGGAGCGGATAGGATGGATAATAGCGAGGAATACCAGCCGCAGCGAATGCAGGCTGAGTATAACCAGCTGATGGAACGGGCAGGTGATGAGACCCGGCCCAGATCGAATCCCACGAGTGCAGCCCAGCACCAGTCAGTGCAGCCGCAGCAACGCCCGCCCGGGCAGCCGCAGCAGCACCCAGTGCAGTCCCCACAGCAGCATTCGGAACAGCAACAGCCGTTGTCGCAGCAGTGGCAGCAGCATCCAGTACAGCAGCAGCAGCCACCGCCGCCGCAGCAGCAACAGTGGCAGCAGCAGCCAGTACAGCAGCAGCAGCCACCGCCGCCGCCGCAGCAACAGTGGCAGCAGCCGCAGCAGCTTCCGCCGTTGCAGCAGCAGCAGCAGCCGCTAAGCCAGCCGACCGGGTCGCAGATGTATGGTCCGCTTAGTCAGAACGCGACCTATTATCACGCGCAACGTGCCCAACGATTACAACATCCCTGGGCGAGCGGTCGACGGGTTTCTTTTGGCAGTGACCTGCAGTCCAATGCGACATCGCTGTGGACCCAGGACGAGGCTAGGGTTCCACCGCCGGTATACGATGAGGCTGGGCCCGCGTCGTCCCATCCGGCGCGCAATGTCCCAGCAGCCGGACCTGCGCGGCCGAGCGTGTCGCATGGCAATAACCTCAACTTGAGTCGCATGGCACCCAGTGATCCTGGCTACGCGCATCCCTCGTCTGTCTGGCTACAACGCAGCGCGACTAGGTCAGCGCCTGCATCGGCAGATGACTCGTTGTCGATCTTTAATGTTCCGCCGTATCGCGCAGTGGGCGGACCTCGGGCCGACGCGTTTAAGGCGCCGCCCATGCCTGACTTTAAACCAGTGCCCAAGCTGCGCGCGACTATGAACCCTCGCGAGATCGACGAATGGACGCGTATGTGGGTACAGATCTACTGGGCGTGGTGCAACCACAATGGGTGGGAGCTAGCTACCGAGGTTCTTATCTCCTACGTCGTCACCAACTGCATGGATCCCTCAGTGGTCGGCATACTCAACTGTGAGAGTGTCGCGTCGCGCTTGTACCCTCGCACAGTAGAGGAGCTACTAGAGCGCATTGAGCGCAAGCTGGTGCCCCCTGACTGGAAGCTCCACGAGCGTCTGGCTTTTGCCAAGCTACGCCAAGGCACCACACCGTTCCGCGAGTTTCTGACAGAGTTTGAAGCATTCTCGGCTCGCCTTGAGGACTTGACCTGGACCGAATATAGGTCGCGGTTCATTGAGGCGCTGAGTCCGGAGCTCCTAGATGAGGTGCTAAAGCGCTTTGCTGAGATACCGTGGGAGCAGTGGGATGTGATCGAGATCCAGCAGTACCTTCTAAAGGTGTCAGATGTGCTCGCACGCCGCCGCGCAGCGGTCACCTATCGGCATGCTGGTGCTGCACCGCGTCGCGTCCACTTCACTACGGTGGACCAAGATGGGTCCTCTGAGGACATTATCGACCACGAGCAGGAGGACGGCGAGTATGAAGCGCCCCAGGTCAATGCAATCGATGCGTCCAAGGCGCGATGCTTCCGGTGCGGCGAGGTCGGTCATCTCAAGAAGGACTGCACGCGACCACCACGGGATCGCGATCGTGGCGACGAGCAGACGTCACCCCGTTTCTCCGGGCCTGCCTTCGGTAAGCGCCCGGAACAAGCACGGCGCCCAGACCGGCCTCGCAACGCGGGCGAGCGCGCAGCCAAGTTGCAGGACGCCCGGCAGCGTCCCACGCAGCACCAGACGCCCCGCGCTACGGGTCCTTCGTTCCAGCGGGTGAACCGCGAGTTGAATGAGTTGTTCTCACAGCAACAGGACTCGGGTAATGGCGCCTCGGGGGTTATGGATGGCAAGGCGGTCGCCGGCTATGGGCATGGCGACGAGGAGGATGAGGTAGAGGGGGAAGAGTGGACCGGGCGGTCGAACGAGGCGGTCTCCCGGCCCTCCGTTCCTCGTGCGTAGTGTCCCTGCCTACACGGATAGAGGTAGATGTAGGACAGGTAGATAAGATAGCGCAAGTCAATAACGTCGGGCAGATAGACAGCTTAGATAAGGACACCCCGTTGGTAGCGAATACCAGCGTGGGCGCAGAATCAGTCGTTACAGTAGATAGTCGCACCCCGCTTGTAGCGAATACAAGTGCGGATGCATCCTTGGGCGAGACTTCTGCTCCAAACACGCAGCCGGCCACGGGTAGCGCAGCGAGCTCCGACCAGCCTACGCGCGCAACTCCGGCTGGTACCCGCAACTTGCTCCTGTTTAGGGGAGGTCTGGCTGTACCGGGATCAGCATTAGACCCCTACCTCAAGGACAAGACCGTCATGGACGTGCAGTTCATGGTGGACACGGGTGCGTCTACGTCGTTCATCAACGAGGCATTGGCGCGTCGCGCAGGATACGACATCCGGCCACATGCGACAGTGGTGAATGTGACCTATTCAGATGGTCGCAAGAGCCCCTCGCCTGGTCGGGTTGATATCAAGGCTGTGATTCAAGGCATCCCTGTGGAGCTCACAGCCACGGTCGCACCGCTGGGAGCTGCCGACATCATCATCGGCATCGACTGGCTGGACGCGCAGGATGTGGACATTAGCATTCGGCGTCGCGTGGTGTGGTTCCCTGACGGTTCCTTTTGGAGCCCTGTCAGCGAATACCAAGTGCAGGGCCCCGACGTGCATAACATCACGCACGAGCGGGAAGTCACCCAGCCCCGCAACGCCTCGCAGATCCTCATGAGCCTCAAGTCACTGGAGAGTAAGCTGCGTCGAGGCAAGGAGTACTACATGTACCGTCTTGACCTCTCCAACATAGAGGTTCTCCTTAATGAGATCGGCGTGGGGTTTACACCCGAGGAGACGGAGCGTTATAACGCGGTTCTAGCGCGACGGGAGAAGCTCTTTGACGAAAGCAAGCAGGAGTTTCCCCCGCACCGCTCAGTGCTCCACCGCATCCAGGTGAAGGAGGGCTATGGTCCCACGTCCTCCCCCATGTACCGCATGGGTCCAGTTGAGCTGGTGGAGCTGAAGAAGATCTTGATGGCGCTCTTGGAGCGGGGTCTCATCGAGCCTAGCAATAGCCCCTTCTCGGCTGGTGTGCTACTGGTCCCTAAGCCTGGGGGCAAGTGGCGGCTCGTCACGGACTACCGGAAGCTCAATGCTATCACGGTAAAGTCCAAGTACCCCCTTCCGCGCATCGACGATATCTTCAACCGCGTCCAAGGAGCCACGTGCTTTACAGTCCTAGACTGCGCGGATGGCTTCTGGCAGCTTCGCATCGCCCCGGAGGATTGTCACAAGACGGCGTTCAACACGCCCTTTGGGCATTACCAGTTTCGGGTGGCCGCGATGGGTTTGTGCAATTCCCCCGCGAGCTTCCAGATGCTCATGAACGACATCCTCCGCCCTGTCATGGGAACCGCGCATCTTCCGCAGGTTTCCCGTGACCTCAAGGACCCCAACAGGGGCGTGAAGCCCCCGTGGTCCTACAAGCGCACATGCGCTCTCGCGTACCTGGACGACATCCTCGTGTACTCCAAGACTTTCGAGGATCACTTAGAGGACGTCGACACAGTGTTGCGCATTATGGAAGAGGAGCATCTTTCGGTCCGCAAGGCCAAGGTCCGCGCTGGACGCAGCGTGCCCTTTTTGGGTCACACCCTCTCTGCCGCTGGCGTCGCGACGGACCCCGCCAAGATTGCTTCCATCCAACAGTGGCCGACCCCGACCGACGTCAAGGGTGTGCGCAGCTTTTTGGGTATCGCGTCATACTACCGACGCTTTATCCCCGCTTCGCGACAATAGCTGCCCCCATCAACGCCCTCCTCAAGAAGGGTGTTCCCTTTGTCTGGTCGGAACCGTGCCAGCAGGCCTTCGAGGCCCTCAAGCACAGCTTGACCACAGCACCCGTGCTCGCTATCCCGGATCCGTCAAGGCCCTTGTGGTGGCCACGGACGCGAGCAAGGTTGCGATTGGCGGCGTCCTCCTGCAGGACCAGGGTCAGGGGTTACAGCCGGTTGAGTATATCTCCCGCACCATGATCCCCGCCGAGCGTAACTACCCGGTGCATCAGCAGGAGCTTCTTGCTGTGGTCTACTGCTGTCACACTTGGCGCCATCATCTTCTCGGGGCTCAGTTTGACGTTGCGATTAGCGAGCAGGGGGACCTTGATCCCCACCGGCTGATCATCCACACGGACCATCGGCCCCTCACGCATCTGCTCGCCCAACCTAACTTGACGCCCCGTCAGGCGCGGTGGATGGAGTACTTGTCTCAGTTTGCCCCTTTCAAAATTCAGTACGTGAAGGGTGCAGAGAATGTGGTCCCGGACGCCCTTTCTCGGCGGGCGGACTACGCAGATTTTTATGAGACTATGGACGTACTTCACACCACATGTGGCTCCGCGCAGGAGCCTGGCTCGCCTTGTGGCGACCCAGGGTCGCCGCACAGTCGCTATCTGTTCCACACCGGTCGCACGACCCAGGACGACCTGTCTCCCGACTGGGAGGCCGCGCGCGAGGACGTGCGCGCCCCCGGGGAAAGGGAGGGGTCCCGGTCACGAGTGCCACTCAGCCACGTGGTACCGGCTCAGGGAATTTTTCACCTGCAGCGCATCGGGCCCCCTACCATTTTTTCGGAGTACGTGCACCAAACCCTTGAGGAGGAGGCGGACACGTACACGATCACTCTGTCCTGGAGACGTTGATTAGCCGGTTCACTGTCACGGAGCCCGCGGCCTTAGAGGCAATCAGGTCGCACCCCAAGCAGATGGGCAAGCTCCCGTGCAAGTTCCAGGACGGGCGACTCTATGTCATGGTGAGGCCAGACTGCTGGCGCCTGTACGTCCCGGAGTTATGTCGAGCGGCTCTGCTCCATGAGCTCCATGACTCTCTCGCCGGTGGCCACCAAGGGATCCACCGCTTGCTGCCACGGGCCAGAAAGAACTTCTATTGGCCAGGCATGCGAGAGTACATTGAGACGTACGTGCGCGAGTGTCCATCATGTCAGATCATGAAGTCCCGCAATACGGGCTCACAGGCGGTCCCCCAGACCCTACCAGACCCGATGGGCCCTTGGGATTCCCTGATGATGGATTTTGTTGGCCCCTTCCGGAAGACCAAGAATGGCAACAGCATGATTCTGGTTTTCCTGGACCGTTTGACGCGCATGTGTCACCTGGCACCATGTCCGGCCGAACTCACGGCCGAGGCTTGCGCTAAGCTATACCTTCACCACGTGTTCAGGTACCACGGACTCAGCCGGCAATTCATATCGGACCGAGACAAGCTGTTCACGGCCCGCTTCTGGCAGGAGTTCTTTGAATGCCTGGGCACCAAGGTGTCGCTGGGGACAGCATATCACAGCTCGTCCTCCCACCTGGTGGAGAGGCTGAACCGCACAGTGCAAGAGACCATGCGCCACTACACCGACGCGGTGGGAAGCAACTGGGAAGAGTTCTTGGGTTTGGTGGAGTTCTCCCTGAATAACGCCCCCCAGGCAGCTCATGGCTTCACACCATTCTTCCTCAACACGGGCAGGCATCCGCTCACGCCGACTGACCTTCTCACAAGCCCAGCCTTAGCTGAAAAGTCGGTCCGGCGAGACACCCTCGAAGGGGTGGAGCGGCTGCTGGTCCAGATGCGCCAGGCCCATGACAGTGCGGTCAAGGGCTACCGGGCCGCCGCAGAGCGCTACATGGCGAGGACTGCTGGCCGCCTAGATGCGCGCACGCCGGCCATCGAGGTGGGCGACTGGGTACTGGTGGAGGGCCCCCGCCTAGGACGTTTCTCTGAGAAGGTAGAGGGTGAGCTCAAGACAAAGCTCCGTCCTATGTTCCTGGGGCCACACAAGGTTCTGGAGAAGCTTGGAGATGTGATGTTCAAGGTGGACATCCCGAGCTCCTGGAACACTTCCTCCAACTTCCATCGAGACCAGCTCAAGTTATACCACCAGAACTCCATCCAAGGTCGGCTCAACCCGCCGGCCCCTGTCGAGTACAACCCCGAGACTGGAGAACAGGAAGACGAGGTGGCCGAGATCGTGGACCACCGGGACATCAAGCGTGGGAGAGGTAGACAGCGACAGTATCGCGTACGGTGGCGTTTTGCTCAGCATGATTACGAGGATTCGTGGCGAACCGAGAATGAGCTAGAAGGGTGTGAACGTCTGCTTCGCGAGTATAAGGCCAAGCATGCCCTCCACTAGGCTACCGCGAAGGTAGTAGTGGTGGGGGCGCCATGACAACGGGCTTGATCACGTGTAGCCAGGATGCCGCGAAGGCACTTGTGTTATTCACGTCGATGTGTACGCACCATCGTGGTAATTGGGTATAAGAGCCTAGTATCAAGTGTACCCCTTTTTCACACTCACACGCCTTGAGTCGAGTGTGCGATGATCGCAGATGCTTCCACAGCAGCCCGACAGCGAGGAGCCAGGGATATCGTTGTTCGCTGACAACGTTGACTTGCGGATGGACATGGACATGAACGTCCCGCAGCCATTGGCGGAGCCTAAGACTCCTGACCAAAGTTATTATAAATAGTGACGGAACCTTTTTGCCACTTGGGCAATTAGGTCCGTCACTATTTATCCGGCGAAAACCACTCGCCGGCATCTATTCCGCGTTAAGTTCACGTGAACGTGGCGCGGAATTGATGCCGGCGAGTGGTTTTCGCCGGATAAATAGTGACGGACCTAATTGCCCAAGTGGCAAAAAGGTTCCGTCACTATTTATAATAACTAAAACGTCGTAGTGTGGGGGCCGATATCTATCGTACCGCTAATGCCTACTGCAGTATCGAATCTCGCCTTAACGATATTCCAACCGGGCATTTTTTCCCTTCTGGCACTTTCGTTTGGCCTTCTGGTATCAATTCCTTCCGGTATTCGGAAATACCCGTGTCACCACAGGGATTCGAACCCCCGACTTACGAGGTCTTAGTTATTATAAATAGTGACGGAACCTTTTTGCCACTTGGGCAATTAGGTCCGTCACTATTTATCCGGCGAAAACCACTCGCCGGCATCTATTCCGCGTTAAGTTCACGTGAACTGCACGCGGAATTGATGCCGGCGAGTGGTTTTCGCCGGATAAATAGTGACGGACCTAATTGCCCAAGTGGCAAAAAGGTTCCGTCACTATTTATAATAACTAAGACCTCGTAAGTCGGGGGTTCGAATCCCTGTGGTGACACGGGTATTTCCGAATACCGGAAGGAATTGATACCAGAAGGCCAAACGAAAGTGCCAGAAGGGAAAAAATGCCCGGTTGGAATATCGTTAAGGCGAGATTCGATACTGCAGTAGGCATTAGCGGTACGATAGATATCGGCCCCCACACTACGACGTTTTAGTTATTATAAATAGTGACGGAACCTTTTTTGCCACTTGGCAATTAGGTCCGTCACTATTTATCCGGCGAAAACCACTCGCCGGCATCAATTCCGCGCCACGTTCCGTACGTGAACTTAACGCGGAATAGATGCCGGCGAGTGGTTTTCGCCGGATAAATAGTGACGGACCTAATTGCCAAGTGGCAAAAAAGGTTCCGTCACTATTTATAATAACTACCAACGCCAGGTGCAAACAGGGCCGACTCGGCGAACGGGCGGTTCTGTCACACCTGCGGTGACACCGATCCAACAACGGGACGGTGATGCCGTGCGAACCATTCGGACCCAGGGAACGGGGGGGATGACGGTTCTTGTCGGGACGGGACCGGCCCGGCGAACAGGCGGCTCAACCGACCTGACCAAGCTCGTTTCCGAGGTTGTTGAGCGCAACCAGAAACGGCCCCAGGTGGAACCGGATGCCCAGCGAAAAGTTAGACGTCGCGCATGTACGAACGAGGTGTCGGCGGGCAGCGTCTCCGCGGATTCCCAGAGTCCGCGCCGAGAGGCTCGAACTTACTCCGAGCGGGTGGCCCGCGTGGAGGCGTCCCGCGCCCATCTACCAGAGAGGCGTGGCCCGATACCAGCGGTGAGCTTTATATCTCCCTCGCAGGGGTCGTTGATCGTACAGCCGGCGCCATGGACGGTGGGCGCTTACGTCAGTGCGTTTCCCGGCCCACAACGAGTACGCCCCTTACGCGAGTTTCGGGGTGTTCCCGTCTACATTGAACTCCCACCACCGCCGTTCGTGGCCGTCGACAGCGCGGACTATCATCGACCGCAACCGCTGCACTTTGAGGCAGGAACTCATGCGTATGTGGAGCGGGGCTCCATGCGCGAGCTAGTCTGCTTCGACTTGCACCCAGGGAGGGCGGCCCCGCGACCCCAGGACTGCCTCGAATCGACGCCAGAGGGTTCTGGTACGCGTTACGGCCCCAAGCGGGAGCTGCCAAAATACATGGTAGATGGTAAACCTCGAAAGGTTGACTGTCCCAAGTATGCTCCGTGCGAGGGAGAGGCATTCCTCGACTGGGTTGTGCCCAACTTTGTGAGGGCTCCGGGCTTTCGCTTCAACGCTCTCCATGTGCGCGTCGTAGTGTTGACCATGGCGGGGGGTTTCTTTGCGGAGCATGGATGTGGGGTTATTGATTGGAACGCGGGCACAATCATGTTCACGCACCCGCAATACCTGGCCGCATTCATGTCGTACTGGCCCACCGGGACGTGGGTAGACCTCGCTCAAACGCGCACCAACGTGAACGAATACCAGCTCGCATACAATGCGGATCACCTCGCTAACCCCGGGAAGATCCTCGAGGAAATTGGTGAGCAGGGTCGCCAGGTACTCCACGAGTATCGTCAACGGAAGGCGCGGGCGGGAGGGGTGGGCCCTAGCATTGGAGGAATGTGAGGGTCGCGACCTCCTCATGGACAGTCTTGCAGACGGGATGACGAGTTCAGCGCTTGCGCGCGCATCTCCGCACAGGCAAGACGTGATTCAGCTTGGTGGTCCTCCCTGCAACGACCGCATTGGATAGTTAGGCACGCGAGCACCTCCCGTAGTCGCTGATGACGACTGCCGTGATCCATATTTTGGCTTTTGCTCGGCGGTGGCGTTTACAACGCTGTCACATGCTGGCGCGTGCGCGCCCCGCGGATCACTGTTGCGCACCCCAACTGTTGCGTGCCCGCCACTGTGCATGGTCGCGCGCAACCTGTCTGCCACGCGCGATTATTATCCCAGTTGTGATAAGCACCGTCGCCTGCAACCATACATCCGGTAGTATTGGTATCGGTCGACCCCATCAATTGGGTTAATTGTCTTGCATGGCGTTGATTGGTGTGCGCCTCTGTTTCGGGTCGCTGGCGGAATTTTATATGCTGCCGCGGCCCTGCACTAGCGCGGTCGCCAGGGAGGGCAGCGGTGAGAGGGAAATTAATTGATGGATTTGTGGGAAGTGGGGGGATATCCAGGAAGGATTATGGGGGTTCCTGTTCCTGCTGTTCCAGTCCAGAGATCCAGAGTCCATTCACATTGCCCTCATGAATTGCAACGGGATGGCGACAGCATCCCATCGGCTATCAAGGAATTGTCCTTGTGTGGCAACGCCGGGGAGAATTGGCTTTACTAACCCGCTGGCGAACAGGGGTTGGGACATAGTATCCCCATGGCCGATTTTGTACTATTATTCTCTATAGCTGACTGCCCGGCCTGGGCAGTTGTCGCTTTTGTGTGTTGCTTGTTTTGCTTGCAAGAGCTTCTTTTTTTTTCTTGTTTGTTTGTTTGTGTTAATTGTCTTGTTGCGTGCGCCCCAAGCCTGGACGATATAGCTATCGTCCCCTGGGGAAGGGAGGAGTGTTACGGCCCAGACCTTTGTATGGGCGTAACAATGCCTTCAATAAATAAGTCGAAAGTCATTTGTTATTCGTTTGGGACTTTCGATAGCTCGCTTTCATAGTCCGCCGGACTATAGGACTCAATTCGGGACTTATTTGGGAAATTGTCCAAAGTTCGGGACTTTGTGTGTTTATTTGATACTTTGTGTGTTCCGGACCAGTTATTTTGGGCCTAGCCAGAAGTACGAGATCTTCTAGGGGCCGGGCCGGCCCTAGACGTCATCCAGAACCTATTGGGGCTTGACGGCAGTATCTGGAAGATCGGCGCGCATGTCGGCGCGCCTGCACACCAACTTGCCAGCTTGGTAGCGCAGCTAGGTGAAATTGGTCTGTGGACGATGGACTCTCTCTCTTTGGTTTGATGATTAATGAAACGAGTGTTGACGACTCTCTCAGACCAAGGGGCACTATTCCGGATGCCATTTGCCTCATGACATGCCGTGTTATATAGCTAGATTAATTAATCAGGCTATAAGGCCTAGCTGAGGACAAACCGCTACTCAGTTAGTCAATTTACTGCGATCTTTGCTTGCTATCGCGGTACGCGGATGCGCGGCTATGCCGGCTTATTAAACTGCACCTTATACTAGATTAGATCTTTCGCACCGTCCGGCACAGGACGTAACAATACTATACTTTTACGGTAAGAGCAATGCGTAGCTGCAACGAGGTCGTGCGTCTCCGCTAGGAGGATTCCGACCTGCCGCGCAGCTCTTTAATTGTAGTGGCACCCACACCTACTTGGTCCCTGTCAAATATCTAGCGATGTTTCTCTACTTTTGTCACGCATTATGTTATCACGCATTATATGCGGGGAAAATTGACGCCGTCAGCTAGGTGTTTATTTACACGACTTGTTGTTGGGTTTGCATCCCTATTAATTGCACCCACAGGTCGTTGACTAGTTTAATATCATATACAATGTTTGAGTGTACTAAAATCCGAATGATGTTGCTCGGAAAACAGCAAGCGTTACCTGTCAGCACCGTTACAGGTGCCGTAATTTACATCGGCTCTCTCCGGATCAGATCAGGTCCGCAGTTTGTGGTGCCGCCCTGGAGGCGATAGGACTTTGAGCCTATCAGACCACACACACAATGTACCATGATGTGGACAATAGATTACAGGCTGCAAAGTCGTTATTATCTAGTGTTCTTTCCGTGGTTGTAGAGACGCTAAGCTGCAGTGCCGTCAGATGTAAATCAACGGTGCATAATGCATTAGCCGCCACTACTTTGTGTTCCTAGAGTTGTTTGCTTGCCTAGCCGTGTGTGGCCCCGACCCAGTGTTGGTCGTGTGACCCTGCCCAGTGTTGGCATTGTCATTTGCCCTGGCCCAGTGTTGGCTATGGTAGACTGCGCCCAGTGTTGGCCGCACCGTGTTTTCCACTCTCAGTAAACGTATTTTAATACAAGAAGTCTTTTCCATACACTTGTGCAATATCTGGGTCATAACAGGCAAAAGATCTTTCCTCCGAGCCCCGGTTTCTGACATGGTATCGAGTAGCGAGTGATGCCTATGAACCCATATTTTCCAATTCCCAACGACCGCAACCTGAGATCTGGAATTGAGCTTTTTCAATTTCCCGAAGAATCTTGCCCAGACTACCTCGCAAGAGCAAATCTGCTTTTTGCCCAAGTTGAAGACATCTTCCCGGGCGTGTTTCCTGAATCTGCCTACTGCCGCTGGCTCCTGCGTGGCATTCGACAAGAATTTTTCAACTGTGTGTGTTTCAGCGAACTTCCAGACTTTTCAATCAGAAATCTACAGGATCTGCTCGACAACAACGCAGTATCTCTGGAGAGATTAAATCACACTTTACTTCACATTACAAATCTCCAACGCAATCAAGAACATGTCGGGAGGTGCGCCAGCTGTGGCACGAGAAGTCAAGGAGAGCAGCGTTCTTAGTGCTCTCAAGAATCTCAACTTTGATGGGAGCGACCCCAAGAAATTCACCGGATTCCGAATCAAGGCGGAAGGGCAATTCGACGCCCTCGGATATTCAGATGTACTAGCTGGAAAGGATCCGATCGTGGTAAAGCAGCAAAAAATTGGTTACGCTGCCCTGATTGCTGGCCTCGACGGCAACGCGCTACTGCATGCCGCTACGGCCCCCAACAAGTATATGCACGAGGCGTGGACCGTCCTGGTTGACGTCTATGGACGTGACGAAACGACATCCACCCATCAGGCCGCGACACTTGAGGAACTGCTGTCAGCTGAGCAGATTCCCATGGATTCTGTTCCTGCAAATGTCAATCTCACCGAACGATTGTACCTGCAATATAATAAATTAAGCAACAATAAACTCCATGATTCCATCCTGGTGACATCACACCGCCGCAGACTTCCTGCCCAGTATGGCCCCGTCCTGGCGGCGTACAACCTTCCCCCCGACTTGACGTGGAAAGACTACAAGACCGCCGTCCTGAAAGTGGACGACCATCTGCGTGTGCACCGCGCGGCCCAAGCTGGCAGCTCAGATTCCAGTGCACCAGTGTATCATACTGCTGCCTGCCCCCACTGTGCGGGTACTATCGACGAATCAGTCTTCCTCACCAAGGGTGGGAAAGTGCTGACCTGCAAGCACTGCCACCGTACCGGTCACACTGAGGATCGCTGCTGGTCCAAGAAGGCGGAGAACAAGTCCAAGAAACCTGAGGCGCACTTCACCATGGACGGCGAGCCACTGGCTGACGACGTGGCAGATGTTCCTGCTGGTTTTTTCATTGAGTAGCCGGAATACGTGACATGCAGTATGGGGGTGTGTCAAATATCTAGCGATGTTTCTCTACTTTTGTCACGCATTATGTTATCACGCATTATATGCGGGGAAAATTGACGCCGTCAGCTAGGTGTTTATTTACACGACTTGTTGTTGGGTTTGCATCCCTATTAATTGCACCCACAGGTCGTTGACTAGTTTAATATCATATACAATGTTTGAGTGTACTAAAATCCGAATGATGTTGCTCGGAAAACAGCAAGCGTTACCTGTCAGCACCGTTACAGGTGCCGTAATTTACATCGGCTCTCTCCGGATCAGATCAGGTCCGCAGTTTGTGGTGCCGCCCTGGAGGCGATAGGACTTTGAGCCTATCAGACCACACACACAATGTACCATGATGTGGACAATAGATTACAGGCTGCAAAGTCGTTATTATCTAGTGTTCTTTCCGTGGTTGTAGAGACGCTAAGCTGCAGTGCCGTCAGATGTAAATCAACGGTGCATAATGCATTAGCCGCCACTACTTTGTGTTCCTAGAGTTGTTTGCTTGCCTAGCCGTGTGTGGCCCCGACCCAGTGTTGGTCGTGTGACCCTGCCCAGTGTTGGCATTGTCATTTGCCCTGGCCCAGTGTTGGCTATGGTAGACTGCGCCCAGTGTTGGCCGCACCGTGTTTTCCACTCTCAGTAAACGTATTTTAATACAAGAAGTCTTTTCCATACACTTGTGCAATATCTGGGTCATAACAGGCAAAAGATCTTTCCTCCGAGCCCCGGTTTCTGACAGTCCCAAACAGAGACGCCATTTACCTAATATTTTCTTCCTTGGAACAGCCTAATAGTCGATCGATACCTGTCTGATGGGAAAGTGGTTGCTACTTGGCGATATCGATGATAATATAGCTGGTCTCTTCAGCTAAGTTGTCTGTCATAGCTTTCCAACTTATGCCTTCATGAATCAACCTAGCCTACTAATTGCGGCGTTATCACCCTACAGCGCAGCCGTGTGAAACTGCATGATCACGCCGTGCTTTACTGCGTCTGGCTCAAGTTGTTTGGTTTCCTGTTAAGCGAGTGGAGCATCGCCCTGTATGCGGACCTTACCTTCCACCATTGCGGAGCAGTGACTCGGAATCTAGCTAGTCGGATACCAGTTGACAACTTCTTGCAATGAAGTCGGTATACGATATTGCTATCTAATTAACCCCTATACACGATATTGCTATCTAATTAATCGCTGTGCTCATTATGTGGCACGTCGCTGCTGCCGGTGAACGTGAACGTTTTATCATGTTTGTACATTGCTGCCCCGGCGTGTGCGCGCCACCATGTGCGTGCGTGTGCGCGCGCGCGTACGGGGTGGGCGGGCGGACAGCCACCATGTGTGTGCGAGTGCGCGCGCGGCGGGCGGGCGCGGGCGGGCGGGCGGGCGGGCGGGCGGGCGGGCGGGCGGGCGGGTGGGTGGGTGGGTGGGTGGGTGGGTGGGTGGGTGGGTGGGTGGGTGCGTATGGCATGCAGGATGTCGGCAGCAAGGTGACCATCGCCAGTATTGGAGGAGGCAAGGTGCCCCTCAGCGAGGGGAGCCTCCAGGAAAGTGCCTTGACTGACAGCAGTTATGGACACACTGAGCTTGGAATGCTTGGGCACTGCCAAATGGCGTGTGTGTGAACGACGAGACACCTTGGCATTAGGATAATGTGGCACATATACCGCTGGCCAGCCGTCAACGATGGCTGGCCAGACTTTGCGTAAGTTAAACTAACTTACTGATCCTGGACGGACTAGCCTATCAGTTACAACCTGATCTAGTCAGTCCTAACATGACAACTACAGTCCCGGTACTGAGGTACCGGCTCATCACATACTGAGTACAGCCACGTGTCCATGCCACGACTGCTCCAGTCCAGCACCGTCCCAGTACCCAATTGGGCGCCGGCGGTGCTGGCACGTGTCCACTTAGGCTACAGGCGGGAGACTTAGACTAACTCCCACTTTAAGTTTTCTTTGGGTTTCAACAGAAACACACATAGCCATCAAATGGACGCAGCCATTCCCAATGCCTTAGAAAAACTGTCAGATATAACCTACTAGGACCCAAAGGTAACCTCACACATGTACAAGAGATGCATTAAAAAGGCCCCATGTCTCAAGCATGGTTTCTTAACTGAGTGAGATGGGTGCTCCAGGCCCTAGCATGTCATGGTCATCCAAACAAGTGTCTCACAAAATTTTATTCAATAAATAACACATTCCTCATGTCCCAACTTTCTAGACCAGTGCTTCTCACTGTCAGAAAACTACCCAGCTGCCACTGCAGCCTTTCAGCTGCAGTATTAGGCAGGGGGTCATGGGCTAACATGTACAATGTGCCAGTCACTTCAGACTGTAACCAGGGTTCATCAACCCATACAAGACCTGGTATTGTGGTCCTGCTGCTTGTGGCACCTTGGTCAGTGCATCTGCAGCATTGTCTTTGTCCCTGACGTGGGCTTTAGACTCCAGGTACTTGCATTCCTGTTTTAGCACAATCCAATCCAGGTCCGAGTGTACAGCCAAAGGATTGGCAAGGAAAGAGATGATAGATTGAGAGTCAGTCTGCAAATGTGCTTTCACTCCTGCAGAGCTACCAGCCTGGTGTCGAAGCCAGACCAGCAAGTGATTGAGATACCTTGCATGCAAGACAGAAGATACCACAGCCCTGCATTCAGCTACATTGCTACTCACAGCTTTCCTCTTGTGCAATCTACTGAACCAGGAGACTAGTGACTTCTTCCCACCTTGGTTATGCAGGAAAAACAATCCAGCCTCTCTGGCTTGAACCTTGGTAACTACCCTGGACTCCATTGAACTATCCATCATGCACGTGATGTGAATGGGAGTAAACAGGTCCAGTGAGTGAAGCATCAAAGGTGGACCATCATGCAACAGCTGCTTGATTGCCCGTGCTCCTACCTCCTGTAGTACCTCATCATCTACCCTGCTCACAAAAGCCAGGTGGGGTGCACATGTAGCACATAGCCAACCAAGCTTGCCTCTAACTCGTCGTCTGTCCCAACTCAGTCCTCACAGGAGGACTGAGTTGACAATTTTCAACCGCGTGTAGCGACTAGGTGGGGGGTCCATCCCAAATGTTTTGATGTGGATCGGGGGTGTACTAGATGTCATTTTGTTGGCAAAAATACTGCATATGTGAAAACTTGACCCGAACACCTGAAAATTACACGGACGTTGGGCACCCCTCGCGAATTTGCATTTTTCGGGATAAGAACGAGTGGGAAAAATTCAATCAAATCCTGGTGCATGAAGAAAAAATATAGGCATGTAAACAATATAGTTCTTGAAACGTGGCAAAAAACTGGGCTCAATTTGGCCACTGCAACTGCCTGAAACAATTAAAAAACTCTCAGTCCTCAGGAGAGGAATGGGGCTTTTGCTAACTTTGCTAGCATGTAAGTGCGGTCATACTACACAATACCGTGGCCACCAACCATCCCAATCAACTCATTTCCCTTCAAGCATTACAGGACAACACACTTGCATCATCATACTTCAGGTATATCATACCTTATCATGTAGTGAGAGCCTATGCATGCATGTAGGGAATGGGCTTGGATACCTACCAACAAAGGGTTATGTTATAAGTATCAACCACCAATATAATGGGTAGGTTAAGAATATTTCCATTGTTTCTAACAACAATAGATATGGCTATAACTGTTTTGCCTTGCCATGATGTGGCCAACATAGTTGCTGGCACATGATGGCAGTGGTTTGTCACCAAGACTTTTCACTCACCCGTAAAAGCTTGAATGCACCCTTGACGCAGCCCGTGGCCACACAATCATGCAGTATGAACGTAGCAAGAGAATAACTAACATCTACGTAGGTATTTAAACCTGCACAGCTCCTAAAACCCTGCACAACTACACTGGGTTAAGGCAAATGCCTGCTAACATCATCTGAAAAGGGGGTTTTAGAGAGGGGCAGGCAACGGTCAAGAAAGAGCATCAAGACTTGAACCTGACAACGCCTCGCAAGCTTAAACTCATGTACGAACATCAAGAAACGAAGAGGCAACGATTATCCGGCTTTACCTGGCACGGCTGGCGTTACCTTGGCCCAGGCGGTGCCCGCAAAAGTGGCACTTTGCGGCACATAGACCATGACGTGACAGAATGGTCGAAATCATCAAATCTATACTGCCACTCAATTTATTCTAATACAATGCATGTTAAAATGTAGAAAGAAACCTATCAGCCATTGAAATTGCGCCGGAAAGCAAGCGCAGTCATCAATTCCGTCGACCTGCCTTATCGCAGTTTTTTCCAGCAAGAACAGTGCCGACACCGGGTAAATCGCATCCCCGCGAGCTAAAAATTGATTTTTATCATCTTTAGGGCATGTTAAATCTATTTCCTGAGTTTGGACAGCTAACTCGTCCGCAAACGTAAACTGCATGCATGGGCGCGAGCCGCCATGGCTAGGTCGTGCATTTCCGGAACTCGCGTTTCACGTGGAAAAGTACCCTTACCACCTGTACTTTGACCGTACATGTAGCCGCTCATACCAAATCCAAAAAAATCCCAAAAATATGTCCAAGCAAGATCTTTTCACGTAGTATTTGAATAAATTTTGAGAGATTTTTTTTTACAAACATTCTGACCGGGGCGAATTTTCTACGAAACCCAAAAACTCGGTCCTCTAGAGAGGACTGAGTTCAACTCAGTCCTCCGTAGAGGACCAGGGACAGACGACGAGCTAATGGTAGGGCACATGTCAGGGGTGATGTGAACAGGCAGGACATCCAGACAAGACTTAATGTATTCAGCAGAGGCCTGCATGGAACAAACCCAGCTGCCCTGCTGCTGCAGCAACTCAAGCATCATGCCACAGAACTTGACTGGCTCCTTGCCCAGCTCTAGCTGCTTGCCAATCTCAAAACTGGCAGACACCTGAGCTATGAAAGCATCCACTGCAGCTCTAGGACCTGAGATTAACTGATCATCCCCATGCCAGACAAACATCATCATTCCATCAGGGTGTGGGATGACAAACAAGCAAGGGTCAATATCATTATAGGTGGCCCCTAGCTTCATGAATACCTCCTGTGCAGACAGCCTAAAAATTTTTGGAGCTGACTGCAACCCTTCAACCCCCAGGTTTGGCCTCAACAAGGGTTGAACAATATCCCTGTGCCACACCTTAGGAGTATTCACCACGTATACCTGACCTCTCCAGACCTGCTGTGCTATGGCAGGGTCCCCCTTTAGAAAGGCTCTTTTGATATCTGTGGCTTTACACACATAATCCTTCCCTGTATTAAGCTGATGCAAAAACAAGGAAAGCAACACCTTGAGAGACGTTTGCTGAATACCAGGAGTATAAAGCTCAGCCTCTGTCAGCTCTGTAGAGCCCCTGAACTCAGTGACACATGGCCTAGCATGGAAAATGGGTGGTCCCCCATCAGCCTGAGGTTTATGCTTGCACACAAACTTTAATGTCTAATCACCAAGAAAATGTCCTCATATGAGGACATTTTTAAGCATGGATACCATTTGTAATAACTCACACATTTCAACATATCCATGGGTACGGCATGGAACCATGTTCATTTATGATATGTTCAAGAGTAGCAATGCTTAACATCCATGAAATATGCTCATGGTATAATGGTTTACGATTTATGAATGCAGGGGGGTCGCTACGCGAGTGACCAACAAGCACTCAAGTCAACAATATGCCCAGAAAGAAGGCAGGGCCAGGTCATGGCTGGTCCTGAAAATGCACCCAAGGTGCCCACAACACGTCTACATTACACCCTCGCTATCCTAGACCCCGCCTGCAGCCTGCCGGGGGGGGGCACAAAATGTAACTGGCAGCCAGGGACCATGGTGCAGGCCAAATTGCAGGTGTAAAGCTAGCTCAAAGCTAGCTCAGTCCAAAGAATGAAATAAGAAGCAAATACTTGCCAAGGTTAGGTCCGTGATCGTTATTGGAGGCTTCATCATGGCTGCCACCACGGTGCTCGACAATGATGCTGAAGCCTTCAATCATATATGAAGCAGATACTGCAAAGAGGCACAAATAGCAATACAAGCACAATGTAAGCATGACAAGCTCAAGTTTCCAAGCCAGTCTAGCTCACTTGGACATGAGGTTAAGCGTTAGAAACATATGGGCAACATCCCAGCAAGCCTTGAAAAAGTTTTCAGCAACAAGGCAGTATATGTGTTACAAACTACCACATTGCAACTAAGCACAGTGACTTCTACTTGCTGCTGTCTTGACGACGCAAGGCCGTTTACCTTTTCAGTGACACCACGGGAAAAGAAAGCATTACCCAGCAAACTTCCTTTAACCCTTAAATCGTCACGGGTCCGTTATAATGGTCCCAGTCGAACTGGGACCATTTAAACGGACCGAGTTTGTGGCAGAACTGGGCGCCGCGCCACTTTGAATTTAACGGTCAACTCGACGGATCCTGAAAGCTGGCCACGTGGCCTATCCGCAGCACTTCTCAGACCGTCCATCGGACACTTGGCCAGGGTGCTACGCGCTTGCAAGTCCAGGGGGGTACCATGGTCGAACGAAGACGACGTGCATAAAAATAATTTTGTCATGCATGCAATATTCCGGCTATGGCGAAGCAAAAGATGATTGGGGCAGGAGCACGGATGATCAGATTGCGCTGAAATTTTGTGGAAATATTATTTATGTCATAAACATGCTGCATACCTAGCTGCGGAACAGATAGAAATGCGAATGTAGGCTTCGGAGCAATTTTTCCTTGCGGCAGCTCGTTAGGGCGGCCAGGCGATGAGCATGCCAGGGCTACGTCATTAATCGCAGCGAAAGTCCATTTGTTTGCGCACTGATGCAATATATAAATTGTTTTTAGCATTTGTGGTTAGTGGCGTGTTGAAAAAAGCCGCGGTGGATACATCTACAATGTGGGGGTGCTGGCTCCCGCAAGCAAGGTAACGTCCGGTCTCCAGCTGGTACGTATTTGAGCGCTGGCGTCTTGTAAGAACCCAGTATATATAGTTTAACGTTTGGCACTTGTTCGTAGGCTTGTACTAGAAGGTTTGTAATCGTTTTTTTGTGGTTTGCTGCTTCTTTGCACAGGCTTGTCAATTGGTTGGTGTACGCCAATGTCGGGCAGATTTTAGCCCATATTCACTTCCGTTCAGCCAATATTAGCCTCATGGTGGTGAGAACACGGTCGGGGTCGTTCATGGATAAGATATATGTAATACCAAGGTGATTATCCCTCGCTCATGCAGGTCGAAAGTAGTGTTTCCATGGCAAGCTTTCTGCACCACTTCATGTCTTGCTAGCTTCTTGTTGTGTGCTCCTTGCAAGCTAGAAACATGACCCTGCTGGCATGGCAGCATGTCCAGCTTAAACCATTTGTTTTTCTCATCATTGACAACACTTTAGGGGTGCTTTTTTATACCTTTGCTGCACTAGTAATCTCCACCTTGCTATGCCTCCTTGCGACCGTCCGTGTGCGTATGGTTGATTGCACAAGCTTTATACCCAATGCATAGAATGGCAGTAGCTCTGTATGCTGGGGCTGTGCATTTGGATGCATTTGTGGTTGTTTATGATGATGTTGGCCAGGTTGCCACAAAGAAACTATACGGTAGTGCTAGCGAAACACACCCTAAAAACTGGGGCCGTTATAACGGACTGAGTTATTTTGGGCATTTTGCTAGCTGTGGTAGGCAGCTCTCTGCCATTTCATGATGTGAGTGCATCTATGCCATGCCTGTGAGTATAGCAAACTACCTTTGAAGGGCCAAGCCCAACTGATTTGTATAAATGGTTTATATTGCATGGTATAGGTCTCATACCCTTTTTTTTTGGTACCCCCTTGGGGGGCATGCTATTTATAGCACCCTTGGAGCATGGAAATGTGACCAACAACATGACCCCATCAAAACTTGATATAAAAGCATGCTTGAATACAAGGGTGGGCCAGAAAATGTTATTGGGCTTGATACTAGCGTGTTTGCAAAGATAGGTCAACTCAGTCCGTTCTCGTGGTCCCAGTCAAGACGGTTTAAGTTCCCCGGACATAGGCGTAATCACAACCACGACGTTGGGCATTGAAAAGAACCGGAATCATTAAGTCTGCGGGGGTCAACATATATACTTAGCTTGTAAAACGCAGCCTTGGCACCATTTTAGCGAACACTCTTTCGAACGGCTTTCGGCTCCAGCCACTCAGCGGCGCGACTTACAGTCCGCTTGACGAATGAGCTGCGCGAAATTTCGTTGCGACCAATCACGAAAAGGTCAAACCACGGCGTCCATATTATGAGGGTTTTTGGGCGTTACAGCCAGATGAGCCATTTGGCAGAGGTCCGTATGCCCAGATTGCAGCAGGAGCCAAACTCTGCGATGTCCTGTGTTCGCGAGCTCCAGATATAACCGTCGCAAACTTTTGGGCTGTTGGACCAAACTTTCTGTTAAGGAAATCCCGTTACAAACGCGCAGGAAGCTCACACGTGGATTTTCCTCTGCTCCACCGCCTGTAAGCGATTTTCCCCTGCTGTCTGCGGGGTTGGCGAGGTCACTAATCCCCGCGCGCATCGCGCTCCCGTGCGGGGTAGCAGTCAATCTGGAGCTACTGTACTAACTGTAGTTGAACTCCGCAAGACGTAGTTCGCGAGCTCCGTCCACTGCGCGGTTGTCCCTTTGTAAAAAGATACATATTGTGCAACTTCAACTGAAACTGGTTGCGTAGACTTAAGGCGCCAAGGCACACTGCATGTCACGACCAATCGTGAGATTCCGGGTTCGGATCATCGTAGTTTTGGTATTTTCTTCGGGTTTTTTTCCTTTACGCTTTTGCCACCCTCCATGAATCTTGTGGTCGAAACCCTAAGGCTAGCGCGCGCTCCTTGGCGAGGCTAGCGCCACCTGGCCCTCGGCGGCGGTACGTGGTGTCACGCAATCCCCAGCCGGGGCTCCCTGGCCGGGGACCGGCCACAAAAAGAACGAGCTCCAATGTCGCGGGCGAAGCCCGCAAAACTTGTTATTAGCTACGATACTCTTGACACGCTTATTTAGAACGATGCGGTTGCGGATGACATCCGGAACCTTGTTCTTGACGTGCGCCCAGGCCGCCAGCTGCGCGGGACAGCTCAAGAAATATATATTAAAGGACGGTGACGCCCGGGAAGCACCCAGCCTTGCGGCAAAAGTAAAATATGGCTCGCGCTCGCCGTGGTTTTCGCCAGGCGTGACTGCGATATCATGACGAAAAAATGGAGACTCTTTGACCCATCTAACTGCCCAGGTCCCTCTGTTGCCCGGGTCGCCCATTAACCCAGAAGCGTACCATAACCCATACTTGCGATATCCGCAGCTACTGGGCGGAAAAAGAAATTGTAAAACCGAACTGCATACTGACCTATCATGCCATCTACGTAGCTTCCAGATTTTCTTCAACGATGCCAAAATCCGTTCATGAACAATATTTTCGACATATACAAAGCACCTGCACGTCAAAAGCAGCATCTTCGAAATGAATAGATGATGATCTAAAGTTCTGTCTTCATTCGGGGCAAAATAATGGCCTATAACGTTCAGGCAAGCCTCAGAACTGGAACGACCCCATAGCCGTCACTCGACAAAATGCTCGATTACATTGCAACGTTCTTGCTGTAGTAGGTACTTTTCCTCGCCTCATATTTTCCAGGTACGGTCGGCCCCTGTCGACCCCGGGGGCTTGGCGCGCTCAGTACCTATCCCAGTTTCGCGCCAAAACCCACCAGGGATCCTCAGGACCAACTTTGGCGCCAAAACCGCCCCCCTGACCCCCCCCCGTCTCAAACGAGGACTATGTCCTCAAATGAGGACATTTGGTTTTTGGACATTAACCTTAGCTTCTTGGCTCCAGCTGGCATAGCATCAAGAGGAGTCACAGGTGGTGTGTGTGTGGGACTACGTGCATCTGGAACAACCCACTCCTCCCTGGCTTTGGTAAAAGCCTCCAGCCACTTAAGAAACCCAATCTGCGTCTGGCAGTCCCGTACAATATCATCATAGGACAGGGGAGACATGGATGCAACATCCCATCTACCAAGCCCAAACGCTGAAGGGTGTAGCTTTTGAGAGTGTATGAGGTCCTCCACACACGGTTCCTGACCTGGGAGGTACTTGGGCTTGACTGCATTGATGGCAGCATCCAACCCAGTGCTAATCTGGCTCAAAGGGATTTTAAAATGATCTAGAGGCACCTGTCCTACCCCTGCCACACTCAACCTCCCAGCTGAGATGACAACACCAGGGTAAGATACAAAAGGTTCCCCTAACAGGGCATTCCCTGAGTAACCCTCAACCACCTGAAATGGAGTGGGCATACCCAAGATTTGAATGCTCACCTGACCTTTGACCTGCATTTTGGTTTTGCCTGAAAAATCTGACACTCTAGCCCATGGTGAGGCCTTCATTTTCAGACCAGATACAGCTGCTGCACTGATGATACTCACCTGTGCTTGGGTGTCTACAGCCAAAATACTAGGATCTTGACCTGCATCCCCTACAGCATTGACTTGTGCTGCACCTGTTGCCACAACTGCTTTAGTGTTGTGTGCCTTGTGCAAGGCCTTAAGAATCTCAGCAAATGACTTCCTGGGAACGACAGGATCTGCTTTTTTGTGACTCCTCCAGGTGTGAGGGAGGTGCTACCTGCTGCTCACCCTGTGCACCGTCCTCCTGCCCAGGTGGACTATTGGGTTGTAGTGGGGCTGCACTACTGAGGAACACAGGAGCTTCTACTGTGGTACTAGTGCTTGCATCAATGACGTCCTTAGCCAATTCATTGGGTGAGATCAATCCACCAGACTCCTGCTCTGAATCCATGTCCAAGAATTCTACCCCTGACACGTCTGCCAGTGGTGGGTAATAAAGCTTGAGTCTATGCTTGCTGACCACACGCTCTCTGTCATGTTGTATAGTGACTGCAGTCCCTTCTTCATGAATTTTGGTGACTACAGCTGGACCGTGCCATCTGGCAGAGTGTGCTCTTCCTCTGTCACCCTCTCTGAAAAACAACACATGGTCCCCCACTTCAAACACAGGCCTGGCATTATTTTTGTCTTTCTTTGCCAGCAACTTGGCTAAGTGCTGCCTTTGTGTGTTGTAGTGAGTGTGTACCTCTGAAGCATAGCTGCCTGACTGAAGGCCAGTTGGGGTGATTTCCCCAAAAGGTGAGGACATTATTGGTTTGGCGTTTAGCTGGGTAGTCACCCCTGCTGCCCAAGATGCCCTGTCAGCATAGCTACCAGAGTCAGCCAACCTGGATGGCATTTTTCTTATCACATCCCTGATGGCTCTCATGGTACGTTCTACCAACCCCTGACGTTCATGATCTTGAGCCCCAGACACTTCTATCTTGGGCAGGTCATTCCTGTCCTGGATGCAGAGAAACTGCTGATCCAGCATTACTTTTTCAATGGGGTGAAAACGTGCCAAGGCTATCTGTAAAGCTCTGTGCAGCTGCTCTTTATCCATCCCAGGCAGGGGCTCCACTACCACAAACCTTGACCAGGCATCCTTTATGACTAGGTAGTATACCGTGTCCTTCACCACGTGTATAACATCCCCAACCAGTTTGCCTCTAGCCAGTGGTGGTGTGGCCACATGCCATTTTCTGGGCTTAGGAGCATATAGCTGACATTGCTCACAGTGCTTACGTACGTGCCTGCACATCTGTTCCAGATCATGGCCTTGTATTTTATTGGCTAGCCTTTCAGCCACAGCCTCATGGCCCATAACCTTGTGCAGTTGCTCTGCTAGAGCACCATACGTGATTACCTTTTCTGCTGCTGCACTAAGGGAAGCTATGGTGGGGTCACGCATCATGTGTGACAGTGTCATGTCATATGCCACTTCCCAATCCACATCATCACACTCAGGCAACACTTGGCAGACAGAAGGTAACAGGAAACCATTTGTGAAAAATGGTGAGGGTAGCTTACAGGAGTCTCCCTGGTCTGCCGCCCCCGCGCGGTTGTAGCGCCCTGGCGTGTTCTTGTTGTGCCTGGGAGCCGTGCAGCGCGCTCCTGCTGCAATGGGGTGACGTGTTTTCCAGCATCCAGGACAAACATCAACGTCAGAACCATAGTCGGGTTTGCCCTTCCAGCAATCATCTTTTAGGTGCCCCTTACAAAGGCACCTAGTGCAATGTTTGGTGGGGTCATGAGGCAACCTCTTGTCCCCCCTGCTGGCTTAGCACCCCCTGGCTTGCTAGCTCCCCCACTTTGTTTTCTGTTTTTATTGTTATTGTTCTTTCCCCCCCCTTGTTTCCACCTCCCCCACTTTTGTTGTTTTTGTTTTTATCCCCCCCCATTACCGCCTTTACCTGGGCCACCAGCGACTGCATCTGCTTCTTGGAGAGCCCCGTACCTGAGGCTTCCTCCCCCTTTACCTGCTTCACCTTTACATCCTTGGCTGCAGCAGCAAATGGCTCTAGGCATTGCTGCACATAGGCCATTGCCTTCCTGAAATCCTCCCACTTATCCTTCAGACCTGCCAGTATGACTGACAGGGTGGTAGGGTCCAGTTCTGCCTTTTGTAGCCATAGGTGTACTAGGTACTTGGCATTGAGCTTCTTCAGCTCCTCATCCCCCTCTATGTACATGACATACTTTTTGTTGTCACTCACATAGTCACGCTTATTGACCTTATACGCCTCTATCCACTGGAAGCCCTTAAGTACTTCTAAGTGCTCCCCCGTGGTAACAAGTGCCCTAAGGTCAACCATGAACTGCGCCCACAACACATTTTCTGCCACGTCTACCCCGCTGCTGGCACGCTTTTGGTACAATTGTACCAACTGCTGGATAGGCTTGGCAGACTGATGGATGGGTGTGGATGCACGTAGGGATGCAAACCAATCACGGACATTATCACTAGCATATGCATGTGACAACTTAAACAACCACTCCCTAGCTTCGTCCTGGGTATGGCCCTCTGGCAAACCCGGAAACACTAGCTTATCCTCTTTCTTTTTTGGATCAAACCTGGGCCTATTCAAGGCCATGTTGGAGGTTGTGGTCGTTCCTGCTGGTGGCGGTTGCTGCTGCTGCTGCTGTTGCTGTTGCTGCTGCTGCTGCTGCTGCCGCTCTCCACCCTCGTGCCGTGTTGGTGCAGACTCCTGGGTGCCGTGTCCTCCCCCGCCCTGGTTGCCCCCCCTCTCTCCGTCATCCTCCCCCTCGTCCCTCTCGTCCCTCCTGCGTTTTTGCTGTGGCTGGCATGCCTCCTCTGGTGCCCTTCGCTTTGCTGGCTTCAGCGAGGCCACCAGCCTCGCCACCGTGTCTGCTAGCCGGCCATGCTCCGCCGGGGTGAGCTCCCTCCCCTCGTCCAGCATCTGCTGGGCCAGTTGGAGTTGCCTCCGGATGTCCTCCCGGTGCGACAGTGTCGCTGGACCGGGTTCGCCCCGGTGCGTCACCCTGGTCCTTGCCGCTGTGCCGTCTCGGTTTGAAATGGTATGCGTGGGCTGCGACAAGAAATGGTACAGTTGCTCGGTGGAAATGCGCTCATCCGGCATCAAACCAAATTCAGCTCTTACCGCCTCCCCCATGCATCCCCTCACCGCAGCCTTCTTGATGTTCTTCGACATACGGCGTCGCTGCTTCAGCATACGCCTCTCCAGTCGGCCTACGCTGGCCTCCCAGATGGCCAGCTTCCGGCGGTAGCGCGCCTCGGCTTCCCTACGAGCCGGCCCCTGCAGTGGTGCCAACTCGGCGACCTTCCTGTATTTCCAGGTCTTCATGTCGCGGGTGAGACCGGCTCACACCGCACCTTGGTGTGAGACATCTTCACCCTAATCCTCGCCGCGAGCGCCTCCGCCCTGTCGCGCTCTTGCTGCTCGCGCAGCTTCCTCTGCGCAATCGCCTCGCGCCTGCGCTGCTTCTTCGCCCTCTCCGCCTGGAAGACCTCCAGCCTCCGCTTGGCCTCCTTCTCGCGCTCCTGCATAGCTGGTGTCATCTCCACCAGGTCTTCAGCGTCCGAAGCCGACGGGCCCGTCAGAGAAAACTCTGACTCTTGTAGCACCCCGTCGATCTCCCGCGGGATCGTCTCGGACCTGCGAAGACGTTGAAAACAGGCCAGGTCGCCCCGCCTGACCACCTCGTAGGTCGGCGAGGCCGGCCTCCTCAGGGCCGCTCGGACCCTCGCAGCATCCTCCATCTGTGCTGCCCGCTCACGTGACCTCACGTCCAGCCTCCTCTCCTCCGCTGACTCCTGCTCAGCCATGCGACGTGCCAGTGCCGCGTCGGCCTCCACTTGAGCCGAGCGTGCCTCATCCGCCGATGAGGGCTGCATCCCGAACAACCCGAGAGAGCTGGAGTCGGACTCCCCGCCCAACTGCTCCCCCGATGAGGTGACACCCGGCCCCGCACCACATGGTGCATATGGCGGGCCCCGCGGTGCACGAGCCACCGCCGGCGTCGAACCCCTCACCCTACGCATTAGTGGAATGCGCACCATGCCTCCTGCACGACATCCCTATACGACGGGTCATCCTCCTCGATGTCGTCCGGGTGCGTCTCGTCCCGGGTCTGCCGGTCCAGAATTTCCTGGCGCAGGCTCGCCAAGTCCGAATCCGACGTCCCCGAGTCATCAGACAGCGGGGACGACGAAGACGACTGATACTGCGTGACTGATGGCGACTCCTCCTCCGAGGAAGTCGCGCCCATCAGGGCCTTGCCCTTGTTGTTGGGAGTCTTGGGAGCCATTGGTACAAAAAAGTAGGTAGAAAATGAAGTGGGTTTTCGCGAAATAAACGCTTTGAACGCTCGTCGTCTCTCACGTGTGTCTTTTTACGGAGTTTTTTAATGCAAGTTATGGACACACTGAGCTTGGAATGCTTGGGCACTGCCAAATGGCGTGTGTGTGAACGACGAGACACCTTGGCATTAGGATAATGTGGCACATATACCGCTGGCCAGCCGTCAACGATGGCTGGCCAGACTTTGCGTAAGTTAAACTAACTTACTGATCCTGGACGGACTAGCCTATCAGTTACAACCTGATCTAGTCAGTCCTAACATGACAACTACAGTCCCGGTACTGAGGTACCGGCTCATCACATACTGAGTACAGCCACGTGTCCATGCCACGACTGCTCTAGTCCAGCACCGTCCCAGTACCCAATTGGGCGCCGGCGGTGCTGGCACGTGTCCACTTAGGCTACAGGTGGGAGACTTAGACTAACTACAGCGACCGGCGCTTCCAGGTTAATATATGACCTTGTAGCCCCGTGCGGTCATCAGAGCCGTTGCCCAGCAGGTGCTGTGGTGCGGCGATGAATACTGCGGCTTCTAATTCGCTTGTTGCTGTCTTGCGCTGTACTTGTGTTGCCTGTTGTCTCATTCCTGCAACTCATTGCTGTAGTTTAATCGTTTTCGCTGGGGGGATCAAGGTTGGGAGAGGTTACTCATCAGGGGGCAGCGCCCAGCCCATCTGCAGCAATTGCATTCCTGTGCTGTCCTGTTGCTCAGCCTAGATCAGGTTTTAAAGTCGATGTGCATCCACGGCATACCAAGTCTGACTGGCGCCCGGCACAGTGACCATGGATTCATTGTGTATAATGCCCAACCCCCCGCAGAGTGACCCAATCGCCTCCAAGCTGCTGGAGAACACGCCAGCTGTCAAGGACTTAACCCCAGACGAGTTTGATGCCATTTTCCTCGCGGGGGGGCACGGCGCATGCGTCGATTTCGCCGACAACCTGGGCGATTTCGTCACCAAATGCTACCATGCGGGCAAGGTAGGGTACCAATGATGCATTGATTTTTCCAATCAAACCTGGACTTAGTCAGCAAATGCTACCAAGCGGGCACGGTAGGGTCCCAAGCGGGGAGTGTCCAGAGGGACTTTCAGACAAGCGGCGCAGATATGCCTTTTACGTTGGCACAGGGGTTTGATTGTGGGGTGGCGCATGCGGCTACTTGAAGCAATTAAGGTTAATCCATGGGTCAGGATATGGGGTGTAATGATGGCTGAATATACCAACAATGAGAAATCAAGCAATCGCCAACAGGTAGTCAGGCAGTCAGAAATGTACCACATCAATTAAGCCCTTTTTCTCTCTTTGTCGAAAACTTGGAATCATGCTCTGTCTGTGCAGGGAAAAAGCAATGTTGTCAAGTCTTGCAGGCTGATTCTTTGCAGGCAGTGATAATGCCTTTGCGGCACATCACATGCCTCATGCGAAACACGACACGCGCGGCTTTCGAATGGGGCTGCGTAGGTTTCAGTCCCTTCTCTGTAATCACGAAGCACATGACTGTTTACTTTGAAAAGCTCGCAGAATCTTTAAGTTCTAACAGCAACATTAAGGAACCACTTGATTGGGGAGCATGAGGATATGAGAAGATCTTCTGCTGACAGTGCATCCCCTTTGATCAATTAATTTACGCAAATCATGTTGGAGGCGATAATGGTAGGTATTGTTACCCTTACAGTGAGCAGTGCCGGCGAAACTTGGAGGGCGTAGGCCATAGGCGAACCTATAGATCGAGTTTGTCCCAATGGCCAATGATGTGGGTGAAGAGTGCGCAGACTGTGGCCGCCCTACAGGGGCAGCTCACGTAGGTGGGACGCGAGTGGAACACTTTTCACCTAGGAGAGACACCAGGTTCAGGTACGTGGAACAGCCATGTTTCAGGTATTCATGTAAGTGGGACAGGGTAGCTTTCAAATTTCAGTGTGGTGGGACAGTTACATGTTCAAAATTCAGGTCGGTGGGACAGGCAAATTTTCAATTACATGTAGGTGGGACACATGTTCATACACATACAAAACACAGGTTGGTGGGACATGTCCCACCGAGTTGTGTGGCATGGATGTGTAACACCTATAATGCGCTAGTTTCAGCTATACTGTCTGCACTCGTTTCAGTGCTATATAAACTGTGCCGGAAAGGTCACGGCAAGCCCTACCTAGCCTATTCAAGGTGTGCCAGAAATACGGCAGGCGGGTGCGATTATTAATGACGCAACCGGCAACCCTAATACCTCCGTTTACAACATGATGGCCAGATATTAAAAACATGAAGGGCAGTTGGGCCCACAGGGAAAAGTCTACATCGCAACAAGGCACCATGCGACTCCGTAGTCAGCGATCACAAACGTTTGCTTCACCCTTTCCGTGCGCTTCTGCTCATGCTGTTTAGGGTACGTGCCAAGACACACAACCACACACCATAATAATGCATTACAAATGCGAAGTACAATGTTGTTGTTGTTGTTGTTGGTTGTTGTTGTGGTGGTGGTGGTGGCGGCGGCGGCGGCGGTACATGGTGGTGGGGGGGGGTGGGGGTTGGGGTGGGGGGGGGGTGTGGGGTGTGGGGGTGTGGGGGGGTGCGTCCCTGTGTTGTGGTGCGTGTGCGTGTGACAGTGCATATGTATGTGTGATGTACGCGTGATGTGTGATGGGTGATGTGTGATGTGCGATGTGTGATGGGTGATGTGTGATCGATGTGTGATGTGTGATGTGTGTGTGCTCATACGCCTACTAATATGTTGGCCCATTTGATCATGCCGACGTGACCTGTCGCATGTGTGCGGTAGACATATGTACTGCATGCTACCTAGTCACACATGGCATGGGTTTGCAGAGTTACATACAGAGTGTACATTCTTGTCACATAAATGGTCCAGTATATCTTGGAGCCAACCCATGCAACGATACTTACTTGACCACCATGCGCCAGTGGTTGTCATACTTCTTTGCATACGGGTCCTGTGGGTCAGGGTTTCCGTAGTACGTCAGGCCGTCACCATACAAGGTGAAAACCTGGTATTCGGCCCAGTCCGCCGTTGTCAGCACCTCGGCATGCTTTGCCACAGTGCGCTGTGGCGGAAGCTCGAGAGGAGGGAGAGAAGGCTTGGACTTTTTCTTGGCTGGGCGGGTGGCCTGATCCGTTGGTGGTGGTGCTCCCGCGGCTGGGTTGCCGACCCCTGCTGCCCCCACCTGGTCGGCTGCCCCCCCCTTCCCACCACGTCAGCTGCCTCACATCCGGCCTTGTCCCAGGTTGCCTTCACTGCTCCAGCCTTCTTGCATCATGAGCAATATCTTGCAAATAAAGGGGGGGCAGCTGGGATATCGCCAAGAAATGAGCAAGACTGCTAGTTTCCAACCCTTACATAATTCATGATCACCCGTTGCTGGGTGGTTATGCTGCATCATTTGGCTGCATGCAACGAAGAAGACCATTACATACTTTCGGCTCTTCCACGTCAAATTCTCACGGGGCCGGGCTGCATGCATACTCATGAAACAATCGAAACTCAGCAAACTAGTGCGACATGTACAAAATGCAGCAGGAAAAATACCGACAATTATGATGGAAATAAACTTACGCGCACAAGCGCGCGGTTGACCATGTACCCCTTGCTCCGATACTCGCGAATCTCAGTGGCCACCTCTTTCTCCACCAAGGGAAACTTGGCCGTAGTCGGGTTTCTGACACGACTTGGGCACTTCTTCCCCGCTAGCTTGGGGTTGTCTGCTGCAGCCTTGATGGCCGCCTCCTCTGTGAGCATGCGGTTGAAGGTTGAAATCGGGATGGGGGGGTCGCTAGTTTTGCAGAATTGGCGCTGCGACAATCCGCTCTCGTGAAAGGCGTCCAGAATCTTCCGCTTGGTGCAGTCTTGGTGCGCATATCCCTGAACATGTAATTTCATCTCGCGGCGCACGGCTTACTTTTTCGCCCTTGTCAGCTGGTTTGTCGGAGTTAACCAGCCCCGCTTCTGATGCCGTGGTTAGCCCTGCCTGTCGTAGTTGCTTTTCCCTCGTCCTCGGTGACATGCGGCACAAGAAAGCTTGCAGGTCCAGACCTGCGGGGGCCGGGCATCACGCGAGCCGCCGACAGCTGGCCCTGCGGATGATGGACTGCACTCCGGCTCGCCTGACCCGCTCGCCATAGCGGCTCACCGTATATAGTTAGAGACCTCAGACCACGGATGCAGTCACGTGTTCAATAATTAGTTAATTGATCATTAACTGATGCAGCTGACTAGCACTCTCTAACAAAAGTCACGTGCCAACGTACTGTACGTAGCCAGCGTGTGCCTCTCTCACCTCCTTACAGTATCTAACTATATTAAAAACCATCGGGCATCCTGTGGCCCGTACGCCGTAGTTTTTTACGGAATTCAGTGATCAACTCGTGATCGACGGGTGTCCTTTTCGCCTTTTCCCGTTGGGCGCAAGTCGACGGAATTTGGAGATCGTACAGGCTTCCGTGCGTGGTTAGACGGAAGACGGCGTATCTTGGGCGGCGGACGGAGCGCGTTGGTGCAGTGGGATACGATTGGCGTTCACTCGCTGAAATCTTTAATGGCTTTAAAGTCGTCACGCGACATTTTGACGTTAGCGAATCGATCGAGCTTGACTGGAGCGTAGTTGGTAGATCTATAACGCCTTGCCACCTGTCGGCTCACCGAAACTGGGTCGTCTACTAGAGTGACGGTCGGATTGACGGCTTTTGTCTTACACTTTTGTCTTACGGCCGCCACAATCCGTGCTCAGACCAGAACGTGGCCGCTAGCCATGTACCAACCTACGACGATCGTCGTAGGTTGGCTGAGCGAAACTGGGTCATGATCAAGACGTGAAACTTCGACCAACTACGCGCGAAACTGACCAAACTTTCTGACAGGCTCACCGAAACTGGGTCTTGATCAAGACGTGAAACTTCGACCAACGGCCGCCACAATCCGTGCTCAGACCAGAACGTGGCCGCTAGCCATGTACCAACCTACGACGATCGTCGTAGGTTGGCTGACCGAAAATGGGTCATGATCAAGACGTGAAAGTTCGACCAACTACGCACAAATTTTCCGTCTTCGATCCGTGCAGGTGCTCTTGAAAGGGGCCAATAGACGTTCGGTTTGAAGCTGACTAAATTTTCTAAGTCGTCGAAAGTTGCGGTTTAGGATTTTGCAACTGTCTGTATCTCTAACCATACGAAAAACCATCGGCCGTCCTGTGGCCTGTACAATATCTTGCGTTTCATTCAAGTCACGAAGTTTCCAGTCTATTCGCGTATGGTGACTCAAGATCGATAAACGCACTGCATGACGACTGCAAATTGACCGATAGGCAATGGCGATTTGTCTTACGGGCCACGGGAAGCTCGTCGCTTATGAGGAAGAAGATGTTAGACAAGGAGAATATTGTCGGAGATTTCAATTGCTGAGACAGATGACATAGATGGAAAATAGCAGAGAGAGTCGTAGATTAAGGATAGAAAGAAGAAGACAATCACGACAACATCTAGAAATAAACCAACTGTTACGGGAGAGACAAAATAGATTTAGTCGGCAACGTGTGCAGCGACATCAACAAAACGTACAAAGACAACAGAGACGAAGGTTAGTTGTTGCTATGATCTTCATCAAGCGACTCATATTATCTTGCTCAACTCATATTATCTTCCTCATCAAATGACGAACTTTTTGCGGCTTTTGTAGGGAGCGTCAGTTAGAAATCGCGAGTTTCAAAGACGCCGAACCCTTTTTTCAGAGTCCTTTGTTTGAAAAATCGCTTGACGTCTTATCTTACTCGAATGATGCCTGTTATTACAGGCAGCATCAATTAGAAATTGCGAGGAGAAACGAAGAAGACGAAGACTTTCTCAGCGAGCGCCACTTGGAGATCACGAGGAGAAACGACGAAGGGGAAGAACTTCTGAGGTGAGATTATGTTTTCTGTAAAGTCCGAGTCTTCTTTTTCGTATGACAACGCTTTTCATCCTTAGCATGTGATGCGGAGCTTACGCTTTTCATGCTTTTCATGGCAGTTATGTGGAATTTTTTTGTCTTTTCATATTGCATTAATGAGTACTTTTGTTTTCGCAGACATCAACGAGACGAAGCGAATCGACAGCGTCAAGGACGGAGAAGAGTATCTCAAAGGTGAAAATTTATCTGAATTCATTGGTTAAGATGGATTGTTTTGGCATGACAAAAGCCTAGTATGGTATTAGAATTGTTTCCATCCAAGTCCAAGTCTTCTTTTTTAGTTGGCTTCGTATCCACTAGGACATCTGTTACTTTGTCGAGCTGCGGAAGCTATGGCGAAATTTTCTTCTTACTTCGCCATAGCAGCCTGCGGAAGCTATGGCAAAATTTTCTTGACTATGTTATCATGTGTATTCTGATCAATATGTTATCATGTGTATGTTTCTTCTTCTCGACATGATTTATAGACATTAATTTTAATTAAAGTCCAAGTCAAGAGGAACCGTTTCTCTGCTGACTTGATTTTATTGCGACAAGACTTTTTTAGTTGGCTTCGTATCCACTATGACATCTGTTACTTTGTCGAGCTACGGAAGCTATGCAAAATTTTCTTCTTACTTTGTTTAGCAGCGGAAGCTATGGCAAAATTTTCTTGACTATGTTATCGTGCGTATGTTTCTTCTTCTCAACATGATTTATAAACATTAATTTATTGAAAGTCCAAGTCTTCTTTGACCTCATCATCACATTGTTTCTTCTTTTTATATGTTTCATTAGATTGTTGACAAAATTTTCTTTTTACTCCATCAAGCTGCGGAAGCTATGGCGAAATTTTCTTGACCTCATCATCACATATGTGTTTCTTTTTCTTGACATTAAGATGGATTGTTTTGGCATGACAAAAGCCTAGTATGGTATTAGAATTGTTTCCATCCAAGTCCAAGTCTTCTTTTTTAGTTGGCTTCGTATCCACTAGGACATCTATTACTTTGTCGAGCTACGGGAGCTATGGCGAAATTTTCTTCTTACTTCGCCATAGCAGCCTGCGGAAGCTATGGCAAAATTTTCTTGACTATGTTATCATGTGTATTCTGATCAATATGTTATCATGTGTATGTTTCTTCTTCTCGACATGATTTATAGACATTAATTTTAATTAAAGTCCAAGTCAAGAGGAACCGTTTCTCTGCTGACTTGATTTTATTGCGACAAGACTTTTTTAGTTGGCTTCGTATCCACTATGACATCTGCGGTAGCTACGGAAGCTATGCAAAATTTTCTTCTTACTTTGTTGAGCAGCGGAAGCTATGGCAAAATTTTCTTGACTATGTTATCGTGCGTATGTTTCTTCTTCTCAACATGATTTATAAACATTAATTTATTGAAAGTCCAAGTCTTCTTTGACCTCATCATCACATTGTTTCTTCTTTTTATATGTTTCATTAGATTGTTGACAAAATTTTCTTTTTACTCCATCAAGCTGCGGAAGCTATGGCAAAATTTTCTTGACCTCATCATCACATATGTGTTTCTTTTTCTTGACATCATTAAACATTAATTTAAAGTCCAAGTCTTCTTTTTCGTTAGTATGTGCTGACTCACAAACGTGATTGTATTGCATGTTGATGATCGTGTTAACGATGACTGCAGGCACGGCAGGGTACAGGGGGCGGAGGACGAGATCGCCGATGTCATTCGGCGAGTCACGTCATTGGCCAGGGCGGATGGAGAGACGGTGACATCATATTTGAGGAGGAGGGACGCCGAGTTGATGGTCGCACGCGACGCGATAGCGCAGTGGAGATTGCGGCATGGCCAGATCGCGGTCCTCTGGCGACCGAATCCATGCACGCACTGCGGCATCCGACTGATGCACGAAGAGCCTGAGAGTCTCTGTTGCGGCCGAGGGAGACACGTGGTCCCCGCCGTCAGGTTGTCGCAGGACGCCGAGCGCGTCGTGTCGCGATTTTTCCCGAGCGTAGCGTCGGACGACGAGTCGCAGGCGTAGCGTCGCGTGTCCAATATCGCGAACAACTTGACCGCGGTGTCCTCGATGGCGCTGCATTGGAGCCATTGGGAACACGCGCGGAGTGCGACACATAACGTCGTGCTATTGGGTCGGGCGTACCACATCATCAGAGCTGCGTCCGAGCCGACCTCGGGCCCGCACCGCTGGATCATGCACGACTCGGACCGAGACTCGGCACGCCAAGACCAAGCACTGGGCGGCGAAGCCCGCGGTGGCGAGTGGGAGCAGCTCATACGCAGGCACCCGGACGCGCTGCGCGACCTGAGGCGCGACCTGGCGCGTTCGAATCGCGTCGTGCAGACGTATCGACCAGCGCAAGGGGGCGAGCAGCTACGCGATCGCGTCAGCCAAGCTGTCCCTTTTCGCGTGCACGTCGTTGGAGAGCGCGAGCGGGTCGACGACGACGAGATCGGCGTCGTTCGACTACTGTACGACGTCACCACGGGGAGCGAGCGGCAAGAAGAGGTCAGGACATTCCTACTACAACACGTCGCGGAAGACAGGCCGACGCGCGTCAGCGTGTTGAGCCCACTGCACGAGCTCGCTCAGTACCCGATCCTCTTTCCGGACGGGTTGGAGGAACAGGCGTGGAGCCCGGAACGAGGAACGACGGTGAGTCGATGGGCTCGCGGGGGCATCTTGCGAGCCGGATTTCAGACGCAGATGGGACGGCTGTCGCAGGCCTTCGCCTGCGAGAACTTTACCAGGGTGGACGATGCCCACATCGATTTCGAGAGACGGAGGACGCACGGTGCAGCTGGCGAGACGTATTTGTCGCATTCGTTCGTCGGCGGCCCAGCCTGGTATCGCGCGCATCTGGACGATCGTTGGGCGTCTGCAGCGGTAGC